>CM046878.1:546478446-547719004 GCA_025667525.1 Glebionis coronaria | reverse complement strand
AATTCAGAATTCCTGGAACAAGTTTGATTCTAAAAGAATTGCACCATTGTTGCTTTCCAGTTTGTCACAAGCTTGATTCATAGAGAATCTTGCGAGTTACCTATCGCAGTGCTGTTTGATGTTGACACTGGAAGGATTTCCATTCGTCACTGTGAACACTAATGAGTGTCACTCTGAATGTTCTGGCAAGATCACATGGATTTTGCGAAGAAACCTGGAATCAAGTTTGAATCAATTAAGAATCCAAACTTAGTTGCTTTCCAGTTCTCACAAGTTTGATTCGTGTAGAATCGCACAAGTTACCTACCATGAGCTTGTTTGATGTTGGATCAAGCAGGATTTCCATCTTCATTGTGAATCGTATCACTCAGATGTTCTGGCAATATTACAAGGATAATGCGTAGGACTCGATTGTGTCCTAATGAGATGATAAATTGATCTCGTTTGGCTCTAGACTCAATAAGTGCATTTTGGTAATCGGAGGCTGGAGCAGACTGCCACCTTTTCAATATTAACTGACTCGGAGTGAGAAAGTCAATAGATACGTGTTGATCTCCGTGACAATGAGACAAGTTTCTTTTGAGAGAAACTCGAATGGCTGGGGAAGGGTTGTGCATCGCATCACTGGGTCCATGACACTTGTCTTTAAAAGATGTGTTAACCCGGTTTCTACCTAAGTTGCACAGAATATTCAACTCCTTCAATGCTTACCAATACGTCATCATTAGCACCTTGTTGTGATTGTTCTAGTGCTAACTTAAGTAATTGATCCGCATTCAGCTTCATTTCACTCCATCTTTCCTAAGGACAACTATTTCTAGCTATGGAATGTCCTTGGGTAGATCCCTCCGGTTCTGGTTGGATCATAGGACTTAGTTTCCTATCCTAAACCACCTTTTGACTCCATCGTTCCGTCGTGGATAGTAGGTTGTTTTGGGTAAAGATCGTAACCATAAAACCATTGAAAACCATTCAAAGTGCTTGATAAAAATCAAAACTTTTAACACTTTGAAAGTTTTATCTTTTCGAAAAGCTCCCCCTACACACATGCATCGATATACGAAATAGTTTGGCATGTGAAGGAAAGAGTTGCACTTGAGTCTTTAAGATCACATGTTGCGATATATTACATTTTAATCACATTTTCTCCCCCTATCTCTAATATAAAAACATCATATTAGAGATACTAATTGAGTAAAATATGACAATTTCTGAAAACCGATTGGGAGAGAAACATGTGTGCACGTATGAATCATGGAACATTTTCAGTCGGGTCGCTCCCCCTCAACAATATATGTGTGTCTTGAGACAAAATTTGACAAAATTTTAGAAAAACGACACCACAAAATATGTTGAGGTACGGAGTTGAGATGCCTTTACCGATAATATATGACAGATTTAATTATCATTTTCGGAATGTGTTGGATACATAAAATATGACAATTTTAGAGATGTACCCAACAACATTAAAAGGATTGATTTTAAAACGCTCCCCCTCAAAAATTGATCAAAATAACATATGACATTTTGAGATAAAAACCTATTATGAGGAAGGGAGTGTTGAACACACAATTTTGAAAGATTTAGAAAAACCTTTTGAGAAAGTCTTGAAAAATTGTGTTCAACGGTTTTAAAATAAATTCCGATTTACATGAGCTCAAAACTTTGAATGTTTTGTGACTAGCTCATGACCGAGAAAAATTAATTTCCCGTTGTGAAGGATAAGTTATCATCCGTGATAAACTTTCCTTAAGTGGAGGTACGAGTTCTAAGCTGACATTTACTTAGAAGTCGTTTTTCATGAACTTAAAAACTTTGAATGTTTTTATCGGAAGCTCATGACCGAGAAATATTAATTTCTCGTTGAGAAGGATAAGTTATCGTCCGTGATAAACTTTCCTTATTTGAGGTCCGAGTCCTAAGCTGTGATGTGCTTAGAAGTCATTATGAGAGAATATCAAGCAACTTCATTTGCCAAAACCTCCAAGTCTTCTGGAGTCATATACTTCATACCAAGACGGACAACGAGATACGCAAACCTATCTTTTGATAGAGCTTTTGTAAACAAGTCTGCCAGCTGGTACTCAGTTCTGACAAAGTATAATTCCACGATGCCGCGTTCCACTTGTTCCTTGATGAAGTGATATCTGACATCGATGTGCTTGGTGCGGGAGTGCTGAACCGGATTGCAAGATATGGCTATGGCCGACTTTGAGTCACAATACATAGGTATTTTATCAAAGTGGAAGCCATAATCCGTGAGTTGAGTTCTCATCCAGGGGACTTGAGCACAACACGCGGATAGAGCCACATATTCTGCTTCAGCCGATGAGAGCGAAGTGCAATCCTGCTTCTTTGACGACCAGCTAACAAGCTTGTCTTCCCCTAGAAATTGTATGCTACCAGAAGTGCTTTTTCGACTATCAAGACAACCTGCGTGATCAGAATCTGAAAAAGCCGTTAGATGAAAACTGGTTTCCCTCGGATACCAGAGTCCCATGTGAATGGTATTCTTAAGGTACCGAAAGATCCGTTTAACCTCTTTGAGGTGCTTTTGAGTAGGTCTGGCTTGATATCGTGCACAATAGCATGTGGCATGACGAATATCAGGCATGCTGGCTGTAAGGTACATAAGTGACCCGATCATACTGCGATACCGCGTTTGATCTACGGGATATGAGTACAAGTCAGCGTCTAGGGATGTGGTCGACAATGGTGTACCAACGCGAGCACATGAGGTCATACCATGCTTTTTAAGTATCTCTTGAGCATACTTAGCTTGGTTAATGAAGATACCACGTGGGGATTGATGAATCTGGAGGCCTAAAAAGAATTTTAGCTCCCCCATCATTGACATTTCAAATCTGTTGTGCATTAATTTTTCAAAACGTTTTGAAAGTTTTGGGTTCGTAGAACCAAAAATAATGTCATCAACATAAACTTGCACCAACATTATGCCATCCCCATATTTATTAGTAAAGAGAGTAGGATCAATAGAACCTTTGGAGAATCCTTTGGACACCAAGAAGTTTGAAAGTTCTTCGTACCATGCCCTTGGAGCTTGTTTAAGTCCACATACAGCCTTCTTGAGACGATAGAATTTTTCAGGATGATGAGGATCGATGAATCCTTCCGGCTGATTCACATACACTTCTTCCTTCAAATGACCGTTGAGAAAAGCAGTTTTAACGTCCATCTGAAAAACCGTGAAGCCCTTATGTGCAGCATAAGCAAGGAATATCCTGACAGCTTCCAAACGAGCAACTAGAGCGAATGATTCATCGAAATCTATGCCTTCTTGCTGACGGTATCCCTTAACCACAAGACGAGATTTGTTTTTGATGATGGTTTGTTCTTCATCCAGTTTGTTTTTCCAGATCCATTTGAAATCTAAAATTGACATTCCATGGGGTCGGTCAACAAGTTCCCAAACATTTAGGCGTTCAAACTGATGAATTTCGTCTTGCATTGATTCAATCCACGCATGATCAGTCATGGCTTGTTTGATGTTTGTAGGTACAGTTGAACTCACGGTGAGTGCATACATACACACATCGCCATCGGTTTCGAGTTGTCTGCGTGTTCGAACCGGTTTTGAAGGATTTCCAATGACTTGCTCCAATGGATGATCACGTGTCCAATGGTGTGTGGATGGATATGGTTGGTAGAATGTATGCATGTTGGACGGATCAACATGTTGAGTAGAAGACTCTCCGACTTCGTGTACCGGTGTACCGAACGGATTGATAAATTCTTCTTCGTCAGGTTGTGCATCGACTGCTTGATTGTTGTTTCCTCCTTCAACATTGACGGTTGGTGATGTTGGTTGTATGATTGTTTCTTGAGTTTGTTGAGTAACCAATGGAATTGTCTCTCGAGCAACGGTTGCTGAAGTAGAGGCAGTTGTGTCTTGTTGATTTTGTTCGGGTGCATCAGCAGTATTGACAGCGGAAGGCTTTGACACAACTTGATTGTTTCCATAGTAATATTCATCAAACATTGGATCATATAAATCAACCAACTCACTCATTTGTGTCGTATCCGTCGAGTCTGCTGTAGGAGTACTTTGTTGACATTCTTGCACGGGAAGTACACTGTTGTGTGTAGGTGCCATTGCTGGACATTGAGGTGCGGGACTTGAGCTGTTGTGATCAAGTACCATTAGTGGCAATTCGTCAAAGTTCACATGAATTGTTTCGACAATAATCTTTGTTCTCTTGTTATAGACCCGATATCCTTTCGACAATGTCGCATACCCCACAAAAATACATGCATCACCTTTTTCTTTCATCTTGTCGAGATTCTCACCGTCTTTAAGAATGTAGCATAAAGATCCAAATACGTGAAAGAATTTGACAGTAGGTTTCCTGCCATTGATGATGTGGTAAGGTGTCTTTTCATGTCTAGGGATAACGAGAGAACGATTCTGAGTATAACAGGCAGTTGCAATTGCTTCAGCCGAGAAGAATAGCGGTAATTTTGAAGCAGAGAGCATTGTTCGAGCAGCCTCAACCAAAGTACGGTTCCGCCTTTCGACAACGCCGTTTTGTTCAGGAGTTCGAGCAATAGACGTTTGATGTTCGATGCCTTCTTCTTGAAAGTAAGATTGCAAGTTCTTGTTCAAAAATTCAGTACCCCTATCCGTTCTTACGGTTAAGACTTGAGCTTGAAGATTGCGTTGTATCATCTTGAGAAAGTTTTTGAGAACCTCTGGTGTTTCATCTTTGGACCTTAAGAAGAAAGTCCATGTGTATCTAGAGTAATCATCAACAATCACGAGAATATACTTTTTCCCGTTAACACTCTCTACACGCATGGGACCACATAAATCCATGTGTAGAAGTTCCAATCGTCCTTTTGAGCTTGGGATAGTCTTTGTTTTGAAGGACTTCCGTTTTGCTTTCCCCAACTCACAAGAAGAAAAAAGATGGTCTTTGACAAATTTCAACTTAGGAAGACCGGTCACAATATCATTCTTAGAAAGCAAGTTGATGGTGTCAAAGTTGAGATGTGACAATCGTCGATGCCATAACCATGCTTGAGATGAAGAAGCTTTAGCCATTAAGCAAATTGGATTTGTTGAAGATGAGTCTTGAAGAGTTACTGTGTAGAGATCAGAACCACGAGAACCTGTAAGAAGGTCATTCCCATCGTAGTCTCTAACATAGCAAGTAGATTTCCGAAAAGCCACTTCCAAATCCGCATCACAAAATTGACCAACCGAGAATAAATTGTGATTCAGTCCCTCGACGTAATAAACCCGTTTTATAGTGATATTCCCTTGAACCAAGTCTCTATATCCGAGTATCGGTGCAAATTGATCATTTCCGAACCGTACCGTACCCAGAAACTTCTCCACGAAGTTAATGAGAAGCTTGAGATTGCCCGTCATGTGCTTTGTGCACCCGGAGTCCATTATGAATAGGATGATTTCGACGAGCTTTTCAATTGGCTCAGTATCAAAGATAGGTCCAGAAGTATCAGCAGTCTCTGGAAGCACTTCTTGAATCTTTGCCATGTACACATAATGTGCCTCTAGCTCTTGATCATCGGCTTCATCATCAGTGTCATCACGCCAGTCAACTTCATCTGCTGTGAGTGGAATTCCTGCTTCTTCTTTCTTACACAGCAGCATCTTTTCCTTGTGATACCCTGAGTCCTTAACCCGTTTTGGCTTCTTGCATTCCCTAGCCATGTGCCCAAATCCCTTACAGTTGAAGCATTGAATCCCAGTCTTCTGCACAACCGGAGTGCCTACAGTATCTCTAGCCCCAACTTGGTTCAACATCCTCTGATTATCATACCTAGCATCACGATCATACCTAGGTGCATGATCAACTTCCTTATATCTAGCATTGGATGATGATCTGAGGTTGTTGTTGGTAGGTTTGTAGATCTTCTTATAAGTTGTGGTGAGTAAAGACATGAGTTCTTCAATCTTCTTGTCCCTTGAAGTTTGTTCATCATCACTGTCTCCATCTGACTCGGTGTCATACTTTGGAGGTGGAGTGGGGACAATTGCTTTTGCTTTGTGTTTAGCAGCAACTAGAGGTTTGGTGGATGAGCTTGATGACTTTGAGGAATGAGTAGGTGGTTGTTGACGGGGAACGGGTTTTGTTGAAGTAGCAGCCACAAAAGCAATAGAATTAGCAGACCATTCTGCCTTTTCAGCCCTTAGTTCATTCACTTCATTCTGATGTTGTTTCAAGATATCATAAAGTTTGTGGTAAGATATAGTCTTGATATCCTCCCTTTGTTTGACCAAAGTCACAAACCTTTGCCATTCCGGTTTGAGTTGAAGTAGAAACTGAACATTGGCATGATGATTGGAGATGGTGCACTGATTTCTGACAAGCTCATTCATCATTTTGTAGAATCTCGAGTAATATGAGTCAATGGATTCACCATCTTCAGATGTGAATTTTCCAAACTCCCAAAGTAGATTAGTCTCGAGATCTTGAACATTGATTGACTCACCTTGATTTAATCGATGAATTGCATTCCACATTTCCATAGCATTAGGACATGCATCAACTGTGGAATAGATATCGTTATCAATTCCAGTGAGTATGAAATTTACAGCATCAGCTTCAGCTTGGAGGAGTTTCTTTTTCTCAGCAGAACATGTGTCAAAATCCTCCATAGCTCGTATAGTTGATGAAGTACCATCCTCTGCCTGTGTGGTAATTGGTCTGAATTCAAAAACTGGAGGTGGATTCTCAAGGCAGTGACGAAGAGCAGTTCGGTTTTCTTTTCCGTCGAGAAATCTGAGAAAACGAGATCTCCATTGAACGTAGCAACCGGCAGTGAGCACAGGTGGATTACCGTTGCCACCTTGTTCCAAACAAATTTGATTAGCAGTTGCAATGTTGATGTTGTTGTTAGACATGGTGAATACTTGTGAATGAATTGCAGATCTTAGTGGATTTGTTGTGATCTTGTGTGGTTAAAATTGAAATTTCGAAAATTCAATTTTTTTTTCTCAGTCCGACAATAAATTCCTCAGTCTGACAAAACGGTAAGCCGAAAAATTTTGTATCGCCAAATTTTGAATTTGAGTTAGAAATAGCCAAAAACTAATAGGGAAAAAATTTGATTTTACTTGACCTAAAAATTTTAACTCTTTTATTTTTTTATTTTTTTATTTTTTTATTTTTTTTTTAATCTTCGTGTAAACGATGTTCCTAAACTAGTCTAGATAGTGGCTAAGTCTAAAAATTACTCAAACAAAATATACATCGGAATGCCCATCAGAATAACCTTGTCGGAATGACCTTGATCGGAATGACCAATCGGAATGTCAAATCGGAATGACCAATCGGAATGTCAAATCGGAATGACAAATCGGAATGTCCAAACTGGAATACTCAAATCGGAATACCTAATCGGAATACCTAATCGGAATACCTAATCGGAATACCTAATCGGAATACCTGATCGGAATGTACTCAAAATCGGAATCCCTAAACCCTATTCCGATTACACTGATCGGAATGTCCTATAAACCCTTTTCCGATGACCTGATCGGAATAATTCCCACTTTTCTCGGACAAAACTCAACCAATTCGTGATTTTAAGCCAAAAAATGATCAAAACACCCAAAAATTTTGTGTTTTTAGCCAAAGTAACAATACCAAATCTCTACCACAACTATGTAGAAGATTTGTATCAAGAAAAAACCATAAAAACACAAGAAAAATTTTTGGACGTGATATATAGATCAAAATGACCACGAAAAATCAAGAACACACCACACGAATCTTCAATCACCTATCCACTATAGGCTCTTGATACCAAATGTTGTTCCCATTTAAT
The DNA here is from genome assembly GCA_025667525.1 of Glebionis coronaria. Classification (NCBI taxonomy): domain Eukaryota; kingdom Viridiplantae; phylum Streptophyta; class Magnoliopsida; order Asterales; family Asteraceae; genus Glebionis; species Glebionis coronaria. The sequence continues at coordinate 547,711,189 of CM046878.1, read as the reverse complement.
CCATAACACAAGAATTAGAAGAGATATTTAGAGAGAGAAAGAGAAGAAAGTAGAGAGATAAACAAGAGAGAATTTGGAAGGTTAAACACTTTTAGAGAGAGAAATAAAATGGTAACCAACACCCTCTTCCACACATGGAAGAGGGTATATATACCCTAGGCTTTGTTGGGCCGTGGGTTAAGTAACATGGGCCGGGCTTGGCTTACACTTGGGCTTACGCCCCTAACTTATACAATATTAGCTTAAAGTCCAAGCCCGGTTTTCCCGACTAATCTATTACAATACAAGTCCATTTACGACTAAGATGACCTATTACATTCTTGTTCGACTATATAAAATATAGGGCTAACACAACCCCAGAGTTAATAGTCCATCTGTTAACTCTCTTGGTGAGGGGTCTAGTAGCTCCAAGGGGAGAGCTTTGTTCAGACCTTGCAAGCATTGCGGTTTCAAGAATCACTCATCCGAGGATTGCTCCAAGAAACCTAAATGTATCACATGTGAGTCCTCTGAACACACATCCAGAGAGCATGAGGAGATCATAGCGGTTCAAAGAACCAGAACTCAAATGAGATCTAAAACTCCTCATCGACCCTCAAGAAAGGATGAGCCTAAACCCAGAGATAACTCTCAGGGTTACAGACCTAACCCCCCTTGCAAGTACTATGGTTTCTTCGACCATCACTCTGATGAGTGCGAACATTATCCTGGATGTGACATCTGTGGAAGGATTCGTCATGAACCCAAGGATTGCAACCAAAGAGGGGGAGGTAACTAGAGAAGGACCAACGTCGCTGGTCAGCGAAAGCATGGACCCACTGGAAAGTGGGTTCATCATAGAAACTAATCTGGATTTGTTATATCTATGTAGGAATATCTGAAGAAATCTGTTTGGTATCTGGATAGCGGGTGCTCCAGACACATGACAGGGGTTAAACAATATCTGCATAGATATAAAAAGGAGTCTGGTCCTAAAGTAGTATTTGAAGATTATTCCTCAGGGGCTACTGAGGGTTATGGCTCAGTGGATTGTAATGGAATAACCTTCACAAGGGTTGCTTATGTCAATGGACTGAAGCATAACCTAATCAGCATTAGTCAACTCTACGATGCTGGCTTCAAAGTTCTGTTCACCAAGACCCAAGGAACAATCTTCAATCAAAATGATGATGTTGTTCTTATTGCACCCAGGAGAAGGGATGTGTACGTCATCGACATGACATCTTGTCCAGAGGGGACAAACACTTGTCTCTATGCCAAAGCATCTGATAGTGAAAATTGGCTATGGCATAAGAGACTCTCCCATCTCAACTTCAAAAACATTAACAAACTGGCCAAGAATGATTTATTAGCTGGGCTTCCCTCTCTGACCTTCACCAAAGACAGACCCTGCTCAGCGTGCGAGAAAGGGAAGCACCACAGAGCCTCATTCAAGACTAAACAATCATTCTCCATAAATAAGTGCCTCCATCTCCTTCACATGGACTTATTTGAACCAGTAAAACCTCAATCCCTAAATCACAACAAATATACACTAGTCATTGTAGATGAATTCTCCAGATACACTTGGGTATTCTTTCTCAAAAGAAAGAGTGATGATGCTGAAAGAATAATGTCCTTCATCAGAGAAATTGAGAATCTCAATGACTTCAGAGTTAAGGCTATCAGAAGTGACAATGGCACTGAATTCAAGAATCATGCCATGGAAGCCTTTTGTGATGAAAAGGGAATATCACAGAACTTTTCCAACCCAGGCACCCCTGAGCAAAATGGTGTCGCTGAAAGAAGAAACAAAACCCTCATAGAGGCTGCTAGAACAATGCTCAGCGAATCAAGACTTCCTAAACAACTTTGGGGTGAAGCTGTGAACACCGCTTGCCACACACAAAACAGATCCATTATTATGAAGAGACATGGCAAGGCCTCTTATAAAGTATATAGGAAGAGAGCCCCTGATGTAAGCTACTTCCATGTCTTTGGTTGCCCTGTTTTCATTTACAACTATAGAGATCACCTGGGAAAATTTGATGAAAAGTCTGATGATGGATTCTTCGTTGGTTACTCTCTCACCTCCAGAGCTTACAGAGTATTCAACATCCGTAGACAAGAATTAGAAGAATCCATCCATGTCACCTTCAATGAAGCAGATGCTGTCATCAACCACACCAACTCAGAAGAATGTGACATTGACTTCAATGAAGTTAAATCTTATCCAAAGGATGATTTCTCACATCCCAAGGAATCATCCAAGGGCGGTCATAAGGACTTCCCTTATGTTCATGCATTTGATCCTCATTCTATCTCTAACATCACTCCAGAAGTTGAAAATGTTGAACAAATCACTCCACCCACTACTGTGAATGCTGATCACATCAAACCAGTCTCTCCTCCTGATGAAGAGATTATGGATGAAGAAATAATCTGTGAAGAACCCTCAGCATTCATTGAACCTGTTTTGACTCTTGAACCCACAGAGACTCCTGCTCCTCAATCCAAATGGAGTAGGAACCAAGATATTCTTCTGGTGAATATCCTTGGTGAACCCTCTGAAGGAGTCACCACCAGAGGTAAATTAAGATCTCTGGAAAATGCCTCAGCAAATGAATGCCTTTTCGCTGATTTTCTCTCTGAGGATGAACCTAAGAATGTGGCTGCTGCGCTTCTAGATGAAGGGCGGGTTGTTGCAATGTAAGATGAGCTGAATCAGATCAAGAGAAACAAGGTGTGGACTCTGGTAAAAGCTCCAGCTAGAAAGCAAGTGGTTGGAACTAAATGGGTCTACAGAAACAAGAGGGGTGAAGCTGGCATGATTGTCAAAAACAAGGCTAGGCTTGTGGTGCTGGGATATAATCAATCTGAGGGGATTGACTATGATGAAACGTTTACACCAGTAGCCAGATTGGAAGCTATCAGAATCTTCCTAGCCTTTGCAGCTTATATGGTATTTACTGTGTACCAGATGAATGTGAAGAGTGCTTTCCTCAATGGGAAGCTTGCAGAGGAAGTATATGTCTATCAACCCCCAGGGTTTGAAAGCAGTGAGTATCCTGATCACGTCTGCAGACTTCACAAAGCACTCTATGGGCTGAAACAAGCGCCTAGAGCCTGGTATGAAACCCTATCCAAATTCTTACATGAAAATAAATTTGTCAGAGGTACCATTGATCAAACCATGTTCACTTATAGGTCCAAGGGTGATGTTATTTTAGTACAGATTTATGTGGATGATATAATTTTTGGTTCAACCAATATTACATTGAGCAAACAATTTGCCAAATTAATGACCAAAAAATATGAAATGAGCGTGATGGGGGGATTAACTTTTTTCTTGGTTTTTCAAATTAAACAGAATTCAAAAGGAATTTCCATTTGTCAAGAAAAATATGTTAAGGATTTGCTCAAGAAGTATGATCTGTCTGATTGTGCATCAGTGAAATGCCCCATGCTTCCTCCCAACAACTTGGGAGCTGATGACTCAGGGGGTCTCTGTTAATGAGACCTTATATAGAGGCATGATTGGGTCATTGATGTACCTCACAGCAAGAAGACCAGACATACAATTTGCCACATGTCTCTGTGCTAGGTACCAAGCTAACCCGAAGGAATCCCACCTTGTAGCTGTCAAAAGAATTTGCAGGTACTTAAAAGGATCTCCCACATTGGGTCTCTGGTATCCTAATGGATCAGGCTTCGACCTTAAAGCCTACTCCGACTCTGACTACGCTGGGTGCTGTCTTGACAGAAAGAGCACCTCTGGGAGTTGTCAAATCCTTGGTGGAAAGTTAGTATGTTGGAGCGCCAAGAAACAAAACTCTGTGGCCATGTCATCAGCTGAAGCTGAATATGTTGCGGCCGCTGGTTGTTGTGCTCAAGTTCTCTGGATGAAAAGTCAGCTGGCTGATTATGGGATCATTTATGAAAAGGTTCCCATATTCTGTGACAACACAAGTGCTATAGCCATCTCAAATAATCCGGTACTTCATTCTAGAACTAAGCATATTGACATCAGGTATCACTTTATCAGAGACCATATTTTAAAAGGTTATATTGAGCTCCATTTTATACCCACTGAATACCAGCTCGCTGATATATTCACCAAACCTCTGGCTGAGCCAAGTTTTACTAGGTTGGTTGCTGAGTTGGGTATGCTCAATATTGGTAAACAAATCTGATAAATGATCTCTGATCTCTGTCTCTGGGCATTAAAGGGAATTGAATGTAACGAGGTAGTTACATTCCAACGGGACTTAATATATTCCCATATTTAATTCAAATGATTAACCTTTATTGTCAACAACTTTCCCGCTTTCCAAGGGACAGAAATATCACATGAAGAGTCAAGGGGTCCCACTTTTCCTAAAAGGTAATTTTTGCATTAAATGCTTTAATTGTAACAAACCCTTTTATCAAAACCCTTGACTCACTTTTCAAAACTCACATTCTCATAACTTTCACACACACATAACTATTCATCTTCTCAAAACCTTCATTTCTTCCACACTTCAACAATGGCGTCTTCATCATCTAACACCGCTTTCACTGTTCTGGCCGCCTCGAACGTTGATTTTGGGATACACGATGGCAAAATTTCCTTGAACAACTGTGTAGCTCTCTTGGAACACACCAATTCACTCTACCAACCTTTGTTCTCCTTCCTATAAAACTCCACCATTTTTGAAGCCATAACCAGAGTACCCTCCACTTGCTACCACCAATATTTGAAGGAGTTCTGGTATAGCGCGAAAGTTGATCCAACCTCTTCTCACATCACCTTCAACCTTTCCACACGTCCCCAACCTCTCACCTTTGATCTTCATACATTTGACAAAGTCATTGGACTTCCAGTCAATGAAGGCATGTTTGCTGTGCCTGACAGCGCCACTGTGAAGAAGGCTCTTGCTACCCTTCGTCCTCATGACGACAATGATAAACCCTTCACCACACAAGGTTTCCAAACCAAATACCTGATCAAAGTGAACTACTTCTCACCTATTTGGAGGACGCTGATGTTATATATTGTGAAATGTCTGGGTGGAGACCAGGGGTCTCATGATCAACTTAATGGAGCCCAACAAGCTATTGCCTACAGCTTAATTTGGGGACAAGATATAGGGATCGCCCATATAATTTACTCTGACCTCATTGCTAAGCTAGAAAACAAAGGGAAGAAGAACAGACTGGCCACCATCTGCTACACAAGATATCTCTCTCTTCTCTTAGAAGACATGCTGGGTGAAGGATACACAAATGATGAACTTCTCTCTTTCTCTCCTTATCACATCACTGCTGCATCACTAAAGACCCCTCTGGAAGATGAAGTGCCTCTCAGCAGGCACATGATGCAGGTCGCTGGGTTACCGGTTGCTGATGGAGAGCCCTTGATCCCTCACAATGAGGTGAATGCTGAAAGAGCAACTGACAAGTCTCTGTTAAAGACCTCTGTGCGTCTTCTTCTCAGCCCAAGGTGCCCAAGGAAAAGAAGAAAAATAGGAAAGACATCCCCCTTTCCTCTGAAACCCCTTCTGTTAATCCTTCCAAGTCCAAGAAGACCAAGAAGAACCCATCCCCTTCTCTGGTGGATGTAGTTGTAGAGCCTGCCACTGACAAACAACCAGAGTCTAGTGTCTCCCAGTCAGCAGAGACGACTAAGAACCTTCTCAACGCTGATATCTCTCAGGTATTAGTTTGCCATTTTATTCTTTTGGAGGCTCACATACAATCACTCTCAACATTCTGTAGGAGAGAGTGATGAAGACTTAGGGTTTTCCTCAACCCATAGAGTGTCTGTGTCAGCACCTGGAACCTTAAAATTATCTGTACACTCTGTCTTAACACAAGGATATGATTCATTTGTGCTCATAACGCACCCCGATGATCCTTCACCCTCTGGACTGTGCTCTTGTCCATACCAACTTAAGCATGCTATAGGTCCCGACCCAGAGTCTCTGTACTTCACACAGTCTCTGGGTCCCCTCATTGCAAAGAGTCCCAAAGAATTCATTCTTTTGGGGGGACTGAATAATCACCCTCAGTCTTCCTAGGGGCAGCGATAAAAGGCGACCATTACCTTCAAACAATTCACAATTAAAAGAGTCCCAAAGAATTTATTCTTTTGGGGGGACTGAATAATCACCCTCAGTCTTCTTAGGGGCAGCGATAAATGGCGACCTTTAACTTCCATGAATTCACAACTGAAAGAGTCCCAAGGAGCAATCCTTTAGGGGGAGTTGGATAATCACACCTAGCTATCCTAGGGGCAGCGAACAGCGACCATTCACCACATAATTTTCACAACTCAAAAGAGTCCCAAGGAGTAATCCTTATGGGGGAGCTGGATAATCACACCCAGCTATCCTAGGGGCAGCGAATGGCGACCCTTCAACGTAACTATTTCACACTTAAAAGAGTCCTAAGGAGAAATCCTTAGGGGGGGCTGGATGATCACACCCAGCTTTCCTAGGGGCAGCGAATGGCGATCTATAACTTCATAATTTTTCACAATTGGTTACTAACAAATGTCATAACAGGCTCATAATCTTCATGAAGAACAACAGAATGATGACGCCTATTCTATTGCTGGTGATGAAAATGCTGAAGTCCCCCACATAGATCTTGATGCCATGTCAGACAATGATTCCATACCAGAGGATGAGGTCTTCATTATCGAAGAGGACTTGACCATTTCAGACTATGCTGATATGGATGTTGATGATGACCAAGTTACATCAGAATTGAAACCCATCTCCTTCCCATCATTGCCCAATGTGCAAGAACTAGCTGCTAAGCGGCTATTGGACCAGAGGCTCTGTGCACCAACCCTAGTTCCCTTCCCAACATTGCCAAATGTCATGGAACTAGGGGCCAAGCAACACTTAGAATATTTAAAAAAGCTCAAGCCTGTCCATGTTCCTCGAATGAAAGATGTTCAGGAACTCGCTGTTGAGGCTCTCTAGATCAAGAGGGGTGACACTAGTAAAACCAAGCCCAAAGTCACAAATGATGTCATCCTCTCTGAATTTCAAACCCTAACCCACGCTGCTGAGGAGCTCACCACAACACTAGAGACTTCACTAACTTCATCTGTGGAGTCCTCTATGACTACCTTACTTCCGCAACTACTGGGGAGTGCCTTGCAAGATCACCTCCCAGCTGTTATTAACCAGAGCCTCCAGCAATACATACCATCTGTCCTCACATCAGCTGTCAAAGCAAATGTTGCAGCTATTGCTAAGGCGTCTGAGCCTTCACGAAAACTTCTTCAAGAGCTGTTACAAGAGGAACTTAAGGAAATCTGCCTATTTGTTCATCAAGAATTCAAGAAGTTCCTTAGTCCTGGTTCAGGCACAGCTACTACCGGCGCTATGCCTGAGGGGGAGAATTCAGCATCCTCCACCTCTGAAGAAGAAGAATACACTGCCTCACCTAAGGGGGAGCAGTCACTCAAACAACCAAAACCCTCAACAGTGATTCCTACACCACAACCTTTTAGATCCTTCAACCCCAGCACTGATGCAATAAAGGATAGGGGTAAAGGAATTGCTATTGAACAGCCTGAAATAACCCTGCACTCCCTCCAAGAAGAAGGTGGATCTACAACAAGGCTCTCCAAAGACTCTGATCTAAACAAATTCAAGAGTGCCGATGAACCACCACTCACACCAGAGCAGGCAAAAGCTCAAATCTTGGAACACCAAAGGCTGGCAAACATCAGAGCGGCTGAACTCAAAAGCAAAGAAGCTCTGAACAAACTCTCTCCTGCTGTAAAGGAAGCTCAGCTGGTGAAGCTCAAAGAATTGGAGGTTAAAAGGAGCAACCTTCTAAAGGAATATGAAAGACTTGTAAACCAGAGAGCTGAACTTGGTCAAATCACCAAGTATGCATGTTACACTGACAAGAACAAAAAGGTGGTGATGACCCTTTATAGAGAGAACCAACTAACCAACTATAAAGTCTCTAGTGACTTTAAACTCAGAGATCTGGGCCTCTCTGAATGGTTAGAAATGTTGGCTCTTGCCCAAAAGAAGACTGGGCCTGGTGCTGCCCAAATCATGAAGAATATTTAAGCAAAGCTAAATTGGGTAAGAGACACGGCAAAGAAGCTGAAGGTACCCCTGCCTCCTCAACTTTCACAACAACAACCTTCTCAAGGACCAAGGAAAAGGAAAACCCAAATGGGGCCTCTGGTGGAGAAGTTGGTTACTGAAAACATTGTTGTTGATGGGATGCACAGAAACTTGGTTCTGCCCAAAGAGATCACCAAACCAGTAGGGGGCCAAGTATACTCAGAACCAGAGACAAGTATGGTCTTTATGAATGGTAATTGTGAGTATTGCTTTCAGCGGATGAATGAACTACATCTGGCATCAACCATCCAGCTTATCAGACTCAAACAGGGCATCCTAAGGAATTGCAAAGCAGCTGAGGATTTTGAGTTTGAAGTTGAACTTGTTATCAACTCTAGGAGTGACAAAGTTGAAGCCCAGAGAATCTGTGATCAAGGCCTCGATCGTTGAAGAACCTTTTTACTTTTTGCTTATGTTTACACCTCTGGGTGTTTTTGTAATAGACTAGGTTCTTTATGTTTAATAAAACTTTGAGGTATGTTTGTTAAATTATGTGTAATAAGAAGCTGTGTACTCACTTACAATAATTTTAGACTTAGTATAATTTATAAACAAATAGGGGGAGATTGTTAGGCCAATGAAAGTTTTAACTATGGCCCAGTCTAGATTTGTTTAATTAGACTAAGTGTTTGCTGAACGCTGAGAGGACCAGCAACAGAGACTAGACCAGTGGAAGGCAAAGCCTCAGCTGGCACACCAGGAACATTCAAGTCAAAGACAACGTCAGAGAAGTCGAAGACAATCTGAAGTCAGACTCACCAGCGATTATGAATAGCTGGGATGTTGAAGGAATGTACCGGTGTTCAAGGATCTCTGAGTTGACAACACTCAGAGATCACTTAAGAACACTAGAAGTCTGGGATAAGCAAAGCTTATCCAATCCTTTATAGTTTAGGCGGGAGAATCTTCCAAGTGTTTTGAGCGGGACAAAACAAGATATTCAAGATAAAGCCTAGTACGACCTAGTGGGACAAAAGGTGAACAGTTGGCAGAACTGTTCACCTAAAGTTGTTTAAAGGTATGTCTTGATTTGGACATGCATTTAATACGTTGTACTCTTCCATTCAGAAGGTGACACGTATCAACTACTCCCACTAAGGAAGCAACCTCGTACACTATAAATAGGAGTGAGAAAGAAGAATTAACTCAACCCTTGTGCTTGGATAATTTATCTAAGTTCTTTCTCACCTCGGAACCGCTGAGACCCAGCTGTCTACCAGCGTCTCATTGGTTCCCTTGTAAACTTGAGTCTCGAATCTAGTTTACTTGTTTCTAGGGTTCATATCTTGTTGTCATTCAACGAGTGTATTCATAGCACTTTGTAATACTTTGTTTATAATACTTAATAAAGCATTACGCGTTTGAAAAGTATTTCATTGTGTTTCGTGGTTACAAGAGTTAGTTTATCAACAATTGTCATATTAAGGGACTTTCAATATGAATAGTACCGCGAGGTAATGATATCAATGTAGCAAGGCTGCAACCATTAATATGATCATATCAAAGAGAGACGAGATCGGATTCAGTGGCATAAAATGGATTCATAAGCTGTTATAAAAAAGAGTAACATTCAAACAAAACTATATACGACATATACTTAAACACCAAATGAGCCGATTACCTGATGTTAAGCTAAACAAAGCTATGAAAGAAGCCAGTGGCCTAGTCTGCTATTATGTTTATATTTTAGCTAACAAGCAGTTTGCAGTGTGAAATTATCTGACCTATCCATAAATCAAATTCTTCTGGTGGACGATCAACAGCGCCTGGTCTGTGTTCTTCCATAGTAGCCCGATTTCCTCACGAACCCTTCGCCATCACACTCTCGGTACCTGCCACAAGCATACACATATAACACTAATCTCTATATATAGTGTGTCAGCTAAAAAGGTTAGAATGGGTACCCTAAACATATAATGTGACTACACGGCTGAATTCCTCAACCTTCCTCGCAAAAATAGTCTCTTAAAGGATAACACGAACCAACCTTGCTCAAAAAATCGAAGTAGCATTTATTATCTAGGTTTGTGCACGCTTGGGTTGAACCTCCCTGTTAAAAAAATGCCGTTGGTTACCATCAACTTGGAAGAAAGAAGGCAGTAGCAAGATGTATGAAATACGGATAGGAAAACTTTTTGCAACTTTTTCACATTACTGGTGGGAGTAGATTTTCGATCCAATCCATTTAACGAACACCCCTGACTGCAGCAGCAAGATGTATCAATAGCAGCAACAACGTACAGCATCAGCAGCACCACCAGGTTGTGTCAGAAGCAAGACGTATCAACATCAGCAATAAGTGTAAGTTGTTTGCTCTGCATAAAATGACTCAACAACTTTAATAGGTTTCGCTAATGTAGTGAAAATAACAACCACATCCAATTATCGACGGAGTAGGCAAATTTCTTTTGAAGACATAATCTAAGCTAATTTCATAGGTTTCGTTAGGTTAATTTCTTCCTAACGCTACTCCCAGAAGTGATAATCAACTTAATGTGAACAATTAACTTCAAATAATTATATCTACGTTACCCTGCATTTCAAGAATCACGAGCTCAAGTTCTTCTACTTCTTTCTTCATTTTGATGGTATCGTTTTGTCAGTGACTGAATGGAACGGTCACTCTACAACTCTGTAAAAAATTATCCGTACCTAAACATAAGAAGACGTTAAGTGGCCCTTAAGTCAACCTTGGATTTCTGTCTTATTTGTTTATACACAACACAATAATCCAATAAATTCATAGATAGACCATTAAAAAGATGACATAAATTAATTAATGATTTACTCCGCAGCACATTGTCCAGTTCACTGTATTTGAGAAAACTGTTGTCTCGATTCTTCACGAAGAATTAAATGTCGGCAAACATAATTCAGGCTTGGCTTACCTTGTAGTTGGACCACACAGCCGGGCTAACAGGAGCCTGTTGATGGACGAAAACTTTTTTGGCAGCATTCGTGATGTGTTTTGCTATATAGGTAAAAGTGTAATTAATGTTTTAGTGGGTTTTAAATTGTTTAAGCACTTACCAGCTATCAGTTCGGATATTCTGCAAAAGCTGTAAAAATGTTCCACCCTAGATTTAAAAGAATCATTGACAGGTAGGAACATATGTAACCCGATTGAGCGGTTACATATTTTGTTTTTATCAGATATGAGAACACATCAGATGACCCAAAATGTTTAGTATTTAAGTTTCCTATGGAAATTGAAATCAAAGTAGTACACTTTACAAGTTATGCAATTATTTATCTACTGAGTTTCTATCAAGCCATATTAATTTTAGAATCCACAGGCTGAATGCAAGACATTCCAAGCAAAAAATAGATGTTATTATCAGGAACATAAAAAATCAGGCATCAGATAATTACCTGGGTAAGACCCGTCAAGTGTGTGCCAAAGAGACGGCTATACGCTACAATCCTTTTTGCTCATAATGAAGTGTGTTGTGCGATCCTTAATCAGTTATAACAACACCCATTGCTTCATCATAACAATCACTACTACTTGGGCATATCACCTAATGAATTTCATATAGATATACGCCCATAACCAAAAGGTGTTTGAGATTGCTTACTTTTTAAGGTACCTGCTTATTTTTTAAGGTACCTGCATATACATAACAATTAATTGAGCAGAGGTTCATATCCATATCAATTTAAGACCAATAAAAATAAAAAAATCACAATAAAACAACACGTAGTTAATAGAATTCATATAACATCGAACCTGGTTGAAGAACGCATTTTGAACCTACAAACGTTATAATCAAAACTGCAGTAACATTCAGAATACATAAAATTAAAAAAACTACCTACTTGTAGTTGAATCTACAAATTCAGAAAAAAACTTCAAAAGATTGATAATTTCGGATCTATAAAAAACTCAACAAATACCTCATAACTTGAAAACCCCCTTTGGGTGGACGTCGGTTCCGATGGTCGTGATGATGTGGTTGATGGTGTTATTTTGATGATGTTGGCGGTGGTTGAGGGATTTTGATTGTGTTGAGGATTTAAATCATATACCATTTATTTAGATGAATCGTAACATTGAAGTTGAAATAATTGCCTTATTTAGATGAATGAAACTTACAACATAAGCCAAAAAGGAATTTTTCAATTTTTAACAAAATGTATCCGTCATTTATAATTAGTTAAGATATAAGTGAATGGAATGTGTGAAACTGTGAATGGTAATGCCAATGTAATGCGTCTTTATATAGATAAATTTTAAGGTGAAATTGTTTTGAATTTTATTAGTCTCCCGCAAAAGATGTTTGAATGACTGCGTGTTTTGAGTTGTGTAAATATGAATGAGTTGTGTAATACTTGCCATATTCATGCAAAGTCGATATTCATGCAAATATGAATGAGTTGTGTAACACTTTCCATATTCATGCAAAGTTAAACATAGGAACATATTTTTGATATAAAATATTCTTTCTACTGACTTATACCAAGGATAGGAAGAGATTTGTTATAGTCAGAGAATGAAATACTTAAATTTTATGCAAAGTCAATGTTTCCATATTTAACGAAATGCTTAATTTTCCTTCATTTTCAACAATTTTATTGCTCCTTTATAAGGAGTATAGATAAGTATATTTTTTTTTATTGAGAAAAATTGTCTTAGATAAACGTATGTTGTTCAAGTTTATTGAGAAATATCTACACGAATAAAAGTAAAATGATGCATATTTAATAAACAAGAATTTAGGAGAAAATGCTAATAGAAAGATAAAATTAGAGAATATATTTAGAAGGGAGTTTGTCTTCTTCTTTTTTCTAATTCAAATAATAGGCATAGAATCATATCAACATATATATCAAGCATAATGTTGTCCAAGTTTTGAGAAACAAGCACACCCCGGACTCCAGCTAGTAGCTATAAAGACCAACTTGGGAAATTCATGGTCAAATACTGTTCAAAATTAGGTTACTTATCAGGTACATACCTTGTGTCCTCATCGATCCATAAATTTATATACATCAACTTTTGGTTAAAAAGATATAACATAAAAAGATTGCACAGGAAAGATTGAATAAATTAGAAAAGTTGACTTGTTTAAGTTAAAACAATTGTCATATACTGTAATACATAATAAATAAGTAGACTAACGCCAACTTGGTTCAATCCAATGAACGGTGAAAAACTCTTTTGTTCCAAAGAAATCCGCAAACTCTTCTTGGATGACTTTATTATCGAAAGTGTGATACCTGCATGTTTCTAGCGAATAGAACACCATATTCCCACTTTTGGAAGACAATCTGGGAAAATAGATCTTGTTCTCCATCTCTGGAATCTTGGCTTCAATGCACAGAGATGATGCACCACAGAAAATCATATGTTTACCTAAACCATTTATTTTCACCCATTCTTTTGTAGAACCCTTCAACTGGAGTACCTCGACTGATTCTCCAAACTTGCCCACAGTGACTTGTAAGAGATGATCGTCACAACTTATTTGGTAAGACTGGGGGAAAGATGTGCTGCAGCTTGTCGGACTTGGACCTGCATGCTCCCAACAAGTCCTCAAGTCTTCTCTTCCCATCTCTTTATAAACATCAAGTCCTCCATCGTCTCTCAAAGCAAAAAGATCATGGCCATGAAATGTTAAAATCCGATAGGAATATAAATCACTAACATTAATATCCAGAATAACATACCGCCAGGATTGTTCCCCGGATACAAAATAAATGAAAACATCAGGGACAGATAATCCAACAACCATACAGTTAGGAGAAGTAGGTGGTGCTGAGAAACACAAGTCAGCTCCATTACCGAGTCTTGGAAGCTCGTGGATATCATTTGTGAAAGGGTTAAAAAAAACCAGCGAATAATTATGTTTAGGTTTTAAAATCAGCAACCAACCATACCTCGCACACATTATTTCGAAATCACAAAGCAATTGTATAGGTGTTTTTATAAAATACTTGTCACCAAACACGGGATCTGTAAAAGTCATAAGGCCTCTAGGTTTGTCAAAGACCATTAGCAACGCCGAAAGTAATGAATATGTCTGCAGCGACTTTGATGCTTTCCCGTTGTTGCATTGTATCAAAGGTGCTGCTGAATGACAAAGTTTGCATGTAGAACGGAACTTGAGGTATTCGACACCAACACAAAACTCCATAACCACTTCCAAAACATGTAGCGGAATATTGAGCAGGTGTAATTCATCTTCATTAACTGGTCTTACAATTATATCATTATGCATGACCTTTTCTTGTTCAAATTCAGCATGATCACTTTCTAACCTGCACAAACTCTGATTTTCAGGAAAATAATTTCCTGCTAATATATAACAAGTACCAGCAACCGTTTTCCAGTTTTGTATTCATCTATGAAACCAAATAACATTTATAAAATGATTATAGATTTGAAATCTTATAAAGTTTAAGAAAATCACATTGCCACCCATGACATGTTCTACAAAATAACTGAAAGCAATACAATACCTGCATTTATAACCAGAAGCGGGAAATAGCAGGTGTGAATCATCTTTGGTGCATTTAAAATTAACTTCATGATCACACTTTACTGATCTTTCGACTATCTGAGCATGGGCATCTTCTAACCTACACAAAATTTGATTTTCAAGAGAAGTTTCCAGCTAGATTAGAAGTAGGGTAAATATATGAAAGCAATAGCATACCTGGTGCATTCGGGCATTTTCCACATTGACAAGTGGTTTGATCCTGCCAAATAAGGCCCAGACAATACAGACAAGGTTTTATCTTTAACATGGTACGAGTATAAAAATTTTCCCTTGTCACAAAAAATATGTACACAACCCCCAAATTCAGATGAGGCAATTGCAGAGCTGTAAAGTTCTGGTGATGAATCAGTGATTAATTCCATGGTAAACATAGTGTCTTCAAGGTCATCTATTTCTTCCCACGTCTTATTATCCATGTCTAGTTTAAACACCTTCACTGAACCAACACTCATACTCATGCCTTTAAAGCCTAACAGAATGGTGAACAATTCTGCACAAGATGCTTTCAGTTGACGAATCATGCTGAAATAAGAAAAACCAAAGGGTTTTATTAAAGGGAATTCTAAAATTGGCAATAAAGTTATCACAACTTCCCGCCGGGAATCTTTAGAATTACCACTGCTTAGCTTTGTTATTTTCTCTCTTTCATGATACTTAACCATCACATCAACCTCCACGAGAAGCATACGCGAACTGTTAATTCTGTCAATGTATGCATATAATTTACCATTGCAACAAGTTAGAGAATGCAATGTACCATCAAAACCAGTTACGCTCCTTATTTGTTCAGCATATGACATTTCAGTCCATCTTAATTCCTTTCTTTGTGTGTTAGGGAAGAATGAATCGCTCCCGATGCTACAATACACAAATGTATGCTTTATGGATCTCACTAACAAAAGAACAGAATCCGGGTGGTCGGGCGGGGCTGACAAGCAACAACAGTATATGATATCATCTTTATCTTTTTCTGATCCTTCAAGAATCAACTGAGGGAAATTAATGATCTGAGAAGTAATTGGGTTCCAAAGACACCACATGACATCAGTTGGATAGATGGAGGAGAGAAGTGCCCAACAGCCAAAGAAACACCCTCGGATACGTTTTCCGACTAGCTCTGGGATTTTTAAGTGATTATGAGAGAGTGGGTCGGGTAAGTTGAAGAAAAAATGAGTTTGTGTGGCGTCGTCATCGGCAACAAACCATGGATATTTAGGAGATATTGCAGGCACTATTGAACCACAAGAAATCTGTTTATGTTCCTCCATACAAGATGTTCTTTGACCTGTGTGTCATCGTAGTAATATTTCAGATTTAAAGAATTTTGCAACTATAAAATAAAATAAGATCAAGCATTTATTTAGAACACTTGGTAATCCAAATTCAAATAAGGGTTGACATAGAGTTTATAGTAAGCATGAAGGTATTGAAAACATTATCATACAAACGCATAACAAATCAGCAAATTAATAAGACAAAAAGATGACAAATGCCAAAGACAAAAAAGAGACTATTAAATTATCATAATCAAAGCATATGTAGCATAAATTATTAGTAGGATAAAGAGAATTACAGACAAAAACAAAGGATCGACTTTTCATCAAAACATAATAGAGACCTGAACACATACAAAAATAACATACTTAAAAAGAGCATTGATATCGATCTTTAGAATGGGATAATCGTAAATCACAAGTATACTGTAAAAGACAAAATAAAAATAAAAGTGAACAAGATAATATAAATCAAACAAGATGAAAGACACGTGTGACAAGAAAAGCACCAAATTACTTGGAAAACCTTAAAAAAAAGTGCAGAAGACCTTATACGGCTCGAAATCGTTCAAAATATCACATTTAACCTCATAAGAAAGACATATTAGAGTATAGGATAAAGTTTGGTCTATTAATCCAATAAAACAGCCGAAACACTAACAAATATATTGAACTGTAATACAATAAGTTACTCAATCCAAAACACTCATATAAAAGTTGATGACTATACTAATAAAAGCAACGATTGAGACTTCATATACATTTAAGATTGAGAATTCATACCTCAACGTCGTATCGTATAAGATTTAATGACAGAGATGGAAGGGCTGAATGATTATGATCTTAATTTATAGGCATTTACTGGATTGGGAAGTTAGTAGAGAGGAAGAACAAATGGAAATGATTTCATTTCTAGTTTTGTAAATTTTGTGGAAATCATTTTCATAGTTATGTTAGTGTGAAAATCATTTCCCAGTTATGTAATTTCTATCTATAAAGCATTTAGGACATCCTATTATTTTCAGACACTTACTTGTTATGGTAAGAAAGAAAATTCCGGTCATCGTGGTCACCTTTTACAGTTTAGGCTATAGCTAGCGTTGACCGACGTCTGACGGTGGCTCTAGCCACGAGAACACCGGTATCAGGATAACCCACTCACCGATGTTCCAATCCGCCATGAAGTCGCCGGAAAACCTGCAAATAGCGCCGGATTTGATATGGGACCCGGGACATCCAACAAAGAGAGGGCATCATTTTTAGTCTTCTGAATATACTTTATTATGGCTATGTGATTGTGTATAAGATCATCATTTCCGGTTTTATAAGATCATCTATGGTGGAAAAGTTAGATGGGGAAGAAGCTTAGAGCACAGGGTACGGGGGAAATACCCCTTGGGTTGTGCGAAAAACCACACCACACCCCACCTGACGTTTTCGTGTTTCGAGCTGAGGGGACAGCGCGCGTTTTTGCACGAAAACGCGAGACCGTATCGGTCTCGCGTTTTTGTGTCTCGCGTTTTCGTGCATATTTATTTTATTTTTTTATTTTTTTTAATAAGTAATGGGTCCCACATAAACCCCACGGCTCAAACCAACCAAAGAGCCCCTTTTTGGTATTGTGGAGGTTTTGCTATTGTGGGATCATTTACCCACGATACACCATACCCCTTGAAAAGTTAATGTTTTCCGGCGGCTCAACACGACGGCTCAGCACCATATCTTGTGCTCTTAAGAAAAAGAAAATGATAATTTATTTTTTTTAGTTAAAAGATAAACTGCATGTATAAACTAACATACAGTATGTAGTAAAAAATATTATTTTTGTTTTAAAAAAATGCCTATATATTACTGTAATATTTATATCCGGAAGGTTACATTCAATTGTGCCAGTTAATGTTTTATATGCTTAAAAACATTTACGAAGTTTTAAATAGACAAAAGTTATTTTGTATTTTTGTTTTTTTAGAAAATAAGGGACAAATCTTGACCATTCATCTATTTTTGATATAATGGTAAATATTAACTTAAGATTTAAAAAAAAAACACAGAGGGGCTATTTTTGCCAAAATGTCCAAAAATTGAAAAAATGGGCGGAGGTACCAAAGTTGTAAATATGACGGAGTAATAAATTATCACTAGTGATATTTCACTAGCGAAAATAAATAAAATATTACTGTTAATAAAATAATGAAATATCACTGGGATATTACGCAGTAACTATGTTAATGAAATATCACTAGTGATTTCATTAGTTTATCTCTAGTGATATTTCATTGTTTTTATCAATAACGAAATATCACTTGTGATAACTAATTTTCGTCATATTTATAATTTAGTCCTTTCGTCGTTTTTAAAAAATGCCTATATATTACTGTAAGGCTGGTGGGAGTGGGTTGATACCCACGAGCGACTTACCCAAAGTCACTCGTGACTCCCATTCCTTCCAAATATGTCGCGCGCGAGTTAGTCCCCAGAAAAAAAAACAAGGGTCAAACTCGGTGAGTTAAAAGATTGTGGGCCCAAATGTTTTTATTTTTTGGGTTAGGTTTATTTGTGGGTGTTTTTTGCAAGTGATGTGTGTTTAAATAATAAAAAAAATAGGTATGAAAGGTGAGTGTGAGTGAGTTTGAGTGAGTGTTATTATCTTCGTAGATGAGTTTTTGTGAATTTGTTAAAAGTTGAGGTGGCATTGACGTGGAAGCGAGTGGGTTTGCCTCCACTCCCACCAGCCTAATATTTTTAATACCGAAGGTTTATATAACCTATTGGAAAGGTTACATTCAATTGCGCCGGTTAATGTTTTATATGCTTAAAAACATTTACCGAATTTTAAATAATACATTAGCATTATTGTATTAAAAATATATGAACTTATTTTAATTGTAAACAAACTTGTTAAATATTACAAAAATTTAAAATAACTCAATACTATAAATTACATATAAGAAAATAAGCATAAAATTGATGGTCTATAAATAACGATTATAGATTATACAAATTGTTTTTTACTGATAATGGAAGCAATCTGACACATGAACATATCTTATCTTATATTTTATAAAACATTTAAACCTTTTTATTTTTAGAAATCTTAAAAAGTTTAAGCCTTTAATATTTCTTCTTTAGGAAAGACATGTATTAATTTGGCTATAAAACCATACACATATAACTAAAAGTTATAACTGAAAACTAAAATGTTTTAATGTGTAATCAATTTTATAACAGCCCAGTCAACTTTAACTGTTATAACAGCCCACTAAGTGACACTAAAACTAATAACATATATATTTTTCACCCACAAACATACAAAACAAAGAAATATAGAATATCTTCATTGATATATCTCATAGTTATACCCACAAGCGAAGCTCCCCTCAACCACAGTTACACCTAGACCACCGGAATGCTCCACCACTGAATCAAGTTTTGAGGTATCTTTTGAGTTTTTATATATCTCTCACAATTAATCAAGTTTTGAAGCTTTTATTTTATGGACCTCTTGGTTTCTAACTTTTTGACGTTTTTACGGCCATCGGTTGCCTCGGTCTTTTTGTTTATATAATTCACATATGTGTTTCATTGACGTCGAAATGTTATACCACTCATTTATGAGAGGCTTTCTATGATAAAAGTAAAGCTACATTTGAAACCGTTGTTAATGAGTCAAAAATCTCCGTAACGCTTAAGCATGAAACCATTAGACGTTTATTAGAGAAGTGTCACTTGAAATAAACGCTCAAACCAAATGTGCCGTCTAAAATATATCATAAAAATTTAAAATATTTTGAAATAAGATATTAATGATAGGGTTACATATATATTCATAGTTCATATAAAATCTGACCGGGTGAATGTTGAAGTCACGTGAAACATACAAGTCAGGAAAACGTTTAATTTAATATATTTATTCGTCGTAAAATATAGTTACTGGGTACCTGTCGCCGCATTGCACGGATACCCTGCTAGTATGCAATAAATACATTTAAATGTAAAAGGAGAAGACTAAAAAAGAGATTTTTCTTTGAAGGAATTATAAAAAAGAGATTGGTATATGGATTATCCTTGGTAGTGATCTATAGTTTTTTTTATTTTAAGAATCAGAATTCCATAGACTTTCGATTTGGGTAATATGTTTTGATCACTCAACAATACAATAGGAAATGACTCAAATGGGTATTAATTTAGATGTTGTTTCACATTTTTTTAAGCGTGCTAAGTTTGTTTTTCTAATGACAAAAGATGACGTTAATTACTCATTACCAAAAAAATATGTTATTTTATTAAAATTTTAATTGATCAACGCAACTCAAAATAATGTTATCGAAATAGACACTTTCAAACATGCACGAGAAAAACAATGTAAAAGATTCTTTAGCGTACAAATAAAATTTGTCAAAACAAAAACATTCGTCATCAAAAATTCACTAAATGCACGTACTTGGCCATTTGAGAAAAACACATTTTAGTATGACATGTGTATTGTTAAATTAAAAATCAACTTTATTTCAAATTGAAAACCATTTTATCTATTTATTTACTTTTTAATTGAATTCCACTACATTTTTAAAATTTTGTTACTTTTAATTTAACATCAATTTTAATACATTAATATTCACTTTAATTTTTTTTTTCGTGCTCTCAAAACCGCTGTTTTGCGCGGATAACATTCTAGTATTTATAATAATCATTTCCTTGTAAATTTGATAGTGTGGGCAATCCACCATTTCCGTTCTTCATCTGTCCCTTTTCTTGATCTTCATCATTGTTATTTAACACTAGCTTAAAGACATGTCTAACATCGGGTGTAATTCATCAAGTGATTTTTGTAAAAACTAACAAAGATGTGATAATATTAAAAGAAAACAAACAGATTTTGATAATAGATTAAAGACATGTTAAAAAGAACATGAATTATTCAATAAGCATTATAGTTTCTAACAATCATAATAATAAACTTTCATGCATTTTGCTTTTCAACCATGACATATGTGAAAGCAAATAAAATAAACAGCCAAGGCCCATTAAGTGAACACCTAAAAGTTGAACGTGAAAGCAAAAAAAATGTGTGATCCAACGCCTCAAAACAAAGCTTGCTTGCTTGCTATTGAAGCCTCGTCCTAAATAATAAGTTGACATTTCTTTAAAACTGCGTAGATCATTTTGAGGACTCATGAACCAAGATAGATATAAATTATAAGATTAGATTCTCAACCACCGGATTTCCATAAATTTGTTTACTTAGATTAAGATGCGAAAGTAAAATCACTAACTTTTAGTATATTAGTTACAATTGTTATTATTTTAACACAGGTTTTAAAATAATGAGTCGTACTTCTAAAAATCACTTAAGAGTGATATAAGAAAAGATTTGTGTTGTTCTACCCGTTTAAGCACCTATTGTTAAGACGTTCAAATGGTTTTTATGCTTGTAACTTATAAAGGTAACGTAGCAATTTTCTTCATCAACATAAACCCACAAAGTATCTCATACTAATATTCAACCAACAAAGTTAGGCACAGGGGGTTGCATTTTATTAAAGGAAAATAAAACTATATCAAAACTTCTACCCTTTAATCTCAGGTTTTATATATGTAAAATAAATACATCAATTATAAGAAAATAAAGAGCTTTTTTCATTGATACTAAATTACAACACAAATCCTTGATAATACTCCAAGCATTGCGCTGTATAATCTAGTTAAAACCCAAATATGCATAGTAGCTTTGACCCATAAAGTTATCTTGCTTCAAATGATCTAATTTCAAAACCACTTCAACCTGTAACTTTCAAAATACGATTAAAAATATAGACCAAAGGCATCAAATCACATAAATGTAAGAAAGTTCAATCACTAATGTTACATCGTGCACTACCAAGCATTTTATCTTATTGTTATAGCTTATTGCTATTAATAGATGCATTATCCTTTTAACCACTAATAAGGACTTGTCATAATAAAAGTATATGTATTGATTCTCTAGAGGATTATGTATAAT
This sequence comes from Glebionis coronaria, assembly GCA_025667525.1. Taxonomy (NCBI): domain Eukaryota; kingdom Viridiplantae; phylum Streptophyta; class Magnoliopsida; order Asterales; family Asteraceae; genus Glebionis; species Glebionis coronaria. The sequence continues at coordinate 547,689,288 of CM046878.1, read as the reverse complement.
TATATATTCACAATTGACTAATGCTCAACACTTCATTCTAAATATATCCGAATGTAATTATCTTATAAAATACATGTATGAATGAAAACTAAAAGGTTAAAGGAAAACTCAAATCTATGAGAACACGGTAGAGAATTAAAGTTACCTTAACAACCCCTATGTATTACAAGCTTTTAACCACTCAAGGGTGGTCTAGTGGCAAAAAGATTTGTGGCTATCACTCTAAATTGTATGAGGTCTCAAGTTCAATTCCTGTTAGGTGCAAACAACTTTGAATTGACCACGCCAACCTCTTGAAAATAGAGGGCTTTACCTGGTTTGAGTCTGTGTGGCGATGGACTCAAATCACGTGGTTTAGTCGGCCAATGAGTCGAAATCACGGTTACCAAAACAAAAAATATCAAGCTTTTAATCAATAAAATGACGTATTAAACCTGTATTTTAATGCATAACATGTCATAAGACCAAAATAAGCATGAACCACAATGTCAGAATTTTCAATACCGTCGCTTTGTCCAGCTGATAGTTGGTAACGGTAAACTTCAGGGTAGCCTCCTTGAGCATTGGTAATCACGCCTGCTAATTTTTCTATAATCATCAACGACTCCTTCTTGTCTTTAGTTCACATGTATGTATTAGACAAAGTTTGAAAAGATAATCACTATTTAATAACTAAATCAATTTTTTCAAACACTACTTTGAAAACAAATGGCTATATGATCAAAAGTTCTTTCATTTTTACGAACACTGATGCAATCAGGAAGACGGGTCCAATTGAGCGCGGGACCGAACTTCCAACTTGATCTTCACCAAAAGCCATAGCAACTATTTTCCTATTACCTTGCTGCAAAAAAAAACACAATTGCAATTAAACACTAAATAATGAAATACCTCTATATGTGCTCATGGTTGTTACCCCTCCGATAAGATTACGAATGGATGTCAATTAAAAACGTGATTAAGAAAACGTTAACATTTTTTTCGAAGACTAAAACGGAGTACCTTTCTGACCTGTAGAGATCTGTTACGTGCGGATGAACCATATACCAAAGTAGTCTCACCACCATAATGAGTTCTAGAAGATGGAGGACAACTAAAGAAGTCGGATGTCGTAAATCATCCAATCCCAGCTTACCGATTTTAGGATGTTGATAGCATAAAACTGAATGGAAAATCAAGAAAATTTGTATGCTTGATGGTTTAGCCAAAATTGGAATCCTATGGTGGAAGATTGAATCGAATTGGCAAACTGATTCTGAATTATTTAGAGGATTTCGAATTTTGAATTCTAAATCGAATTGGCAAATTGTAAAAATTAATGTGTTAACAAAAATAATGCTAAAGTTACGGAGTCATATTGATGGAATGATTTTTTTAAATTGAATTTGAAAAGCATACGAATGAATTAAATTCTTACAATTATTTGTGTTTTTTTTTTAAATAATGTTTCTTCATTATAATAGCTAATTTTTTAACAAAATTAGTTTAATATTTAAATATGCGAAACCGTTAGTTTAGCATAAACTCAACCAACCAATCACAACTATCCATTTTTATCATGTAACAAAAAACTTATTTTTTAAAAATTAAATATCTCACAAACCGTTCATCGTTACGTAAAACAAAACATATCATCGCGACGAGAATTAAATCATCTATCTATCGAGGGACACATGTATATACTTTCGACGAACTTTTTTTTCGACTTTTTTTCTTAAGACACGTCTGGAGAGAATCATATATGATTTGTTACGAAACATATATGATTCTCAGAAAATCATATATGATTCATATCACGAATCATATATGATTTTCTGAAAATCATATATGATTCGTGACGAATCATATATGATTTGTGACGAATCATATATGATTCTCTCCAGACTTGACTTAAGAAAAAGAAGTCGAAAAAAAGGTTCGTCGAAAGTATATACATGTGCCCCTCGATAGATAGATAATTCAATTCTCGTCACAATTGTGTATTTTTTTGGTTTGACGATTTACCGTTTGTGAGATATTTAATTTTTAAAAAAGTGGTGAGAAGTGGGTTTTTTTTTAAAATGGGTGATTATTATTGGTTGGATAGGTTTATACTAATTTAAGTGTCTATATAGATCTTAACTCTAATGAAACGTTAGTTTTTTTTAGAAAAATAGGCTTATATGAATAACTAATTTTAAAAAAATAACTTATTTCATTTAATATATTTTAAAACTCAAGTATTATATAAAAAACATTTTATACAATATATGCATGAAATCACTCAAAAATGTAGTAAACTAACCACTTTTATGGTTGTGTGTACTAAATTATTTTTTTTCTCATTTTGTGTATTAAACTTTTTAATTTCGATCATTATGTGTATTTTGAGACGACTCTGAGTTGTAAAATTACCACTTTACCCTTCAAATTTTGAAAAAAAATAGGGGTAAATTTGTCACAAATTACACATAATGATAAAAATTTGAAAGTTTAATACACACAATGAGAAAAAAAATAGTTTAATACACATAACCATAAAAAGTGATAAGTTTACTACATTTTTAAGTGATTTTCCCAAACTTAAAAGAGATTATCAAGTGAAATAATTGACTCCAAAATCAAACTTAAATGAGGTTTAACCAATGATTTAAGCTCATTTGGATATTAAATTATTTGAATGTCTTGCAATGATTTAAGCTCGCTTGTTTATTACAATGTCTTGCAATGCTAATTATTTGAATCACAAAGTACTTATAAAGGTGACTAATCTAAAAGTGAATTTTTGAATAGAATCAATATACGATTGTGATGTTTGATACAAAAATTACTTAAAAAGTGAATTAAAATACGATTGTGATGTTTGAATGTGGTTGTTAGAACGTGTTGTTTGGCGACTAATCTATTTTTATGTTTGCATGTGGATGTATTGTAGGCGATGAAGCAGATGGTTTTACTGGAATTCAGCATGTTACCTACTTCAAAAAATATATGTGGTTCTTTCTTTAAGGAGGTGCTTTTTGTGTAAGAAATAATATTGACATCTATATCATTGTATGAAATCTATATGATTGCATGACATCTATATTATTTCATGAATGCTATGACGTCTAACATATGTTTTTCGACATGTAACAGGTAAGATGCAAGGTCATAAATGTTCGACCAGGAGACGAGTTACCTGAAACTTTTAAAGAACTTATAATGCACTTTTTAACACAAGGAACACCCATCACGATTGGTTAGTGAAGTATTCCCTTTCAGTATCTTTTTTCGTATAGTTTTCATTAGTGTTAGCCATTTAAACCTACTTCTTATTCATGTATCGAGTTGGGTAGCGTTTTATTTAGAACATCTCAAATCAAATAAGTCACCTAATTAAGAGGGTCGAAAGCTGTCCCAAGATGCATAAAAACGTAAATTGATCTATTTAAAATTTGAATTCCTTACACTGGTTTGAATACCAATGCAAGTGGGTGTTCTTGTGTATACCATTGTTGGTGTGTGGATTATAATGAAACGGGAATAGATTTGTGCATCTACTTTCGAGGTAATTTTCTCTCATCAAGTTAGTTTTAATGTAGCTTCTTTAAGTAACGCTATTGTTTAATTGTTGATAGTCATTGTTTGTTATGATTGAATAGTTACATTGTCAGATTATTATCAAGGTTGAAAGCATACTTCATGACATCGAGAACAAGAACGCGTGGCTAATGGAAATTCTTGTCATATTGAAATAGCAAGAAATCGAACATAATAGATTATATATGACACCTGCTCCTAAATCAGTCTCTTTTGTAACTTATAGACATGTATTTAGTTTATGATACCAACTTTTATTCCTGTTAGTATGAGATACAGTACCATTCAATACTTATTGTGGTATGTTATATATAAAATGGATATATATATATATATATATATATATATATATATATATATATATATTAGCCTTTAGACCCGTCCGGTGGACGGGCTAGCTTTAAGTATATATATTTTTAATGAAAATTGAATTTATGTGTGTTTGTATTAGAAGTTTAGTATATATAATGTTAGTTATGGCATTGATATTTTAATAATGTAGCATAGAATAGACAAAAATAACGTAGTTTAAGATATTTTATTTATTTAAGAATATTATGAGTTAATTGAATTTACATACGTTAACGGTATGAATAAGTTTGTTACATAAATTTTTTTTAGAATTTTAATAATAGTGAATAAATATATTATGTATTTTTGAATTTTATGAGGTAATAAATTTTGTATATGTTAATGTTACGAATAAGGTTTTTACATTAACTTTTTTGAAATTAATATTATTGTTGTGAATTTTAATAAAACTTTGTATTAAAGGCATTGTTTCACCATCATTCCTTATATATTTTTATAAAATTTTGTATTTAAGGTATCATTTGTAATTCATATATATATTTTATAGAATTTTGTATTTAAGACATCATTTGTAATTCCTATTTTATTTTTGAAGCTTTTTATGGAATCATTTTTATAGAATTTTATATTTAAGGCATTGTTTCACCATCCTTCCTTATATATTTTTATATAATTTTGTATTTAAGGCATCATTTGTAATTCCTATATATATTTTTATAGAATTTTGTATTTAAGGCATCATTTGTAATTCCTATTTTATTTTTGAAGTATTTTATGGAATCATTTTAATAAAATTTTGTATTTAAAGTATTGTTTCACCATCCTTCCTTATATATTTTTATAGAATTTTGTATTCATTTGTAATTCCTATATATATTTTTATAGAATTTTATATTTAAGGCATCATTTGTAATTCCTATTTTAATTTTGAAGCATTTTATGGAATCATTTTTATAGAATTTTGTATTTAAGGCATTGTTTAACCATCCTTCCTTATATATTTTTATAGAATTTTATATTTAAGGCATCATTTGTAATTCCTATATATATTTTTATAGAATTTTGTATTTAAGGCATCATTTGTAATTCCTATTTTATTTTTGAAGCATTTTATGGAATCATTTTTATAGAATTTCGTATTTAAGGCATTGTTTCACCATCCTTCATTATATATTTTTATATAATTTTGTATTTAAGGAATCATTTGTAATTCCTATATATATTTTTATAGATTTTGTATTTAAGGCATCATTTGTAATTCCTATTTTATTTTTGAAGTATTTTATGGAATCATTTTTATAAAATTTTGTATTTAAGGCATTGTTTCACCATTATTCCTTATATATTTTTATAGAATTTTGTATTTAAGGCATCACTTATAATTCACATATATATATATATTTATAGAAATTTATATTTTAGGCATCATTTGTAATTCCTATTTTATTTTTGAAGCATTTTATGGAATTATTTTTATAGAATTTTGTATTTAAGGCATTGTTTCATCATCCTTCCTTCTATATTTTTATATAATTTTGTATTTAAGGCATCATTTATAATTCCTATATATATTTTTATAGAGTTTTGTATTTAAGGCATCATTTGAATTCCTATTTTATTTTTGAAGCATTTTATGGAATCATTTCTATAGATTTTTGTATTTAAGGCATCATTTGTAATTCATATATATTTTTAAAGAATTTTGTATTTAAGGAATCATTTGTAATTCCTATTTTATTTTTGAAGCATTTTATGAAATCATTTTTATAGAATTTTATATTTAATGCATTGTTTCACCATCCTTCCTTATATATTTTTATAGAATTTTGTATCTAATGCATCATTTGTAATTCCTATATATATTTTGATGGAATTTTGTATTTAGAGCATCATTTGTAATTCCTATTTTATTTTTAAAGCATTTTATGGAATCATTTTTATAGAATTTTATATTTAAGACATTGTTTCACATTCTTTCTTATATATTTTTATAGAATTTTGTATTTAAGGCATCATTTGTAATTCCTATATATATTTATATAGAATATTGTATTTAAGACATCATGTGTAATTCCTATTTTATAGCATTTTATGGAATCATTTTTAGAGAATTTTGTATTTAAGGCATTGTTTTACCATCCTTCCTTATATATTTTTTATAGAATTTTGTAATTAAGGCATCTTTTGTAATTCCTATTTTCTTTTTGAAGCATTTATGGAAACCATTTAATGAATTACATGTGTCATTTTAATAGAATTTTATATTTTTTGGAATTGTTTCACCATCCTTCCTATATAATTTTTGAAGCATTTTATAGAATCAATTTTATAGAATTTTGTATTTAAGGCATCATTTGTAATTCCTGTTTTATATTTGAAGCATTTTATAGAATCATTTTTATAGAATTTTGTATTTAAGGCATTGTGTCACCATCCTTCCTTATATATTTTTATAGAATTTTATATTTAAGGCATCATTTATAATTCATATATATCTTTATAGAATTTTGTATTTAAGGCATCATTTGTATATCCTATTTTATTTTTGAAACATTTTATGGAATCACCATCCTTCCTTATATATTTTTATAGAATTTTGTATCTAAGGCATCATTTGTAATTCCTATATATATATTGATATAATTTTGTATTTAGGGTATCATTTGTATTTCCTGTTCTATTTTTAAAGCATTTTATGGAATCATTTTTATAGAATTTGTATTTAAGGTATTGTTTCACCATCCTTCCATATATATTTTTATAGAATTTTGTATTTAAGGCATCATTTGTAATTCCTATATATATTTATATAGAATTTTGTATTTAAGGCATCATGTGTAATTCCTATTTTATTTTTGAAGCATTTTATGAAATCATTTTTATAGAATTTTGTATTTAAGGCATTGTTTCACCATCCTTTCTTATATTTTTTTTATAGAATTTTGTATTTAAGACATCTTTTGTAATTCCTATTTGTTTTTGAAGCAATTATGGAAACCATTTAATGAATTTCATGTGTCATTTTAATAGAATTTTGTATTTAAGGAATTGTTTTACCATCCTTCCTATATAAGGGTTCTTGATATATATATATATATATATAGTAGGGATCCAGTAAGAAGAAAAATTAAAATGAGAAGAATAAGAAGAAATTCTGACCACAAATTCCACAAAGGAAGGAGAATTTTAAGGGAAGATGCATCTGACTTTGTAGGTGCATCTGAAATGTGTGGCTGTGGTTTTTTCTCATTCTTCTCATTTTACTTAATCTTCTTATTTGATCCTAACTCTATATATATATATATATATATATATATATATATAGTGAAGCGTTATATGCAGAACCACTTTTTTGGTACAGAACTTACAGAACCAACTTTTCACTGCTAGTATTGCAAGATGTACATCATATTAATGCATGATGGCAGTTTTGAAAATATCAACTATTTATTTTTAAAAATTAAAATAAATTAAGGGCAAATAGGTATTTTTGCTTTTAATATGTCAGTATCTTTTGGACTACTTTATTCTTTTTCCTCACATCTCTTTCTCTCTCTCAAACCCTAAAGTAATTTTGTTAGCCACCACAACATCTTTCCCCTCTAAACAAGAAACCGTCACCTCTTTTTAGATCTACCGTGTTTTTGAATTTCTGTTCTAAAAATACACACGTGATTGGTTGTTTGGTTCGATCTGAAGAAATGTACAACACGAACGTCCTATCGTCACAATAACCTTATCACTTATTTAAGGTTTGGTTTTTTTTAGCATGGAATTCGTTGATTTTGATTACGTATCAAAAATCGTATTAATTTTCCCATGATTTGCCTTTTGGTTTCATTTATGTTAGTTTAAGATATCAATCTTAATTGTAATGGGCCATTTATAATTGTCCCGTAGCCAAGCAATTTGGGGTCCTTGTGGTTTTAGTCGTTTGACACCATCAGGTAGATGGTTTATTTGTTTCGGATTATAGTCAAGTTATAACCAAATATTATAATGGTAATTAATTTATCTTATACAGTATGATGAAGATGTTTTAACATGTGGGTCTCCTTTGGTACATTAATGTAATTGGTTTGGTACAAACATTTTTTAAATTTAAAGTTAGTCATGAATTTTGTTTGTTGTTTATAGTTTGTGCATGACGTTTTCTTATTATGAAGAGTTGTAGTTTCGTTCTTATTTTATAAACTTTTCACAGTATGTTGTTTTGGTATATTAAAAAAGTAACATTTTTTATTTTAAAAAATAGTTATGCATGATAAAAATGATAAGTCTTTGTCAGTTATTTGATGTTATTGTATTGTAGATATACATTGATGAGGTTGTAAAACTACATTGTTTTATGATAAGTTTTGATGAACTAAAATTATTAAAAAAATTAATATTTTATTCATCAAGTTTAGTTTTGTTTGCTTAAAATATTGCTCACCGTGAAATATATCCAATCATGTATTTTTCTAAAGTATTGTTTTACCAACTTGATCTACGATTTAATTTGTTATTAACTAGTTTAATGTTTGTTTTATATTTGTTTTAGTGTGGATGGCTTAATAACAGGAAAGACTATGTGACGAAGATGATCAATGGATACACTAATGCTTTTAGGTGGCGGACATATATGTTTTCGAAGACGTACATATATGTTTTTAGGTGGCGGACATATATGTTTTCGAAGACGTACATATATGTTTTTATATCAAATTTTGTGTATTGTAGTATTTTTTTTTCTTTTGTTACTCTAAATATTAGATGTATATTTACGTTTTTTTTTAGTTTTCAAAGATAATGTACGTCTGAAACATATATGTAATTTCATTAGCAATCTGGAAGTTTTGGTTAAAGAATTTGTATACAAAAAAATTATTATATATTTATGTTTTTTTTAATTTTTAAAGATGATGTACTTCAGGAATTCCATTTTATGTAAAAAGCAAGTTGTAGTTAAATAATTGCATGAAAAAAAATTACGTAATATTACAATATTTTATAATAACATGTATGCACTTTTTTTTAATAAGTTAAACTGAAAAAAAATTAAAAAAACGAAAATGCAAGTATTCAAAAATTGTATCTTTATTAAAAAAGCCAAAAGTTTATGAAAAAATAAAATACTTAATTTGCCCTTAATGTAATTTTTTTTTCTAAAATGAGTAGTGAATATTTTCAAAATTGCCATCTTGCATCACTATGATGTACATCATGCATTATTGAGAGTAAAAAGTTGGTTCTGTAGGCTCTGTACCAAAAAAGTGGTTCTGTATATAGCGCGCCCTTATATATATATATATATATATCTTTATATTATATATAAGAGGAGGGATATGCCACATAAGCAACCATTAATCCACGTCATCACTTTCTTTTTGTAATTTTCGTTTTTAGATAATATTTTATAAATATATTTTACAAATAAAATCTTGCAAAATTATATTATTCCTAAATATAAAATTAAATATACGATCTTAAAACCCTTCCTCCTGATTCAAAACTTAACCTTCACAGTAATAAAAAAACCTAAAACATAAAATTCGTCATGGTTTCTAATTGGAAAAAGAACATGGACACACAATTGAAGGACATCTGCTGCAACAGGTAATGTTTACACAGATGCGTTAACCCATATAAATGTCAACCGAAGATGGATCGATTTGGGTTATGCTGTTATCCTGTATCAAAAAAAGTGTTTGAGGTACGACTCTTTTTCTACAAACAAATATAAGGTATTCGGTATATAATTGTTTTCGCTGCTATTTTTATTGATTGACCTCTTTTTTGTTATAGGCGCACCCCTCTTCCTCCCAAGAAACACATAATGATGTTAGAGGTGCTTTTGATTAAGGTGATGAAATTACAAAATTTTAATTTATTTTGCAGTGTATAACACTTTTTATTGATATGTTGCTCACAGGATTAATTATGTTTGTTTTAACTTTTAAGGATTAGTTGAGGTTTTACGTTTTGTTGGTATTAAAAGATATCCATATGTTTAATATGTTTCCTTCACCTCTTGGTTATGGTGATTTACCCCAAAGTGTGTGTACTTTAGTAAGTGTTTGGTTTACAGGCTAACTTTTCTATAGTCATTCACAAGGCAGTCAAGTTGCATACCGTACACAAACTGGACATGGTACATTTGATGGTATTTATCTAGCGGTAGGGGTTTGCATATTGACATGATTGCTAAATTGCTCCCAAATATCAAGGTTTGTTCTTATTTCATTTTTTCTAATATTTTTTTGATTCATTATGAATTTTTTTTGGTACTTAACTTTGTTTAATCTTTTTGGTTAAGGAATTGGATAACTAATGTGTAACTTCTTATATATATTTATTTTTTTCTTAATTTCAGGGCAAGTGTGATGTGCAATCACGTATTCATATTAATGAATCGCAATGGTCGTGTAATAATGATAGAGTGCTACTAAGGTATATAACGCATGATCGTGTAATAAGTTATGCATATATACAGTAATACGACGCATGAAACTTAGTATATTCTCTTCTTCAGGTTATGACTGCAATAAATTCCAGATACTTACGGCTGATACTCAATATGTTGAGGTTACACTTCATGTTGTCAGTTAAGTATACCAACATAAGGTCTTCTGCTCATCCTTCCCTATTTCCATCTAAGGTAAGTAGGGCTGCAGGGAAAGTAAGTAGGGCTGCATCGACTCTTGGTTAGTAAGCTTTTTCTTTCGCATTAATAAAGATTCCATAATGTCCGTGTCAGGGAGTTGAGTGAATACTTGTCCTTCATTCATTAGTTGGATAAATTTAAAACACTGTCAGTTCAAGTTTAAAATGTTAATATAGGATGCCAAAATCTTATTTACAAAAAAACTATGTCATTTGACCTGATCCTATTCCTCCTGTTTTGATAGGTGTTGGCAGCATACCGTTATGGGCTTAAGAGAGTTATCATGCAGGAAGATATATGAAAGATTCAGCTGAAGTACCTTCAGCTGTTCTTGGAAGTTTGGAGGTAACAATTATCTACTATTATATGACTATTCTAATTGGTGATTGATTGTGGTCAACTATGGTATATGAGAGTCTATATGTGTATTTGTTAGAACTGGGATCAGAAGTGTATAGCAGTATAACTGGTGTTAGATATTGGGTCATTAGCATATGTTCATATAAACTAAAGGTGTACTTTCGAATGTAGTTTTTGTACTCATTTTAACACATTAGTTATTTTACAAACATGAAGCTGTCTTCTATGGGCTCTTGGTCTTGCACTTTTTAAAGCTGTTCTTAAAGAGGTCACTGCTGCCAATGGATAAATAATTCTATTCTTATGGATTATGCCTTAGTTTATGGTTGTCTTAATGTGACTTGCGTGTATAGGAGCTATTAGTCGCTGAATGGATGATGCTAATCTGTTGAAACGAATGCTCGATCGAGGTGAGCTCCGATGTATTGGAGCAACCACATTGCATGAGTAGGTATATCGAAAAGGATGTGGCCCTTGAGTGTAGGTTTCAACAAGTATTATGTGATCAACAGTCTGCCGAAGACACGATTTCCATTCTCGGGTGACTACGTGAGCGGTATGAACTTCATCACCGGGTCAAAATCTCTTATGGTGATTTAGTTTCCGCAACTATATTTGCTTTTAGATACATAATAGAGCGCTTTTTGCCTGACAAAGTTTCGAACAACGTACTTCTTTTCAATTAATTGTATGCAAATGAATTTGTAATGTTACACATATTATTATTGCAGCAATCGACTTGGTGGATGAGTCTGCTGCAAAACTAAAAATGGAAATCACATCCATGCCCACTGAACTGGACGAGATAGATCGAGCTGTTTAAAGCTCAAGATGGAGAGGCTGTCTCTTAAAAATGAAACCGATAAATCATCTAAAGAACAGTTGTCCAAGCTAGCTGGAAAACGATATACAAGCTTAACAAGAAAAACAAAATAATTTAATGAGCAATGGGTGCGCGAAAAATCATTGATAACGCAATTACGGTCAATTAAGGAAGGGGTAAGTTACATCAATTTCTTAAAGTATTACATAATATGTTTTTGTTTATTTGTTCATTGTTTTCTTTTTCTGGAAGATTGATAGAGTAAACCAAGAAATGGAAGCTGCTTAACGTGATTATGATCTGAATCGTGCTGCTGAGCTCAAATATGGAACCAAATTGACTCTGCAATGCCAACTAAAAGAAGCTAAAAAGAATCTTTACGATTATCAACATTCTGGGATATCTCTTGTGCGTAAGGAAGTTACAAATATCAACATTGCTGAAGTTGTAAGCAAATGGACAGGAATACCTTATCAAATTTTCAGCAGTCCGAGTGAGAAAAGCTTGTGTCACTGGAAAACGTTGTCCATAAACGAGTTATTTTTTAGGATATGGCAGTCAAAGCTGTTGCTGATGCAATATGACGGTCAAGAGCTGGTTCATCTGATCTAAACAAACCTATAGCAAGCTTCATGTTTAATTTTCTTTGGCCAGTTACTTGTGTGATTGTGTATTGACAAAACAATTGATTATACATCAGATATCTAAATTATTTCCTACTTAGTTCATGCGTTCATACAATGCTACTTTCCTTAACAATTTTTGCTTTATTTTTTACGTTCCAGAGGAAGAGAAAAAGAGGGTCTGTGACTGATGGAAGTGGCTTTAGCGAAATGAGCCAAGAGAACTAATCAAATCTAGAAAAGAAACGACTAAAAGAGCTTGCACACCAGGTTAGTAATTATTATGTTATAGTATTTATATGCCTGTCAATACATCGTTGCTAATCAGAGCCCGAATCAGATAACCTGGGACCAAAAAATTAGAATTTAAATACTTCCCCTGTTGGCTTGTGAACTTTAAGGTTGGTTAGTATTGTAACAGGGTTAAATTTTTTGCTATATATATAAGCTTTTTAGATAAACGATGCTTTCTTTATAACGTTAATGGCTTTATACCAGAACTTTATTATTGGTTTCTCACACAAAAGGTTATAGTTTTAGCTAATTTATGTTGCATTTCAAGTTTTGTTAGCAATATAGAAATAGTATGACCATTTAACTTCAGTCATCTACATTCACCAAATCATCTGTCTTTCTCACAAACATCAAGGTCCTTTTTTTTTAAAAGTCGACAAAAAATACCATTAAAACCAAAGATAACAAACTAAATGGCATCACAATTCTTTAAACAAGCTGATTAAGGAGATTGAGACCACAACAGATAAAACACACCCTGCCCAAAACGGCAAAAGAAAAAGAACAAAAATACAAGAAGACTGAAGGTAGACACAAGCCACACCAAATTCAGCCATAAAACCACTTTCTGACATAAATTGCAACCAACTTGCTGACACGAACAACCTGTTGACTTTGAGCTGATCCAACTCACAATTTTAGAAGTTGCAGAAGCAAAGCCCTTGCAAAACCAGCAGCCACAAAACATTTCTGAAGTGCAGACCATAACAGGAAAGCATACCGCACGAGACACAGGAGGTGTCACCACTGATTACGATTTGAACCGAAGCCTCCTTTTCTGACCAGCTGGAGAACAATGTTTGCAAGACAAAGAGATTCGAAAGAGAAACAAAGGCGAGAGAAGATGTTTTCGATATTATATTACTCTCAAGACTTCTTACCTGGTGAGAATAGAAACATCCTTGCTATTGTGATCTGCTTAAAATATGTTTCGTAGTTGCTTTTTAAAATGTTATTTTGTATATTGTAGAGTTTACAGGAATCTAATCTACATGTATTCATGTTAATCTAATGTATTGGGGTGAGTTCTCTTTTCAATTATTTGAAGACCACACATGTTATGTATTCTGTGAATAAATTCTTAAAGAGTTAAGCTAAAATGATCTGTTTCTGCTTTGTGGGAAAACAGGTGTGCGTGACAATTCACCTAGAATTATAATTAGTCAATGATGCTATGTGACAATATTTAAGTATGCTTAATTCGATTATTTTGTGATAGTTTAGTGTCTGTTTTAATGGTGTCTGCTCTGGAAGATGACATACAGTTAATATTTCATGTACTTTTTGATCATGAAAATTAGGTGTTTATACGTATATAACCTATTTAGGTTGATATTAAATCAAAACAATGGAACTTTGATCACCGCAGTGGGTTGTCTATATCTATAACGGATATTCGTTTACCTAGACAGTTGATCACGTTATAAAAGATATCATGTTCAAGAGAAAATAGATCTAGCATAATCTTTCTTTATTAATCTAAAGATCAAAGAAAAAGAATGAGCTAGCTGAAACTTTGATTGTGAATTTTCAAACCTTTACTAACTTGCGATCATGTCTTTTTTACTATAGGATATTGTTGCGAAAGATTTGGCTTCCACACACCCAATAAGTCTACAGTGCGTCGTTTTTTGAACATGTTGGATCATAGAGATTCTAATGTTGACGCAAAGTTTTAAAGTTAGAATACAGAATCAATGACCCATATCAGAAAAAAAAAACTATATAAGTGGTTCGAATTTTTTTCTAAATTTATTTTACGCAAGTGCTCGAGTGCTCGACTTTTCTAAAGTGATGCCAAGTGTCTTTTTGTACGAGGATGTTTTTTCGTGACTGCTAAGACTTTTATGCTTTTGCTCAAGTTTTTTTGTTTTTTCGAAAACGGCCAAAAATCTGTATTTTTTTTTTATTTTTCGCAAGACGCAAAAGTCACGTTTTTTTAAAACTTTAAGAGTTTTATGCATTCATATTATTGAAATTTTTGCTTAAAGTACGTGATAGATGGAAAAAAAATTACATTGGTCTATTTAAGTAAATGCATCTAGAATATATCTATATAAGTATAGTTTCTGGAATCACACTTAACATATTAATTGTATATAACTAAAAAGATTCCAAACTTTTTTAGCTGGTACGGTCGATGCATTTCATTTCTCGAGATTTAAACATAAAGTTACATATTGTCATGGCCATCCTATTTTTTCTTTGATACTCGTGTGTAAAATTTGTGTTCATTAATTTTTGAGGGACATGTATTAGTCCTACGCTTTTATTAAGTTTCAATATACTTAGTATCATGTATATATATATCTGTTTAAATGACATTAACAATGAATGTTTCTACATTTAACTATCTTATAAAAACTCCAAGAAGAAAACACAAGTACATAACCTTTTAAACACATAAACACCAAGGAAAATACCAAATAAATCAACTTTCTCTAATAATAATTTATGCAATACAAATTTTAATCATTATAAACAATATAAGAGGCAAGATATAATTACCTAAAGACTAAGTACCTAGCAACTCTTCAACTTTCAAGTAGATATAGAGAACATTGTAGTCTCAACCAGCCGAAGTGAAGACGAAAAATAGTTTAATGGTGCTCCGTTGTCTCCTTGTGTCAACGACAATAAATAAGCAAACTCAATAAAAGATGTCGTGGAAAAATAAGTATTATATCGTATATGAATAATCCTTATATATTAATTGTAACACTTTTAATTATTGTGTTTATATTAATTGAGTGATTTTTTAGTATTAAATTTCTATATGATTTAATGTTATTGATTATCTATCTACATCTTCTTAAAATTTGACAAGTAATACTATAAACCTAGCCCACGAATTGTGGGTGTGAACAAATCTATTTATCAAATATCTTTGTAGATTATTAACATGAATATTTAACTCAACAAAAAATATGTACACGATAATCAGAAGTCATGCCCGCCCATCGGGCGGGCTTTGCAACTAGTATATATATATATATATATATATATATATATATATATATATATATATATATATATATATATATATATATATATATATATACTAGCGTCGTAACCCGCCCAACGGGCGGAGTCGTTTCGTAAATCTTTTGTTAAAAGTACGCTTGTGTATAATTTATATGTGTTTGCAGTGGGGCTCATGTTTGTTAAAAGAAAACTTAATCGAAGCTAATTTTTGATATTTTTTGGGCTTGACCGAACCAACGAACTTGTTGTGTCTCATGTCAATCTTTCATCGTACTAATATCACTAAATAAAACTTGGGAGTTTTTTTTTTCCTAAAATGGGTCACTGGTTAAAATTGGAAGATTTATATTATATAACATTCATTGCTTAAAATAGAGGAACCTTTTTTGAAACCACGTTGTTGGATTCAATGAATCAATCATATTTAATTGGTTTTTCATTAAAAATTAAAAAAATCATTTTTTCACTTTTTTAAAAAAATTAAATAACTCACAAATGGTAAATCGTCAAGCGATAAAAAAAGACACAATTGCGATAAGAATTAAATAATTTTTTTATAAAGAGGCACATGTAAAAATTTCGTTGAATTGTTTTTTTATTTTTTTTCAATCATGTTTAAAAAATTATATAGAATTCATTCTCAAACGTGAGTTAAGAAAAAAAATTGGAAAAAAAAGTTAATCAAAAGTTTATACATGCCTTCTATATAAAGATGATTTAATTCTCATGACGATGGTATGTTCCGTTTTGCGCAACGATTAACGGTTTTTGAGATATTTAATTTAAAAAAAAAAGAATGAAAGTGAGTTTTTATGTTAGATGAAAAAATGGTTTATATTGGTTGATTGTGTTTATTCTAAAGAATGGTTCTACATTGAACTTTTACTCTAAGAGTCATCATATTCACATACTTAAAAAAACTCATATTCCGCCACTTAAAAAAAATATCTTTCATACCGTTAATCTTTGTGTAAAACAAAACATACTATCACGACGAAAAATAAATTATCTTTGTGACACGCATATAGGACCACATATACCTCGCGCCTTGTGAAGAGCCAAATACCGAAAAGATATCTATAACTTCAAAAAAGTAGACGGAAAAAACATTTTACAAACGGGTATCTTACAATCTCTCCACGTTCATTTTTTATAAGTAACATACTCTATTCAATGTCCATTTGAAGGACGCTATACAATATAACATTCGCACTCAGCATTACGTTATATGAGTAATTTGGATAGTGATAATACCCATCTTTATCCATGTTCTGAAAGCGGTGATAAGATATCTCAAAAGAACCACTCATCTGCCATTGATTATTACTTATTAGTCAACAAATCAAAACTCATATAAGGCTGTAGATTTATTGATGATTTGCGAAGATGTTTAACTATAGAATATGACATCCTCCGATCCTTTCAGTCTTTTGTGAAACAAATTTTGTCATAAGAACACCAAAGGTCGCCAAAACCTTTATATAAGTGTCAAACACAAATATAGCGACACTTATGTATTAACCTGGCAGTTATTATGGGTTTGTAGTAGGGGTGAGAATCGGGTCGGGTTGGTCGGGTTTGGCTTATTCGGGTCGGGTCAAAATTGAGTCGACTAAAAATAATTTACCCGAATATGACTCTATTTCAACTCGGGTTAGTCGGGTTCGGGTCTATCCAGATCAGGTCTAGTCGGATCGGGTCTATTCGAGTTCGGGTCTATTCGAGTTCGGGTCAACCCGAATTAGAGTCAAATCAATTTTTTTTAACTCCTTTATAATAAATTTGAATTAAAAACATTAAACTTTTTTTTTCTTATTCGGGTTGACCGAACCCCAATTAGGCATAATTTGTTTACCCTATGTCCAACCCGATTTAGAATTCGGGTTAGTCGGGTTGACCCGATTAACCTGAATTGGAATTTGAACTCAAATAACCCGACGCGCATATATTTAGGTCGGGCTCGGGTCGGGTCGAGTTCGAGTCGGGTCGAAAATATTGCCACCCCTACTTTGTAGAATACGTTTTGGATTTTTAGTAACCTTGCATACTTATGACTCTTTTTAACCATCTTGTCCTCTACAGAATTTAGTAAATGCAACTTGTAAAACTTTTTCACATGCTTTGCCATTAAGCTTTCAATATTTGATTCCAAACTAATCAATCAAAAAGTTTATATGTTGTTTGGCCGTTTGGTTTATCTTATAGCAGCTAGATAAGATTGATGGGTTGGGAAAAGACTGTAATTTGCAAAATCGATCTAGCTAATTGATCAAACCTAACACTTTTGTCCATTTTTTTTTAACTTGATAAAGAAACATAAATACTGGATAAAGAAATTCTTACCCTCAACTAACTCGAAAAATCAACTTGATCATAGACACACCAGCTCACAAGGTTAGGACAATATCTACGGTATTTTACCTTAGCTTGTAACGGAAGTCAAGTTATAACATTTAACCTGTTAAATTAACTTCAGCATAGTGCAAACAACTTATCGGCTATTAGTATTTTTTATGATGTAATAAGTTTAACCACACCTTTTCTACACTCAGCTGAAACTCGGAAAATTGAAAACTGTGAAGGCTGGCCAGAACTTATCAACATTGTGGCTGTGTACTCCGTGTGCAATCAAATGACTCAATTATGCTCTGTGTAGTCTCAAGTTATCACATGCTAATGGGGAAAGCATGTTTCTCATTGCGACTGACCTCATATCTGGTTTTTTACTGCACTACTTTGGACAGGTTGTGGTAAATCACATGAATCACATGTCGTGGTGTTTGACTCAGTCACAAAGTTGGCCACCACCCCCTTTTTAGAACCGTAACTTATGTTCAGTAAAGAGCATATGTTCAATAAAGAGCTTATGTTCAATATGATAGATAGATAAGCTCATAATAAGTTAGGTTAGACTACTTTATTTTAGCTAAATCCTCATTTTTTTACATATAAAATAATATAACACCTTCCTGATGAGTACCAAGTCAATATGATCTGGGTTTCTAAGAAACAAATGCATTTGAATCTAATAGTGGTGGAAAAAATACCTTTCAAGGCAGAAGTTCAAGGCAGAGGTTCCATAAGTTATAACAGTTTATGATACTTTGCATAAAGTACCTAAAGAAATCAACCGAGCGCTAGATGGCTGTGTGTTTTAAATAATCATAAATTTATATAGTGCAAACTATAATAAACAGGACATAACCTGAAATGGTAGACATTATGTCTTCTTAGGCGGTGGCTACGCCAATAAAGGTCGTGGCTTGGATAACTTTAATAGATTATTCACTAATCCCGTTGGACGACACTCTTCCCAATATGTCATACATGACATATCTGATATCTGATGTGAGAGTTCTTTGTCCTTTACCGTCTGCCTAAATTTAAGCAACCAACTTGTATAATATTTTTCATTTGATCTACATTGTTGTCAATAATCTTGAAATATGAGCATGATATTCAGCCTGCTCTCAACCGACTTGTCTAACACTCTTAAAAAGAATATGTCTTAGAAAAAGTACCGGACATTTTCAAAGCAGTCAATATTTTCTGCAATTTGCTCGTATTGACAATAATCTGTATTAAACAATAAAACAGATTAATATGAGTTAAGTGAAATCAAAATGGAAAGACAAGCCCAACATAGCTAAAGTTTGTAATGCAAATGTAGTTTCAGACAAATAACAATACTTTTGAACCCCGCGTATCAAGTGAATCATAGACACATATACATTCAGGATCTTCCGTATCCGGTATCCTAAGCTTTGCAACTGCAGTACTACATTATATGTTTATTCCTTTATATTCACTCTCTGATAATCAATATCTAACATAAGAGGTAGTGTAATTAGGTCTCCTTAACCACCATTGTCGATGGTGTAGATAGAATGTCTACTCGATTTGTGGCTCCTTCTCCAACACTTGGCAAACCTTCTCTAACTCTATGGCATATTGCGAAAAAGAAAATGCAGAATGTTAGTCACTATCAATAATGTTCATATAGAGGGGTGTTATCGGAAGTTTTAAAAATGTAAATAATGATAGAAGGAAAGTAGCATAACCATTCCCAGTTGACAAATGAGGCTTCACAAAACAATGTAACTTCTAAAAATTACTCATTATATAATCACTTGAACTTCTATACCGAAACTAAGCACGAAACACATGCATGGTTCTGAAAGGATACGTATAAAAATCAAGGAAAATTATGATGAATGAATACCTGGTTGAGTGGCCGACTATCGGGACACATGGACGTTTCTGAAAGGATATACATAAAAACCAAGGTGAATGGGTACCTGGTTGAGTGGCCGAATGTAATCACGCATCAGCAAAGATGAGTTAGCCATTGCCCAACCCTGCTTGACCCGCTCATATCTCCACCTCTAGTGTCAGTACTTCTAGCTTACCGACTGCTAAAACAGGACGCTTTCTCATCTTGAGGGCTGGTTTCATCAAAAGCAGCCTCTTTATTCGAAAGAAAAGCAGATCTGCGTTGTTTTCCGTTTGACTCATTGACTCCAGACCTATGATCTGGTGATGGTGGGACCTTAGTCCTCGTAGCAGATACACAAGGCTCAGTTCTTGGTGATGTATGTAGATGAAATACACAATTTATACCAACTCCGCGTTATGGAGAAAAGAAGAAGATGATAATTCATTGCAAACATATAAAAATTGGTTTAGGGGGGTATTCGACATGCATTTGGAAAGTGGGTATATAATACTGGATAAATAAAACCATTCTAACGGGTGTCTGGATGATGTTGTTAGATAGTGTTTGGCTGATGCTAGAGAGCGCCTTCATTTAACCAATACGCACCAATGTCGGTGAGAGCATTGCGCAAGCAACATAACCAAAAATATTGAATGGAAATTTCATGTAAACAAGTCAGGTTATAAGTTTATGTTACGTATAACTAAGAGTGATTTATACATTTCATTAATTTTTTGCAGTTTGACATTAATTTTTATATATATACAAACTTGTGGAACCTTGCTAGCCTAGGTATCTTTGAGAAGACTTTAGCTTCTTTATCATTCCTGCAAGATAAGATAGGCGAGAAAAACCAAGTTGATCATTAGGCCTTAATGTACGTCAAGTGACCCTTGATGACTGGAGGTTAAGAGGTATAGGGAGCTCGCATAGGAGGTTTACAAAAAGCTACATGATCAAGCAGTACCTACTGTTTTGGGGGAGTTGTGTGGTGTTGAGTCAACAATAATCCAAAGGTGCACAACTTGTCAATTGGGAAATACAGTAAACACTCTTGGCAAAGATGTTTGACTTGGTCTTAAATTCCATAAGAGAAATGTACCTTAATCGTTTATGCATCTCAGCTAACTGAGCTCGCAACATCATTGCATGGTTGCTTAAATCCTGAAAATTTTATTCAACTATTAGAACATGTAATTGACATAAGCATATGATGTAACTTCCAGTATAAAAGTAATTTGGCATGTGTATCTTGTGACCTCAACTTATTTAATTTTTTCAAGGACAAACATCAAAGCCACTTCTAAGACCATGTTTATTGATGGCCTTGATCCAACCGGTTGTTAGTACAAACCAATATATGTGTCATATTATATTGGAACAAGTACAAAAGTAACACAACTCTTCCCACGACTCGGTTGTTTCATGACTCCAAAGTTTTCTATCCAAACCGACACATGTCATGTTACTAGTGGTTATCACACTTTTATTTATTTAGAAAAGATTTTGCTTGCTATAACTAATGTAAAAAAGAATATGTAATAAATTTTATATTTTGTAAATAATAATTATATTGTTGATTTTATTTTTTGATTTTCTATAAATCGAGTCTAATAATGAACCGAACAAACATGGACAGACATTTCTTTATTTTTTTGTGAAAATTTGTGAATAAACCCAGTCGATCTAAAAAATGATTTGATTGAGTATATGGCAAAAGTTTGGTGTTGATAATTAATTCAGTCATATGTATCTCTTGCATTCGTAATTATTAATTTGTAATTTCGTTTGTTTCTTTTAATGAAATATGCATTTTATTTCAATTATAACGTAAAAATTTAAAATATTTTTAAATTAAATAATTATTTTATAATGATATGTTTATATAGTAAATATTTTTTATATATAATTTTATATCAAATTTTTAAGTAATTAAATTTAATATAATTTTTTTATTATATGTTAAGTTGGGTTGGGTTGGTTTGTTGATAAATGATAGAAAGTTATAGATTGGTTGTATGTATTGATTGTGTAGGTGGAAGAAAGAAAAAATAATATTTTAATAAGAGGTTGGGTTAGGTTGGGTTGGAGAAGATTGTGAATAAAGATAGTCTAACTTTAGCCTGCAATAAGCATTAGAATATTAGTAAAAAAATTGTCACCAAATTAACAATATCTTATACATATAAAATAATCCCAACTGATGAAAATCAAATACCACAGACATTACATACCATAGGTAGTTACATATTTGGCTTCATATTTGGCTTCATATTTAACTTACATCCTCATTTATCTTTTTTGATAAGAGGCTTTCATTGTATCTAAAAGTTTAATTTACACAAATGATATCACAGTATATCAGAAAGTTATGGATTATAAAAATAAGTTACACCTCAAACACAAATGTCAAATGAACATATTAAATTGATAATATTTTCACCAAATATTCCAGATATCACATTGTATCCACCAGGAGTCTGTCCTCCAGATATAACAACACCAATCTTTAGACTCGCCTCAGGTAGTGAGCTTTCAGCCTTCAATGAAGCTGATGGTTGTCCGAATAGCTTGGGAAAGAGCTTGGAAATCTCGTCTGTGTTTCAAGGTATATCTAATAATGTTTTTACAAAAAAGGCAAATGATTTCCTATATTAACTCACGAATTACCTCCGATGGCAGAACCGAATGACCCGTAAAACTCGTGAATACAAAAGCACCATTTTAGCAGAACCAAAACACGAACAATCCAAACAGTTAGGATTGGCCGGTTGAGAGACACCTCAGGAGCTATATGTCCCATGGTTCCTCTAAAAAATATCAAACTCCACCTGACGATGTTCGGTTTATCCTCTGAGCACCCAGTATTATTGGTGCAGCATAAGGTTTAGAGCCTCTACCTAGTCCAGCGGCTAGAGGTTTGAGCCTAGTAGTTGGTGGTGGTGCAGCGATGGAGGCCCAAGGGTCGTCATTATCTATTGTGGTGGCACTCGGTTTCACATTCTGAGGCTTTAAAGCTGCTGATTTCGGAGGAAGGGTAGAAACTGAACCCCACAAGTCGTCTTCTTCATCTTCACTTTTGTTTGCAAGTGTTGACTTCATTCTCACATTTGAAGCTGTAGCAGAAATTCTGATCATTAATTCATACTTAAAAACGCGTGAATTGTACATCATGCATAAGCAAACACATACTTGCATTTTTTTCTATCAGTAAATATGCAAGAAATAAAACTAATGAAATGAGTGTATTATGGAAGTTAATACCCGATTTCAATGAAGTCTAAAGAGACATCCCAAGTTAGTGATGCACAATGTTGATACAACCATTGAAAAACTATCTTCTACAAACATTTTTTTATTGCCAAATGTAGAAATGCCAACCAGGAAGTCTTGTATCTATCAGCCAAAATCCCAAAAAGTATCCCTTTCTTGATTCAACTTACAGCAGTTATTGGTGTTCATGGACTTAAATGTGTCGTTAAACTCCAAGCCCCAAAACGGCCCCGTTATTCTTTGAAGCACTTGAAACCATCATAAAGAGTAATTAATTGTTCCATCAAATTCTCTACGAATCAGTATATTACCGGAACAACTGCAAATACCAAAACCTTATGTCAACTACGAATCAAATTCTCTATTTATATGTAAATCTTAAGTCAAATAAAAAGATGTGAATGTGACTGATACCTCTAACATGCGATCTAATTTGTCCCCTATTTCGCTACTGGCCGGGTTTGCGATTAAGACCAGAACTATTAATACCTGCATTTAGAGACTCATCTACAAGTTACCACAGTGACGGGCCAACCAACCTTCTAGCATTGGCATGTATTTCAAGTATATTCTGGTGTAAAACATGCGATTATGTCGTCATATACTTATATATGATTAAGGTTCTGATGTTTTCTTTTAACTTTACATTCACAGGGGGTAAAATCATACAAAAATTCATTCTTGAAGTTGTTCCTTTAACTTGTATTCCGGAAGATCCGATTGGCTGAATCTGATAAAAAGCAAGAAGAAAAACGCACCCATGATAATTTAAGTGTTTGGCCAGTGGAGATTACTACAAAGACCGTTGTGTTAATGGTTTGGCGTAGATTAGATATTGTACTTACAGGTGGTGGAGCAACGTTGGCTGGCATGTGCCTAGAGGTCTCTTGGAGAGGCAGTTCGACCATCTTCTCCATGAGAATGGTGAAACTCAACGGGTTTTTGGATACTTCATGTTGTGTAGATTTCTGTTATTGAGCAGGTTTCTCTGGGCCTTCAAAAGGCACTTGTATAAGTCCCAAATAGAAGTACTTAAACAGAACTATTGTTGTCATGTACTTTTAATATGTTTTAAGGTTACAAATCATATGGTCAGTGGAGAAGGAGGTAATGACCTTCGGGGAGAGTTGGGAAAACGTCCCACATGTGCGGCAACAGTTACCTCGAGACCATGCAAGCAACTTTAGTGTCTTGCATGTTCTTAGGCATAAAAAACAATCTGATTGTCCACAAGTTATGTGTATAACTGTAACATCTGATGTGAAGTTGGCTGAGGAACTACTTCAGGATTTTGCTGAACAGCGAAATATGTTGATAACATGAACAGAGATGTTTACTTCCATCCACTTTTGAGAAGGCCATGCTTACAATGTTTGCTGCAGCAGCTTTACCTTTAGCAACGGCCGCAAGTTTTGGTGTAGCCTGACTAAGAGCACTACAAAATGCAAGTCAGGTACCATTATCTTATACATCTTATATTTCACTATGGATCATTCATAGCATATAAAAAACAAATTGAAACTTACAATCCACCAAAGATGACATTGATGATTATTGTGAATGCTTTGCCACCATTTGTGTGACGGTGTTGGACGAGTATACCAGCATACCAAAGAAGCAGAGCCCACACACAAAACAAGAGTGCATATGTGAAGCCAATACCGATTCCTTTTGCAAGCCCGCTCTTTTTCCAAAGTTTCAGTGCATTTTGAAGGGATATAGAGTACAAATCAATCACTTTCTTCTCGCCCACACATGAATATACAGTACACACCTGTGATATATTCTGAAAAATACACAAACACAAAACAAAACCTATTCGTTAGCTACAAGTTCAAGTATGGTCGGACCTAAATAGAAGTCAAAGTATGCACAACAGTTCCCTGTACATGTGTCAATTTCGATATAGCTACTTATGAATGGGTCAACATGGTCTGTATTCACCTTATGCATGTCAAATGGATCAAATAATAATAAAAAAAAAGCTAAATGGACAACGGTAAAAAGGTTTAAAGAGACATTAGATTGCCCATAGCATAATTATATGTAAAACATCCTAAACCGTTTTTACTAAAGTTTATTTCACCATAATATGATTATTATGTTTTGCAGACTGTTTTGTTATACCTCCTCGGAAATCCTGGATTCAGCATAAGCAACCTCACTTTTCTCGGATAAGGTAGACATGATCATTGTATAAGCTCCAAAGGCAAAACCAATGAGTGGGAAAATGGCCAATGTCAGAAATGTGAGCTGCCAAACGGAACTAAATCTCACGACAAACCCAACAAGGAACTGGGAAAGATATCATAAACCATGCCCTATCTGCATTTTATCCAAGTAAAAACTTACCAACAATGAACTGTGCAGAATTCATTAAAATGAACTGGGAAAGAAGCCGGTCGTCCAGTAATATTATTTAGCAAAAATGAAATCGGTCGAATTGATCACATGGGTGAGTCATTTAAAGTCTAGTTTTAACACAACTATCTCCTAAGCTTTCTTTTAGTAAGTCAGATCATTATTGCAGTTATATTGTTTTTTCATAATAGAACTATATATTTTTTTAAATAATCTATAAATTGCTAAGACTAAGAGTATGTGTGGGTCAACCTAATCCAACATTCCAACCCGTTTCAGATCAGACTCATTTTGACCAGCTAATCCCGCCACCTCCAGCAATGATACCTTTGGTGAGAGTGTCAAGCTTATCAAATGAATAGACAAACAAAACTTATTATGACTCACTATTTAGTTAGTCACAATTATATTTGTTTCATACTCTTTAAAGACATCAACCACTATATTTTATTATATCAAATGTGAATCACTGCTTGTGCCATGCCTTGGTGAAATAAATTTTGTACTTGAGATAAATATATTCTCAAGTTTTAGAAGTGTATTCACACAAGTGCTAATAAGAAGAAACTTATCCTTAGAAGCATCGCGTGATGGCCACTGTATTCATCTATCTAAGCCTCTCGAGAATTGAGCCCAAAGATATATCAACAACCATTTACCCATAAATTGTATATATCTAAGCCTCTCGAGAATTGAGCCCAAAAAATTCCTTGAGTTTGTGTTCCAAGAATACTCAAAGCATCACTATCAGTCCTAGGTGTCCCAATAGAAGGGGACTTTAAAGTCTCTGGATCCATTTGATCATCCTGAAACATAGACACATGCCTTGTCTCCTCACTACTGATTGACCAGAAGGCTCGCATTCAGAGGTCAGTTTCTTGATAGGTGAATTAATGTAAACAAAACAACATTCATCCCATTTTTCTTGTCAACAGACTCCCAATTTGAAGATCATTCTGCAGTTATATTACACTTAAGAGACCTTTTTTTTCCTAATACGTACACTGCTGGTAGTACTCCGATCATACCTTATATCTCTATTTTGCAGATGAAGCATTGATGGTTAGTTCAGGTGTCAGTTTATATAATGTAGTCGACACAGCTACACCAGCATGTGTAAGATCATGCAGTACTCCTATTGTTTTGTTTTGGAGGCATTAGTCTTGCTGTCAGCAAACGAAGCCAAAAAGTGTAAGCAATATATTTGATATTTGCTTCAACCACATCTTATTGATGTATTTCTTGGAGTTTTTTTGTTCGGATATAACTTAGTAGGTCACTGGTCATATAAACAGAGTGATACTTAACAAGAACACCCTAGCGTATAGCTAAAAATTAACAGCGTAGAAAAGCACAATTTTTAAGATAATGATTAATGAAGTGAAAACCTATTAATATCTTGTTTTTATGATGTTATTCATTACCAAAGGCATATCTGGAGAGGCAAAAAATGCATACAGAATCTCCTTTTTGAAAGAAAAAAGATGGCATCATCAGAATCTCGACTCATTAACTTCTTTACCAGGATGATTTTCATTTACTTTGTGAGCAGATTGTATCCATTGAATGTGAGCAGCTGACTCACAAAACAGCTTCTTTCTCCAAGTGAGGCTGCAAGGCCAGGAACACAAACTTTAAAAATTAGCTTAATCGGACGATACCTCTTTTTGAATGGAGTCGCGAACCAATTGCATTATCCCAACAACCACACACATTACTTCTCGTTCATGCTTCTTCACTGGTTTTCTGAGTCAAATCAGGTGAGTTGAGTGAATCCGTATTCCATCTTATATGACATTAAAATATAAACATGGGTCAAACCTGACTTGTTCTATTCTGATTCACACCAAAAGGTTGTAATGTTGAGCTAAAGCTTATATAAACTGTTACCTGACTAATATTACCTTATGTAGAAGCCAATCTCGGAACAGATCACAAGAGTACTACTATTAGAGCAGTTAATTATCCTTGGGGTCTTTTAATCACCTTCATTTGCTGATGGAGGCCTATAGAACCCCCATTTCTTGTGCCCTGGCCAACTTTCATGATCATATTACCTCTTATTTTCCTGCAGAACATGAATCCGCGTACTTCATTTGACATCTAAATTATAGGTGGCTTGTAATAAGTGACTTAGTTTTGGCTTGAAAAAGTATTCACTCACAACTGAAGGTACGATTATGCAATACATCAGAAGTCATTACCTCTGCTATGTTGTGTCCATGATGCCGTTATAGAGTTGCAAATCCCATATCCAGATGTTTGTAGTGTTGCAACGACTGGTAAAGCTTTAGTAAGTACACTGGAGACTTAACTATTGTATCTGATTATTGTGATTGTAGCTTCGGTCATGGGAATAGTGTATGCCCAACATCTTTACCCACTGAGAAACCAAACTACGCTCCCTTGTTCTTCTTTCTGGAGACAGTAGAAGAGCTTTCGCCTACATTGAAGAAATTCTCAGGAAAAAAGAAAGGCAACAAAACAGATTACATTAATGCTACACATACCTACAATATAATTTTAATACAACTCAAACTTTCAGAATATGTTGTTATCTGGTATGCGGCTGATCCAACCGTTTTGTCCAGCTCAGCCTGTTATAACAGCCACTCAATGTCATCAGTGGTAAATTATTACAGACAAAAACATGGTAGTCTAGAAAACATCAGAATTTGAAAAATGTAATAAAAATTGTATTTTATCAAAACTTTTTGAAAGATCTAAAGTAAAAGCATCTAAAACCCAAACAATCACCGCATCACCAGAGACTATCAAGCTTGAGCAGGCCATGTGCTTATAAAAATTTTGATTCACTTTTTATAGATTGGGTTTTTCAAATATGAATTTTCGCAAGTAATGAGTATTGTTGAAATACACGTAGGGTTTGAAAAGACCATGGTTGATGCTATGAATGACCCTTGTTTCTCTCATTGTCACCACAAAAGATCTGAAAAACATTAGAAACTTCTTTTATTAGTAATACTATTCGGTTAAAGGTGTAGATGATTTACCCACATACCCTTGCAGTGGCATAACGTCTTCGCACACTGATGGTTTGCGTCTTTGTCCTTGCATATTTATAAAAACATTAGAGCCTTTCCATTTGTTAAGACAACTTTTATACGAAATGCTCTCGTTTTGGCAGTAAATTTGTGAAACCATTCAACATCTTTCTATAGAGACAATACCAGTTGATCGTTTACGCTATTCAGGGCATTCTGCAATGCTTAACGAATACTTGCCTCTTTCATGACATTCAGCTCAATTTTAGATGATTCCTCATTCCAGTATAATGAAACTACCTAAAGATCAATTATAGAGATTTTACTCCTCTGCTTTGGTATCATAACTCGATTCTCCTATTGACTGTCCACGTGAGTATGTGATTCTATAAATGTAAAAGGACAATGTTGCACCACTGCACATTCAAAATGAAAAGAAGAATAAAACAATATACTGATAATCATCTTGTACCTACAAAAATAATGGTAAGATGAAAATGTATATATTAAGCCCATATCAGATATACGCTTGTGTTGTGTTCCTGCTGCTGTTTGACTGCTGTAGTAAATTTCTTGTTCAAGTGTGTGAAGAGTTAAGTTAAAACCGTAACATTTTTATATAGATGTTAAAATAATACACTAAACAGATGTTCTAGCCGTTTTGTTGCAATTTGTTGGTTTTAAGTTTGCTTTTACACATTGATTTGTTTCTGCCAAATCTGAGATGGGTGTCTCACTTAGTGGGGTCCCACAGAAACTCAGTCCCATAGGATCTGCAAAGGGAAAGGAATTCGCAGTTAGTTAAGCCCCACAAAAAGCAGCTCCAACCCGATTAGAGAAAACGATGATGAAAAATATGTCAAAGTATGAGGAACTGATATGAAGTTGGGTACCTCCAGTTATAGACGTCCCCTCAACAACATAAGCACAACCGTTGTCTATTATCAGCACAAAACACAAAAAATCAGTGTCAAATACAAGTACACTTATCCCTGTAGAATGAGTAAAAAAGTAGTGGGATAAGCCCAATGGTAGTACAAATTGCAATAATCAATTCATTATTCTTCTTTTTTTGAAAAAAAAGGATCGGGCTCTATCAAACAAATCAAGTAAAAATTTCGAGTTCCCGTATAATACGCAGAGATTACTGCTAGCAAGTTATGATGTTCAAGTAATTAACTAAACATGTTACACCAATTCTACTCATTACAAATCTTAGTAGTTATTGTTAATAATCGTGAGTCGGATCATGACCCATGATTTTGGTTTTTTGACTCCTAGACAGTAATTGGTGATTATATGATCATGTACAAACGTAGGAAAAAATGATTGACGTACCAAGAAGAAATTCTGCATATCCGATGCAATCACATGTGTCTTGGCATAGTTCAAACCGAGATGCAATCCATGACATAGTCAACACCCTCCTATACTTTACTCATAAGTGCGAGTTCATGTTCATCAGAATGTGCGTATCAGATTCCTCCCCTTTTACTTGAACACGCGACACTAAAAGTAACACGAATAATTCTTTAATATGTATCCATGATAAAGATAATAGTTTCGACCCATCATGATTCGATTTGAGATCTAACTTATCTAAAACAGGTCACAGTGATTATTCACATAATAATTCAAAAATTATTCACAAAGTTTTAAGTATGCCCTGCAACACATTACATGTAAAAGACGATAGTTCTACACAATAATATAAATCACCCCTATTTAAATGGCCCAAAATAATGAAAGTAGTACCAGCATATATACAAAACTTTGACGAAAAATGTATCACACATTTGAAAAACATAACAGATTCCAAGATTTTGCAGCCTCAATGGCAGCTGGGGTGCAAAACCACGTGATTTTGACATGTATATGACAGATACAGTTATAAAAAATGTTATAAATTATAGGTGCAAAAAGATAGTGATATTATGCAGACGTGAGACTCACAGCCCAACAAACACTTTGAAAGAACCAAATATTCCGCTTTGAGGACAGTATTCATTTTGACAACTAATCGGAAGTAAGCTCATCAGCCGTGAACCTGTGCTTCGGAATGTTAAGAATGGCAGACAACAAAAGATTGAATGAAAATCAAGAAAGAATACCTTATGGGTGCTGTTGCAATCAATTCACCACTCCTCTCCGAGATTTTTGTACAAAAGCCAGAAAGATTTAATCTCGTGAAGTTTGACCTGGCAAGAATATTCAAGATATCAGACTAACAATAAGTTAAAAGGTTTGTTTAGAATTTATTTATATATATCACTTTCAAATGAATATTTGAATGGTTATCACTATTTGAAGCTCAAAATTATCTGAATGTCTCAAGGGTTGTTCAGCGTCACTTATCGAAAGATTAAAATATATAACTTCTACAAAAACGTGAAAAGGATTATATTAAACTATGACAACAGGCACTCTAAGCTGAAAGCTAGTGTCATCATTCTGATGGTTTCATTGGCTTTATGCTTGATCTTCTGACTGAGCATCATATGTCTAACTATATTTTGATGGATAACATCTCTTCCATGAAGGATCATTTTAAAATCATATATAGTTCTCGGGTCAGCTTGCTTTTTTGACAGTACATAATACTGGATATTTTTTCTTTTAATCCGAAGTTTTTCTCCTAATGATTGTTGTTTCTATCGTTTATTATCTTGATCAACGTAATTTTGCTTCATTGATCTTTCCAGAGGAGACAAAGTTAATTTTCCGAGGGCAAGAAACATCAGGTCAAAAACATGTTAACTTGAAACAGATTCAAATAGAGTATATACTAAGGAGGCGTTTGGATTAGCTTTTTTCTGGCTAATAGCATATTTTAAATTGGAAAATCTCATAACCTTACTTTTTCTAGATTTTGAGCTCATCAACTTGAGCTTATTGTTTATTTATGTCGCTCAACATGTTTAGCCAATGAAAGTGTGCTTATAAGTTTTTACAAACACTGAAAGTTTATGTATATAACCAATGGACTCTTGGACTCATCTGTGAAATGCGTTCTGCAGCGGCTGCCCTAGGTTTAACAGTCTCACAATTTGCTATCGCAAGTGTCTTTAAACCGCCACCATAACTTATTTATTAAATTGATCTTGCTGGAAACACCCTTCAATGATGTTTGAAAAGACCAGAAATTAGATCAATATCTAACCTCAGGCAGCCCTTTATAGCCACATAGATAAAAAAAACCTAATAGTTATGGTTTCCTATAAAAGACTCACCAAATCAGGACGCGACTCTGCGGCTCCCAAAACAGCATGATGATTGATGACATACCAAATCCTTTTATGATAGATCAGTTGTTTTATTTAAAGATTGAAAGGTTTATCATTGATCTGGGATCGAAAAAGTGTTGTTTCCATGGATTGTTATTTGGTGTGAGTGGGTTAGTCATCAAATGATATAGGATGGTGACGACAGTTTTTTTTAATTAGGGTTTATAGATGTGCAGAAGGTAGTGTGTGTGTGTGTTTTCCCCGTAGGTGGGTAGTTAGAAAAATAAAAAAATATATTAAAAAATGGGTTTTACCTATTATATATATCTGCAGTTTGAAAACGCAGCTTTAAGAAAATTGCGGCCCGCTTTTTAAAATTGCGTTTTCGTAAAGTATTTTTGGAAGGTTTTTGAGATTTTTTAGCTAAGAAACAAATACTATTGGTGTAAAGGTGCCATGTCACATATGACATGGATAGGGGTGTGATATCAAGTCATAGTTATACCTATATATAATATATATATAATATAGATATACATATATATATATATATATATATATATATAGAGAGAGAGAGAGAGAGAGAGAGAGAGAGAGGAAGGTTAATGTGAGAGCTTTTTTAAAGTTGTAAAAATGAGAACAAATCTAAAACATCAATAAAACATTGATACATAATCATATTACCAATAATACACCAAAATATATATTATTTATACAACTTAACATTCTATTGACTAATAAACGTCGACTTAGTGTGTAACGTATTACTGATACACAATTAAAAATGTGATACACATACATAAAAATCTCAACAAGATAATATCTTATACATAAAATGGTACATTTCGTACACAACCACCACTAAATAACATGATACACGATACCAAGACATGATACAAATCACACCTTAAATCAAGATGTATCACCTAGAATTCGTCAATTTTCAAAAGAAAGCCCATCAAATTATTAAAAAACTTAGTTTTAGTTAATCTCGTTTAAAAATTATTTGAAGTAGAGTGTCATTTGTGAGATTTTAGTTGGTTCTTATTTTTTCAACTTTAAAAAGTTCTCATTTGAACCGAAATCTATATATATATATATATATATATATATATATATATATATATATATATATATATATATATATATATATATATATATATATATATATATATATATATATATATATATATATATATATATATATATATATATATATATATATATATATATATAGATTTACGTTCAAGTAAAAACCATCTTAAAATAAAAAATATAAGAACCAATGTATGTATGCCATGTGAAAATTGAGTAAATAATTTAAAGTAAAATAAATATGAATATTAAAAGGGTATTGTGGGTATACTACTTTCTAGCCAACCTTGACAAAAACCGAAACGTACAGGTATATTAAATGTTGTAGATTTATACGCACCCTCTCATTATGATTTATGACCCTATGTTTAGTCATGACATTTGGATGCAGTGATGCACGTTCGCTCATTTACAAATCATGATTCATGTTATTGCTATTTGTTATAATTTATTGAGTTATTGCTATTTATGACCCTATGTTATTGCTATTTATGACCCTATGTTTAGTTATTACTATATGCTTTTCTTTGTTATAAGAGCTACTTTTTGTTATAATTTATTGAGTTGTTATTTAGTTTTAGTAAATGGTTGTGTATTTTTTAAAACAATTACTATATTGGTCGTTGTAGGTAGGGGAGGGAATCGGATCGGATTGGTCGGGTTCAGGTTATTCGGGTCGGGTCAAAGTCGGGTCAAGACGAAAAATAATTTATTCGAACCTGACCCGATTTGAACTTTGGTTAGTCGAGTTCGGTCTATTCGGGTCGGGGTCTAGTCGAGTCAGGTCTAGTCGGGTTCGAGTCAACCCGAATTCGAGTGAATTATTTAAAAAAAAATTTACTTTTTTTAATACAATTTAGATTAAATTTAAATTTTAAAAATAAATTTAATAAAAAAATTTCTTATTCGGGTCAATCGGGTTGACCCGAACCCGAATTAAACATAAATATTATACCCGGTGTCCGACCCGATTTTATAGTGATGTGTAAAACTACTAAATAAGTTTTCGTTGCCTAACTAATTTTTTGTGATATCAAAGATTTTTATTATTTTATTATGAACTTAGATTGTCATTTTTCTTAAATAGTTATTGTGTCATCAAAAATATATTAAAAATGTATATGTGTCAAATGTATCAAAAAACTTAACGTGTCACTAGTAATGTTTATGATACTAAATTGCGCGTAAGAATTTAACTTGTGTGATAATGTGCCACAAAATTTTTTGTGTCACTACAAACTGTCGTAAAGTACGTGTCATTAAAAAAATACAAAAGTAGTAGTGTGTCACTATAAATGTATCATGAAATTAATTGCCATAAACTTAGATTGTCAATTAAAATCGATAAAAAAGTTAACGTGTCACTACAAATATATTAAAAAATTAAATGTGTTCCACATAAAATGTACCAAAAGAATTAGTATGTCACTAGAAATGCAACATTGAACCAATATGTAAAGCCTTAAAATTGTCAGTAAAAATGTGTCACAAATTTACATATTACTACTAAACGTATGACGTAAAAAATGTGTATCACTAAAAGCTTAAAACTATGTCTTCCAATATCACTACAAAACATGTGTTGTAAAAAATGTGTGTCGCTAAGATTTTAAATGTCCCTTTCATATACTTATTATATAC
Organism: Glebionis coronaria; assembly: GCA_025667525.1. Taxonomy (NCBI): domain Eukaryota; kingdom Viridiplantae; phylum Streptophyta; class Magnoliopsida; order Asterales; family Asteraceae; genus Glebionis; species Glebionis coronaria. The sequence continues at coordinate 547,654,869 of CM046878.1, read as the reverse complement.
AGAGAAAGACTTTTGGCATATTTATCAATTAGCATAAAAAAATGAGTATATGAATATTAAATTTGAAACCATATTAGAATTGTGTTTAAAAGTTGAAATGACAGATGGTGGGTTATACAGTTGTGAAATATGGCATTGTGTTTAACTTATTTACTCAATTGCCATTGTAAATTAATTATTGAATTGATATTAAATGCCATCTATAATGATCGATCTAATGGTTCACAATAGTTCTTATTGTTTTTATTTTAAGAGTGGTCACCACAATAGCGCTCCCCTATATATAGGGGAGCGTTATCGTGGTGTACATCCTTAAAATGAGTTATAGTGAGCACACTTGTAAGCCATTAGATTAAGTTTGATGGATTAGATTAAAATTAGTTTAATGAATGGCTTAATTGTAATAAAAAAGAAAACTAATGGCATGTGTATCAAAATTAATTAGGACTATTTTTAATCAATGATATCATGCTACATTTAATCACCATATGTTCATTTGCATGATTTTTCCGTTCGACGTTTTACTTTATCGAGCGATTTTCAAGGTTTTCTAGTTTAGGCCACTAGCCCACTAATATTAGTATATAATTTTCGACGTCTTGTAGTGTAGACAACAAACTACTCATATGATTATATTATTTTATGATACATGTGAAAGATCATTCAATACTTGTACATTTTTTTTTACTTTTACATGTTCTCATGCAACCTTCCAATGTATCGAACAAATCCAATGTATCGAACAAATCATAATTTTTATTTTAAAATTTTAAAATCCAAATATGCTTGATCACAAACATAATGCATACAAAATGTAACTAATATAGTTATTTAGTTTGTTCAATAATATTCGTCTACCATTTCGTACAATTTATTACTTATATAAAATAGCAATAAAAACGGGCATAGATTTTAGTAAACAGGTATGAATGCGGCTAAAGAGGGCGGGTATTACTAGATACCGTACTCGCAAGAAAAGTACACACTGTGTAACCGCAACCCAAATCAACCGGTTTGAGTTTCGACTTTCTCCATGGGTTTTGAGCACTTTCGCGACTATATCAAGAACCCCATGATACATCGAAACAAAAAGCTTAAATTCTAAAGTCATGAAACGACTGAAACGACATAGTAGTATCATTCGAAAATCATATAAAATTTGATAGAATGCACATTTTTTACACTGGTACTAAAACTAACAACTTTAGTTCAACATAAAAGATGATGCACTACATTATAATATTAAATATATGAAAACGAAAATGATACATAGAACCAAATTTGATTGATATACGAAAGAAAAACCACATCAAAGAGATACACAAACTAAAAACCTGTTATAGAAAGTGATACAAAAACCGGTTGATACATGGATCGGTTGACACATGAACCGTTTGACACACAAAAGAAAAACTAGAAAATTACAACAATCAACTAGCACCTTGTTAGATATACACGAATTTTATTTTATGTGCTTCAAGGTTTTAGTTTTCTGCTTAAATGAGATATACACGAATTTTATTTTATGTATCATACGTCTTTGTCTCTTTGTTAACTTGCGACTCAAATACCATAATATCTTACTCCGTAATAGGTAAGTGTCATCTTTTTCGCTTGTCAAACAATAACAAAGAATTTGGAGCTCATAAGTTTACAAGTATTAGCTGATTCATTCAAAAAACCACTAGCTGGGTTCACAAGCCAAACTAATATAGTTAATGATTATTACATAAACTTACTTCATGGTTACACATCTGAAAACCACTGATACCATTCGATTTTAACGATTGCTACCCGTGAAAGATAATTATTTAAACAGCGGGTATCCACTTAAGCTAATAAAAATAAAATCATAAGCTGATAGAAAATTAGTAAACTCGAGCTCACATATGATACAACATAATGATTGAAATAACACCACCTAAGACGTCACTCGAAATCGATACACAAACTGAATTTGATTCGTAAACTAAACCGACCGACCACTATCCAAATGAAACCTGACCATGGCGAATTTGATTTAATACGGTAGATGTAGATGAAACACAATAAATCGATGGAACCATATAAATCGAATTTGATTTTATAGTAGATATTAGATATCCGCCAAAGAATAAACTAGATGGAATGCGAGGGTATGTTTATTCCAATGTGAGTCTAACTCTCATTTTGATAGTGGTTTTATGTTTTTTTTTTCGATTTATTTGATTTTTTGGAACGAGAGAATAGGTTAGAAGACAGATGAACAAGCTAAGAAGAGATGAAGAGATGAAGATATGTGGTTTCCACCATATCTTTTTTTTTTAATGACAGAGGAAAAGACGGTTTAGCAAGTATTACGCTTTTGACAATCAAGTTTGATAGGAACATATTTACTTCAATACCCTTGTATCATATAAAAATAAATTATATATTTTTTAATTAAAAATGACACGTGGCAACATACTATTGGTACCTATTATAACTCATTTTAAGTTGTAACGTACTTGAACGCATATATATATATATATATATATATATATATATATATATATATATATATATATATATATATATATATATATATATATATATATATATATATATATATATATATATATTTGACACTATGAAAACTATCTTGATAGAGAAGTGTTGCAAACCTTTAGGGTGACCATTGTGTACATCTAATCCTATCGCTAACTTCAATTTTTTGTTTACTTTTGTTTTTCCAATCTCTTGGGTGTTTATGAACTGAGTATGGGCTACTCGAACGTTTGACGCTGCCAACATACTTTTATTATTCAAAATTGTCTTACCTGTTGAACATGACGATACATGCACGTTCTGTATTTTAACAGTAAAATACTACTTTTTTTTCACTTCAAATGTATTATTATCCTCATGGAATGACGAACCCGTTTTTGTTTCTTTCTTATTCGTGCACGTAACTACTTAATGAATTTCACAAGGGTCATATGGTGTGTTCAGATATCAAGTAGGTGAATCATCAAGACAAACCAAAAGATCCAAGAGAGCAACTATACCATGCACGCCAGTTAGTTTTAATCTAAATGATGCTGATGGAAATGTTAGAAACGTGTATGATGTATGATAAATACGTTGGCATATCCGAAGGTAGTTCTATATTTACTTTACACACAATTGAAAAATCCATACACAACAACATGTTAAAGAAAGATCCTTTTTAATTTGCGGAGTATTATGATCATGGTGATCCTGTATTTGAGTGTACCGAATGCCATGCTTTGGTGTGGGAAGCGGAGGCAAGAAAAGGCAACCAAAATCCAAACAACAAACCGTATAATATATGTTGTGCCAAGGAAAAAGTTTTTATTAAGCAACCACAACCTGCTCCAAAAGAGATTGTTGATTTGTTTGTTAATGATAATGCAAAAAGGTAAAAAATTTAGAACCAACATTCGATCATAAAATAGCATGTTTGCATTTACTTCAATGGGTGGAAAGGTAGATGAAAAAATCAACAAGGGAGGTCGTGGTTCATATGTTTTCCGGTTGCATGAATAAACATACCATAAAATTGGTAGTTTACCTCCAAAAGAAGGTGATACACTAAGGTAACACTTATGGCATTATTTATTTTTTTAATTTAAGTTATTCATTATAATTTTTTCGTTGTATATTTGTATGTATGTTCTTTATGACTTCAGTTTTAATAAATTAGAGCAACTCAGCATCAACCTCTGGTAATCGAAGTCAAAGCATCCAATTGATCGAAATATTATCCGTGAAGTGAGAGACGTTTTAGATACTTCAAGTGACTTGGTTAAAACTTTTAGAACGACACGTTACAAAAACAATGAAGACAACGAAAAAAATATTAAAATTAAGTTGGTAGCAAAGAGAGGAAAAGATGGATGAACTTACAATCTTCCTACTGCTAACGAGGTTGCTGGTCTTATTGTAGGGGACTTAGATACATGCTTAGAGCAAAGAGATATAGTTATAGAAAAACACCGTGAAGGTTTTTAATGTATAAACCTTTTTTATCCTTTGTATCTTCCTTTGCAATACCCGTTGTTGATGCCACGTGCGCAAGATGGGTATCATTTGGAAATACCGCATAGAAAGCAACATTTTCAAACTGAAAAAGTGACGTTGATATCCCATATACACCACAACCTGTTCCAAAGCAGTCAACAAATGATGTTGCACCTGCAACAGATAAAACAAAAAAGAAGAAAAAAATGGTTAGTATGCGAGAGTTGTTTGCGTTTCAAATTCAGGATCGACCGAATCAAGAAATTTTTTTTGTTCGTAGAGGTCGTTTGTTTCAACAATTTCTTGTGGACGGATGCACTATGGTTGAGACAGAACGATTGTATTTCCATAGAGCAAAGCAATCATAGCTTAGTTGTGATACGTACTCCAGCATAGTAAAAAGAAATGCTCCAGGGAATATGGACCCAACCGTCCTCGGAAAATCTATTGTGTTGTCATATTCATTTACTGGTGGACTAAGGTACATGAAGCAAAACTACTGGTGAAAAATCTATTGTGTTGTCATCTTCTCGCATGTATCATGCGATCTCCGGCCAATTAGCATTGCAAGACACTGTAATAAACAAGCGTGTATGATCGATGGAAAATGTAGCAAGAATTTTCCAAAGAAATTCACTTAACGAAGTACAATTAACTCGAAGGGATATCTAGTTTATAGAAGACGTGACGACGAGAGATATGTTAATTTTTGAAAAATCATAACATTACCGTGCAATGAGACATGTTTAATTTCGGTTTTTCTTTATTTCGTATATTAATGCGAAACGCTTGCATTATTCATTGTGTATTTCTCTTATTTTACTTTCTCGTAACACTTCTTACAAATCAATTTTTCTAAGATATCCCGTGATTCCACGGGTCTTTAAGCTAGTAAACTAATAAAACAAAATAATTTAGAAGCCCTTTAAGCATGTAAAAATTAAAAACATACCTTAATTAACTCATATGTACAAGCCTTCTAAGCGTTGGCATTAGAATTGTCATTAATGTGTTTTCTTATTAAGCATCTATTTTTGCATAAAAAAAAGTTCTGAGACGTGATTGAGTACAATGAAATAGTGCATATTATTACAAACCTTTTAAGCCCATTAGTACAATGTCATGTTTATAAACATCCAGTTAAAAAATCTTTTTTTTTGTAAAAGCCTTCCATATATATAGGTTTTAAAGGTTTTAATATTGGTTTTTATTAAACTTTAATAAAAAGTGTATAAATAAATTTTTTATAAACACCCAGTGAAATTTTTTTATAAACACCCAGTGAACATATTTAGAAAATTAAAACTTTTTATAAACATAAAAAACACTAAAAAAACTTTATTTAGGAAATGTTTTATAAACGTAAATAAACTTTATAAAAAAACATTTCCTTAATTAAGCTTCCATTTTACACCAAAAGAAAAGTAATGAAACATTCGGACGTGTAACACTGATAAAATAATACTACTTCTTTAAGCCTAATACATTAAAAATAAGAAAGTTTCAAAAGAAATCGGGACTGAAAAGTTTATAAGAAAATTAATTTAACAAAGATTTAGGCAGAAATTAAAAAAAATTGTTATTGTAAAACCCGCATTAAAATACCATGAACAGTACACATGAACAGTGAACATACCAAAATACGGTAAAATTAAAACTTTCCATTTATAATATAATTCACGTGTCAAAATATTCAATAACATGTAATTACGTATATATTATAAATGTGTTAAGTACACGACATATAAAAATCACGATAATTAAACATGAACGTACACGTAAATAATTGAACTCGGGAAAACTACAGGTTTTCCCATGTGGGGCCCATGTGCCGCGGCTAAAAGAGACAAGAAGGAAAAGATTGGCTTTTCCCCATAACCCAACTTAAAACCCATGTTAATTAAACAAAACACAGGAAACATTAAACATAATTTAGGTTACAGAAAAAAGTTCTCCACTTTACCCTCTTGCCGGCGGCCACCTCAAACCACAAGGACAAACCAGACGATTTTTGCTACTTAATTATTGTGTGTACGTGATCGTGATCTTGATCCTTTTCTTCCACGAGTTCGGTATAATGAAAAACCTTTTCTTTTCTTTTTAATTCTTAATGAATTCATGTTCTTATTTAATTAATCTTAAAAACAAGTAAATAAAACATGAGGGATTAATTAAATCATGGGTTTAAGGGGGGTTTTTGGTGTTGCTTTGTTCGGCCGAGCACCAAACCGAGAGCACTGAAGCTCTCGGTGGTGTTTGTTTCGCCCAACCGAGACGTCATGGTCTTGGTGTTGGGTTCATGTGGATCGAACGCAGCAAGGGGACCCCGACCGTGTGTTAGGGTGGGGTTTTGTCTTGAACTGAGTGCCAACCGAGACCTATAGGCAATGTGGGGACCAAATCATAAGACGTTTTGTAGATGGGCCCAAAGCATTTAAGATATTAGAAGCTTGCCATAAAGGACCCACGGGGGGCCATTTTGGGCCCAACTACACGGCCAAGAAAGTCTTTGATTCGGGTTACTATTGGCCTTCAATTTACAAATATGCCCAAGAGATGATGAAATTTTGTGATGTTTGTCAAAGACAAGGAAAAATTGATCAAAGAGATGAGATGCCACAAAATTTCATACAAGAATGTGAGATTTTTAATGTATGGGGTATAGACTTCATGGGACCTTTTCCATCATCAAAGGGCAATAAGTACATACTCGTAGCCGTGGAGTATGTTTCTAAGTGGGTTGAGGCTAAAGCCTTGCCTACCAATGTTGATAGAGTTGTAGTAAAGTACTTGAAGAAATTATTTGCTAGATATGGTGTACCTCGGGCTATCATAAGTGATCGTGGAACTCATTTTTGTAATGATCAATTTACAAGAGTCATGAAGAAGTATGGTGTTAACCATAGACTTTCTACCGCGTATCATCCTCAAACCAATGGGCAAACCAAGGTCACAAATCGTGGTTTAAAGAGGATTTTAGAGAGAACGGTGGGAGAGCATCGAGCTTCTTGGTCGGATAAGCTTGATGATGCTTTGTGGGATTTTAGGACGAATTTTAAGACACCAATTAGTTGCACTCCTTATAGACTTGTCTATGGAAAAGCATGCCACCTCCCATTCGAGTTAGAGCATAAGGCTTCATGGGCTCTTAAATGGGCTAACTTTGATTTAAACAAAGCCGGTTCACATAGGAAAGACCAACTTAACGAGATGGATGAATTAAGAACCAATGCCTATGAAAACTCGTTGTTTTACAAGGAAAAGACTAAGCAATTGCATGAAGCTAAGATCAAGAACCGTGAGTTCAAAGTTAGAGAGCCGGTTCTCCTCTTTAACTCAAGGTTGAAACTGTTTGTGGGCAAGCTTAAGTCAAGATGGTCCGGTCCATTCACTATTGCTCAAGTATTTCCATATGGGACTATAGAGTTGTCTCAACCAAATGGCCCAAATTTCAAAGTGAATGGTCACCGTGTTAAGCATTTCTTTGGGGAGGACATTTCCATGGAAATGGTCCATGAGATCCCCATTTTCCCCATGAATTAATTCATTGTGGGATGATTCAAGCTAGAGACTCCATAAATCAAGCTTGAATAAGTAGGTTTAGACTTTTAAGACTAGAGTGTGGTAGGATAGGAATAAGGGTATATAGTTGAGAAGAAGTATCGGGGGGATGTCTCTCTTTTGTCTTCTTGATGTTTGTAGGGTTGCTCTCTCTTATTGCATGCATTGGAGCTTATGGAGGAGGCCCTTGTATCGGGTTCACTTCGTTACTATTGTGATTTTCAAACCACATTGTACTTAAAATTAATTCACTATAGTAGACCTTTCCTTGGCTTAGGTTAAATAAAGTACACAATGTCATAAGTGTAGGGGAGTATACTCTAATACGCTTAAACATTGAGGACAATATTTATCTTAAGTGTAGGGGGTCTTCTATCGAAGTTACCTTACCTAGAAAGTTTCTATTGACTTCATGATAACTTGGAAATTAATTTTTCAAACATTTTTCAAATTTTTGATCTACTTTGGTCACCAAAAATATGCATTCATAATTTTTGCATAAATCAATTTTCATTTGCATATCACATTTGCATTGTATATATTTCTTCTTTTAATTTTCATCAAAATATATAAAAAGGAAAAAAATAATAAAGGACATGGTTTAACAAGTTAGACTTCTTTGACATGTTAGGCCCGCCATGGATACTTTGACTCAACCCGAGTTTGCTTATCTAAGCATTCTCTAGCTAGTAGCCTTAACCATGTAGACCTTTATTGGTTTATTAGGCTAAGCATCCACTAGTCTCATTATTTGAGATTTTAAATTATGGAGAACAAGAGATGATAGAGTTTGAAGTAAGTGATAAGGGCTAGATAAAACTCATATCAATTAATTGTGGATTTTATATCCCCTTTCGTAACCTTTACTTTCTTGTCAACACATGTATACATGTTAATAAATAATCAAGAAAGGTTATAATCGGTTTGTAGTCTCTTATGCATTTTTGACTAATCATTCGTGGTTGGTATAAGTACGTCTTAAGATTCTAAGTTAGAACGTTTTATGTGTACTAGACTTATGTCATGCTTAATACTTAGCGGGTGTTTTTCCTTTTATTCTTTTCAACTTTCTTTGTGAGGAATAAAGAAAAATAAGAGCGACTTATAAAAAAAAGAGTGGCTAGAAAATAATAATAATAATAATAATAATAATAATAATTATACAATACTCCCAAAAGGGGTAGTGAAGTGTTAATTATAATAACTATTGAATTCCCATATTACTCTCACAAGGGTTGCGGGAATTTAATAGTTGCTCCAATCCAATATTACCTTGACGGGTTGCGGGATTGAAGATCCAAGGTCTCAAAAAGGGGCGGATATAAATTATTGCATGAGTTTTATTTTTCTTTCCTTAGCGAGTGTGTAGCTACTTATTAATGCATGACATAAGGATCTTACACATAAGGCGAATGACTTATTATTTTGGGTCGGACTTATATCAATTGTGGGCGGTTTTTCGAGTAATAGATAAGATGGTTACTTAGGATTAAAACCGTGCTTCCTTATTTTGAGATTTTACGCTTCTTATATTTCACGCTTTAAATAATGACAAATTTGCCCAAAAGCAATTTGCTCAAATAATAACCGGTCTTAGAGGCATAATAAGTGGGGGTATAATGGTAACATAGTTAATCTTTATGAATGAGTTGATGCACTTTCACTTATGGATAACAATGATCTTGTTTTTAAGCTTGGTATGGGGAAACTGAAACTTGAGGATGATAAGTGTTCATGGTACCAAAGCCCTAATTAAAGTCTTTGATTTCTTTGAGTTATTTCCATCAAAACCATTTCAAGGAAAATCCAAAAATATATAAATAGAATTGCTTTCCTTTGCATTGTATTGTATAAATCAAAATCAGGCATCATATAGTCTAGTATAGTGTAAAAGCATTCCATATTGGCCAAGGTGGATTAATTATGAGAAAAGTGTAAATTGGTGCTTTAAAATGTGGCATTGCATAAGGTCATGGCAATGATCAAGTGTAGGGGATTTGATACGAGTGAAATCTCATATCAATGATATCACAAATCACCCTAAAACACAAAGCAAAATACCTGATTTTGATTTATAAAGCAGTATTATGGGTATGTTTTGTTGTTTGTGCTTGTGTAGGTAAAAAGATACAGTTATGAAGCAAACAAAGGAATCAAGCCTTTATTGATGAAGAAAAGAAAAAAGGAGGATGAAAAGTGACAAGTCAACCAAAGTCTAAGGACCTTTCTTGACAACTTTCAAAGTTAAAGGAATAAAGCTGCAAAATTGGAAAAGTCAAGAACAAAGTCAAACATGGTCAACTATCAAGTAATTAAGTGAGACCATACAATATCAAGAGATAAGCTAGGAATTAGCTTATGAACAAGCTGTTGAGCATTTGCAATTCCCTGTGATAAGTCCAATCTGCTTAATCATTTCCAACAATTCCACTTCATAAATATTGCATTTTTCTGTCACATTCCTATGTATAAACATGTTTTAAGACATTTTGGAGAAATTCAGCTTTTTGGAAATTTTTGGTCAATGAAAGTCAACTATAAGCTCTTTGTGCTTATTTTGAGATTCCGGCTTATTCATTGAACAACTTTCCAAACTTTTTGACATTCCAGTCTCCTTATAGCTTGCTTAATCGTTTTCAGTTGAAAAATCCAAGTGTGGATGTCTCTTTCAGCTTATAGCTTATTTTGGGCTTATTGGAATAAGCTATCTTGAGTCTTACTTGTTTTCAGCCAGTCTCCTTTGAAATACCTAGCTAAAATTGGATTTTAGAAAGTTTGCAAAAAACTAGAGCTTAATTGGTTGGATAATAAGCTCATACAAGCTTATTGAAGTCTTGTTGCCCGTTTTTGATATTAACTCTTGTTTAATTGCAATTTAGTCCCTTAAGTTTAGGGATTGTTAAATCAGCTTTGAAAATTTGATTTTTCTAGGGTTTTCAAGTTAAGTCCTTTTATTTTTATTTTGTTACAAGTTGGTTAATCAGTTTTACAAAGTTTTTACTTGGTAGTTTTAGTTTGTTATTTTACATTTTTAGTCCCTTTTCTTTCAGAATTTACATATTTGGTCCTTGCACTTTTACATACTTTACATTTTGAGCATTTTACTATTTGTGCATTAAAGACTTGTACTTCTTGCTTTAAGTGTGGTAATTACAATTTGTTTTTAGTGTAATACGGTTACGTAGTGATACTATTTTTACCATTTTTTACGTGATTCGTTGAATAAGACCTGGATACCAAAACTTTTATAAAAACCAAAAATAATTAAAAACTTGATATTACTTGGACAATCAATTTGTTGTGAGTTGGAAAATACGAACTTGAAAAGTCAAATATTAAATGGCGCCGCTACCGGTTCATGACATTACGATTGACGATTAATTGACGGTTTCGATTGGATTTTGGGATCCGTTCACCTTGTGAACGTTCCTTTTACGTATCATAAATCCAAAAGATAAAAAATATAAAAAATATAAAAATATAATAAAATAAAAAACCACAAAATCAATTCTTTCCTAAAAATTGAACCAAAAAATAAAAAATTCAAAAAGTAATATTTTTCCTAAAAGATTACACCAAAAATATATTGTATATATTGGTTTCCATCGTTTTTACATACATACTATATTTTCTTAAAAATTCAATAAATACAAAAATATTTTTGATATATTATTATATGTAAATACATATACGTAGATACGAACACTCAATACACATACTTCCATAAGTATTGCTTTTGTAATACACCGTGCTTGGGGGCGTTCCGGTCCTAAGTTCGTGTATTGATCAAAGTAAATTAAAGGCAAAAATAGATAAATACTTCCAATAGGCAAGAATTCAAAGAATACGAACTATTAAGTGAATAGAAAGGCGGCTTTGCTATAAAATGCAAGCCTAAGGGAAAAAGGTACTTATGAGCTACGCGCCACCTCATTCCCCCCGTTCACTAGTAAGTATTCTAAGAAGGAAAGCTTGTTGGGGGTTTTGCCACCCATGTATTACTTACATATACTATACTTTCCTGTGGATATTACTTATTGAACCTCGAAAAGGATAATCCCTTCTTTTCCAAAGTCGATCGAGAGCTCCTCTCTCACTCCTCGAGTTGAGTTGCATGTGCACTCGAGCGCTTGCACATATACCTTTTGGTGTACAACCCCTTCCTCCCAAAAGGAAGAACAAGAAAAAGAAAAAGAACAACACCGTCCATCAAGCCGATCCCGAGCATCGTGCTTTGAACAACCTACAAGAAGCCATGGCCGTAGTTGATAATAGTCCATTGATGGAGTTCCTCCAATCAAATGTGGAGGGAAATGCGGATGCTATTGTTATACCTAAGATACCCGCAAACACTTTTGAGCTTAAGACACATATGATCACTATGGTTTCTTCTACACCCTTCTTAGGGAGACCCATGGATGACCCCCATGATCATATCAAGAAGTTTTTGTCCATATGCAATACACTTAAGTACAATGGGGCCCCTCATGATGTCATTAAGTTGATCCTATTCCCATTCTCCTTAGAGGGTAATGCTAGGTATTGGCTAGATAGACAACCATCTATGAGCATCTTCACTTGGGAGGACTTAAGGAAGAAATTTGTGAATAAGTTCTTTCCACCTTCAAGAACTACCGCTTTGAGAAACCAAATCATAGGTTTTCCATAAAGGAATGACCAAAACTTTATTGAGGTTTAGGAAGAGTTTAAAGAGTTTTTGAGAAAATGCCCAAACCATGGTTTTAACCAAGTTCACAAAATCAACACCTTCTACAATAGATTAAGACCTCACCATCAAGATTCCCTTAACTCATCTGCGGGTGGGAACATTCTTTCAAAATCCACACAAGAAGCATGGGATATCATTGAGACTAAATCCATGGTGCAAACAAATAACCAAAGAGATGAGAGGTTCCATGTTGTGCAAGAGAGTGCTCATACATCCATTGATAATCAACTCCTCAAGAGTCACAATGAGCTACTTCAAGTAATTAAAAAGAACAAACAAGAGATGATTCAAGCCTTTAGGAGTGTTTCTTTGAACAACCCTTCTACCAATGATGTGAATGCCATTTCCTTAAGTTGTGAGATATGTGGAGGACCTCACTCATACCTACAATATGACAAACATTCAAGGTGAATGTTATGCTTATCAAGATGAACAAAGAGAGAACTTTAAACCTAACATCAACCCTAACCATCTCTCTTACAAATCAAACAATTACCTTGCTCCACCCGGCTTTCCACCCCATACACCCAACCAAAACCAAACAAACCCTCCTCAATTGCTTCAAAGAAATCAAGGGCCAAGGCCAAATTACCAAGGACACAACAACTATAGAGCACCCAATAACTTTCGACATCAAGGAAACAACTTTCATGCAAATAATCAAGGATTTCATCAACCACCTCCACCTTTCCACAATCAAGGACAAAATCAAGGATATAATCAAGGATATGGGCAAAATGAAACCATTGAGCTTCTTCAAAGATGAATCTAGATAATGAAAGAAGGTTTCAAGCAAATGAAAAGAGAATGAGAGAAATGCAAGAGGAAACCAACAAGAGGTTTATGATGCTTCTAAATCAAAGACCACAAGGTGCTCTACCTTCAAATACACAAGCTAATCCAAGGGATAATGTTAATGCAATCACAACAAGGAGTGGAAAGACAACTATTGATCCTTCAATGCCTCCTACACCTCCTTTGGTTAATCATACTATGGTTCTTCCTTGTGATAAGCCTACAACATCAAACTCAACACCTTCAAGCTCTACAACTTCAACACCTACACTTTCTAATCCTACACCTACTACTCCTTCACCTTCCATACCTATCAATGAAGAAACCAACAAAGAGAGCCCTTCCACAACAACTACTCCACCTACACCAAAACCAAGTCTTCCATACCCATCAAGATTGAGAAAGGAGAAGCTTAAAAACAAGGATGATATTCAATTATCTAACTTTTTGAGGATGTTCAAGCAATTGAATATCAACATATCCTTTGCGGAAGCTCTAGCGTATATGCCCAAGTTTGCCAAAATATTCAAAGACCTCCTCTCAAACAAAGAAAAGTTGGTGGATATGCCTAACACATCATTAAATGAGAATTGCTCCGCCGTGTTGCTCAAGACTTTACCCACAAAACTTGGAGATCCGGGACGGTTTTTTATCTCTTGTAATTTTCCCGGGGTGGAAAATTGCATGGCACTAGCGGATCTTGGGGAAAGCATCAATCGCATGCCTTTATCGATATGGCAAAAACTCTCTCTTCCCGAGCTCACTCCAACTAGGATGACCCTTGAGTTAGCAAACCATTCAATAGCTTATCCGGTAGGCATTACAGAGGATGTGTTTGTAGGGGTTGATAAATTCACATTCCCCGCGGATTTTGTAGTTGTTGACTATGATATGGACCCGAGAGTTCCTCTTATTGTTGGTATACCTTTCTTGAGTACGGGTCGTACTCTTATTGATGTGACGGAAGGAGAACTAATTATGAGATATGAGGATGATAAAGTAGTGTTTAAGTTGTGGAAAGTTACTAAGAAATCTCAAAGTAGTGAAACAATTAACATAGTGGATGTTCTTGATGAGGTGTGTGATGGATATTTTCATGAAGCTTGCAAGAATGATAGTGAGAACATGCCACATGTGGAGACCATTGCCTCAATTGCTCCCTCCTTAACACCATTTGGAGAGAGTGATTTCCTCTTAGAGGAATTTGAGTCTAACTTTCTTGGTAATGATGATTCTCCCATTAATTGGGAAAAAGGCATTCTAACTATCCAAAAGTTACTCAATGAGGATCCCATTCCTTCACCTACTCCACAAGAATTTACCAATGATGATCCATCCTTAGTGAAACCTTCCATTGAGAGTCCACCTTCCCTAGAGCTTAAGGATCTTCCATCACACCTTGAATATGTTTTCTTAGTGGGAAAGGACCAATTACCCGTTATCATAGCTAAAGACTTGAAAAATGATGAGAAGGAAAAACTCATAGAAGTTCTTAAGAAACATAAGAAAGCTATAGCTTGGAAAATATCTGACATAAGGGGAATTGATCCAAATTTTTGTACACACACAATCCTTATGGAGGATGATTACAAACCCGCCATTCAAAACCAAAGAAGGGTTAACCCAAAAATCCATGAAGTCATCAAAAAGGAAGTTATCAAACTCCTTGATGTTGGCATGATTTACCCAATTTCTGACTCTCTGTGGGTTAGCCCGGTGCATTGTGTGCTAAAGAAGGGTGGAATCACCGTTGTGCCTAATGAGAATAATGATCTAATCCCTACTAGACTTGTCACGGGTTGGAGAGTTTGTATTGACTATAGGAAGCTTAATGATGCCACTAGGAAAGATCATTTCCCATTCCCTTTCATGGACCAAATGCTTGAACGCTTAGCGAGAAATGAGTACTTTTGTTTTCTAGATGGATTCTTGGGTTATTTCCAAATACCCATTGATCCTAAGAATCAACAAAAAACCACATTCACTTGTCCCTATGGCACATTTGCTTATAAGAGAATGCCTTTTGGCTTGTGCAATGCCCCGGGGACATTCCAAAGGTGTATGATGGCAATATTTCATGACATGATTGAGCACACTATGTACGTTTTCATGGATGATTTCTCGGTCTTTGGAGATTCATTCACTTCTTGTCTCTCCCATTTAGAACGTATGCTAAAGAGGTGTGAAGAAACACGTCTTGTTCTAAATTGGGAGAAGTGCCATTTCATTGTTAAAGAAGGGATAGTTTTGGGCCATAAGATATCCAACAAAGGTTTAGAAGTGGATCGAGCTAAAATAGATGTTATTGCCAAACTTCCCCCACCTTCCACGGTGAAAGGAGTTAGGAGCTTTTTGGGTCATGCGGGTTTCTATAGGCGTTTTATACAAGACTTGTCTAAATAGCAAGACCCATGACCCAACTCTTGGAAAAAGAGGCCCCTTTCATATTCAAACAAGAGTGTTTAGAGTCTTTTGAGATTCTTAAGGAAAAGTTGTCTAAGGCTCCCGTTTTGGTATCACCAAATTGGGATTTGCCTTTTGAACTCATGTGTGATGCTAGTGATTATGTCGTGGGGGCCGTTTTGGGAGAAAGAGTTAATAAGCATTTCCAACCTATACACTATGCGAGTAAGACAATGACGGGTGCTCAACTTCATTATACTACTACGGAAAAAGAGTTGCTTGCTATAGTTTATGCCTTTGAGAAATTTAGACCCTATCTTGTGCTTTCTAAGACCATAATGTATATGAATCATTCTGCTCTCAGGTACCTTATGACAAAACAAGATGTTAAGCCTAGGCTTTTGAGATGGGTTTTGTTGCTACAAGAGTTTTCTATAGAAATCTGTGATAAGAAAGGAGCCGAGAATTTAGCGGCGGATCACTTGAGTAGACTTGAGCATCCTTTTCAAGGAGAATTACCTCATAAGGAAATCAATGAATCCTTTCCACTTGAGGAACTCATGTCTATCTCTTCACAAGAGGATGCCACTCCTTGGTTTACGGATATTGCAAACTAACTTGTGGGGGATGTGCTTATTAAGGGTCTCACTTCCTAACAAAAGAAAAAGTTCTCAAGGAAGCAAAATATTACTTTTGGGATGACCCTTACCTCTTTAGGCAATGTGCAGACCAAATCATAAGACGTTGTGTAGATGGGCCCAAAGCATTTAAGATATTAGAAGCTTGCCATAAAGGACCCATGGGGGGGGGGGCATTTTGGGCCCAACTACACGGCCAAGAAAGTCTTTGATTCGGGTTACTATTGGCCTTTAATTTACAAAGATGCCCAACAGATGGTGAAATTTTGTGATTTTTGTCAAAGACAAGGAAAAATTGATCAAAGAGATGAGCTGCCACAAAATTTCATACAAGAATGTGAGATTTTTGATGTATGGGGGTATAGACTGCATGGGACCTTTTCCATCATCAAAGGGCAATAAGTACATACTCGTAGCCGCGGACTATGTTTCTAAGTAGGTTGAGGCTAAAGCCTTGCCTACCAATGATGCTAGAGTTGTAGTCAAGTTCTTGAAGCAATTATTTGCTAGATTTGGTGTACCTCGGGCTATCATAAGTGATCGTGGGACTCACTTTTGTAATGATCAATTTACAAGAGTCATGAAGAAGTATGGTGTTAACCATAGACTTTCTACCGCGTATCATCCTCAAACCAATAGGCAAACCAAGGTCACAAATCGTGGTTTAAAGAGGATTTTAGAGAGAATGGTGAGAGAGCATCGAGCTTCTTGGTCGGATAAGCTTGATGATACTTTGTGGGATTTTAGGACGGCTTTTAAGACACCAATTGGTTGCACTCCTTATAAACTTGTCTTTGGAAAAGCATGCCACCTCCCATTCGAGTTAGAGCATAAGGCTTCATGGGCTCTTAAATGGGATTACTTTGGTTTAAACAAGTCCGGTTCACATAGGAAAGACCAACTTAACGAGATGGATGAATTAAGAACCAATGCATATGAAAACTTGTTGCTTTACAAGAAAAAGACTAAGCAATTGCATGATGCTAAGATCAAGAACTGTGAGTTCAAAGTTGGAGAGCCGGTTCTCCTCTTTAACTCAAGGTTGAAACTCTTTGCAGGAAAGCTTAAGTCAAGATGGTCCGGTCCATTCACTATTGCTAAAGTATTTCCATATGGGACTATTGAGTTGTCTTAACCAAATGGCCCAAATTTCAAAGTGAATGGTCACCGTGTTAAGCATTACTTTGGGGAGGACATTTCCGTGGAAATGGTCCAAGAGATCCCCATTTTCCCCATAAATTAATTCATTGTGGGATGATTCAAGTTAGAGACTCTATAAATCAAGCTTGAATAACTAGGTTTAGAATTTTTAGACTAGAGTGTGGTAGGATAGGAATAAGGGTATATAGTTAAGAAGAAGTGTCGGGGGGATGTGATGAGACTGCTTTTATACATAGTCTCATCGTCTAAAAAGGACTTAAAATGCATTAAATATCATCAAAATACCCATATATATGCTTGTGTTTGTTGCTTGTGTATTTTAGGTACGGATATTGAGAAAATGACAAAAGATCACAAGAACCATGCAAAAACGAACACGGGAAACGAAGCCGCACAATGAACCAAGCCCTAATGAAGACTTTCCCAAGATAAACCCTTGAAGATTTGAAGAATTATGAATAAGGGTCCTCCAATATGGAAGAATTGACACTTTATACCCTTGTATCTTCATAATTACAAGTTTGGTCCCTAAAGTTTGTCAAAATTACAAAAAGGGCCCTCCACTTTGAAGAATTGACAAGTTTAGCCCCTCAACAAAGCTAAATTGTCAATCATTATCCTCCACAAAGTCAAACATGTCATGAAGTCCTTCAAAGTACAAGAAATTACAAGTTTGGTCCTTCGAAAATCCCAAAATTACAAAAAGGACCCTTGACTTTCAACATTTGGCAAAAATGGTCCCTCATCAAACAAAACTTGGCAATTTCAGTCCTCCAAAATATCAATCATGCAAGTCAAGACCATTATCCATCAACAAAATGCCAAAACAGCCCTTCAAGTATCACAAAATGCCAAAACAACCCTTCAAGTATCACAAAATGGCAAGAAATACCCCTGAAAATACTTTGGAAAAGTATTTGGGGCAAAAGTGTGAAAATGGAAACTTTATTTACAAAGGGATCCGGATTTTGGTGTGTTATTTACAACATGAAAGGAAGTAGAAAGATAGAGGGTTAAAAGTGGCCAGACAAGGATGATACATAGGCCAGTAAGAGCTTGACACGTGCCCCACTCAATCAAACCCACCAATCACAACACACCTTGGCGCCACATCACCATCCCACTCACCCATTTAACTAATTAACTATTTAGTTAGTTAATTGTGGCGCCTAACAAATTTTTAAACCTTAAAACAAATCAAACGCCTTGTTCATCATGTTCTTAACAAAATTGGGCTTTTGTTATTCACTCACAATTAAACCTTAATTGTTTCCAGAATTATGATTAAGGTTATAGTTAACCAATCCCAACCTTAATATATGCTGTAAAACCCGCATGCTTTTACCATGCATAGTACCTTAAGTTCGTACGTACTAGTTAAAAACTTTCCTAATATAGCATGATTACGATTACGTATTAGGAGTTTATGTATTACGTACGTGTTAGAACACGATAAGTATTTTATATGAACGATCACGTAATAATTATTTAGCAATAATTAATCACGAACATACGATCACGAAATCACGAGCGTAATTTAAACACGAGTTATTATTATTACGTATATATATTTAATACGAGCGTAATTAAATATATAAGTGTAGGATATTTACGTAACGAGAACTTTTAAAACACGAACTAAATTAAACGTAAACGTGTATGAAATTACAAGACACGAAACGAGGTACGGGACCCCCACAAGGGAGTCCCTACCCGCGGCCAACTTAGGACAATGGGCCAAGCCCATTGTCAATTTTTACTAAAAAGGAGGGTTAAGAGTTTTTACTACTCAGATTATTTTTACAGAAGAATTTCAAGAAAACCTAGAAACCCTTCCTCCTTCTCCTTGTGTGCCGCCACCTACAAACCACCATAAGGGGGTGAGTTTGATCTTGGATCTTGTTATTTTAGTGTTTGTTCGTGTTTGTTCTTCACCCTTTGATCCACGAATACGGTAAAACCTTTTCACTTGTTTTCTTTTTAATTAATCTTTTATTAATTAAGAACACATGATGTTTTTCATAAAAACACATTAAATAAACCTAGATCTAACATGTTTGATCATTAATTAATCAAAAGGGGTGGATCTAAGGGGTGTTTGTTTTGGGCCGCAGGAACAACCGACCACCACCAAGACCTTTTTGGTCTTGGTTGGTGTGTGTGGGTCCCACGGCAGCAAGGGGGTACCCCGAATTGGTTCGGGGTACAGTGTTTGTTCATATCCGGTGCATGTTTTTTTAAGCTTAGATCCGGATCATGATTATGTTAGTTGTTTATGTTATAAACTTAGGTTAAGAATTAAATTAATAAGATGAAATTAATTTAATAGCATGACTTAGGTTAACTAATTATTAGTAAACATGAATTATTTTAACCTAAGTATTTTTATTATTAAGACTTATAATTAATTAATTATTTTAAAAACCATGGATATAATTAATTAATTAAACATGACTTAGGTTATATTATTAGTATTTAATAATACATATTTTAACCTAAGTATTTAATATATTTAATTAAAACATGTCATACTTTAATTAAATATTATAACCTATAGTTTAATTAAATTACATGAAATAATTATTAAACTATATAATATATCATATGACTTAGGATATAATCATGAAAACACTTAGGCTTATTCTCTTAGCTTATTTAACCAGCTTATTTCTAATTATGGAAACTTTCTATTTTTAGCAACTTAATTAAATAAGGCAGCTATTTTATTTATGGAAACCAGCTATTTTTAGAAACTTATTTATTTAAGGCAGCTAATCTATTTATGGAAACTTATTTAATTAAGGCAGCTAATCTATTTATGGAAACTTTCTATTTTTAGAAACTTATCTATTTTAAGCAGTAAATCTATTTTTGGAAACTTTCTATTTTTGAAAACTTTCTATTTTTGGAAACTTTCTATTTTTGGAAACTTTCTATTTTTGGTAACTTTCTATTTTTGGAAACTTTCTATTTTAGGAAACCTGCTATTTTTGGAAAGTTACTTATTATTACACAGTAAGTATAATAACACATGAAATATCAGAAATACTTAAGCATATTGAACAGAATATAAGATTTAACACAGTTTAAGGCTTTAAACAGTGTAAATAGTAAGAACACATAAAATAAGCTAAGACATGACATAGAACCAGCTATGTATGTAGTAAGCAGATACTTATTTCATGTACGTATTTATGTAGCATTAGTGTTTCGGAAGTAGGATTCTCGCAGTTCATCGTTCTCGTTCACTGGACATAAGGTACGGATTCCCGTCCTTTCAGTATGGACATTCTTTCCTTATTAGGATTTCCCCGTATGCAGCCAACTGTTTTCCTGTAGTATAAGTATGAGTTTGATTGCTTATGTTTAAATATGATTACCTATAGCCATATACATGCATGACCAGTTTCACCTAATTATGGAGGTACCATAACCATAACATTAGAGGCACTGATGTTATGACTTCACCACGGCGGAGTGATTGCTCGTGGCGTCCCTTCAGCTTTTGGCCATTTATTTATATTATCATGTGGGGCGTATGGGTGCATCCTAGTTACATGTTTTTATTCAGGATTACATGGTGAATGTTGTGTGTGCCTTGCATCCTTCACAAGGAGCTGATCCCTCCTACCCATTAAACCAGTATATTAAATTAGAGGCAGCCCCTCTAATTTGCATGATGAGGTCACCCCTCCAATTATTCATGCACGGTGGATATTCATGACCTATATTGGCTAATGGTAAAATATGACAACCAGTTTTTATAAGATAAACATAAGACTTTCAAACTATAAAACCAGTTTTATTAAGACTTAACCAAGTTACTCGGGACTTAGTTTTCTTCCGCTGTTATTATGTTTTATGCTTATCCTATTCATGCTTTATTGTACATCCGTGCACTGAGCGTATTGCTCAGCCGTTTTCCTTTTCTATGTTCCCAAAACGGCAGGTACTCAGGGACGCTCGTAGACACTAAGAGTACGTGTATATGGACTGGAAGCTGTCTAGCCTTCTTTACATTATGCATTTCTTTTCTTTATGATACTTATGCTTTGGACATTGTTTCGTCCTATTCCTTTACTATACTATGTTTGTGTGTGATGAGCTTTACTTTTGAACTACTGATGTTTGGTTCCGGTATTTTCCTTTATATGGTCAAGTAATGTTTAGACATTTTACCTTGTATGCTTTGATGACACGCCATAATTACTGTGATATTTCCATTTCCAAAATGGGGTGTTACAATTATGGTATCAGAGCCAAGGCTTCGACCTGTAGGCTCTCAAATATGACCTGTGATTAGTGGGTAGTCACTACGGTCTTCCTAGAACTGACAGTTGTTTTCATGCATTCATCATTTTAAGCATACATATATATGTCATTGTTATAGGGTTTTTGACTAAGTAATGGTTGGTACAGGACTGGCCCTATTTAGTCGCATGTGTTTTATCGAAACTTTTAGATTTGGGACCGACCCATAGGCGTCCCCTCGATATGTCTTTTGTTTTGAGTGAACTGACCAGAGGCGTTCACTCTCGAGCATCCAAAGTTTTCATAAAACTGCATCATGCATTCATACAAAAATTTTCTTGCATAAAATTTTTCTCGTGAAATTTTTAGTAGAATTTTTTTTTCATGTATATATTTTATATTTCGATCTGTTTAATCATATGTTTTATTGTTATACTGGCAGATGGTTCTCACACGCGAACAAGAGCAGCTCAATGCTGCAATTCAGGCTGCCATGCAAGCCTTGCT
Source organism: Glebionis coronaria (assembly GCA_025667525.1). Lineage (NCBI taxonomy): Eukaryota > Viridiplantae > Streptophyta > Magnoliopsida > Asterales > Asteraceae > Glebionis > Glebionis coronaria. The sequence continues at coordinate 547,632,822 of CM046878.1, read as the reverse complement.
TCCTCAACTGAGGAATGACATCCGTGCTGAAGTTCAAGCTGCCAACAATCAGCAGCAGCACAATCAGCCACCTCCTCCTCCACCTCCTCCAGTGACATTAGCAGTATGGCTGGAGAGATTCAACAAGCTCCGCCCTCGAGCTTTTGAGAAGACTGACAGCCCCATCAATGCTGAAAGCTGGTTGGCTCACATAGAGAAGATATTCAACGCTATGGGCTGTGACCCCGCATACAAGGCGCGGTTGGCATGCTATCGGTTCGAAGGCGATGTACTTAACTGGTGGTTAGCTTTGATGCAATCTGAAGGTGGTGATGAATGGGTTGCTGGTTTGACTTGGGCTCAGTTCAAGGACAGGGTGATGGAACAGTTCTTTCCCAAGGCTGAGCAGGACAAACTCAAGAGAGAGTACCATGGGATCCGTCAGAGAGCTGGGGTGAATAGCAACGAGTTTATGCAGCGCTTTCTTCGCTTGGCTGGTTTCCTTGGTGCGGCAGCAGGTACTCCTGAAGAGCAGGCACATCACTTCAGATGGGCTCTTCGCACATCGGTCGCAAACAATCTGGTGTGTGCTACGTTCAATACGGTAGCACAAGTGGCCGATGCAGCACGAAAACTGGAGATGCTGCAGGAGAGGGATGAGTTCGGGGAAGCTGAAAGACCCGACAAGAGGTAAAACCTTCATATTCAAGCGGTGATCAATCCGTATATCTTCCGTATGTCAATTATTCATCTCTTTAAATGTATCTTCCAGGCAGAAAACTGGGGACCGGTCTCAGCCGGCTACTCAGCAGCAGCCTCATCAGCCCAAGGGAAATGGTCAGACTAATGACCGATCTGCTACGGATAGGCGTGGCGGTAATGACAATTACCGTAACAACGCCGGGAAATCCAACAACAGCAGGTCTCAATACTTACGAAATTTCTTATGTTTATGTTATAACTCATATTCTGACACTCTAGCAAAATTCTACCACGAACCATGGAAACGGTAGGGACCAGAACCAGAGAGGTTCGCAGCCTAGCCGTCCAGCTATCATTGGTATTCAATCTTACGATTATCCGCTTTGTCCTTTGTACCCAACTATTATGTCTCATGTAAAATGTTTTATCAGGTCCTCAGCCAGCCAGAGCACCTGCTGGAGGATATACTCATCCTCTTTGCTCTACTTGCCACCGTAGGCACCCAGGACCATGTCACCGTAATACTGATGCGTGCTTCAAGTGTGGTCTTCCTGGCCATATTATGAAGGATTGCCGTAAGGGCGAGATGGAGGGTACATCGGGACATGCTGATACCAAGCCGCGTCCTACTGCCGGGTGTGTCTACACGACATCTCGAGACCAGGCCAACAAGTCTACAGGTACCATCAGTGGAATCTTGTATATGTATGGTCGCGCTGCATGTGTTCTTTTCGATACGGGTGCTACTCACTCGGTTATTTCTACTGCTTATGCTAAGAACATTAGGATGCCTCCCTTGCCACTAGAAAATAGGCTTACTATTTCCACGCCTTTGAGGGACTCTGTATTAATCACCCATGTATACAAGAGTCTTCCCCTAGAATTTGATGATAAGGTTCGACCTGTCGACGCACTTCCGCTGGACATGAATGACTTCGACATGATTTTGGGCATGGATTGGCTATCCAAGTATCATGCTACCATAGACTGTCATTCATATCGAGTTATCTTCGGTGATGTCAATGCACCAGAGTACATTCATAACGGGTTCATACCCGGACGGTCTGTACAAGTCATATCCACTCTGCAAGCGCGTGCACTACTGTCACACGACTGCGAGGGTTATCTAGCTACGCTTCACGACATGGATGCTGAATCCCCATCGATTCAGGATCAACCAATAGTGTCGGAATTCCAAGACGTGTTTCCAGCAGAACTTCCGGGCATACCACCTGCACGAGAAGTGGAATTCAGTATCGAGCTGGTTCCAGGAGCTGAACCAATCTCCAAGGCTCCTTATCGCATGGCTCCCATAGAGCTGAAGGAGCTGAAGGATCAACTACAAGAACTTCTCGAACGAGGTTTCATTCGACCGAGCGCATCTCCATGGGGCGCACCGGTTTTGTTTGTTAAGAAGAAGGACGGCAGTATGCGTCTTTTCATAGACTATCACGAGCTCAACAAGATTACTATTCGGAATAGATATCCACTGCCACGCATTGACGATCTGTTTGACCAACTCCAAGGGGCCAAACACTTCTCCAAGATCGATCTTAGGTCAGGCTATCACCAGTTACGAGTCAAGGAGCAGGATGTTGCTAAGACTTCTTTTCGTACTCGTTATGGCCACTACGAGTTTGTAGTTATGCCATTTGGCCTGACAAATGCTCCAGCAGTGTTCATGGATCCGATGAACAGAATCTTCCATGAATTTCTGGACAAATTCGTCATTGTTTTCATCGATGACATCCTGATTTTCTCTAAGTCCAAGGAGGAACACGAAGACCATCTTCGTACAATACTACAGATCCTTCGCCAGAAGCAGCTGTATGCTAAATTCTCCAAGTGTGAGTTCTGGTTAGACAAGGTGGCATTCTTGGGTCACATTGTATCAGCAGAAGGAATCACTATGGATCCAGCGAAGGTTGAGGCCATCACTAAGTGGCCGAGGCCGACATCAGCGACGGAAGTCCGCAGTTTCTTAGGCTTAGCTGGCTATTACCGTAGGTTCGTGGAGAACTTTTCCCGCTTAGCACTACCATTGACCAAACTAATGCGGAAAGGGGAGAAATTCGTCTGGACTGAAGATCGAGAGAAGAGATTTGAAGACCTGAAGCAGAAGCTAGTATCTACACCTATTCTTACTCTACCATCGGGTACGGGTGGATTTCAAATCTACAGCGATGCATCGGGGAAGGGACTTGGCTGTGTTCTCATGCAACATGGGAAAGTGATCGCGTACGCTTCACGACAGCTTAAGCCTTATGAAGAGAATTACCCCACACACGATATGGAACTTGCTGCAGTCGTGTTTGCATTGAAGATATGGAGACACTACTTATATGGAGAATCATGTGACATTTTCACGGATCACAAGAGCTTGAAGTATATCTTCACTCAACGTGAATTGAACATGAGGCAGAGGAGATGGTTAGAGCTGTTGAAGGATTATGACATTAATCTTCAGTATCATCCCGGAAAGGCAAATGTAGTAGCAGATGCCCTTAGCAGGAAGTCCGGAATGATCAACGGCATCGGAATCGAAGAGGAAATCATAAGAGACTTGGAGCGACTAGACATCGAGATCATGGTACGTGGACAACATGGTTACTGGGCTAATCTTAGAGTAGAACCCGAGTTACTATCTAAGATCAAGGAAGCTCAGAAAGATGACGGAGAATTATGGGCGATAGTTCAGAATTTGGAGAAGCAGACAGAATTCAGAGTAGATGCAGATGGTATCGTATGGTAGGGCACTAGACTTTGTGTTCCTGATGACCAAGAACTCCGGGAAGCTTTGCTAGCAGAAGCTCATAGCTCCCCATTCTCGATACATCCTGGTTCAACCAAAATGTACCATGACATCAAGCAGTACTTTTGGTGGAGTGGTATGAAGCAGGATGTGGCAACTTACGTCTCCAAATGTCTTACCTGCCAGCAGGTTAAGATCGAGCATCAGCGATCTGGCGGTCTTCTTCAACCGTTAGACATTCCAGAGTGGAAGTGGGATAAAATTACCATGGATTTTGTTACCGGTCTTCCGCCTACCAAAAGGAAGCACGATGCAATTTGGGTTATCGTTGATCGACTTGCCAAATCAACTCATTTCTTACCGATCCGCAAGGAAGATCCGGTAAGTAAACTCGCAGATACGTACAGACGAGGGATCATGAGACTACACGGTGCACCATCCAGCATCGTCTCAGACAGAGATCCTCGATTCACTTCGCGCTTTTGGAAAAGTCTGCAGAAAGCTTGGGGAACACAACAAAAGCTTAGCACGGCTTTTCATCCTCAAACGGACGGACAGTCGGAGCGAACCATTCAGACATTGGAAGATATGTTGAGGTCATGTGCGTTGGAATGGACGGGTGATTGGGACGAATACATCTGTTTGGTGGAGTTTGCGTACAACAATAGCTGGCACGCGAGCATCAAGTGTGCTCCGCTTGAGATGTTGTATGGCAGAAAGTGTCGCGCCCCAATCTGCTGGGATCAGGTTGGCGAGCGAACACTCGAAGGACCAGAAATCATAGAGATGACAAACGAGAAGATCGCAGTAGCTAGACAGAAGATTCAGGAGGCACGGTCACGTCAAAAGAGTTACGCCGACAAGCATCGTAGGGATTTACACTTTAACGTAGGAGATCACGTCTTCCTTAAGGTTTCGCCGGCACGTGGTGTTAGACGCTTCGGGATTAAGGGGAAGCTCAGTCCTCGTTACATCGGACCGTTTGATATCCTTGAACGAGTCGGTGAAGTATCTTACCGATTGGCGTTACCTCCGCAACTTTCGCATGTGCACAATGTGTTTCATGTGTCCTTACTCAGAGGGTACCAATATCATCCCCTTCACATGGTTCAGTATCCACTGGAACAGATTCGTGAAGATCTCACTTTTATAGAAGAACCCGAACGAGTTCTTGACAAGCAAGAACGAGTCATGAGAAAGAAGACCATTCCATTCGTCAAAATTCTATGGAGGGATCATACCGAGCGGGAGGCCACTTGGGAAACAGAGGAGTCTATCCGGACTTCTTACCCTCATTTCATATTTTGAATTCGGGTATGTTCTTCTTTTCCAGTTTACTTTATCTATAATTCGGGGACGAATTATTCTTTTTAGGGGGGAAGAGTTGTAAAACCCGCATGCTTTTACCATGCATAGTACCTTAAGTTCGTACGTACTAGTTAAAAACTTTCCTAATATAGCATGATTACGATTACGTATTAGGAGTTTATGTATTACGTACGTGTTAGAACACGATAAGTATTTTATATGAACGATCACGTAATAATTATTTAGCAATAATTAATCACGAACATACGATCACGAAATCACGAGCGTAATTTAAACACGAGTTATTATTATTACGTATATATATTTAATACGAGCGTAATTAAATATATAAGTGTAGGATATTTACGTAACGAGAACTTTTAAAACACGAACTAAATTAAACGTAAACGTGTATGAAATTACAAGACACGAAACGAGGTACGGGACCCCCACAAGGGAGTCCCTACCCGCGGCCAACTTAGGACAATGGGCCAAGCCCATTGTCAATTTTTACTAAAAAGGAGGGTTAAGAGTTTTTACTACTCAGATTATTTTTATAGAAGAATTTCAAGAAAACCTAGAAACCCTTCCTCCTTCTCCTTGTGTGCCGCCACCTACAAACCACCATAAGGGGGTGAGTTTGATCTTGGATCTTGTTATTTTAGTGTTTGTTCGTGTTTGTTCTTCACCCTTTGATCCACGAATACGGTAAAACCTTTTCACTTGTTTTCTTTTTAATTAATCTTTTATTAATTAAGAACACATGATGTTTTTCATAAAAACACATTAAATAAACCTAGATCTAACATGTTTGATCATTAATTAATCAAAAGGGGTGGATCTAAGGGGTGTTTGTTTTGGGCCGCAGGAACAACCGACCACCACCAAGACCTTTTTGGTCTTGGTTGGTGTGTGTGGGTCCCACGGCAGCAAGGGGGTACCCCGAATTGGTTCGGGGTACAGTGTTTGTTCATATCCGGTGCATGTTTTTTTAAGCTTAGATCCGGATCATGATTATGTTAGTTGTTTATGTTATAAACTTAGGTTAAGAATTAAATTAATAAGATGAAATTAATTTAATAGCAAGACTTAGGTTAACTAATTATTAGTAAACATGAATTATTTTAACCTAAGTATTTTTATTATTAAGACTTATAATTAATTAATTATTTTAAAAACCATGGATATAATTAATTAATTAAACATGACTTAGGTTATATTATTAGTATTTAATAATACATATTTTAACCTAAGTATTTAATATATTTAATTAAAACATGTCATACTTTAATTAAATATTATAACCTATAGTTTAATTAAATTACATGAAATAATTATTAAACTATATAATATATCATATGACTTAGGATATAATCATGAAAACACTTAGGCTTATTCTCTTAGCTTATTTAACCAGCTTATTTCTAATTATGGAAACTTTCTATTTTTAGCAACTTAATTAAATAAGGCAGCTATTTTATTTATGGAAACCAGCTATTTTTAGAAACTTATTTATTTAAGGCAGCTAATCTATTTATGGAAACTTATTTAATTAAGGCAGCTAATCTATTTATGGAAACTTTCTATTTTTAGAAACTTATCTATTTTAAGCATTAAATCTATTTTTTGAAACATTCTATTTTTGGAAACTTTCTATTTTTGGAAACTTTCTATTTTTGGAAACTTTCTATTTTTTGTAACTTTCTATTTTTGGAAACTTTCTATTTTAGGAAACCTGCTATTTTTGGAAAGTTACTTATTATTACACAGTAAGTATAATAACACATGAAATATCAGAAATACTTAAGCAGATTGAACAGAATATAAGATTTAACACAGTTTAAGGCTTTAAACAGTGTAAATAGTAAGAACACATAAAATAAGCTAAGACATGACATAGAACCAGCTATGTATGTAGTAAGCAGATACTTATTTCATGTACGTATTTATGTAGCATTAGTGTTTCGGAAGTAGGATTCTTGTAGTTCATCGTTCTCGTTCACTGGACATAAGGTACGGATTCCCGTCCTTTCAGTATGGACATTCTTTCCTTATTAGGATTTCCCCGTATGCAGCCAACTGTTTTCCCATAGTATAAGTATGAGTTTGATTGCTTATGTTTAAATATGATTACCTATAGCCATATACATGCATGACCAGTTTCACCTAGTTATGGAGGTACCATAACCATAACATTAGAGGCACTGATGTTATGACTTCACCACGACGGAGTGATTGCTCGTGGCGTCCCTTCAGCTTTTGGCCATTTATTTATATTATCATGTGGGGCGTATGGGTGCATCCTAGTTACACGTTTTTATTCAGGGTTACATGGTGAATGTGGTGTGTGCCTTGCATCCTTCACAAGGAGCAGATCCCTCCTACCCATTAAACTAGTATATTAAATTAGAGGCAGCCCCTCTAATTTACATGATGAGGTCACCCCTCCAATTATTCATGCACGGTGGATATTCATGACCTATATTGGCTAATGGTAAAATATGACAACCAGTTTTTATAAGATAAACATAATACTTTCAAACTATAAAATCAGTTTTATTAAGACTTAACCAAGTTACTCGTGACTTAGTTTTCTTCCGCTGTTATTATGTTTTATGCTTATCCTATTCATGCTTTATTGTACATCCGTGCACTGAGCGTATTGCTCAGCCGTTTTCCTTTTCTATGTTCCCAAAACGGCAGGTACTCAGGGACGCTCGTAGACACTAAGAGTACGTGCATATGGACTGGAAGCTGTCTAGCCTTCTTTACATTATGCATTTCTTTTCTTTATGATACTTATGCTTTGGACATTGTTTCGTCCTATTCCTTTACTATACTATGTTTGTGTGTGATGAGCTTTACTTTTGGACTACCGATGTTTGGTTCCGGTATTTTCCTTTATATGGTCAAGTAATGTTTAGAAATTTTACCTTGTATGCTTTGATGACACGCCATAATTACTGTGATATTTCCATTTCCAAAATGGGGTGTTACATATGCTGTTGGGAATAAATTATAGCCAATCTACTTGAGCGCTGACAAGAGTAAAACAAGCGTTGACAGGAGCAAAACAAGCGCTGACAGCTCAAACGTTGACAAGATAAAGTCAAGCGTTGATACATTGAAGACAAGCACTGATGGGAAGATATACTCTACGCGTTTATTGTATTCTAGATTACTTCTAGTAAAGATAGGAACAACAATGTATTTTCTATATTTATCTTTACCTAGAATAGTTGATACGTAGATTATTGTACAAGGCTTCTTATGTCTATAAAAGAAGACCTTTAGGTTAATGTTCAATATAAGTTTTCATACGTAAACTACTTTCATTGTAAGCAAGTTTGATATCATTAATCAAAGTGAAAGTTTGTTTATATCATTGTGTTCTTGTTTAAGTGTTAATTCCGCATAACACTTAGATTGTCATAAACATATACAAAGGTTTCTCTAAGTGTATTACTTGATCTAATCTCGTATACATAAAGCTAAATCGATCTAAGTTTGGGATCAACAAGTGGTATCAGAGCTTGTTGAGGAACTTTTGATCTTAAAAAACACAAGAAACCCTAAAAATCACCAAAACCCTAATTTTCTCAAAAACCCTAACAACATCATGTCAAATCCAGAACTAACCTCCTCCTCCTCACCTTTACCAAACATCAAGATTCCCATGCTTGATGCAACCAACTTTGAATTATGGAAATTCAACTTTGAGCAATATCTAGGGATCTATGACTACACACTCTGGGAGATTATTGAATATGGAAACACATTCAATAAAGCCCAAAAGATTGCTGATGCTATTTCTAGAAGAGCAGCTGTTGCTGGATGTTCTGAAGCAGATAAGAAAGAAAAGCCTGAAGATGGTAGAGCTGTGTCTGCTGAAGACATAGCAAAGAAAAGGGTTGACATGAAAACCCTAAATATTCTGAAACTCTCTTTGGGACAAGAGAACCAACATAAATATAGAGGTTATGAATCTGCTAAAGACCTTTGGGAAGCTCTTGAAGTTGCATATGGTGGCAATGAAGATACTAAGGAAGAGAAGAAGAAGCAACTTATGCATGATTATGCTGTCTTCAAGGCTCAACCTAATGAAAAGCTTAGTAGTGTGAGAAGCAGATTGCTTGACATTACAAGCAAATTGTCCTTCATGGGGACACAACTTGGTGATGTTGACATTAATGCTACCTTTCTTAAAAGTCTTGGTGAGGCGTGGAAGATTGAGGCAAGATCTACTCTTGCCAATAATACTTACAAAAGTTCCACGTTTGATGACATCTACAACAAACTGAGGCTGTTGGAAGATGAAACTCTTTTAGAGCATGGAAGCAAGTCTACCAACAGTAACATGGCCTTCTTCTCTCATAGTAAAGGTCAATTCAATCAGAAGGACTCCTACATGCATCCAGTTACTGGATCATCATGTGTCAGCGCTGGAACATGTCGTGTCAACGTCTCCTTTTCAGATGCTGACACATTTAAAAGTGACTCACCAAGAGTTAAACCTGCTGGTTTGGATTTGGATACTGTATGTGCTTATATTGCTTCTTTGCCCAATGGTTCAGTGATTACATATGAGGACCTTGAGCAGATAAGTGATGAGCACTTGGAAGAGATGGACATTAAGTGGAACATGGCTCTTGCTAGTATAAGAGCAAACAGGTGGAACAGAAGGTTTAAAAAGAAGATGACCTTCAATGCAAAAGACACAGCTGGATTTGATAAATCCAAAGTTGAGTGCTACAACTGTTATCGTATGGGGCACTTCATGAGGGAATGCAGATCTCCTAGAAGATCTGATGCTGGTAAACCCTCAAGTCAAATTGTTAAGGCTCAGGATCCTAAAGCCATGGTTGCAGTTCAAGGAATTGATGGTATGGGATTGGATTGGAGCTATCTGGCTAAGGATATGGAAGAGGATAAAGCTTTGGTTGCTGAAATTGAAGAAGAAGATCATGTTGAATATGCTCTCATGGCACACTCCTCCTCTTCATATGATAATGAGGTATACGATGATGCTTTTGTAGTAAAGGTTGTAGGTTAAACACTGAGAAACTTAACAAAGAGGTGTTAAGATTATTAAGTGATGTGAGTACTGAAAGATGCAAACTGTCTAATTACCAACTAGCTCTCACTCAAACTGAGAAGACAGTTTCTGAATACAAGAAAATGGAATTTGACTTAAAAGATAAAATAAATATCTTAAAACATGAGTTAAATGCTAGTATGGATATTAGAAACATCATGGAAAGGGTTAATGGTGAGTTACAGGCTAAATTAGATGAAGCCATTAAAAACAAAGATAATGTTGGCCTTAAAATCCAGAGATTTGATAAGGCAACACAAACCCTAGGAGAATGTGTGAGTAAACAAAGGGATCCTAAGGACATGACTGGGATTGGGATGCAAGACTACTCTGTGGTTCCACCACCAGCTGGCGACTTCTATGGTGTCCAACAAAAGGACCTATCTTGGACTGGTTTGCCAGAACTCCAAGAGGAGGAATTCATTCCTCCACCAAGAGTTGTCACCCCTGTTGAAGAGTATCAACAAAAGTTGACTGACCTAAATATATGGAAGAAAGCTAACCCTACCTTATTTGTTAAGGGTGGCTTACTATGTGAAAGTCCTAATGAGTCAACTCCTATTAAGGTTACAAACCCAACTACTGGTAAAGCTGTGGACCTTGGCTCAAACACTGTTAGAAAACCTAGCATTAAGTATGCAGAGATGTATAGGAATACTAGGTTACCTAAGAGCCAAGTTAGCAATGATGGAACAGGCTTCTTCTCTTCTAGACCTAGGGTTGTGTCTAGAAAATCCTGTTACACTTGTGGTAGCTTTTCACACTTGGCATATAAGTGTGTCAACGCTCCCAAAGTCAGCGCTGACAGGAACAAATTCAGCGCTGACAGGAACAAAGTCAACGTTGTTAGAAAGTCAAACGTTGTCAGACCCAAACCTTGTGTGCAGCAAAGTCCACAAGTGATTAGACCTTCCCCATTCTTCACTAGAGGGTCTAACACTCATGGACAAAGACCATTTTAAAAGACAAATACTTAGTCTAATAGGCAATGGGTTTCTATATCAAACCCTAGGTTCAACGCTGACAAGGGAAATTTCAGCGTTGACAAGACCAATTCCAATGCTGACAGAAACGTGACCAGACCTAAATATTTGCAACCACAGGGTAAGGGGTCTAAAGCTTCTTCAAGCTTAACATGGAGACCAAAGAAAGATCAAAACCGTAATCATAATGGGATTCAATGACCTGCAACATATTTAATTACATTTCAAAGGTCATTACAAAACCTATTGGGGTTAATTGGGTATTTCATCCTAAGAAGGATGAAAATGGGGTTGTTCTGAGAACTAAGTCTGTTCTTATTGAACAACCAGATGAATCCAAGTCTTCTAAGGCTTGGGTTCCCAAAGAAAACTAATTTGTTTTCTTTATGTGCAGGGCATTCAAAAACAGGTCAATGATTATGGATATTGGGATAGTGGATGCTCAAGGCACATGACAGGAAAGGAAGATTATCTCACAAACTTCACTCCCATTAAGGATGGTGATAAGGTTTACTTTGGAGGCGGATATGGTACTATCATAGGCAAAGGAACCCTTCTCACCAAGAACTTACGTTTTGAGAATGTATTTTTGGTAAAGGAACTTGACTACAATCTTTTTAGTGTATCACAAGTTTGTGATAACAAAAATAAAGTTCTATTTACTGATACTGAATGTTTGGTGTTAAGCAAGGATTATAAGATCCCTGATGAGAATTATATTGACTATAGAACACCTAGGCATAAGGACATATACAATGTGAATCTGAATGGGATTAGGATGAATAACAATATGTCTTGTTTTTATGCTAAAGCTTCAGTAGATGAAAGTAATTTGTGGCACAGGAGACGAGGGCACATAAATTTTAAGAATATAAACAGGCTTGTGAGACTTGGCTTGGTTGATGGTTTGCCTGAGAAGGCCTTCCACAATGACCACTCTTGTGTTGCATGTCTCAAAGGCAAGCAACACAAGGTCTCATTCAAGTCCAAACAAGTGCACTCTAGTACTAGACCTCTTTATTTGCTTCATATGGACCTCTTTGGTCCAACCAATATAGAAAGTTTGAATGGAAAGTCCTATTGCTTTGTCATCATAGATGACTTTTCTAGGTTTACTTGGACCTTCTTTCTAGCTATGAAGAGTGATACAGCTGATACTTTAATTGATTTTATCACTCAGATTGAGAAGAAATCTGGCAATGAAGTTAAAATACTTAGGAGTGATAATGGTGGTGAATTTAGGAATAAAAAGTTAGATGATTTATGTGCCAAGAAAAGGAATTACTAGGCAATTCAGTGTTGCCAGAACCCCACAGCAAAATGGGGTTGCTAAGAGGATAAATAGAACCCTAATTGAAGCAGCCAGAACCATGTTGGCTGATGCTCATTTTCCTATAGCCTTTTGGGCTGAGGCTGTTAATACAGATTGTTATGTTCAAAATAGAGCATTGGTTAACAAAATTCAGAACAAAACACCTTATGAGTTACTTTGGGGAAGAAAACCTAATACTGGTTTTCTCAGACCTTTTGGTTGTCATGTAGTAGTTATAGACACTAGTGATGCCTTAGGTAAATTTAGTACAAAAGGTTATGAAGGCTACTTCATGGGGTATTTAGTGCAGAGCAAGGGATATAGGGTTTATCTTAAAGAGGAAAAACGTATACTTGAAAGAGTACATGTTAGGTTTTTAGAGAATAAACCTAGTGATCCTGAAAGTGGTCCTAATTGGTTGTTTGACTTGGAACCTTTATCTAGAGCTTTAAATTATATGCCTGTCACTAATCTAGACATTGTGAAGGTAACTTCAAGTGTTGTGGAAGAACAAGTTGTTGATGTTTCAGGTACACAGGTTCATGAAAAGGTTGGATCACAAGCATAAAAGTCATCTCCTATACAAGAATATGTTACAATCCCCATATGGACAGATGCTTTTGCTGCTGCTGCTGCTGGTGGTGGTGGTAAAGATAATGGTGGTCCCCAAGTACCACCAGATAACAACATGCATGGTCCTTCAGGCACTGACAAAGGCAAATCTAGCGCTGACAAGACCAATTCAGACGTTGATGGCTCAAACGTTGACAACAATAGTTCAAGCGTTGTTAGCTCACACGCTGACAAACAAGGTTCAGACGTTGACAACACTTCTGCACATCTTTTCTCTTCCATTTTTGAACAAGGTGAATCTTCCAATTTATATGAAGAGGTTCATCCTCATGTTGATGAAAGAGAGTCTGAAGAAGAAGATATTGGCAACATGGAGAATGAGGTTGAGGACACCAGACTTTTTGAAGGAGGAGTTCTCACTTCTACTATGAAGAATCACCCCATTTCTCAAATCATTGGTGATATTATGACTCCTGTTCAGACTAGAAGATCTCATCAAGGTCTTGGTGGGTTTATTGCCAATATTCACAAGAAGGTTGATACCCCTCTTGTGCAAGCATGTTTGTTTGCCTGTTTTCTGTCACAATAGGAACCCAAGAAGATATTTGATGCTCTCAAAGAACCAAGTTGGGTGGAAGCAATGCAGGATGAGCTTCACCAATTTGCAATTCAGGATGTTTGGGAGCTGGTTGATTGTCCCAGATATGTCAGACCTATAGGGACAAGATGGGTTCTAAGAAACAAGAGAGATGAAAGAGGAATTATGGTCATAAACAAGGCAAGGTTAGTGGCTTAGGGATATACACAAGAGGAGGGGATAGACTACGAGGAGGTCTTTGCACCGGTTGCAAGGATTGAAGCTATAAGGATCTTTTTAGCCTATACATCCTGCATGGGCTTCACTGTCTATCAAATGGATGTCAAGAGTGCCTTCCTCTATGGTACAATTGTTGAGGAGGTCTATGTGATGCAACCTCCTGGTTTTGAGGATCCAGAGAATCCAGACAAAGTGTATAGAGTCAAGAAGGCTATGTATGGACTTCATCAATCCCCAAGAGCATGGTATGGTACTTTGTCTACTTACCTAGTGGACAATGGATTCAAAAGGGGCACCATAGATCAGACACTATTTACAAAGAAGAAAGGTAAGGATGTGTTGCTTGTTCAGGTCTATGTTGATGACATCATTTTTGGGTCTACTGATCCAAAGATGAGTGAGGATTTCTCCAAGCTTATGATAGACAAAGTCAAGATGAGTGCTATGGGGGAGATGAACTTCTTTCTTGGTTTACAAGTTCAGCAGAAAGAAGATGGTATCTTCATCTCCCAGGATAAGTATGTGGCAGAGATCTTGAAGAAATTTGGCTTTTCTCCACATGAAAAGAGGGCTACTACTCCTATGGATAGAGAACACCCTTGGGGAAAGATTGGAGATGAGAAAGATGTTGATGTCAGGCACTATAGATCCATGATTGGATCTTTGATGTACCTTACAGCCTCCAGACCTGACATCATGTTTGCTATGTGTGCTTGTGCACGCCATCAAGTGACTCCCAAAGAATGTCACCTTTATGCTGTGAATAGGATCTTTAGGTACCTAAGATGCTATCCTAGTCTTGGTTTGTGGTACCCAAAGGATTCACCATTGGAGCTGATTGCATATTCAGATAGTGACTATGGAGGTGATAAATTTGATAGGAAATCCACAACTGGTGGATGTCAGTTTCTTGGGAGCAGGTTGATATCTTGGCAATGCAAGAAACAAACAGTGGTGGCTAATTCTACAACTGAAGCTGAGTATGTAGCTGCAGCTGCTTGTTGTGGACAAGTTTTGTGGATTCAGAACCAGCTGTTGGACTATGGGTATAATTTCATGCATACCAAGATATTTGTTGACAATAACAACACTTTATGCATCATTAAGAATCCTGTACATCATTCTAAAACTAAACACATAGAAATTAGACACCATTTTATAAGAGATTGTTTTGAAAAGGGTTTAATACAACCAGATAGGGTTGACACAGAAGAAAATGTGTCAGATTTACTAACTAAACCTTTTGATGCTGGGAGGTTTCAATACTTGGTAACAAGTATTGGAATGATCAATCTCACATAATATGTGTTTTGGAGTCTTTTTGTAAAAGTATGTACAGGATAATGCATTGTTATTGGTCTTTTGATAATTTAGATTTTCCACTATATTTTTCTAACACTGACAAAGGTTGCTTGAACGCTGGTAGGTGTTTTTGTAACGTTGTCAGCAATATATTTGTCTAACGCTGACAAAGCTTCCCTCAACGCTGTCATGTGTTATCGGGGCGTTGTCAGCAACAAATGTTAGTTTTGTGGTTTTCAATCTAAATGTGCAGGGGGTGTTAGCAGTATACGAGGAATATTTAAATAGTGTCTGATCTAAATGTTGGAACTAATCTCGTATCGATTCTAACATTTAGTTCCAATTAGCTTTAACATCAACTTGTAGGAGGACATGTATTAGGTACTTCCAGGCTGGGGGAAACTCCTGTTTATGATATTTATTTAAAGTTCCTTCATCAGTAAAAGGATAACCCAAAGCCCGTAGCCCTTGTTCTATTTCACTAATGGGAAGGGTGGTTATACCATCAGCATCATCAAGATGCAAGGCTTGGCGTACCAAAGCCTCAGTAACCACCCAAGTTCTCCCATGAACAATAGAAGATAACGTAGTCACTCTATTAACTGTTGAGGAACTGACAGTGTTCCAAAACTGTTTAATATGTGTGACAGGAATGAGTGGTGCATGAGAAAGAGCATACCTAATAGGAGATGCGTTCAAATACGCCACCATTTATGTGTATTGGGGAAACAGAGTATCATTAGCATCAAGATACGCGATCATGTTGTGTTGGCTTCTGAACCCCAATACTAAATCGGATGGTTTAAACTTTGGTGCCATTGTTGAAAGCTGTTAAAAATGATTGATGAAGATGAAGTTGATAAGAGAAAATTATGTTAGACAAGAATAATAGGTACCCTGTTTAAAAATAGGAGCCAAATATATAGGAGAAGAAAATGCATGTGATTGGCCCAAAAATAGGCAAGTATTTTCAAAATGTAATCATGAAAATATTGAAAAATAATAAGTTTATCTCATGCATTAAATGAAAGTTATCAACTCCCAAAATTACGGCCTAAAAATATGTCAAAAAGTAACAACTGGGTAGGTCCCATTGAGTGTCAACGGTCAAACATAACCTATCAACGCCCAACGGCTATATTCTTGTCAACGTTTGCCACAGCCATGTCAACGTCTAAATTGGTCACAACAACGCTTGGAAAAATACTTGTCAGCGTCCAAAAATAAAAATGTTAAAAAATGAAAAATGACCTTAACAAAGTAATTTATCCTAGAGAAGATAACCAAAAAGCTGATAATTATTATAGGGCGGTAAGCACTGTCCAGTTATGCACACTTGCTTATGCAAGATAGACATAACAGGCCTCTAGTGTCCCTTGCTAACCAAAACTCTTAACAACTAAGTTACCTTATAAAATTCCTTGTTACTCCCAGGTAAATCCCGTAACAAAATCATTCCCAAGTCTCCCAACAGACCACAACCAATTCTAGGCCAAAAATGTCTTGGCAGCATGCATAGTATATCAACTTTGCATGCTACAGTGCCTCATGATTTAGTAAAACTAACTCATACTCACCTGTGGACACAATCTAGAATTGTGATAAGAGTATCATATGGATACCCAAACATCCTATAGGTTCCTAAAACCTCCCCTTAAACTATGATACATAAGTTGCTAAAAACATGCATGAACATAAAAAATTTGTGTCAAGATAGGAATTAAAAATTCCAACCATCATCCATAAACAAAAACATGCTCAAATGCTTCTCCAATGATCCATAAGCAACTCTGTATTCAATGGTATACTGCTAACACCACCTGCACATTTAGATTGAAAACCACAAAACTAACATTTGTTGCTGACAACGCCCCGATAACACATGACAACGTTGAGGGAAGCTTTGTCAACGTTAGACAAATATATTGCTGACAACGTTACAAAAACACCTATCAGCGTTCAAGCAACCTTTGTCAGTGTTAGAAAAATATAGTGGAAAATCTAAATTATCAAAAGACCAAAAACAATGCATTATCCTGTACATAGTTTTACAAAAAGACTCCAAAACACATATTATGTGAGACTGATCATTCCAATACTTGTTACCAAGTATTGAAACCTCCCAGCATCAAAAGGTTTAGTTAGTAAATCCGACACATTTTCTTCTGTGTCAACCCTATCTGGTTGTATTAAACCCTTTTCAAAACAATCTCTTATAAAATGGTGTCTAATTTCTATGTGTTTAGTTTTAGAATGATGTACAGGATTCTTAATAATGCATAAAGTGCTGTTATTGTCAACAAATATCTTGGTATGCATGAAATTATACCCATAGTCCAACAGCTGGTTCTAAATCCACAAAACTTGTCCACAACAAACAGCTGCAGCTACATACTCAGCTTTAGTTGTAGAATTAGCCACCACTGTTTGTTTCTTGCATTGCCAAGATATCAACCTTCTCCCAAGAAAATGACATCCACCAGTTGTGGATTTCCTATTAAATTTATCACCTCCATATTCACTGTCTGAATATGAAATCAGCTCCAATGGTGAATCTTTTGGGTACCACAAACCAAGACTAGGATAACATCTTAGGTACCTAAAGATCCTCTTCACAACATAAAGGTAACATTCTTTAGGAGTCACTTGATGGCGTGCACAAGCACACACATCAAACATGATGTTAGGTCTGGAGGCTGTAAGGTACATCAAAGATCCAATCATGGATCTATAGTGCCTGACATCAACATCTTTCCCATCTCCAATATTTCCCCAAGGGTGTTCTCTATCCATAGGAGTAGTAGCCCTCTTTTCATGTGGAGAAAAGCCAAATTTCTTCAAGATCTCTGCGACATACTTATCGTGGGAGATGAAAATACCATCTTCTTTCTGCTGAACTTGTAAACCAAGAAAGAAGTTCATCTCCCCCATAGCACTCATCTTGAACTTATCTGTCATAAGCTTGGAGAAATCCTCACTCATCTTTGGATCAGTGGACTCAAAAATGATGTCATCAACATAGACCTGAACAAGCAACACATCCTTACCTTTCTTCTTTGTAAATAGTGTCTGATCTATGGTGCCCCTTTTGAATCCATTGTCCACTAGGTAAGTAGACAAAGTACCATACCATGCTCTTGGGGCTTGATGAAGTCCATACATAGCCTTCTTCACTTTATACACTTTGTCTGGATTCTCTAGATCCTCAAAACCAGGAGGTTGCATCACATAGACCTCCTCAACAATTGTACCATAGAGGAAGGCACTCTTGACATCCATTTGATAGACAGTGAAGCCCATGCAGGATGCATAGTGATGTTTGTAAATTCACACTCGTTTAGGAAAACGATGTAAAAGCGGTAAGTATTAAGCGTACGTTTAGGAAAACGTAAACACTTATGACCCAAAATAGGGATCGTTCTCGAGGAGGCTAGTGCGTTGTGTAATGAATTGATTAATGTTTGTGATTATATTTAGAAAAGAAGAAAATAGAAATGGGGTGAGAAGACAATGACGGTTACGAAGACGGATCGAGCTAAGACGAAAAGGCGTTCACGTAAAACCGTAAAAACTACAAAATTAAAAATTTTGAACCTAAAAATTAATTAAAAGCTAAAACTAAGTCTTAAACAATATAAATAAGAATAAAAATCCAATAAAATATTTTAAAACCTTTTAGTAATTAAATATTCAATTTTAAATGCTAATTAAAGCCCTAAAATTAAATATAATTAATCAAAATGTCCAAAATATGATTTTATTGAACAAATAACTTACTTATATTATCTAAAGACTAAAAAGTATTTTTCCTAAATTTTAAAAACTATTTTTCTATTTTTAAATCACTAAAAACTATTTTAAAACTAAAATAATTATGAAAAATAATAAAATAATGCCAAAAATAATTTGACAATTTTAAAAATCCTAATTTACTCTAATGAATAGTAGAAAAATGAAAAAGTTTGAAAAATATAAAATTTTTCACTAAAAGACAAAACAGTTAATAATTAAAACCCTAATTATACTAAATTAATTCTAAAAATTAAATAAAAAGTGAACAGTAAAAACTTTTAAAACCAAAAATCTTAAAATCTTTTTCTAAGTCTAGGAAAATTATTAAAACTGAAAAATAACAATTTTTACCACTAAATGCCAAAAACAGAAATATTAAAAGTATTTAAAATAGCTATAAAACCTAAAAAATAGTAAATGAACAGTAAAAAAAAATCTAATTTAACTGAAAAATCACAAATTAAATTAGAAAAATAACAAAACTGGCTTCAATGTCTAACTCCTAAATAAGTGCACTAAAGACAAAAATTCTAGGTTTCTGATAGTGACATGTGACCAAGTTTGTCTTTTTGCTGAGCAGTGGTAAAATTGTGCAAGCAGGGGGAACTATGTTCCCACTGATAGTGTATTTTCTTGGTCAGTTGACCAATTGAGCTTAGGAAAGCTTGTGCTTGGATTTCTTGGGCAATGGGGGCACTCCCATAACCAGTTGGGTTGTGGGAAGTCAAGTAAACAAGAAACGACTCAAGTCTTTCACAAAAATTACACACAAATAGGCAATAAAGTTACTGATTAGGCATGCACTTTTCTGATGAACAGTTGACTTTATATACTTGCACAAACACGAATTTCAAAGCTTCAATTCTTGCACTCAATCCAAACAAATGACATATAATCAATTGCAAACCCTAGGGTGAACCAATATCTAACATATAACAAGATTTGATGAACAAATTTCAACAAATTCAGTCCCTAAAAGGACTTACTGATTTTGACCACTTGAATGCAATTTTTAGTACTCAAATACTTTCAAAAACCTACCAAACTGAAAACCCTACTATCATGCAACTTACTACAACCTAACGAGTGATTATATCCGGATTATAAACAAGATTTATGCAATTTGACCCAGTTTAAACCCTAATCCAAACACACCCTTAAAATTCAGAAACTAAAAATTATCAAACCAATCCTAATCAAACTCTACTCAAACTGATCCTAATCTATCTAGACATGCATAGCAACCCTAATCAAGCATGAACAAACAGGAAAATCAACATTTGAACACCTTTCATATAATTTCACACAAATCACAATTTTCAGAAAAATGAAAATAAGGTACAAGGGATTTACCTTGTGGGACCCACATCCAGGTCCCACAATGGCTGCATAGCCATCTCCAAACAGGCCCGGGCCTATGCTGATCCTTGGATAACAATCAAGTCTTCACAAAATTCCTGCTAAGAACAACAAATGGAAACAATATATCCAACTTTTCTAATTTTTGAACCTTTTCACAATCTTTTCAAACAATTTTCTCAAATATTCTTCCTTTCAAAACACTTAAACAAAACTCTCACAAACTTGGAAAACCACTTTTGGAACAAGATATATCAAAACACCCTATTTTTCAGAAACTTTGAAAAAGGAATGATTTTTGAAAATCTTTGAACCAATGTTAAAATAATGAAACTCAGCTTCTAGCAACCTTAATACCAACTTCTATCAATCATAAAAGGAATTATATTTTAATAAATACCAACTTTATATTGCATAAAAAGGGATTACAAAAGAAATTTTGCTAGAAAAACTGGAACCAAGGGGAATGTACATGCACATCCCCTATTTATACTACTACTTGGACTATTCTAGAATTTTAAATAAAATATTACAATGAGCAAAACCCTAGTTACTGATTTCCCTGAAATGCCTTTGGTTCAAATTCGAATCTTGGTCTTCTAGGCATCCATGTGATGTTTGTCCTTGTTGACAGCTAGCATTGATGATCTTGGACCCTTAATTTTGTTGTGGAGGACAAGGAATAGTTTTTGGGCGTTGATGTAGTCAAAGACATGTGATGGGTGAGCAGGGGAGGGGACAAAAGGGTGAGTGGTCGTTTTCTGGGTTGGGGGTTGTGTTGGGAGTGTGGTAAGGAGTAAAACCCCCAATATTAATTGGGGTTTAAGTTAGAGATTAGGGCAATTAAAGCTGGGGGTTTTTAGGGTTTTTAGGATGAAGATGAATAAACAGGAGGTGTTAGATTCGGTTTAGGTTAATTAAGTTTTTAAAAAAACGTTTACCACCAATTTTTTGTTTAACTAATTATTTAAAATCAGTTTAAAACAAGTGGATAGTGAGGTGGACAAGGGATGAAAGCTGATTGGATGAAAAGAATAAGTGGGCTACGTGTTAGTGTGGGAGTGGGTAATGGAAGTTTTCATGTCTGGCAGTTTTGGCCCCTTGACTCCTTTTGTCTTGCTACTTGATGAATAAACATTGTCAACGCCCAAATCATACTTAACAAGTTTTGCCAACTTGCTGAAAATGGCCCATCATAGTTTCAAACTTTTTCCAAGGACCACTCATGTAATTTAAGCATTCTTCAAGGGCTAGATATGCATACTCTTGGTAATTTAGGGACCCCAATGTAATTTATGAGTTTTACAAGGGTATAAATTGCCAAGTCTTCCAAAGTTGAGGGATCATTCTTGCCAAATCTTCAAACTTCAAGGTCTTGATAGGAAAATCATGATTCGGGTCCGGTTCATTGTGCGGCTTCGTTTCCCGTGTTCGTTTTTTATTGATTCTTGTGATTTTTTGTCTTTTCCTCAATATCCGTTCCTAAAATACACAAGCAGCAAACACGAGCATATATTTGGTAGATTTAATGATATTTTATGCATTTTAAGCCCGATTTGGACGATGAGACTATGTATAAAAGCAGTCTCATCACTCCCCCATACTAAACCATTGCCGTGCCCTCACGCAATGCTAGAATAAAGTATCATAGCACCTCCAAAATTCATTTTTATTCACTTTATTGAAAGATAAACTAGCTATATTACTACTATCACTACTACTTGTGTTATAGACATAATGTATGATTTTCATCGCAAAATGGGACGTTTAGGTTCATAAAATAAGAACACGTGAATGCTTCGTTAGAAATAATTTCATCGTCCTCGATTTTCACCCCAATTCCATGCCAAGCGTGCAACGAGATCATTGTCATTATAAGTTAGTAATGCTAACACTACTCATATGCTCTAATCACGTACTTATCCTCCCATAATTCCTAAGTTGTATCTCTTATATTTTATTTTGTCTTGAATGTTTCACGAGGATACATTGTTTGACTTATGCGATAATAAAGATTTAGGTCTAAAAATAGAGTCCTAACGGTGTAACTAAGACCATCAAATCAATAACCCCTCCTAATAGACAACGATGTTAAAAAATTAAGTTGACAAGAAGAATCGATAAACACGGTTTTATAACGGTTTTGAACATGAGACTTATTACCAAGACTTTTATACGCCCCCTAACGGAAGGGCCTTATTATCTTTGGTTTACCTCCATCTTATATTCAAATTCGCCATGAAGCTTTTATTATGACTTCGGTCTTGCCTTGCCTTTTATTATCCGCCTCATCGGTGGTTTTATTAGCCAAAGACGTATATCCTCACGCTAAAGCGAATTTTGGATCTTTAAAGCTTCGAAGATTAAGGCTTGATTCACTTTCAATTTTGCATAGATTTTTCGGCCTTGTGGGGCTTCAAATTGTTTGCTAGATTTAGGTGAGCACTTGAAATCTTATTATTGGGTAAAGCTTTTGATTATTAGGGTGCCAATACGTCAAAACTGTGACGCTGGCGATACCTTAATGTCTTCCTAATTTAATTACACGGAAGCTACTAGAAAAGACTAGAAACCCAACAATCCTAACTAAACCGCTAAGTCAATATTTATTAAGCAAAAAATATTTACATGCGAAGGGAGAATAAGCAAACAACGAGAACACATGAGTTTTTGAAAGAATACGAGTATTCTACGTTTAGCATAGTAACTTATAATTAACTCTATCATTTCTCGTCCTCATTTAAGAGACTTAGCCTAATGTGTAGTTAAGGAATCAAAGCTAAGTGCTCACACGCACGGTCGAGTCAAAAATTACTCTTATTCTCGCCATCGGAAAACCTACATTCGTGTCTTCAAACACTTATAAAACATGAGAAAAATTTTAAAATTTGGCCATTTTTAGCCTTATTTTGCAACAAAACGATAAACAAAAAGATAAACTTTGGAAAGCGCGAAGGTTAGGCAAGGCAAGTATCTATTCACCCCCCATACTAAAGTTAAACATTGTCCTCAATGTTTCGAGTCTAGGGGTGCAAACACCCCCATACTAGAGACGTAGTCGAATGCTTAATCTAGCATGAAAAGGGTGTAACCAATAAATTAATAGCCGTTTATGAAGTGTGCTATAAACCTAAGGTTAGAACATCAAAGGATATATCATTTGGATATTGGGAAAGTCTTCAAAGCAAACGATCGAGTGCTCCCATAAAACGAACACGAGAGGCTCCAATCGTGAAGATCATGATCTAAAAACCACAATGCACAAACAACCACATAACAAAGGTTGGAAGGGCACACATCCCCTCACATTAAACTAATTAGAAAGCAATAATATTTACATGGATAAGCATGGGTCTCCCCCACGAGGCACCTTGTTTTTGATAACCGAGTCAAAAGCTCGACTCGAATCCCCATAAATGTGATCATTTAGGGATAATCATGGTGTGGTCAATTTTTAGTGGGGCTTACATGATAAACAAGGCCCAAAAGCAACCGGTATTAAGGACTAAGTCCTTTGATGGTGCAAAATACCGGGATCGAAGATAGCGTTCTCGTTTTCATTGGAAAAACAAATCAACGCCACTTCATCATGTGTCCACAAAAACCCAAAGGGTTTAAAGAAAATAGATGAGAAGAAATAGAAGGGTGAGACAATGGGTAAGTCATAAAAACCATGAGCTACTCGAGGTAGACTCGCACCAATCAAATAGAAAGATTTTCCATTTATTGCATCGGTGGAAGACCGAGATTTCCCCTTATAAGCAATTCCGGGATCAAATATCTCGTCCTCGGTGGAGAAAGGGGAGGTAACATAAGGGGCTTCCCCCACACTAAGTCCACACAAAGCATCGTCAAAATGAGAAGACGAGCTTGTAGTACTCAAAACACGTGGTGATGACGGAGTTAGCATTGTAGAAAAATCTTTTAAATCCAATTTAAAATCTTTTCCTTTTTCATCTTTTAAACTCTCCTTATGAAAACCCGATTTAATTATGTCAAAAATATTTGGTGTTTCTAAAGCAATGTTAGTCACACTAAAAATTCTCACATTTGAAAACCGTTTTGGTAAAGGTGGTGGCAAGTTCTCAAAACGTTTGTCAACAAAGAAAACTCCCCCATCGGTATCAACACATTCATCATCCGAAGAATCATTCGAGGTTGGAATCGTAGGCTTAACACTCTTAACCTCCACCGGCAGAGGGGACGGAAAATCGTTTTTATCATCAACTCCTAAAACTCTTTTTGAAATCTTTTTGCAAATGTTTTTGATGGGATTGACATTGTACAAAGACGTGATAGAATACACATGAGAAAGTGTGGAGTTTTGAGTTGCATTAATGACGAGTTCTTCCTCATTGAAATGGAGAGTGATTTTTCTTGCATGCACATCGATAAGTGCCCTCGAGGTATCCAAAAATGATCGACCTAAAATTAGAGGAACTTTAGGATCGATGGGAATGTCAACAACAATAAAGTCTACGGGATAGTAGAACTTTCCAACTTTCACGAAGACGTCCTCGGCTACTCCACAAGCTAGAATCATAGAATGATCGGCCATCTCGATTGACATTCTTGAAGGAGTGAGATTGGGAAGATTGAGCGAATTAAAAATCTCAAGGGGCATCAAATTGATACTAGCACCAAGATCGGCCAAGGCGTAGCATTCTTCCATATCTTGTATAGCACATGGGATTAAAAACTTGCCGGGATCACCGAATTTTTTAGGTATGCGGCTAAGAAAAACCGATGAACAACTAGACGATTTTTGCAATTTCTCTTTGTTATTCAACATACTTTTGAAGTTCGCGGCAAATCGAGGCATCATGACCAAGGCGTCGGCAAAACTTATATTAAAATGCAAGTCACGAAACATTTTCATAAAAAGTTCAAATTGATAATTATTTTGTTCTTGTGCCTTTTCCTTGTCTCGTCTTGAAGGGTAAGTTAAGGGTGGTGTGGGTTGGGGCATAGGCATCGGCCTTGGAATCTCAGGTTCCATGATTGGTATGGGTTCAACCGTAGGTGTGGTTTGAGCGGTACTTCGTGGGCTTGGAATTTGCTCCTTTTCTACCACCACCTCGGGTTCTTTCTCTTTTTCCTTCTCCATAGAAGTACTTGGACGAGAAATGGGTTCTTTGAAAGTTTTACCACTACGAGTAGTAATAACCTTCAATTCTCCTTTCGGGTTCACGATGGTATCACTAGGAAGACCACCCGAAGAAGAAGGTTTACACATGATAGCTTCAAACATTTTGCCCATTCGGTCTTCAAACTTAGATTGCCTAGCATCCGCTTTTAACAATTCTTGCTTAATCTCATGTTGACTTTGCTCCATTTTTTGTTGATTTTGTTGGAGTCGTTGAACATTTCCTTCCATTTTATTAGCATGAGTCTTAAGTTCATTAGCAAGTTCGTTTTTAAGCTCGTTTTTCAACTCGGATCTTAAGCTAACCATTTCACGTTGCATATTATCAAACTTAGCATCGTTTGCCTTAACATAATTCAAAAACTCTCCTTGAAGATTTTTGGTGTGATCATTTTGAAAACCTTGAGTCGTAGTTTGAAAATCACGGTTTTTGTTTTGGTTTGAAATTTGCCCATTTCCACTTTGATAATTACCCTTGCTGTAATTACGTTGATTGCCTTGATAATTACCACCTTGGTTGTTGTTTCGATAGTTATTAGCATTTTGATTTGGTGGAGCTTGATTTTGGCGGGAACCTTGACCGTTTTGGTTATAAGTTCCCGTGGCTATATAAGCACTCGAAGTGTTACCATCCGCGGTAATGCACTCGGAAATATAAAATTTTTCACTAAAAGACAAAACAGTTAATAATTAAAACCCTAATTATACTAAATTAATTCTAAAAATTAAATAAAAAGTGAACAGTAAAAACTTTTAAAACCAAAAATCTTAAAATCTTTTTCTAAGTCTAGGAAAATTATTAAAACTGAAAAATAACAATTTTTACCACTAAATGCCAAAAACAGAAATATTAAAAGTATTAAAAATAGCTATAAAACCTAAAAAATAGTAAATGAACAGTAATAAAAATCTAATTTAACTGAAAAATCACAAATTAAATTAGAAAAATAACAAAACTGGCTTCAATGTCTAACTCCTAAATAAGTGCACTAAAGACAAAAATTCTAGGTTTCTGATAGTGACATGTGACCAAGTTTGTCTTTTTGCTGAGCAGTGGTAAAATTGTGCAAGCATGGGGAACTATGTTCCCACTGATAGTGTATTTTCTTGGTCAGTTGACCAATTGAGCTTAGGAAAGCTTGTGCTTGGATTTCTTGGGCAATGGGGGCACTCCCACAACCAGTTGGGTTGTGGGAAGTCAAGTAAACAAGAAAAGACTCAAGTCTTTCACAAAAATTACACACAAATAGGCAATAAAGTTACTGATTAGGCATGCACTTTTCTGATGAACAGTTGACTTTATATACTTGCACAAACACGAATTTCAAAGCTTCAATTCTTGCACTCAATCCAAACAAATGACATATAATCAATTGCAAACCCTAGGGTGAACCAATATCTAACATATAACAAGATTTGATGAACAAATTTCAACAAATTCAGTCCCTAAAAGGACTTACTGATTTTGACCACTTGAATGCAATTTTTAGTACACAAATACTTTCAAAAACCTACCAAACTGAAAACCCTACTATCATGCAACTTACTACAACCTAATGAGTGATTATATCAGGATTTTAAACAAGATTTATGCAATTTGACCCAGTTTAAACCCTAATCCAAACACACCCTTAAAATTCAGAAACTAAAAATTATCAAACCAATCCTAATCAAACTCTACTCAAACTGATCCTAATCTATCTAGACATGCATAGCAACCCTAATCAAGCATGAACAAACAGGAAAATCAACATTTGAACACCTTTCATATAATTTCACACAAATCATAATTTTCAGAAAAATGAAAATAAGGTACAAGGGATTTACCTTATGGGACCCACATCCAGGTGCTGATCCTTGGATAACAGGCCCGGGCCTGTGCTGATCCTTGGATAACAATCAAGTCTTCACAAAATTCCTGCTAAGAACAACAAATGGAAACAATATATCCAACTTTTCTGATTTTTGAACCTTTTCACAATCTTTTCAAACAATTTTCTCAAATATTCTTCCTTTCAAAACACTTAAACAAAACTCTCACAAACTTGGAAAACCACTTTTGGAACAAGATATATCAAAACACCTTATTTTTCAGAAACTTTGAAAAAGGAATGATTTTGAAAATCTTTGAACCAATGTTAAAATAATGGAACTCAGCTTCTAGCAACCTTAATACCAACTTCTATCAATCATAAAAGGAATTATATTTTAAAAAAATACCAACTTTATATTGCATAAAAAGGGATTACAAAAGAAATTTTGCTAGAAAAACTTGAACCAAGGGGAATGTACATGCACATCCCCTATTTATACTACTACTTGGACTATTCTAGAATTTTAAATAAAATATTACAATGAGCAAAACCCTAGTTACTGATTGTAAAACCCGCATGCTTTTACCATGAATAGTGCCCTTAAGATCGTACGTCCTAGATTAAAACTTACCTCATGTAGTATTGATCACATTCATGTGCTAATAATCAAGCAAGTGCATACGTGTATGACATGACAAGTATCGATTACGTACGAACTCATGATAAACAGTTAATAATATATCACGTGAACATAATTAAATCATGATCACCATTTAAAATACTAACTAAAATAATTACGTAAATACTTATAATATATTTACGAGCGTTAAGTTTACGATAAACGACACGTTAGATTAAACAGAAACACTTTAAACACGAGCACGTTTAACCACGAACGAACACGAAACATCGGGACACGAGAAAGGTACGGGTACCCCATGTGGGGCCCCCATACCCACGGCACACATCAAGAAATAGGCTTAGCCCATGGACTTTACAAGTAAAGGGGGGTAAAAGTAAAAAACATGTTTTCATTTTCATTTTCTAGAAATAAACATAAAAACCCTAAAAAGAGTTTTCTCCTCTCCTTTTTCTCCTCTTTGTGCCGCCACATAAACATCACCACAAGGGGGTGATTAGTTGATTTTGATCTTAAAAACAAGTGTTAGAATACGTGTTTGTTCATCCTTTTTCCAAGCTACATAGTGGTATACCTTTCTAACCCTTCTTTTTAATTCTTTTTAATTCTTTTAATCTTTGATTATTTCATGAACATGTTATTATTTTTATTATTAAAACAAGGTAATTAATCATTGATCTAACATGTTTTGGTATTAATTAAAATCAAAGAAGGATTTTTAAGGGTGTTTGTTTTTAGCCGCCTAGCAAAACAAACCCGAGGGGGGGTTTGGTTTACTATTGCCGCCACCACCAAGACCACAATTGGTCTTGGTTGGCTCATGTGGGACCCACGGCAGCAAGGGGACACGTGTGCCCCGGGTTTGGCCCGGGGTACGGTGTCGAATTCATGCCCGATTCATGGTTCGTTGGTTAAAATCATGATCTATGTTACATGTAATTTTATGAATCATGAACTTAGGATATAATTAATTAATAACATGAAATATTAATTAAATCATGACTTAGGTTATTTTAATTATTAGTTTATCATGACATTAATTTAACCTAAGTATTTTATGTTATAAGTTATAATTAATTAATTATTAAAACATGCCTATAATTAATTTAGACATGACTTAGGTTATATTATTATTAATAATAATACATATTTTAACCTAAGTATTTTATTTCATTTTAATTAATACATGTTACACTTTAATTAAAATGCTTAACCTATAGTTTAATTAAAATACATGAAATAATAATTAAACTATACACTATATCATATGACTTAAGAAATAAGCTTATAACACTTAGACTTATATGTTAGCTTATGTAATCAGCTTAATTCTAATTATGGAAACTTCTATTTATAGAAACTTAATTAAATAAGGCAACTAATCTAATTATGGAAACCTTCTATATATGGAAATTAATCTATTTCAGGCAGCTAATCTAATCATGGAAACTTTCTATATATGGAAACTTATTTAATTAAGGCAGCTGATCTATTTTTGGAAACTTTCTATTTTTAGAAACTAATCTATTTTAGGCAGTAAATTCTATTTTAGGAAACTTTCTATTTTTGGAAACTTTCTATTTTTGGAAACTTTCTATTTTTGGAAACTTTCTATTTTTGGAAACTTTCTATTTTTGGAAACTTTCTATTTTTGGTAACTTTCTATTTTTGGAAACTTTCTATTTTTGGAAACTTTCTATTTTTGGAAACTTTCTATTTTTGGAAACCTGCTATTTTTGGAAAGTTACTTATTATTATACAGTAAGTATATTAATACATGAAACACCAGTAATACTTAATCAGATAAATCAGAATACAAGATAAACACAGTTTAAGGCTTTAAACAGTGAACCAGGACCTAAAACATACCAAATCAGCTAATATGAGACACAAAACCCAGTACGTAATCAGTGAATCGATACTTATACACGTGTGTATTCATGTAGCGTTAGTGATCCAGAAGTAGGAGTCTTTCTTCCGTTCATTCACTGGACTTGAGGTACGGATTCCCGTCCTTTCAGTATGGACATTCTTTCCTTATTAGGATTTCCCCGTATGCAGCCAACTGTTTTCCCCAGCATTTGTTTTATTGTTTTGAACTGCTTATGTTAATTTAACATAATCTATAGCCATATACAAGCATGACCAGTTTCACCTAGTTATGGAGGTACCATAACCATAGCATTGGAGGCACCGATGTTATGACTTCCCCACGGCGGAGTGATTGCTCGTGGCGTCCCTTTTCAGTTTGGCCATATTATTATATCAGGTGGGGCGTATGGGTGCATCCTAGTTACATGTTTTATTCAGTTTATCATGGTGAATGTGGTGTGTGCCTTGCACCCTTCACAAGGAGTTGATCCCTCCTACCCAAATCAGTATATTGATTAGAGGCATCCCCTCTAATCAGCATGATGAGGTCACCCCTCCAAGTATTCATGCACGTGACCTTTTCATGACCTATATGGGCTATGGTATATATATGTTAAAACAGTTTTCACAGGTTAAACATAAGGCTTTTCAAACTATAAAACCAGTTTTCTTGTTACTTAACCAGATTACTCAGTACTTAGTCTTCCGCTGTTATATGTTACATGCTTATCCTATTTCATGCTTTATTGTACATCCGTGCACTGAGCGTCTTGCTCAGCCGTTTTCCTTTTCATGTTCCCAAAACGGCAGGTACTCAGGGACGCTCGTAGATCTCAAACGTAGGTGCATATGGACTGGAAGCTTTACTGTTTTCCTTTACTTTATGCATTTCCTTTACTTTGATACAGTTGCTATGGACATTGTTTCGTCCTTTCCTTTTTACAGTATTTATGTTTGTGTGTGATGAGCTTTACTTTGGGATACCGATGTTTGTTTCCGGTATTTCCCTTTTATGGTTGAATAATGCTTAGACATTTATCCTTGTATGCTTTGATGACACGCCATGATTATGCGTAATATTCCATTTCCAAAATGGGGTGTTACAATTATGGTATCAGAGCCAAGGTTTCGACCTGTAGGCTCTCAAATATGACCTGTGATTAGTGGGTAGTCACTACGGTCTTCCTAGAACTGACAGTTGTTTTCATGCATTCATCATTTTTAAGCATACATATACATGTCATTGTTACAGGGTTTTTGACTAAGTAATGGTTGGTACAGGACTGGCCCTATTTAGTCGCATGTGTTTTATCGAAACTTTTAGATTTGGGACCGACCCATAGGCGTCCCCTCGATATGTCTTTTATTTTGAGTGAACTGACCGAAGGCGTTCACTCTCGAGCATCAAAAGTTTTCATAAAACTGCATCATGCATTCATACAAAGATTTTTCTTGCATAAAATTTTTCTCGTGAAATTTTGGCATAAAATTTTTATTTTATATATATTATGTTTGAACTGTTAATCATATGTTTTATGTTATACTGTCAGATGGTTCTCACACGCGAGCAAGAGCAGCTCAATGCTGCGATTCAGGCTGCCATGCAAGCCTTACTTCCTCAACTGAGGAATGACATTCGTGCTGAAGTCCAAGCTGCGAATAATCAGCAGCCGCAGAATCAGGCACCTCCTCCTCCTCCTCCCCCAGTGACTCTAGCGGTATGGTTGGAAAGATTTAACAAGCTCAGTCCTAGAGCTTTCGAAAAGACTGATAGCCCCAGCGATGCTGAGAGCTGGCTGACTCACATTGAGAAAATCTTCAATGCTATGGGATGTGACCCCGCCTTCAAGGCAAGATTGGCATGCTACAGGTTTGAAGGCGATGTACTCAACTGGTGGCTAGCTTTGACGCAGTCAGAAGGAGGTGATGAATGGGTTGCTGGTTTGACATGGGCCCAATTCAAGGAGAGAGTGATGGAACAGTTCTTTCCTAAGGCAGAGCAGGACAAACTCAAGCGTGAATACCACGGGATACGTCAGAGACAGGGCGAGAATAGCAATGAATTCATGCAGCGCTTTCTTCGCCTAGCTGGTTTTCTAGGAGCAGCGGCTGGTACTCCTGAGGAGCAGGCACACCATTTTAGGTGGGCACTCCGCACCTCGGTCGCGAATAATCTGGTATGTGCTACGTTCAATACAGTAGCACAAGTGGCTGACGCAACAAGAAAGCTTGAGATGTTGCAGGAACGCGATGAGTTCGGGGAAGCTGAAAGACCCGACAAGAGGTAAAACATTTCATGTTCTAGCGTTAACCAGACCGCATCCTATCGTTATATGTTCTATAATCATCTCTTAAACTGTATCTTCCAGGCAGAAAACTGGGGACCGGTCTCAGCCGGCTACCCAGCAGCAGCCCAATCAGCCCAAAGGAAACGGTCACTCTAACGACCGTTCTGTTGTGGAAAGGCGCAACGGTAATGATAATTACCGTAACAATGCGGGACACTCCAACAACAGCAGGTCCTACTATTTACGCAGCTTCTTATGATTTCATGTTATATCTCTCATGCTGACACTATATAAATCTCTACCAGGAACCACGGTAACGGAAGGGACCAGAACCACAGGGGTTCTCAGCCTAACCGTTCAGCTAACACTGCAGGCCCTCAGCAAGCAAGGACTCCTGCTGGAGGATTCACTCATCCTCTTTGCAGTACCTGCCATCGCAGACACCCTGGCCCATGTCGTCGAGACTCCGACGCGTGCTACAAGTGCGGCCTCCCTGGCCATCGTATGAGAGATTGCCGTAAGGGTGAAATGGAGGGTACTTCGGGTCATGCTGATACTAAACCGCCTCCTACCACTGGGCGTGTCTACACGACATCGCGCGATCAGGCAAACAAATCTACAGGTACCATTACCGGAATTTTGTATATGTACGGCCAGGCTGCATGTGTTCTTTTCGACACGGGTGCCACTCATTCAGTTGTTTCCACTACTTATGCTAAGAACATCAGGACACTTCCCTTGCCATTAGAAAATAAGCTTACCATTTCCACGCCTCTGAGGGACTCTGTATTAATAACTCATGTATACAAGAGTCTTCCTCTAGAGTTTGACGATAAAGTTCGTGCAGTAGATGCACTTCCTCTAGACATGATTGAGTTCGATATGATTCTCGGCATGGATTGGCTATCCAAGCACCATGCTACCATAGACTGCCACTCATATCGAGTGATCTTCGGCGACATTAATGCACCAGAGTACATCCATAACGGGTTCATACCCGGGCGGTCCGTACAAGTCATATCTACCTTGCAAGCACGTGCATTACTGTCACATGGCTGCGAAGGTTATCTCGCTACGGTTCATGACATGGATGCTGAATTCCCATCGATTCAGGATCAACCAGTAGTTTCGGAATTTCAGGACGTCTTTCCAGATGAACTTCCAGGCATACCACCTGCAAGAGAAGTGGAGTTCAACATCGACCTTGTTCCAGGAGCTGAGCCAATTTCTAAGGCTCCGTATCGTATGGCTCCCATAAAGCTAAAAGAACTGAAGGACCAACTGCAGGAACTTCTTGAACGAGGGTTCATTAGACCGAGCGCATCTCCATGGGGCGCACCGGTCTTATTCGTTAAGAAGAAGGACGGCAGCATGCGACTTT
This sequence comes from Glebionis coronaria, assembly GCA_025667525.1. Lineage (NCBI taxonomy): Eukaryota > Viridiplantae > Streptophyta > Magnoliopsida > Asterales > Asteraceae > Glebionis > Glebionis coronaria. The sequence goes on along the minus strand of CM046878.1, from coordinate 547,599,707 downwards.
GCATTGACTACCGTGAACTTAACAAGATTACCATCCGCAACAGATATCCACTGCCACGTATAGACGATCTGTTTGACCAACTTCAAGGAGCCAAACACTTCTCAAAGATCGATCTAAGGTCAGGATACCATCAGCTAAGGGTTAAAGAGCAGGATATTGCCAAGACTGCTTTTCGTACCCGCTATGGCCATTATGAGTTTGTAGTCATGCCATTCGGCCTGACTAACGCTCCAGCAGTATTCATGGATCTGATGAACAGAATCTTTCATGAATTCCTTGATAAATTTGTCATTTTATTTATCGATGACATCTTGATATTCTCAAAGTCCACGGAGGAACAAGAAGATCATCTCCGTACTGTATTACAGATTCTTCGTCAGAAGCAGCTGTATGCGAAATTCTCCAAGTGTGAGTTCTGGCTAAACAAGGTGGCATTTTTAGGTCACATTGTATCAGCAGAAGGGATCACTATGGACCCAGCGAAGGTTGAGGCTATCACTAAATGGCCAAGACCAACATCAGCGACAGAAGTCCGCAGTTTCTTAGGCTTAGCTGGATATTATCGAAGATTCGTGGAGAACTTTTCCCGCTTGGCATTGCCTCTCACCAAACTGATGCGAAAAGGAGAGAAATTCGTCTGGACGGAAGATCGAGAGAAGAGCTTCGAAGACCTAAAGCAGAAGTTAGTATCTGCACCTATTCTTACTCTCCCATCTGGTACAGGTGGATTTCAGATCTATAGCGATGCATCGGGGAAGGGACTGGGCTGTGTTCTCATGCAACATGGGAAAGTGATCGCGTATGCTTCACGGCAGCTTAAGCCCTATGAAGAAAACTACCCTACGCATGACCTGGAACTTGCTGCAGTGGTGTTCGCATTGAAGATATGGAGGCATTACTTATACGGAGAATCATGCGACATTTTCACGGATCATAAGAGCTTGAAGTATATCTTCACACATCGAGAATTGAACATGAGACAAAGGAGATGGTTGGAACTGTTGAAGGATTATGATATTAACCTACAGTATCATCCCGGGAAAGCTAATGTAGTAGCAGATGCACTCAGCAGAAAGTCCGGAATGATAAACGGCATTGAGATCAAGGAACAAAACATAAGAGACTTGGAGCGGCTAGACATCGAAATCATGGTACGTGGGCAGCACGGATACTGGGCGAATCTTAAAGTAGAACCTGAGTTACTGACTAGGATCAAGGAAGCGCAGAAAGATGATGGAGAGATTTGGGCGATAATTCAGAATTTGGAGAAGCAGACAGAATTCAGAATGGACGCAGACGGTATCATTTGGCAGGGCACGAGACTTTGTGTTCCTGACAATGAAGAACTCCGGGAAGCATTGTTAGCTGAAGCTCACAGCTCCCCATTTTCTATACATCCTGGGTCGACAAAAATGTACCATGACATCAGACAACACTTTTGGTGGAGTGGTATGAAACAGGATGTAGCCACGTATGTCTCCAAATGTCTTACCTGTCAGCAGGTTAAGATTGAACATCAGCGATCTGGCGGTCTCCTTCAACCGTTGGATATTCCAGAGTGGAAGTGGGACAAAATCACCATGGATTTTGTTACCGGTCTTCCGCCTACCAAGAAGAAGCACGATGCTATTTGGGTCATTTTTGATCGACTCACCAAATCAGCTCATTTGTTACCGATACGCAAGGAAGATCCGGTAAGTAAACTCGCAGATACGTACAGAAGGGAGATCATGAGACTCCACGGCACTCCCTCCAGCATCGTCTCAGACAGAGATCCTCGTTTCACGTCGCGATTCTGGAAAGGCCTGCAAAAAGCTTGGGGTACACAACTTAAGCTGAGCACAGCCTTTCATCCTCAAACGGACGGACAATCGGAGCGAACAATTCAGACATTGGAAGATATGTTAAGGTCGTGTGCGTTGGAATGGACAGGTGATTGGGACGATTACATCTGTTTAGTCGAGTTTGCATACAACAACAGCTGGCACGCAAGTATCAAATGTGCTCCTTTTGAAATGTTGTATGGCAGAAAGTGTCGCGCTCCAACTTGCTGGGATCAAGTGGGAGAGCGAACACTCGAAGGACCAGAGATTATAGAAATGACCAATGAGAAGATTGAGGTAGCTAAACAGAAGTTGCAAGAAGCACGGTCACGTCAGAAGAGTTACGCCGATAAGCATCGTAGGGACATACATTTTAATGTGGGAGATCACGTCTTCCTCAAGGTTTCGCCGGCACGTGGTGTTAAACGCTTCGGGATCAAAGGAAAACTCAGTCCTCGGTTCATCGGACCTTTTGATATCGTTGAACGAATCGGTGAAGTATCTTACCGATTGGCGTTACCTCCTCAGCTTTCGCACGTGCATAACGTATTCCATGTGTCCTTACTCAGAGGGTACAATTATCATCCCCTTCACATGGTTCAGTATCCACTGGAACAGATACGTGAAGATCTCACTTTTATAGAAGAACCCGAACGAGTACTCGACAGGCAAGAACGAGTCATGAGAAGGAAGACGATTCCATTCGTCAAAATTCTTTGGAGGGACCATACCGAGCGGGAAGCCACTTGGGAAACAGAGGAGTCTATCCGGGCTTCTTACCCTCACTTCATATTTTGAGTTCGGGTATGTCACTTCTTTTCAGCTTACTTTATCTATAATTCGGGGACGAATTATTCTTTTTAGGGGGGAAGAATTGTAAAACCCGCATGCTTTTACCATGAATAGTGCCCTTAAGATCGTACGTCCTAGATTAAAACTTACCTCATGTAGTATTGATCACATTCATGTGCTAATAATCAAGCAAGTGCATACGTGTATGACATGACAAGTATCGATTACGTACGAACTCATGATAAACAGTTAATAATATATCACGTGACCATAATTAAATCATGATCACCATTTAAAATACTAACTAAAATAATTACGTAAATACTTATAATATATTTACGAGCGTTAAGTTTACGATAAACGACACGTTAGATTAAACAGAAACACTTTAAACACGAGCACGTTTAACCAAGAACGAACACGAAACATCGGGACACGAGAAAGGTACGGGTACCCCATGTGGGGCCCCCATACCCACGGCACACATCAAGAAATGGGCTTAGCCCATGGACTTTACAAGTAAAGGGGGGTAAAGGTAAAAAACATGTTTTCATTTTCATTTTCTAGAAATAAACATAAAAACCCTAAAAAGAGTTTTCTCCTCTCCTTTTTCTCCTCTTTGTGCCGCCACATAAACATCACCACAAGGGGGTGATTAGTTGATTTTGATCTTAAAAACAAGTGTTAGAATACGTGTTTGTTCATCCTTTTTCCAAGCTACATAGTTGTATACCTTTCTAACCCTTCTTTTTAATTCTTTTTAATTCTTTTAATCTTTGATTATTTCATGAACATGTTATTATTTTTATTATTAAAACAAGGTAATTAATCATTGATCTAACATGTTTTGGTATTAATTAAAATCAAAGAAGGATTTTTAAGGGTGTTTGTTTTTAGCCGCCTAGCAAAACAAACCCGAGGGGGGGTTTGGTTTGCTATTGCCGCCACCACCAAGACCACAATTGGTCTTGGTTGGCTCATGTGGAACCCACGGCAGCAAGGGGACACGTGTGCCCCGGGTTTGGCCCGGGGTATGGTGTCGAATTCATGCCCGATTCATGGTTCGTTGGTTAAAATCATGATCTATGTTACATGTAATTTTATGAATCATGAACTTAGGATATAATTAATTAATAACATGAAATATTAATTAAATCATGACTTAGGTTATTTTAATTATTAGTTTATCATGACATTAATTTAACCTAAGTATTTTATGTTATAAGTTATAATTAATTAATTATTAAAACATGCCTATAATTAATTAATTTAGACATGACTTAGGTTATATTATTATTAATAATAATACATATTTTAACCTAAGTATTTTATTTCATTTTAATTAATACATGTTACACTTTAATTAAAATGCTTAACCTATAGTTTAATTAAAATATATGAAATAATAATTAAACTATACACTATATCATATGACTTAAGAAATAAGCTTATAACACTTAGACTTATATGTTAGCTTATGTAATCAGCTTAATTCTAATTATGGAAACTTCTATCTATAGAAACTTAATTAAATAAGGCAACTAATCTAATTATGGAAACCTTCTATATATGGAAATCAATCTATTTCAGGCAGCTAATCTAATCATGGAAACTTTCTATATATGGAAACTTATTTAATTAAGGCAGCTGATCTATTTTTGGAAACTTTCTATTTTTAGAAACTAATCTATTTTAGGCAGTAAATTCTATTTTAGGAAACTTTCTATTTTTGGAAACTTTCTATTTTTGGAAACTTTCTATTTTTGGAAACTTTCTATTTTTGGTAACTTTCTATTTTTGGAAACTTTCTATTTTTGGAAACTTTCTATTTTTGGAAACTTTCTATTTTTGGAAACCTGCTATTTTTGGAAAGTTACTTATTATTATACAGTAAGTATATTAATACATGAAACACCAGTAATACTTAATCAGATAAATCAGAATACAAGATAAACACAGTTTAAGGCTTTAAACAGTGAACCAGGACCTAAAACATACCAAATCAGCTAATATGAGACACAAACCCCAGTACGTAATCAGTGAATCGATACTTATACACGTGTGTATTCATGTAGCGTTAGTGATCCAGAAGTAGGAGTCTTTCTTCCGTTCATTCACTGGACTTGAGGTACGGATTCCCGTCCTTTCAGTATGGACATTCTTTCCTTATTAGGATTTCCCCGTATGCAGCCAACTGTTTTCCCCAGCATTTGTTTTATTGTTTTGAACTGCTTATGTTAATTTAACATAATCTATAGCCATATACAAGCATGACCAGTTTCACCTAGTTATGGAGGTACCATAACCATAGCATTGGAGGCACCGATGTTATGACTTCCCCACGGCGGAGTGATTGCTCGTGGCGTCCCTTTTCAGTTTGGCCATATTATTATATCAGGTGGGGCGTATGGGTGCATCCTAGTTACATGTTTTATTCAGTTTATCATGGTGAATGTGGTGTGTGCCTTGCACCCTTCACAAGGAGTTGATCCCTCCTACCCAAATCAGTATATTGATTAGAGGCATCCCCTCTAATCAGCATGATGAGGTCACCCCTCCAAGTATTCATGCACGTGACCTTTTCATGACCTATATGGGCTATGGTATATATATGTTAAAACAGTTTTCACAGGTTAAACATAAGGCTTTTCAAACTATAAAACCAGTTTTCTTGTTACTTAACCAGTTTACTCAGTACTCAGTCTTCCGCTGTTATATGTTACATGCTTATCCTATTTCATGCTTTATTGTACATCCGTGCACTGAGCGTCTTGCTCAGCCGTTTTCCTTTTCATGTTCCCAAAACGGCAGGTACTCAGGGACGCTCGTAGATCTCAAACGTAGGTGCATATGGACTGGAAGCTTTACTGTTTTCCTTTACTTTATGCATTTCCTTTACTTTGATACAGTTGCTATGGACATTGTTTCGTCCTTTCCTTTTTACAGTATTTATGTTTGTGTGTGATGAGCTTTACTTTGGGATACCGATGTTTGTTTCCGGTATTTCCCTTTTATGGTTGAATAATGCTTAGACATTTATCCTTGTATGCTTTGATGACACGCCATGATTATGCGTAATATTCCATTTCCAAAATGGGGTGTTACACTGATTTCCCTGAAATGTCCTTGGTTCAAATTCGAATCTTGGTCTTCTAGGCATCCATGTGATGTTTGTCCTTGTTGACAGCTAGCATTGATGATCTTGGACCCTTAATTTTGTTGTGGAGGACAAGGAATAGTTTTTGGGCGTTGATGTAGTCAAAGACATGTGATGGGTGAGCAGGGGAGGGGACAAAAGGGTGAGTGGTCGTTTTCTGGGTTGGGGGTTGTGTTGGGAGTGGGGTAAGGAGTAAAACCCCCAATATTAATTGGGGTTTAAGTTAGAGATTAGGGCAATTAAAGCTGGGGGTTTTTAGGGTTTTTAGGATGAAAATGAATAAACAGGAGGTGTTAGATTCGGTTTAGGTTAATTAAGTTTTCAAAAAAACGTTTACCACCAACTTTTTGTTTAACTAATTATTTAAAATCAGTTTAAAACAAGTGGATAGTGAGGTGGACAAGGGATGAAAGCTGATTGGATGAAAAGAATAAGTGGGCTACTTGTCAGTGTGGGAGTGGGTAATGGAAGTTTTCATGTCTGGCAGTTTTGACCCCTTGACTCTTTTGTCTTGCTACTTGATGAATAAACATTGTCAACGCCCAAATCATACTTAACAACTTTTGCCAACTTGCTGAAAATGGCCCATCATAGTTTCAAACTTTTTCCAAGGACCACTCATGTAATTTAAGCATTCTTCAAGGGCTAGATATGCATACTCTTGGTAATTTAGGGACCCCAATGTAATTTATGAGTTTTACAAGGGTATAAATTGCCAAGTCTTACAAAGTTGAGGGATCATTCTTGCCAAATCTTCAAACTTCAAGGACTTGATAGGAAAATCATGATTCGGGTCCGGTTCATAGTGCGGCTTCGTTTCCCGTGTTTGTTTTTGATTGATTCTTGTGATTTTTTTGTCTTTTCTTCAATATCCGTTCCTAAAATACACAAGCAACAAACACGAGCATATATTTGGCAGATTTAATGATATTTTATGCATTTTAAGCCCGATTTGGACGATGAGACAATGTATAAAAGCAGTCTCATCACATAGGCTAAAAAGATCCTTATAGCTTCAATCCTTGCAACTGGTGCAAAGACCTCCTCATAGTCTATCCCCTCCTCTTGTGTATATCCCTGAGCCACTAACCTTGCCTTGTTTCTGTCCACAATTCCTCTTTCATCTCTCTTGTTTCTTAGAAACCATCTTTTCCTTATAGGTCTGACATATCTGGGACAATCAACCAGCTCCCAAACATCCTGAATTGCAAATTGGTGAAGCTCATCCTACATTGCTTCCATCCAACTTGGTTCTTTGAGAGCATCAAATATCTTCTTGGGTTCCTGTTGTGACAGAAAACAGGCAAACAAACATGCTTGCACAAGAGGGGTATCAACCTTCTTGTGAATATTGGCAATAAACCCACCAAGACCTTGATGAGATCTTCTAGTCTGAACAGGAGTCATAATATCACCAATGATTTGAGAAGTGGGGTGATTCTTCATAGTAGAAGTGAGAACTCCTCCTTCAAAAAGTCTGGTGTCCTCAACCTCATTCTCCATGTTGCCAATATCTTCTTCTTTAGACTCTCTTTCATCAACATGAGGATGAACCTCTTCATATAAATTGGAAGGTTCACCTTGTTCAAAAATGGAAGAGAAAAGATGTGCAGAAGTGTTGTCAACGTCTGAACCTGTTTGTCAGCGTGTGAGCTAACAACGCTTGAACTATTGTTGTCAACGTCTGAGCCATCAACGTCTGAATTGGTCTTGTCAGCGCTAGATTTGCCTTTGTCAGCGCCTGAAGGACCATGCATGTTGTTATCTGGTGGTACTTGGGGACCACCATTATCTTTACCAGCAGCAGCAACAGCAGCAAAAGCATCTGTCCATATGGAGATTGTAACATATTCTTGTATAGGAGATGACTTTTCTGCTTGTGATCCAACCTTTTCATGAACCTGTGTACCCGAAACATCAACAACTTGTTCTTCCACAACACTTGAAGTTACCTTCACAATGTCTGGATTAGTGACATGCATATAATTTAAAGCTCTAGATAAAGGTTCCAAGTCAAACAACCAATTAGGACCACTTTCAGGATCACTAGGTTTATTCTCTAAAAACCTAACATGTACTCTTTCAAGTATACGTTTTTCCTCTTTAAGATAAACCCTATATCCCTTGCTCTGCACTGAATACCCCATGAAGTAGCCTTCGTCACCTTTTGCACTAAATTTACCTAAGGCATCACTAGTGTCTAAAACTACTACATGACAACCAAAAGGTCTGAGAAAACCAATATTAGGTTTTCTTCCCCAAAGTAACTCATAAGGTGTTTTGTTCTGAATTTTGTTAACCAATGCTCTATTTTGAACATAACAAGCTGTATTAACAGCCTCAGCCCAAAAGGCTATAGGAAAATGAGCATCAGCCAACATGGTTCTGGCTGCTTCAATTAGGGTTCTATTTTTCCTCTCAGCAACCCCATTTTGCTGTGGGGTTCTGGCAACACTGAATTGCCTAGTAATTCCTTTCCTTGCACAGAAATCATCTAACTTTTTATTCCTAAATTCACCACCATTATCACTCCTAAGTATTTTAACTTCATTGCCAGATTTCTTCTCAATCTGAGTGATAAAATCAATTAAAGTATCAGCTGTATCACTCTTCGTAGCTAGAAAGAAGGTCCAAGTAAACCTAGAAAAGTCATATGTGATGACAAAGCAATAGGACTTTCCATTCAAACTTTCTATATTGGTTGGACCAAAGAGGTCCATATGAAGCAAATGAAGAGGTCTAGTACTAGAGTGCACCTGTTTGGACTTGAATGAGACCTTGTGCTGCTTGCCTTTAAGACATGCAACACAAGAGTGGTCATTGTGGAAGGCCTTCTCAAGCAAACCATCAACCAAGCCAAGTCTCACAAGCCTGTTTATATTCTTAAAATTTATGTGCCCTAGTCTCCTGTGCCACAAATTACTTTCATCTACTGAAGCTTTAGCATAAAAACAAGACATATTGTTATTCATTCTAATCCCATTCAGATTCACATTGTATATGTCCTTATGCCTAGGTGTTCTATAGTCAATATATTTCTCATCAGGGATCTTATAATCCTTGCTTAACACCAAACATTCAGTATCAATAAACATAACTTTATTTTTGTTATCACAAACTTGTGATACACTAAAAAGATTGTAGTCAAGTTCCTTTACCAAAAATACGTTCTCAAAACGTAAGTTCTTGGTGAGAAGGGTTCCTTTGCATGTGATAGTACCATATCCGCCTCTAAAGTAAACCTTATCACCATCCTTAATGGGAGTGAAGTTTGTGAGATAATCTTCCTTCCCTGTCATGTGCCTTGAGCATCCACTATCCTAATATCCATAATCATTGACCTGTTTTTGAATGCCCTGCACATAAAGAAAACAAATTAGTTTTCTTTGGGAACCCAAGCCTTAGAAGACTTGGATTCATCTGGTTGTTCAATAAGAACAGACTTAGTTCTCATAACAACCCCATTTTCATCCTTCTTAGGATGAAATACCCAATTAACCCCAATAGGTTTTGTAATGACCTTTGAAATGTAATTAAATCTGTTGCAGGTCATTAAAATCCCATTATCATTAGGGTTTTGATCTTTCTTTGGTCTCCATGTTAAGCTTGAAGAAGCTTTAAACCCCTTACCCTGTGGTTGCAAATATTTAGGTCTGGTCATGTTTTTGTCAGCGTTGGAATTGGTCTTGTCAACGCCGAAATTTCCCTTGTCAGCGTTGAACCTAGGGTTTGCTACAAAAACCCATTGCCTATTAGACCAAGTATTTGTCTTTTGAAATGGTCTTTGTCCATGAGTGTTAGACCCTCTAGTGAAGAATGGGGCAGGTCTAATCACTTGTGGACTTTGCTGCACACAAGGTTTGGGTCTGACAACGTTTGACTTTCTAACAACGTTGACTTTGTTCCTGTGAGCGCTGAATTTGTTCCTGTCAGCTCTGACTTTGGGAGCGTTGACACACTTATATGCCAAGTGTGAAAAGCTACCACAAGTGTAACAGGCTTTTCTAGACACTACCCTAGGTCTAGAAGAGAAGAAGCATGTTCCATCATTGCTAACTTGGCTCTTAGGTGACCTAGTATTCCTATACATCTCTGCATACTTAATGCTAGGTTTTCTAACAGTGTTTGAGCCAAGGTCCACAGCTTTACCAGTGATTGGGTTTGTAACCTTAATAGGAGTTGACTCATTAGGACTTTCACATAGTAAGCCACCCTTAACAAATAAGGTAGGGTTAGCTTTCTTCCATTCATTTAGGTCAGTCAACTTTTGTTGATACTCTTCAACAGGGGTGACAACTCTTGGTGGAGGAATGAATTCCTCCTCTTGGAGTTTTGGCAAACCAGTCCAAGATAGGTCCTTTTGTTGGACACCATAGAAGTCACCAGCTGGTGGTGGAACCACAAAGTAGTCTTGCATCCCAATCCCAGTCATGTCCTTAGGATCCCTTTGTTTACTCACACATTCTCCTAGGGTTTGTGTTGCCTTATCAAATCTCTGGATTTTAAGGCCAACATTATCTTTGTTTTTAATGGCTTCATCTAATTTAGCCTGTAACTCACCATTAACCCTTTCCATGATGTTTCTAATATCCATACTAGCATTTAACTCAAGTTTTAAGATATTTATTTTATCTTTTAAGTCAAATTCCATTTTCTTGTATCCAGAAACTGTCTTCTCAGTTTGAGTGAGAGCTAGTTGGTAATTAGACAGTTTGCATCTTTCAGTACTCACATCACTTAATAATCTTAACACCTCTTTGTTAAGTTTCTCAGTGTTTAACCTACAACCTTTACTACAAAAAGCATCATCGTATACCTCATTATCAGATGAAGAGGAGGAGTGTGCCATGAGAGCATATTCAACACGCTCTTCTTCTTCAATTTCAGCATCCAAAGCTTTATCCTCTTCCATATCCTTAGCTAGATAGCTCCAATCCCATCCCATACCATCAATTCCTTGAACTGCAACCATGGCTTTAGGATCCTGAGCCTTAACAATTTGACTTGAGGGTTTACCAGCATCAGATCTTCTAGGAGATCTGCATACCCTCATGAAGTGCCCCATACGATGACAGTTGTAGCACTCAACTTTGGATTTATCAAATCCAGCTGTGTCTTTTGCATTGAAGGTCATCTTCTTCTAAAACCTCCTGTTCCACCTGTTTGCTCTTATATTAGCAAGAGCCATGTTCCACTTAATGTCCATCTCTTCCAAGTGCTCATCACTTATCTGCTCAAGGTCCTCATATGTAATCACTGAACCATTGGGCAAAGAATCAATATAAGCACATACAGTATCCAAATCCAAACCAGCAGGTTTAACTCTTGGTGAGTCACTTTTCAATGTGTCAGCATCTGAAAAGGAGACGTTGACAGGACATGTTCCAGCGCTGACACATGATGATCCAGTAACTGGATGCATGTAGGAGTCCTTCTGATTGAATTGACCTTCACTATGAGAGAAGAAGGCCATGTTACTGTTGGTAGACTTGCTTCCATGCTCTAAAAGAGTTTCATCTTCCAACAGCCTCAGTTTGTTGTAGATGTCATCAAACGTGGAACTTTTGTAAGTATTATTGGCAAGAATAGATCTTGCCTCAATCTTCCACGCCTCACCAAGACTTTTAAGAAAGGTAGCATTAATGTCAACATCACCAAGTTGTGTCCCCATGAAGGACAATTTGCTTGTAATGTCAAGCAATCTGCTTCTCACACTACTAAGCTTTTCATTAGGTTGAGCCTTGAAGACAACATAATCATGCATAAGTTGCTTCTTCTTCTCTTCCTTAGTATCTTCATTGCCACCATATGCAACTTCAAGAGCTGCCCATAGGTCTTTAGCAGATTCATAACCTCTATATTTATGCTGGTTCTCTTGTCCTAAAGAGAGTTTCAGAATATTTAGGGTTTTCATGTCAACCCTTTTCTTTGCTATGTCTTCAGCAGACCCATCTCTACCATCTTCAGGCTTTTCTTTCTTATCTGCTTTAGAACATCCAGCAACAGCTGCTCTTCCAGCAATAACATCAGCAATCTTTTGGGCTTTATTGAATGTGTTTCCATATTCAATAATCTCCCAGAGTGTGTAGTCATAGATCCCTAGATATTGCTCAAAGTTGAATTTCCATAATTCAAAGTTGGTTGCATCAAGCATGGGAATCTTGATGTTTGGTAAAGGTGAGGAGGAGGAGGTTAGTTGTGGATTTAACATGATGTTGTTAGGGTTTTTGAGAAAATTAGGGTTTTGGTGATTTTTAGGGTTTCTTGTGTTCTTTAAGATCAAAAGTTCCTCAACAAGCTCTGATACAACTTGTTGATCCCAAACTTAGATCGATTTAGCTTTATGTATACGAGATTAGATCAAGTAATACACTTAGAGAAACCTTTGTATATGTTTATGACAATCTAAGTGTTATGCGGAATTAACACTTAAACAAGAACACAATGATATAAACAAACTTTCACTTTGATTAATGATATCAAACTTGCTTACAATGAAAGTAGTTTACGTATGAAAACTTATATTGAACATTAACCTAAAGGTCTTCTTTTATAAGCATAAGAAGCCTTGTACAATAATCTATGTATCAACTATTCTAGGTAAAGATAAATATAGAAAATACATTGTTGTTCCTATCTTTACTAGAAGTAATCTAGAATACAATAAACGCGTAAAGTATATCTTCCCATCAGTGCTTGTCTTTAATGTATCAACGCTTGACTTTATCTTGTCAACGCTTGAGCTATCAGCGTTTGTTTTGCTCCTGTCAACGCTTGTTTTACTCTTGTCAGCGCTCAAGTAGATTGGCTATAATTTATTCCCAACAATCCTCCCCTAAACTTGATATTCACTCTAATGATCAAGTTTCTGAATAAACATTAAGAACTAGGAGAAATCTTACAAACCTTCTCATATTGGTAATAAATAAATCTGATCAAGTCTTTTGCCACATCACTTGAATAATCAATTTCCAGCTGAGTGTTCTTCATCTTCTCCAAGATATCATTGGATATGAAATACTGACCATCCACAAGTAGATACTCAGCAAACTTTGTAGAACTCAAATAATAAACACCAGCAGCTGAATACAATCTCCATTGAAGACCACTGAGATCATCTTCAAGATCCTTCCAAATAGCAGATCCTTATCTTTTGATCCACACATTCTCTTGAATGTGGACCTCAATTTTATTCCATTGGCTGAAGTTGGTGCTTCAGCCTCATACTTGGCCTCTAACAACCTCCATAGGTCTACCAAGTCTTATCTGTCAAAACTTGCAAACAAAGATATAAGGGTGGTAAAAGTGTGCACCTCTTTTCCATACTTGCCAATCTTCCAAAATCCACATTCATCTTCTTCATAGCTCACAATTGGATTTCTGGAATCTAGTGGTAACACTTGTACCATATCTGAAGCTTCTAATGGTGAGAGCTTGAGACTCTTTCTTATGACAGCTTCACTTGGATGCAATGGATCCATATCTTTGGGAAACTCAAGAGAAACTCCCTTTTTCACTGGTCTGGGAACAAACATTGCTTTCTTGAGCTCCATTTCCTCTACAAGCTCTTCTTTTCTTTCATCAGAAAGAAGTCTTAGAGTGTTTGCTTCCTGCACTCTAACCCAAATGGGATAAGCTCTACATTCCAACTCATCAAATGTCAATGCCTTCAATTTCTGATAAGTCCACCCTGTTCCATGACACCTGAGCAACATGCAGTACAACTCCCTTCTATCCCTTTTCAACTCTGAGAGAACATTGCTTGCCTTGTGTTTCAAAATGACCTGGCAATCCTTTTGTACTTTGAGAAGAATCTCCAAACCCCATATCTGATCTGAAATGGTCAAGTGTGGATTCTCCATACATCTTTCTTCCCAAGCATGATACATTTGAACCACCTCTGGCATATCAAAATCAACCTGCAATTTCAACTCTCTCAATTTCTCCTTGGCCAACTCATCTCCATACTCAAGTCTTTCTGGCTGTTCTATGATCATAACACTTGAGTCTGAGCTGGCTTCATCCCTTCCCTCTTGCTCTTCTGAAGTGACAATAAAAGGTGATTCACCCACCTTTTTCTTTTCTTGTTCCACAATTTGTGCAGCCAACCTTCTATCAAATTTAATTTGTGCTGCATTCTTTAGAACAACCTCTTCTACCATAATACCCTTACCCTTATCTAATGGATCAATTGTTGGTAAGGTAGATGGTGATACCTGTGAAGAAACCTCTTTGATGATGGATGATGACTGGGATACATCACCCTCATTTGCAGGTCCGTCAACGCCCAATTCTGCTTTATCAGCGCCCAAGATACTCATGTCAGCGTTCAAATTCCCTTTATCAACGCTCAAATTTCCTGTCTCAGCGCCTTTTGCAATTTCCTCCAACATGGTTGTAAATGATAAATTTAAGTTTGTAGGAGAGACTAGAGACGTATCAAAACCCGTCTATTTCTACAAACTTGTTAGGGCCTCAGCAACATCCAAAGATTGACCATCATGGCTGCCCTTATCACTCACATTTATTTGTTCATCCTCCCCTTTGGAAGATTCCTCCATCCCTCTCCTTGCACTAGCAGTCTCCAAAATAACAATCCTCTCCCTCAATTGCTTGAGTTCAAGGCCTTGTGTGCTGAAAACTTGTACCAAGTCTGCATTTTGCTTTTGCAAGCTCATGCAGACAGCCGTCAATTCTATTAGGGTCATTGGTTCCAATCTGCCCTCGTCTAAAATGGGTATTTGACCTCCCAAATCATATTCATTGGGCATGGATGAGGTCTTAATTATGGTGGGACTGCCTTGGCCAGCTTCTAAGCCAGAACCAATAGTCCCAGCCTCATCCATAGCACCAACCACACTTGTGGTGGTGGTTCTCTCTGCTACATGGCTAGGACCACTAGAGGAGAACACTCCAGTAGTCCTTTGGCATTTCTGGAACCTATATTGTGTTGGTGGAGATGATGATGTGGATTAGGTGGATGTGGGTTGGTTAAGGGGTGTTTGGGTCTGTGAAGGTTGAGTGTCAACGTTTGAAACAGGCACATCAACGCCAACATTTAATGTGTCAGCGTCGAAGGGTTCTTGGTCAATTTGCATATGTTGAGGTGAAGGTAATGGTTCAGGTATTGGGTCAATTTGGGGTTGAGGGTCAGGTTGGGGTTGAGCTGCTGCAATGACAGCAAGCATAGCTTGGGTTAAGGGTAGGTCACGATGTGGGGGTGAGTTCATCTTCATTAAAATTGCTTTCTTTTGCACAGGGATCTCATAAAAATCATTATGATCCATTGTGCAGTATCCTTGGACATCAAAAACCATTTGTAAAAATCTGGGATAAGCTAAAGTCATTTTATTCCCTTTATTTTTACACATGCCCTCAAAAATCATTTTGGAATAATTAAATTTTTTGCCCAGTAGCAATGCACACAATAGCACTTGCAATAGATCTATTGATCTCATTGTGTGCAGTGCACTTGGGACTCAAACATTGTAGGAGGACATGTATTAGGTACTTCCAGGCTGGGGGAAACTCTTGTTTATGATATTTATTTAAAGTTCCTTCATCAGGAAAAGGATAACCCAAAGCCCGTAGCCCTTGTTCTATTTCACTAATGGGAAGGGTGGTTATACCATCAGCATCATCAAGATGCAAGGCTTGGCGTACCAAAGCCTCAGTAACCACCCAAGTTCTCCCATGAACAATAGAAGATAATGTAGTCACTATATTAACTGTTGAGGAACTGACAGTGTTCCAAAACTGTTTAATATGTGTGACAGGAATGAGTGGTGCATGAGAAAGAGCATACCTAATAGGAGATGCGTTCAAATACACCACCATTTGTGTGTATTGGGGAAACAGAGTATCATCAGCATCAAGATACGCGATCATGTTGTGTTGGCTTCTGAACCCTAATTTCAAATCGGATGGTTTAAACTTTGGTGCCATTGTTGAAAGCTGTTAAAAATGATTGATGAAGATGAATTTGATAAGAGAAAATTATGTTAGACAAGAATAATAGGTACCCTGTTTAAAAATAGGAGCCAAATATATAGGAGAAGAAAATGCATGTGATTGGCCCAAAAATAGGCAAGTATTTTCAAAATGTAATCATGAAAATATTGATAAATAATAAGTTTATCTCATGCATTAAATGAAAGTTATCAACTCCCAAAATTACGGCCTAAAAATATGTCAAAAAGTAACAACTGGGTAGGTCCCATTGAGTGTCAACGGTCAAAAATAATCTATCAACGCCCAACGGCTATATTCTTGTCAACGTTTGCCACAGCCATGTCAACGTCTAAATTGGTCACAATAACGCTTGGAAAAATAATTGTCAGCGTCCAAAAATAAAAATGTTTAAAAATGAAAAATGACCTTATCAAAGTAATTTATCCTAGAGAAGATAACCAAAAAGCTGATAATTATTATAGGGCGGCAAGCACTGTCCAGTTATGCACACTTGCTTATGCAAGATAGACATAACAGTCCTCTAGTGTCCCTTGCTAACCAAAACTCTTAACAACTAAGTTACCTTATAAAATTCCATGTTACTCCCAGGTAAATCCCATAACAAAATCATTCCCAAGTCTCCCAACAGACCACAACCAATTCTAGGCCAAAAATGTCTTGGCAGCATGCATAGTGTATCAACTTTGCATGCTACAGTGCCTCACGATTTAGTAAAACTAACTCATACTCACCTGTGGACACAATCTAGAATTGTGATAAGAGTATCATATGGATACCCAAACATCCTAAAGGTTCCTAAAACCTCCCCTTAAACTATGATACATAAGTTGCTAAAAACATGCATGAACATAAAAAATTTATGTCAAGATAGGAATTAAAAATTCCAACCATCATCCATAAACAAAAACATGCTCAAATGCTTCTCCAATGATCCATAAGCAACTCTGTATTTAATGGTATACTGCTAAAACCACCTGCACATTTAGATTGAAAACCACAAAACTAACATTTGTTGCTGACAACGCCCCGATAACACATGACAGCGTTGAGGGAAGCTTTGTCAACGTTAGACAAATATATTGCTGACAACGTTACAAAAACACCTATCAGCGTTCAAGCAACCTTTGTCAGTGTTAGAAAAATATAGTGGAAAATCTAAATTATCAAAAGACCAATAACAATGCATTATCCTGTACATACTTTTACAAAAAGACTCCAAAACACATATTATGTGAGATTGATCATTCCAATACTTGTTACCAAGTATTGAAACCTCCCAGCATCAAAAGGTTTAGTTAGTAAATCTGACACATTTTCTTCTATGTCAACCCTATCTGGTTGTATTAAACCCTTTTCAAAACAATCTCTTATAAAACGGTGTCTAATTTCTATGTGTTTAGTTTTAGAATGATGTACAGGATTCTTAATAATGCATAAAGTGCTGTTATTGTCAACAAATATCTTGGTATGCATGAAATTATACCCATAGTCCAACAGCTGGTTCTGAATCCACAAAACTTGTCCACAACAAGCAGCTGCAGCTACATACTCAGCTTTAGTTGTAGAATTATCCACCACTGTTTGTTTCTTGCATTGCCAAGATATCAACTTGCTCCCAAGAAAATGACATCCACCAGTTGTGGATTTCCTATCAAATTTATCACCTCCATAGTCACTGTCTGAATATGAAATCAGCTCCAATGGTGAATCTTTTGGGTACCACAAACCAAGACTAGGATAACATCTTAGGTACCTAAAGATCCTCTTCACAACATAAAGGTGACATTCTTTGGGAGTCACTTGATGGCGTGCACAAGCACACACAGCAAACATGATGTCAGGTCTAGAGGCTGTAAGGTACATCAAATATCCAATCATGGATCTATAGTGCCTTACATCAACATCTTTCCCATCTCCAATCTTTCCCCAAGGGTGTTCTCTATCCATAGGAGTAGTAGCCCTCTTTTCATGTGGAGAAAAGCCAAATTTCTTCAAGATCTCTGCGATATACTTATCCTGGGAGATGAAAATACCATTTTCTTTCTGCTGAACTTGTAAACCAAGAAAGAAGTTCATCTCTCCCATAGCACTCATCTTGAACTTGTCTGTCATAAGCTTGGAGAAATCCTCACTCATCTTTGGATCAGTAGACTCAAAAATGATGTCATCAACATAGACCTGAACAAGCAACACATCCTTACCTTTCTTCTTTGTAAATAGTGTCTGATCTATGGTGCCCCTTTTGAATCCATTGTCCACTAGGTAAGTAGACTAGGTACCATACCATGCTCTTGGGGCTTGATGAAGTCCATACATAGCCTTCTTGACTCTATACACTTTGTCTGGATTCTCTGGATCCTCAAAACCAAGAGGTTGCATCACATAGACCTCCTCAACAATTGTACCATAGAGGAAGGCACTCTTGACATCCATTGGATAGACAGTGAAGCCCATGCAGGATGCATAGTGATGTTTGTAAATTCACACTCGTTTAGGAAAACGAGGTAAAAGCGGTAAGTATTAAGCGTACGTTTAGGAAAACGTAAACACTTATGACCCAAAATAGGGATCGTTCTCGAGGAGGCTAGTGCGTTGTGTAATGAATTGATTAATGTTTGTGATTATATTGAGAAAAGAAGAAAATAGAAATGGGGTGAGAAGACAATGACGGTTACGAAGACAGATCGAGCTAAGACGAAAAGGCGTTCACGTAAAACCGTAAAAACTACAAAATTAAAAATTTTGAACCTAAAAATTAATTAAAAGCTAAATATAAGTCTTAAACAATATAAATAAGAATAAAAATCCAATAAAAATATTTTAAAACCTTTTATTAATTAAATATTCAATTTTAAATGCTAATTAAAGCCCTAAAACTAAATATAATTAATCAAAATGTCCAAAATATGATTTTATTGAACAAATAACTTACTTATATTATCTAAAGACTAAAAAGTATTTTTCCTAAATTTTAAAAACTATTTTTCTATTTTTAAATCACTAAAAACTATTTTAAAACTAAAATAATTATGAAAAATAATAAAATAATGCCAAAAATAATTTGACAATTTTAAAAATCCTAATTTACTCTAATGAACAGTAAAAAATTAAAAAGTTTGAAAAATATAAAATTTTTCACTAAAAGACAAAACAGTTAATAATTAAAATCCTAATTATACTAAATTAATTCTAAAAATTAAATAAAAAGTGAACAGTAAAAACTTTTAAAACCAAAAATCTTAAAATCTTTTTCTAAGTCTAGGAAAATTATTAAAACTAAAAAATAACAATTTTTACCACTAAATGCCAAAAACAGAAATATTAAAAGTATTTAAAATAGCTATAAAACCTAAAAAATAGTAAATAAACAGTAATAAAAAATCTAATTTAACTGAAAAATCACAAATTAAATTAGAAAAATAACAAAACTGGCTTCAATGTCTAACTCCTAAATAAGTGCACTAAAGACAAAAATTCTAGGTTTCTGATAGTGACATGTGACCAAGTTTGTCTTTTTGCTGAGCAGTGGTAAAATTGTGCAAGCAGGGGGAACTATGTTCCCACTGATAGTGTATTTTCTTGGTCAGTTGACCAATTGAGCTTAGGAAAGCTTGTGCTTGGATTTCTTGGGCAATGGGGGCACTCCCATAACCAGTTGGGTTGTGGGAAGTCAAGTAAACAAGAAAAGACTCAAGTCTTTCACAAAAATTACACACAAATAGGCAATAAAGTTACTGATTAGGCATGCACTTTTCTGATGAACAGTTGACTTTATATACTTGCACAAACACGAATTTAAAAGCTTCAATTCTTGCACTCAATCCAAACAAATGACATATAATCAATTGCAAACCCTAGGGTGAACCAATATCTAACATATAACAAGATTTGATGAACAGATTTCAACAAATTCAGTCCCTAAAAGGACTTACTGATTTTGACCACTTGAATGCAATTTTTAGTACACAAATACTTTCGAAAACCTACCAAACTGAAAACCCTACTATCATGCAACTTACTACAACCTAATGAGTGATTATATCAGGATTTTAAACAAGATTTATGCAATTTGACCCAGTTTAAACCCTAATCCAAACACACCCTTAATATTCAGAAACTAAAAATTATCAAACCAATCCTAATCAAACTCTACTCAAACTGATCCTAATCAATCTAGACATGCATAGCAACCCTAATCAAGCATGAACAAACAGGAAAATCAACATTTGAACACCTTTCATATAATTTCACACAAATCACAATTTTTAGAAAAATGAAAATAAGGTACAAGGGATTTACCTTGTGGGACCCACATCCAGGTCCCATAATGGCTGCATAGCCATCTCGAAACAGGCCCGGGCCTGTGCTGATCCTTGGATAACAATCAAGTCTTCACAAAATTCCTGCTAAGAACAACAAATGGAAACAATATATCCAACTTTTCTGATTTTTGAACCTTTTCACAATCTTTTCAAACAATTTTCTCAAATATTCTTCCTTTCAAAACACTTAAACAAAACTCTCACAAACTTGGAAAACCACTTTTGGAACAAGATATATCAAAACACCCTATTTTTCAGAAACTTTGAAAAAGGAATGATTTTTGAAAATCTTTGAACCAAAATGAAACTCAGCTTCTAGCAACCTTAATACCAACTTCTATCAATCATAAAAGGAATTATATTTAAAAAAAAATACCAACTTTATATTGCATAAAAAGGGATTACAAAAGAAATTTTGTTAGAAAAACTGGAACCAAGGGGAATGTACATGCACATCCCCTATTTATACTACTACTTGGACTATTCTAGAATTTTAAATAAAATATTACAATGAGCAAAACCCTAGTTACTGATTTCCTTGAAATGCCCTTGGTTCAAATTCGAATCTTGGTCTTCTAGGCATCCATGTGATGTTTGTCCTTGTTGACAGCTAGCATTGATGATCTTGGACCCTTAATTTTGTTGTGGAGGACAAGGAATAGTTTTTGGGCGTTGATGTAGTCAAAGACATGTGATGGGTGAGCAGGGGAGGGGACAAAAGGGTGAGTGGTCGTTTTCTGGGTTGGGGGTTGTGTTGGGAGTGTGGTAAGGAGTAAAACCCCCAATATTAATTGGGGTTTAAGTTAGAGATTTGGGCAAGTAAAGCTGGGGGTTTTTAGGGTTTTTAGGGTTTTTAGGATGAAGATGAATAAACAGGTGTTTGATTCGGTTTAGGTTAATTAAGTTTTTAAAAAAACGTTTACCACCAATTTTTTGTTTAACTAATTATTTAAAATCAGTTTAAAACAAGTGGATAGTGAGGTGGACAAGGGATGAAAGCTGATTGGATGAAAAGAATAAGTGGGCTACGTGTTAGTGTGGGAGTGGGTAATGGAAGTTTTCATGTCTGGCAGTTTTGGCCCCTTGACTCCTTTTGTCTTGCTACTTGATGAATAAACATTGTCAACGCCCAAATCATACTTAACAACTTTTGCCAACTTGCTGAAAATGGCCCATCATAGTTTCAAACTTTTTCCAAGGACCACTCATGTAATTTAAGCATTCTTCAAGGGCTAGATATGCATACTCTTGGTAATTTAGGGACCCAAATGTAATTTATGAGTTTTATAAGGGTATAAATTGCCAAGTCTTCCAAAGTTGAGGGATCATTCTTGCCAAATCTTCAAACTTCAAGGTCTTGATAGGAAAATCATGATTCGGGTCCGGTTCATTGTGCGGCTTCGTTTCCCGTGTTCGTTTTTTATTGATTCTTGTGATTTTTTTGTCTTTTCCTCAATATCCGTTCCTAAAATACACAAGCAGCAAACACGAGCATATATTTGGTAGATTTAATGATATTTTAGGCATTTTAAGCCCGATTTGGACGATGAGACTATGTATAAAAGCAGTCTCATCACTCCCCCATACTAAATCATTGTCGTGCCCTCACGCAATGCTAGAATAAAGTATCGTAGCACCTCCTAAATTCATTTTTATTCACTTTATTGAAAGATAAACTAGCTATATTACTACTATCACTACTACTTGTGTTATAAACATAATGTATGATTTTCATCGCAAAATGGGACGTTTAGGTTCATAAAATAAGAACACGTGAATGCTTCGTTAGAAATAATTTCATCGTCGTCGATTTTCACCCCAATTCGATGCCAAGCGTGCAACGAGATCATTGTCATTATAAGTTAGTAATGCTAACACTACTCATATGCTCTAATCACGTACTTATCCTCCCATAATTCCTAAGTTGTATCTCTTATATTTTATTTTGTCTTGAATGTTTCACGAGGATACATTGTTTGACTTATGCGATAATAGAGATTTAGGTCTAAAAATAGAGTCCTAACGGTGTAACTAAGGCCATCAAATCAATAACCCCTCCTAATAGACAACGATGTTTAAAAATTAAGTTGACAAGAAGAATCGATAAACACGGTTTTATAACGGTTTTGAACATGAGACTTATTACCAAGACTTTTATACGCCCCCTAACGGAAGGGCCTTATTATCTTTGGTTTACCTCCATCTTTTATTCAACTTCGCCATGAAGCTTTTATTATGACTTCGGTCTTGCCTTGCCTTTTATTATCCGCCTCATCGGTGGTTTTATTAGCCAAAGACGTATATCCTCACGCTAAAGCGAATTTTAGATCTTTAAAGCTTCGAAGATTAAGGCTTGATTCACTTTCAATTTTGCAAAGATTTTTCGCCCTTGTGGGGCTTCTAATTGTTTGCTAGATTTAGGTGAGCACTTGAAATCTTATTATTGGGTAAAGCTTTCGATTATTAGGGGGCCAATACTTCAAAACTGTGACGCTGGCGATACCTTAATGTCTTCCCAATTTAATTACACCGAAGCTACTAGAAAAGACTAGAAACCCAACAATCCTAACTAGACCGCTAAGTCAATATCTATTAAGCAAAAAATATTTACATGCGAAGGGAGAATAAGCAAACAACGAGAACACATGAGTTTTTGAAAGAATACGAGTATTCTACGTTTAGCATAGTAACTTATAATTAACTCTATCATTTCTCGTCCTCATTTAAGAGACTTAGCCTAATGTGTAGTTAAGGAATCAAAGCTAAGTGCTCACACGCACGGTCGAGTCAAAAATTACTCTTATTCTTGCCATCGGAAAACCTACATTCGTGTCTTCAAACACTTATAAAACATGAGAAAATTTTTAAAATTTGGCCATTTTTAGCCTTATTTTGCAACAAAACGATAAACAAAAAGATAAACTTTGGAAAGCGCGAAGGTTTGGCAAGGCAAGTATCTATTCACCCCCCATACTAAAGTTAAACATTGTCCTCAATGTTTCGAGTCTAGGGGTGCAAACACCCCCATACTAGAGACGTAGTCGAATGCTTAATCTAGCATGGAAAGGGTGTAACCAATAAATTAATAGCCGTTTATGAAGTGTGCTATAAACCTAAGGTTAGAACATCAAAAGATATATCATTTGGATATTGGGAAAGTCTTCAAAGCAAACGATCGAGTGCTCCCATAAAATGAACACGAGAGGCTCCAATCGTGAAGATCATGATCTAAAAACCACAATGCACAAAAAACCACGGAACAAAGGTTGGAAGGGCACAAATCCCCTCACATTAAACTAATTAGAAAGCAATAATATTTACATGGATAAGCATGGGTCTCCCCCACGAGGCACCTTGTTTTTGATAACCGAGTCAAAAGCTCGACTTGAATCCCCATAAATGTGATCATTTAGGGATAATCATGGTGTGGTCAATTTTTAGTGGGGCTTACATGATAAACAAGGCCCAAAAGCAACCGGTATTAAGGACTAAGTCCTTTGATGGTGCAAAATACCGGGATCGAAGATGGCGTTCTCGTTTTCATTGGAAAAACAAATCAACGCCACTTCATCATGTGTCCACAAAAACCCAAAGGGTTTAAAGAAAATAGATGAGAAGAAATAGAAGGGTGGGACAATGGGTAAGTCATAAAAACCATGAGCTACTCGAGGTAGACTCGCACCAATCAAATAGAAAGATTTTCCATTTATTGCATCGGTGGAAGACCGAGATTTCCCTTTATAAGCAATTCCGGGATCAAATATCTCGTCCTCGGTGGAGAAAGGGGAGGGAACATAAGGGGCTTCCCCCACACTAAGTCCACACAAAGCATCGTCAAAAGGAGAAGACGAGCTTGTAGTACTCAAAACACGTGGTGATGACGGAGTTAGCATTGTAGAAAAATCTTTTAAATCCAATTTAAAATCTTTTCCTTTTTCATCTTTTAAACTCTCCTTATGAAAACCCGATTTAATTATGTCAAAAATATTTGGTGTTTCTAAAGCAATGTTAGTCACACTAAAAATTCTCACATTTGAAAACCGTTTTGGTAAAGGTGGTGGCAAGTTCTCAAAACGTTTGTCAACAAAGAAAACTCCCCCATCGGGATCAACACATTCATCATCCAAAGAATCATTCAAGGTTGGAATCGTAGTCTTAACACTCTTAACCTCCACCGGCGGAGGGGACGGAAAATCGTTTTTATCATCAACTCCTAAAACTCTTTTTGAAATCTTTTTGCAAATGTTTTTGATGGGATTGACATTGTACAAAGACGTGATAGAATTCACATGAGAAAGTGTGGAGTTTTGAGTTGCATTAATGACGAGTTCTTCCTCATTGAAACGAAGAGTGATTTTTCTTGCATGCACATCGATAAGTGCCCTCGAGGTATCCAAAAATGATCGACCTAAAATTAGAGGAACTTTAGGATCGATGGGAATGTCAACAACAATAAAGTCTACGGGATAGTAGAACTTTCCAACTTTCACGAAGACGTCCTCGGCTACTCCACAAGCTAGAATCGTAGAATGATCGGCCATCTCGATTGACATTCTTGAAGGAGTGAGATTGGGAAGATTGAGTGACTTAAAAATCTCAAGGGGCATCAAATTAATACTAGCACCAAGATCGGCCAATGTGTATCATTCTTCCATATCTTGTATAGCACATGGGATTAAAAACTTGCCGGGATCACCGAATTTTTGAGGTATGCGGCTAAGAAAAACCGATGAACAACTAGACGATTTTTGCAATTTCTCTTTGTTATTCAACATACTTTTGAAGTTCGCGGCAAATCGAGACATCATGACCAAGGCGTCGGCAGAACTTATATTAAAATGCAAGTCATGAAACATTTTCATAAAAAGTTCAAATTGATAATTATTTCATTCTTGTGCCTTTTCCTTGTCTCGTCTTGAAGGGTAAGGTAAGGGTGGTGTGGGTTGGGGCATAGGCATCGGCCTTGGAATCTCGGGTTCCATGATTGGTATGGGTTCAACCGTAGGTGTGGTTTGAGCGGTACTTCGTGGGCTTGGAATTTGCTCCTTTTCTACCACCACCTCGGGTTCTTTCTCTTTTTCCTTCTCCATAGAAGTACTTGGACGAGAAATGGGTTCTTTGAAAGTTTTACCACTACGAGTAGTAATAACCTTCAATTCTCCTTTCGGGTTCATGATGGTATCACTAGGAAGACCACCCGAAGAAGAAGGTTTACACATGATAGCTTCAAACATTTTGCCCATTCGGTCTTCAAACTTAGATTGCCTAGCATCCGCTTTTAACAATTCTTTCTTAATCTCATGTTGACTTTGCTCCATTTTTTGTTGATTTTGTTGGAGTCGTTGAACATTTCCTTCCATTTTATTAGCATGAGTCTTAAGTTCATTAGCAAGTTCGTTTTTAAGCTCGTTTTTCAACTCGGATCTTAAGCTAACCATTTCACGTTGCATATTATCAAACTTAGCATCGTTTGCCTTAGCATAATTCAAAAACTCTCCTTGAAGATTTTTGGTGTGATCATTTTGAAAACCTTGAGTCGTAGTTTGAAAATCACGGTTTTGGTTTTGGTTTGAAATTTGCCCATTTCCACTTTGATAATTACCCTTGTTGTAATTACGTTGATTGCCTTGATAATTACCACCTTGGTTGTTGTTTCGATAGTTATTAGCATTTTGATTTGGTGGAGCTTGATTTTGGCGGGAACCTTGACCGTTTTGGTTATAAGTTCCCGTGGCTATATAAGCACTCGAAGTGTTACCATCCGCGGTAATGCACTCGGAAAGATCATGAGCTCCACCACACGACAAACAACTCTTAGCAAACGCTTTAACCGAAGCGGAATTCGAAGCTTCTTGAGCTTTCCAATGGGACATAAGAGTCGAAAACCTATCGAAAAACCGATTTTCCTCATTAGCTTCATCTTGTAATGCATTAATGCTACGAGACGATGGTGACGATGATGAACCCAATTTGGTAACACTCGGTGTGTTACGAGGTCTATAAACCTTAGACCTATTTTCAATTATCACCAAAGCTTCCTCAACCGTTTTACACAAAAAATTACCACCCGCGGCGGCATTTAAATAATCTCTTTCATGATCATTAAGTCCATCGTAAAACGTGTCAATTTGATGCAAGTCAGAAAAACCGTGATGAGGACATTCATGTAACATTTCCTTAAACCTATTCCAAGCCGTTGAAAAACTTTCATTTGATTCTTGTGAAAATTTTGAAATCTCATTTTTCAAATGCGTAGTCTTAGAGGGCGGAAAAAATTGGTTCACGAACTTTGAAACGAGATCCTTCCACGTCAATATAGAATTGGGTGGCTCTTTCTCTAACCAAATTTTAGCGGGCCCCGCTAAGGAATACGGAAAAAGCATCATCTTAATCGAGTCATTCGAGACATCCTTAAATTTGCAAGTGGCGGTAAGACGATTGAATTGGCGGATATGGTTGTGGGGATTGTCCTTCTCATCACCACAGAATTTGTTGTTTTGGATCATCGACAACAAAACCGTTTTAACCTCAAAATTCTCCGCAAGGATAGCGGGAATCACAATCGCTTCTCCATAACCCTCGGTGGGTGCTTGAAGCAACTCCATCATAGTTCGATTAGCCATTGGTGCTTCTTTCACTACGATGGGTTCGTCAATAGGATACTCCTCACTAGAATGATTTGGAGTGGGAGTTTTGTTCTTTCGTTTACGTGCACGTCTTGCTTGATTACGAGTTAGCATAAACGTCACGTACAACGAGGGGACGAGAAAAGAAGATTCTTTTTGGTGTTCTTTATTTTTCAATTTTTTTGTGGTTTTTGATTGTATTAACCTTTTTGGAAATTGGTGAAATGTATTAGGTAGACACAAATCTACAAATCTCCTCTTTAATCAAATCTCTCGATTAAAGAAGCCTCAAGGAATGAAAACGACCACGTGAAGTGAACGCCTTCGATGACTTTAGAACGATGGTGGAACACCAAATCGTTCAAGAGGGTTTAATCAACTGAAACCAAGAAAATATATATGATATGTAATAATACTTTGGGCGACAAAACCCTCGATTAGCTTTCAATCTCAAAATACGCACAAGCAAGCGGAGGAAACGAGGCTGCGCGAAGCACTTAAGAGCCTTTTTCCTTTAGGTCGTGAAATACAACCGCCTTATACCCACCTTATAGTTTGTATTTTTCAAAATCGAGCTTCACGAAAGTATTTATCTATTTTTTCCTTTTTCTTTGGTTTGAGATTCGAATACAATGATTGGGTAATGACCTCCCAAGTCAAGGTTGTGATTTCTCACGTATTTGGAGTACTTGTGAATTTATTGTTCTACGTATACAATATAGTAATAATATTCACACAAAAATCGAAAACCGATAATACGTATTAGTAAAGTGCTACTAATACAAATACTAATTATGGTTAGTATAAAAAAACAACAATTGTTCAATCAAAACACAACACGCCTCCACGGCAGCGGCGCCAAAATTGATGTTTGTAAATTCACACTCGTTTAGGAAAACGAGGTAAAAGTGGTAAGTATTAAGCGAACGTTTAGGAAAACGTAAACACTTATGACCCAAAATAGGGATCGTTCTCGAGGAGGCTAGTGCGTTGTGTAATGAATTGATTAATGTTTATGATTATATTGAGAAAAGAAGAAAATAGAAATGGGGTGAGAAGACAATGACGGTTACGAATACGGATCGAGCTAAGACGAAAAGGCGTTCACGTAAAATCGTAAAAACTACAAAATTAAAAATTTTGAACCTAAAAATTAATTAAAATCTAAAACTAAGTCTTAAACAATATAAATAAGAATAAAAATCCAATAAAAATATTTTAAAACCTTTATTAATTAAATATTCAATTTTAAATGCTAATTAAAGCCCTAAAATTAAATATAATTAATCAAAATGTCCAAAAAATGATTTTATTGAACAAATAACTTACTTATATTATCTAAAGACTAAAAAGTATTTTTCCTAAATTTTAAAAACTATTTTTCTATTTTTAAATCACTAAAAACTATTTTAAAACTAAAATAATTATGAAAAATAATAAAATAATTCCAAAAATAATTTGACAATTTTAAAAATCCTAATTTACTCTAATGAACAGTAGAAAAATGAAAAAGTTTGAAAAATATAAAATTTTTCACTAAAAGACAAAACAGTTAATAATTAAAACCCTAATTATACTAAATTAATTCTAAAAATTAAATAAAAAGTGAACAGTAAAAACTTTTAAAACCAAAAATCTTAAAATCTTTTTCTAAGTCTAGGAAAATTATTAAAACTGAAAAATAACAATTTTTACCACTAAATGCCAAAAACAGAAATATTAAAAGTATTTAAAATAGCTATAAAACCTAAAAAATAGTAAATGAACAGTAATAAAAAATCTAATTTAACTGAAAAATCACAAATTAAATTAGAAAAATAACAAAACTGGCTTCAATGTCTAACTCCTAAATAAGTGCACTAAAGACAAAAATTCTAGGTTTCTGATAGTGACATGTGACCAAGTTTGTCTTTTTGCTGAGCAGTGGTAAAATTGTGCAAGCAGGGGGAACTATGTTCCCACTGATAGTGTATTTTCTTGGTCAGTTGACCAATTGAGCTTAGGAAAGCTTGTGCTTGGATTTCTTGGGCAATGGGGGCACTCCCACAACCAGTTGGGTTGTGGGAAGTCAAGTAAACAAGAAAAGACTCAAGTCTTTCACAAAAATTACACACACATAGGCAATAAAGTTACTGATTAGGCATGCACTTTTCTAATGAACAGTTGACTTTATATACTTGCACAAACACGAATTTCAAAGCTTCAATTCTTGCACTCAATCCAAACAAATGACATATAATCAATTGCAAACCCTAGGGTGAACCAATATCTAACATATAACAAGATTTGATGAACAAATTTAAACAAATTCAATCCCTAAAAGGACTTACTGATTTTGACCACTTGAATGCAATTTTTAGTACACAAATACTTTCAAAAACCTACCAAACTGAAAACCCTACTATCATGCAACTTACTACAACCTAATGAGTGATTATATCAGGATTTTAAACAAGATTTATGCAATTTGACCCAGTTTAAACCCTAATCCAAACACACCCTTAAAATTCAGAAACTAAAAATTATCAAACCAATCCTAATCAAACTCTACTCAAACTGATCCTAATCTATCTAGACATGCATAGCAACCCTAATCAAGCATGAACAAACAGGAAAATCAACATTTGAACACCTTTCATATAATTTCACACAAATCACAATTTTCAGAAAAATGAAAATAAAGTACAAGGGATTTACCTTGTGGGACCCACATCCAGGTCTCACAATGGCTACATAGCCATCTCCAAACAGGCCCGGGCCTGTGCTGATCCTTGGATAACAATCAAGTCTTCACAAAATTCCTGCTAAGAACAACAAATGGAAACAAT
Organism: Glebionis coronaria; assembly: GCA_025667525.1. Classification (NCBI taxonomy): domain Eukaryota; kingdom Viridiplantae; phylum Streptophyta; class Magnoliopsida; order Asterales; family Asteraceae; genus Glebionis; species Glebionis coronaria. Next base: position 547,570,187 of record CM046878.1, on the reverse strand, counting down.
ATATCCAACTTTTCTGATTTTTGAACCTTTTCACAATCTTTTCAAACAATTTTCTCAAATATTATTCCTTTCAAAACACTTAAACAAAACTCTCACAAACTTGGAAAACCACTTTTGGAACAAGATATATCAAAACACCCTATTTTTCAGAAACTTTGAAAAAGGAATGATTTTGAAAATCTTTGAACCAATGTTAAAATAATGGAACTCAGCTTCTAGCAACCTTAATACCAACTTCTATCAATCATAAAAGGAATTATATTTTAAAAAAATACCAACTTTATATTGCATAAAAAGGGATTACAAAAGAAATTTTGCTAGAAAAACTGGAACCAAGGGGAATGTACATGCACATCCCCTATTTATACTACTACTTGGACTATTCTAGAATTTTAAATAAAATATTACAATGAGCAAAACCCTAGTTACTGATTTCCCTGAAATGCCCTTGGTTCAAATTCGAATCTTGGTCTTCTAGGCATCCATGTGATGTTTGTCCTTGTTGACGACTAGCATTGATGATCTTGGACCCTTAATCTTGTTGTGGAGGACAAGGAATAGTTTTTGGGCGTTGATGTAGTCAAAGACATGTGATGGGTGAGCAGGGGAGGGGACAAAAGGGTGAGTGGTCGTTTTCTGGGTTGGGGGTTGTGTTGGGAGTGGGGTAAGGAGTAAAACCCCCAATATTAATTAGGGTTTAAGTTAGAGATTAAGGCAATTAAAGCTGGGGGTTTTTAGGGTTTTTAGGATGAAGATGAATAAACAAGAGGTGTTAGATTCAGTTTAGGTTAATTAAGTTTTCAAAAAAACGTTTACCACCAATTTTTGTTTAAATAATTATTTAAAATCAGTTTAAAACAAGTGGATAGTGAGGTGGACAAGGGATGAAAGCTGATTGGATGAAAAGAATAAGTGGGCTACTTGTTAGTGTGGGAGTGGGTAATGGAAGTTTTCATGTCTGGCAGTTTTGGCCCCTTGACTCCTTTTGTCTTGCTACTTGATGAATAAACATTGTCAACGCCCAAATCATACTTAACAACTTTTGCCAACTTGCTGAAAATGGCCCATCATAGTTTCAAACTTTTTCCAAGGACCACTCATGTAATTTAAGCATTCTTCAAGGGCTAGATATGCATACTCTTGGTAATTTAGGGACCCCAATGTAATTTATGAGTTTTACAAGGGTATAAATTGCCAAGTCTTCCAAAGTTGAGGGATCATTCTTGCCAAATCTTCAAACTTCAAGGTCTTGATAGGAAAATCATGATTCGGGTCCGGTTCATTGTGCGGCTTCATTTCCCGTGTTTGTTTTTGATTGATTCTTGTGATTTTTTTGTCTTTTCCTCAATATCCGTTCCTAAAATACACAAGCAGCAAACACGAGCATATATTTGGCAGATTTAATGATATTTTATGCATTTTAAGCCCGATTTGGATGATGAGACAATGTATAAAAGCAGTCTCATCACATAGGCTAAAAAGATCCTTATAGCTTCAATCCTTGCAACTGGTGCAAAGACCTCCTCATAGTCTATCCCCTCCTCTTGTGTATATCCCTGAGCCACTAACCTTGCCTTGTTTCTGACCACAATTCCTCTTTCATCTCTCTTGTTTCTTAGAAACCATCTTTTCCCTATAGGTCTGACATATCTGGGACAATCAACCAGCTCCCAAACATCCTGAATTGCAAATTGGTGAAGCTCATCCTGCATTGCTTCCACCCAACTTGGTTCTTTGAGAGAATCAAATATCTTCTTGGGTTCCTGTTGTGACAGAAAACAGGCAAACAAACATGCTTGCACAAGAGGGGTATCAACCTTCTTGTGAATATTGGCAATAAACCCACCAAGACCTTGAAGAGATCTTCTAGTCTGAACAGGAGTCATAATATCACCAATGATTTGAGAAGTGGGGTGATTCTTCATAGTATAAGTGAGAACTCCTCCTTCAAAAAGTCTGGTGTCCTCAACCTCATTCTCCATGTTGCCAATATCTTCTTCTTCAGACTCTCTTTCATCAACATGAGGATGAACCTCTTCATATAAATTGGAAGGTTCACCTTGTTCAAAAATGGAAGAGAAAAGATGTGCAGAAGGTGTTGTCAACGTCTGAACCTTGTTTGTCAGCGTGTGAGCTAACAACGCTTGAACTATTGTTGTCAACGTCTGAGCCATCAACGTCTGAATTGGTCTTGTCAGTGCTAGATTTGCCTTTGTCAACGCCTGAAGGACCATGCATGTTGTTATCTAGTGGTACTTGGGGACCACCATTATCTTTACCAGCAGCAGCAGCAGCAAAAGCATCTATCCATATGGGTATTGTAACATATTCTTCTATAGGAGATGACTTTTCTGCTTGTGATCCAACCTTTTCATGAACCTATGTACCTGAAACATCAACAACTTGTTCTTCCACAACACTTGAAGTTGCCTTCACAATGTCTGGATTAGTGACATGCATATAATTTAAAGCTCTAGATAAAGGTTCCAAGTCAAACAACCAATTAGGACCACTTTCAGGATCACTAGGTTTATTCTCTAAAAACCTAACATGTACTCTTTCAAGTATACGTTTTTCCTCTTTAAGATAAACCCTATATCCCTTGCTCTGCACTGAATACCCCATGAAGTAGCCTTCATCACCTTTTGCACTAAATTTACCTAAGGCATCACTAGTGTCTAAAACTACTACATGACAACCAAAAGGTCTGAGAAAACCAATATTAGATTTTCTTCCCCAAAGTAACTCATAAGGTGTTTTGTTCTGAATTTTGTTAACCAATGCTCTATTTTGAACATAACAAGCTGTATTAACAGCCTCAGCCCAAAAGGCTATAGGAAAATGAGCATCAACCAACATGGTTCTGGCTGCTTCAATTAGGGTTCTATTTTTCCTCTCAGCAACCCCATTTTGCTGCGGGGTTCTGGCAACACTGAATTGCCTAGTAATTCCTTTCCTTGCACAGAAATCATCTAACTTTTTATTCCTAAATTCACCACCATTATCACTCCTAAGTATTTTAACTTCATTGCGAGATTTCTTCTCAATCTGAGTGATAAAATCAATTAAAGTATCAGCTGTATCACTCTTCGTAGCTAGAAAGAAGGTCCAAGTAAACCTAAAAAAGTCATATGTGATGACAAAGCAATAGGACTTTCCATTCAAACTTTCTATATTGGTTGGACCAAATAGGTCCATATGAAGCAAATGAAGAGGTCTAGTACTAGAGTGCACCTGTTTGGACTTGAATGAGACCTTGTGCTGCTTGCCTTTAAGACATGCAACACAAGAGTGGTCATTGTGGAAGGCCTTCTCAGGCAAACCATCAACCAAGTCAAGTCTCACAAGCCTGTTTATATTCTTAAAATTTATGTGCCCTAGTCTCCTGTGCCACAAATTACTTTCATCTACTGAAGCTTTAGCATAAAAACAAGACATATTATTATTCATTCTAATCCCATTCAGATTCACATTGTATATGTCCTTATGCCTAGGTGTTCTATAGTCAATATATTTATCATCAGGGATCTTATAATCCTTGCCACCAAACATTCAGTATCAGTAAACAGAACTTTATTTTTGTTATCACAAACTTGTGATACACTAAAAAGATTGTAGTCAAGTTCCTTTACCAAAAATACGTTCTCAAAACGTAAGTTCTTGGTGAGAAGGGTTCCTTTGCATGTGATAGTACCATATCCGCCTCTAAAGTAAACCTTATCACCATCCTTAATGGGAGTGAAGTTTGTGAGATAATCTTCCTTCCCTGTCATGTGCCTTGAGCATCCACTATCCCAATATCCATAATTATTGACCTGTTTTTGAATGCCCTGCACATAAAGAAAACAAATTAGTTTTCTTTGGGAAGCCAAGCCTTAGAAGACTTGGATTCATCTGGTTGTTCAATAAGAACAGACTTAGTTCTCAAAACAACCCCATTTTCATCCTTCTTAGGATGAAATACCCAATTAACCCCATTTTCATCCTTCTTGAAGAAGCTTTAGACCCCTTACCCTGTGGTTGCAAATATTTAGGTCTGGTCATGTTTTTGTCAGCGTTGGAATTGGTCTTGTCAACGCTGAAATTTCCCTTGTCAGTGTTGAACCTAGGGTTTGCTACAAAAACCCATTGCCTATTAGACCAAGTATTTGTCTTTTGAAATGGTCTTTTACCATGAGGGTTAGACCCTCTAGTGAAGAATGGGGCAGGTCTAATCACTTCTGGACTTTGCTGCACACAAGGTTTGGGTCTGACAACGTTTGACTTTCTAACAACGTTGACTTTGTTCCTGTGAGCGCTGAATTTGTTCCTGTCAGCTCTGACTTTGGGAGCGTTGACACACTTATATGCCAAGTGTGAAAAGCTACCACAAGTGTAACAGGCTTTTCTAGACACAACCCTAGGTCTAGAAGAGAAGAAGCCTGTTCCATCATTTCTAACTTGGCTCTTAGGTGACCTAGTATTCCTATACATCTCTGCATACTTAATGCTAGGTTTTCTAACTGTGTTTGAGCCAAGGTCCACAGCTTTACCAGTGATTGGGTTTGTAACCTTAATATGAGTTGACTCATTAGGACTTTCACATAGTAAGCCACCCTTAACAAATAAGGTAGGGTTAGCTTTCTTCCATTCATTTAGGCCAGTCAACTTTTGTTGATACTCGTCAACAGGGGTGACAACTCTTGGTGGAGGAATGAATTCCTCCTCTTGGAGTTCTGTCAAACCAGTCCAAGATAAGTCCTTTTGTTGGACACCATAGAAGTCACCAGCTGGTGGTGGAACCACAGAGTAGTCTTGCATCCCAATCCCATTCATGTCCTTAGGATCCCTTTGTTTACTCACACATTCTCCTAGGGTTTGTGTTGCCTTATCAAATCTCTGGATTTTAAGGCCAACATTATCTTTGTTTTAATTGCTTCATCTAATTTAGCCTGTAACTCACCATTAACCCTTTCCATGATGTTTCTAATATCCATACTAGCATTTAACTCATGTTTTAAGATATTTATTTTATCTTTTAAGTCAAATTCCATTTTCTTGTATTCAGAAACTGTCTTCTCAGTTTGAGTGAGAGCTAGTTGGTAATTAGACAGTTTGCATCTTTCAGTACTCACATCACTTAATAATCTTAACACCTCTTTGTTAAGTTTCTTAGTGTTTAACCTACAACCTTTACTACAAAAAGCATCATCGTATACCTTATTATTAGATGAAGAGGAGGAGTGTGCCATGAGAGCATATTCAACATGCTCTTCTTCTTCAATTTCAGCAACCAAAGCTTTATCCTCTTCCATATCCTTAGCCAGATAGCTCCAATCCCATCCCATACCATCAATTCCTTGAACTGCAACCATGGCTTTAGGATCCTGAGCCTTAACAATTTGACTTGAGGTTTTACCAGCATCAGATCTTCTAGGAAATCTGCATTCCCTCATGAAGTGCCCCATACGATGACAGTTGTAGCACTCAACTTTGGATTTATCAAATCCAGCTGTGTCTTTTGCATTGAAGGTCATCTTCTTCTAAAACCTTCTGTTCCACCTGTTTGCTCTTATACTAGCAAGAGCCATGTTCCACTTAATGTCCATCTCTTCCAAGTGCTCATCACTTATCTGCTCAAGGTCCTTATATGTAATCACTGAACCATTGGGCAAAGAAGCAATATAAGCACATACAGTATCCAAATCCAAACCAGCAGGTTTAACTCTTGGTGAGTCACTTTTGAATGTGTCAGCGTCTGAAAAGGAGACGTTGACAGGACATGTTCCAGCGCTGACACATGATGATCCAGTAACTGGATGCATGTAGGAGTCCTTCTGATTGAATTGACCTTCACTATGAGAGAAGAAGGCCATGTTACTGTTGGTAGACTTGCTTCCATGCTCTAAAAGAGTTTCAACTTCCAACAGCCTCAGTTTGTTGTAGATGTCATCAAACGTGGAACTTTTGTAAGTATTATTGGCAAGAATAGATCTTGCCTCAATCTTCCACGCCTCACCAAGACTTTTAAGAAGGTAGCATTAATGTCAACATCACCAAGTTGTGTCCCCATGAAGGACAATTTGCTTGTAATGTCAAGCAATCTGCTTCTCACACTACTAAGCTTTTCATTAGGTTGAGCCTTGAAGACAGCATAATCATGCATAAGTTGCTTCTTCTTCTCTTTCTTAGTATCTTCATTGCCACCATATGCAACTTCAAGAGCTGCCCAAAGGTCTTTAGCAGATTCATAACCTCTATATTTATGCTGGTTCTCTTGTCCCAAAGAGAGTTTCAGAATATTTAGGGTTTTCATGTCAACCCTTTTCTTTGCTATGTCTTCAGCAGACACAGCTCTACCATCTTCAGGCTTTTCTTTCTTATCTACTTCAGAACATCCAGCAACAGCTGCTCTTCCAGCAATAGCATCAACAATCTTTTGGGCTTTATTGAATGTGTTTCCATATTCAATAATCTCCCAGAGTGTGTAGTCATAGATCCCTAGATATTGCTCAAAGTTGAATTTCCATAATTCAAAGTTGGTTGCATCAAGCATGGGAATCTTGATGTTTGGTAAAGGTGAGGAGGATGAGGTTAGTTCTGGATTTGACATGATGTTGTTAGGGTTTTTGAGAAAATTAGGGTTTTGGTGATTTTTAGGGTTTCTTGTGTTCTTTAAGATCAAAAGTTCCAATTAGCTTTATGTATACCAAAAGTGGTTCCAATCTGCCCTACTTGAACTTTGTGAGGAATATTTAGGGTACCTTTATTTTGGGATCAACAAGGTAGAGCTGTGGATCATCAACAAGGTAGAGTTGTGATCTAATCTCGTATACATAAAGCTAAATACGAGGACATGTGTTAGAAATATATATGTAGACGAGGGCAGATTGGAACCAACTTTTTGAGTTTATGCGTTCAAATACGCCACCACTTGTTGATCCCAAACTTAGATCGATTTAGCTTTATGTATACGAGATTAGATCAAGTAATACACTTAGAGAAACCTTTGTATATGTTTATGACAATCTAAGTGTTATGCGGAATTAACACTTAAACAAGAACACAATGATATAAACAAACTTTCACTTTGATTAATGATATCAAACTTGCTTACAATGAAAGTAGTTTGTTGGGACTTAGGGATCTTGAGTTGATATGACAAAACAAGATGAAGGACCTATTAGCAAATAGTTAGCTTATATAGTAAGCTAGGGTTGTGATGTAACCCTAGTACCTCTATTATATAAAGAGGGTACCACCTTGGTTGTTATTCATTCATTCATATACAATGTAAACTAAAGGTGTGTGTGTGTTCCTCCTGGTGTCGAGCCTATAAGGCACCAGGAGCTAGTAGTCAGTAGCTTATTAGTAGTTTATGAATAAGAAAGCCTTGTTCATAACTTTGATTGTGTTTGTTATTATGTTCCGCTGTGCATTACAATCATTGTTATATATCCCAGATGAGTCTAGATCCTAAGACTCAACAAGTGGTATCAGAGCTTGTTGGCTCTCGATCTGGTTGATCTACAAGGTTTTCATGTTACTGTTATTTTTCTGTTTTTGAATAAAGATATTCTTGTTGATCTAGGGTTTTTCCCAACAAACCCTAGATGATTCGTGTTTGATGTTACTGCTGTTATTTGAGGTTGTTGCTGTGTTTGATCAAAGAAGGCAGCAGGTTCGTGCTTGATGGTGGTCATACTGGTTTTGGTGAGTTGATCCTCGATCAACGATGAACCCTAGTGTGATCTATGGTGATTGATGTTTATAGCTGCTGTGATTTTTGATATTAGGGTTTTTCAGCAACCTTAAGATCAATATTACAAAAAGTTCGGTTACATTTGTTGCTGCTAATCAATTTACTTAAAAAAAATCTCAAGGTGATTTAGGGTTTCAATGAATCCTAAACGTGATCAAGAAATAATTGGAAGGCAGCAGGAGTTGTGATTCAGAAACATATCACAGAACTTTGAGGGTAGAAGTTTTTGAGATGGGTTTTCTGATGATAGTAGGGTTTTCTTTCAAACCCTAAATACATGAAATAGGCAACGAGGGTACTGCTGCTGCAAGAAAATGGCTGAGTGGTCCTTGTTTCACATGGGCGAGAGGTGTGCAAAAGATGTTAACTGATGCTAGCATTTTCTGTCTCGTCTATGGTCCTCTGAAAAAGAAATCACGTGAGTAAAAGGGAATATTATTTGGCCATATCTGGTGGGTGATTTATGAAGAAAATGTGCTTCACATATAGAAACAGTTATGGTCTACAATGATCAAACGCATGTGTCAGGTATAATCGGCATGATTTTTGGGTCCAAATATGGTATGTTCTTTATTCACTTTTCTTTGTTTTCTAAAGTCAATGGAGTGACATATAGATGCTTAATATATGGGATAGCAGTTATGGTTCGTGAGACACAAATGGGATTCACATGTTTCTTGTTTGTGAATATATACTTCCCATATATAAGTTTCTACTTATCCCATTTAAAGTGCTAATTCTATGGAGATTGAACTTGATAAGGTCAAATGCATATAATTATGAATGGAAGGTTTTATTGCCTGCGTGATTTTTGGAGGTAAATGCACATTTATAGGACTTTGTTTCTTTCCTTCTAAGACGTGTGATGTGCTGTACATGGAAGATGTATGTTGCGTACTTTATGGGATACAGGAATGAAACGCGTTATTGGCTAAAAAGGTGGGAAATATACATTATATATGATTTAAGGGGAAGCATGGTATCTACTTATGAACGTCATATATAATGCTACAGTTATGAGGATGTGAGATTCATGTGTGGGTCAATATGTGATTCCTATTGTATAGGGATTATTTTTCCTTATTCCATAAATACCTCCGTAAATGACGTGGTCTTTTGAAGATACAGTTTGGTTTTAGGAGGAAAATAAGGAAAAGATTATATTTGAACGTGGGAGATAATGAGGAAGTATATTGAACGTATGCTGGTATGGTCTCATCTATTTCAGGCATTTCTTTATTTGTCGATTGGTTGATTTCTTCTTAAATATAGGATATACATTTTGGACGTAAAGAAGATCTGATCACGTTTGTGTTATTATATGGGTTATGTGATATGGGCTGAATAATGTATTAAACATGTTGGACTAAAGTTTGTGACTGCAAATCAGCAACGGTATTAGTGACAATTCTTGTGTCACTAAAAGTTTGGAGGGAAGATATTGTTGATATCAGCAACAGCTTCGGCATCAGTATAGCGACAGTGGTGACAGTTGGTTAAAAAAAAATAAAAAAAAAAAGAAAAAAAAAGAAAAAGAAGAAGGGGTTTTGAGATGCTACTAGTAGATTTTTGTTCTTCCTACTGGTGAGCTATGGTTCCTACTGGTCCTATATTCATGTTGGTTGTGTTCTTGGTTCCTCCTAGTAATATTCGATGGTTCCTCCTGGTTGAATCATCGGTTCCTACTGCTCGGTTACTACTAGTTGGTTCCTACTGGTCCGTACCACTGGTTGGATTCTTACTAGTTTGTTCCTACTGGTAGGCTTCGGTTCTTACTTGGTTATGGTTCCTACTGGCTTGTTGTATACTAACTTTCTTTGGTCGGTTTTGGTTCCTTCTAGTCAAGTAAGATTCATACTACTCTGATTTAGTGACTAGTCTGATGTCGCTACTGTTACTGGAGGAGGAGTTCTCAGCCATCATCATTTCGTTGTGGAGATTCATTGAAGAATACATTTGATTATCACTTATTTTATGTTGTATTTGTTTTTCACAGGTTTTGTGTTCTTATCATATCTTAAAAGGAAGGGAGTACCTTTTAAGATAACTTGCTTGGTTTATATGGTGACGAAGACACGACATATCTAGCGAAGGGGTACGATCTATTCATATCTTAAAAGGAGTAGGAGCCTTTTTAAGATAGTTTGCTCTATGCGTACATTTGCGATCGCTTGAAGGGGTTACATTATTGTGCTCAGTGTCTCATTTATTTGAGGATTTTGTTCGAGCTCGACGTCACGTGGTTACTGCAAGACATAAGACACAAGTTTGGGAGATTCCACTTCTTCATCAAATTCGTTATACTTGATTTTCTTCATCAGTGATCTCTCCATCGAACCTACTGGATTTGCCGTGCACTTCTTAAGGGGAAGACGATCCTTTTTGAGTTGATGTGACAAAAAGGGGAAGAATGATGGATCAAGGGGAAGCTTAGCCTTCATCTATATTAGCTTCAGGGGAAGCTTGTGCTTACTGGTTTTGTCAAATCAACTAGGGGAAGATTGTTGGGACTTAGAGATCTTGAGTTGATATGACAAAACAAGATGAAGGACCTATTAGCAAATAGTTAGCTTAGATAGTAAGATAGGGTTGAGATGTAACCCTAGTACCTCTATTATATAAAGAGGGTACCACCTTGGTTGTTATTCATTCATATACAATGTAAACTAAAGGTGTGTGTGTGTTCCTCCTGGTGTCGAGCCTATAAGGCACCAGGAGCTAGTAGTCAGTAGCTTATTAGTAGTTTATGAATAAGAAAGCCTTGTTCATAACTTTGATTGTGTTTGTTATTATGTTCCGTTGTGCATTACAATCATTATTATATATCCCAGATGAGTCTAGATCCTAAGACTCAACATAGTTTACGTATGAAAACTTATATTGAACATTAACCTAAAGGTCTTCTTTTATAGACATAAGAAGCCTTGTACAATAATCTACGTATCAACTATTCTAGGTAAAGATAAATATAGGAAATACATTGTTATTCCTATCTTTACTAGAAGTAATCTAGAATACAATAAACGCGTAGAGTATATCTTCCCATCAGTGCTTGTCTTCAATGTATCAACACTTGACTTTATCTTGTCAACGCTTGAGCTGTCAGCGTTTGTTTTGCTCCTGTCAACGCTTGTTTTACTCTTGTCAGCGCTCAAGTAGATTAGCTATAATTTATTCCCAACAATCCTCCCCTAAACTTGATATTCACTCTAATGATCAAGTTTCTCAATAAACATTAAGAACTAGGAGGAATCTTACAAACCTTCTCATATTGGTAATAAATAAATCTGATCGTCTTTTGCCACGTCACTTGAATAATCAATTTCTAGCTGAGTGTTCTTCATCTTCTCCAAGATATCCTTGGATATGAAATACTGACCATCCACAAGTAGATACCCAGCAAACTTTGTAGAACTCAAATAATAAACACCAGCAGCTGAATACAATCTCCATTGAATACCACTGAGATCATCTTTAAGATCCTTCCAAATAGCAGGATCCTCATCTTTTGATCCACACATTCTCTTGAATGTAGACCACAGTTTTATTCCATTGGCTGAAGTTGGTGCTTCAGCCTCATACTTGGCCTCTAACAACCTCCATAGGTCTACCAAGTCTTCTCTGTCAAAACTTGCAAACAAAGATATAAGGGTGGTAAAAGTGTGCACCTCTTTTCTATACCTGCCAATCTTCCAAAATCCACATTCATCTTCTTCATAGCTCACAATAGGATTTCTGGAATCTAGTGGTAACACTTGTACCATATCTGAAGCTTCTAATGGTGAGAGCTTGAGACTCTTTCTTATGACAGCTTCACTTGGATGTAATGGATCCATATCTTTGGGAAACTCAAGAGAAACTCCCTTTTTCACTGGTCTGGGAACAAACATTGCTTTCTTGAGCTCCATTTCCTCTGCAAGCTCTTCTTTTCTTTCATCAGAAAGAAGTCTTAGAGTGTTTGCTTCCTGCACTCTAACCCAAATGGGATAAGCTCTACATTCCAACTCATCAAATGTCAATGCCTTCAATTTCTGATAAGTCCACCCTGTTCCATGACACCTGAGCAACATGCAGTACAACTCCCTTCTATCCCTTTTCAACTCTGAGAGAACATTGCTTGCCTTGTGTTTCAAAATGACCTGGCAATCCTTTTGTACTCTGAGAAGAATCTCCAAACCCCATATCTGATCTGAAATGGTCAAGTGTGGTTTCTCCATACATCTTTCTTCCCAAGCATGATACATTTGAACCACCTCTGGCATATCAAAATCAACCTGCAATTTCAACTCTCTCAATTTCTCCTTGGCCAGCTCATCTCCATACTCAAGTCTTTCTGGCTGTTCTATGATCATAACACTTGAGTCTGAGCTGGCTTCATCACTTCCCTCTTGCTCTTCTGAAGTGACAACAAAAGGTGATTCACCCACCTTTTTCTTTTCTTGTTCCACAATTTGTGCAGCCAACCTTCTATCAAATTCAATTTTTGCTGCATTCTTTGGAACAACCTCTTCTACCATAATACCCTTACCCTTATCTAATGGATCAATTGTTGGTAAGGTAGATGGTGATACCTGTGAAGAAACCTATTTGATGATGGATGATGACTGGGATACATCACCCTCATTTGCAGGTCTGTCAACGCCCAATTCTGCTTTATCAGCGCCCAAGATACTCATGTCAGCGTTCAAATTCCCTTTATCAACGCTCAAATTTCGTGCCTCGGCTCCTTTTGCAATTTCCTCCAACATGGTTGTAAATGATAAATTTAAGTTTGTAGGAGAGACTAGAGACGTATCAAAACCTGTCTGTTTCTTCAAACTTGTTAGGTCCTCAGCAACATCCAAAGATTGACCATCATGGCTGCCCTTATCACTCACATTTATTTGTTCATCCTCCCCTTTGGAAGATTCCTCCATCCCTCTCCTTGCACTAGCAGTCTCCAAAATAACAATCCTCTCCCTCAATTGCTTGAGTTCAAGGCCTTGTGTGCTGACAACTTGTACCAAGTCTGCATTTTGCTTTTGCAAGCTCATGCAGACAGCCGTCAATTCCATTAGGGTCATTGGTTCCAATCTGCCCTCGTCTAAAATTGGTATTTGACCTCCCAAATCAGATTCATTGGGCATGGATGAGGTCTTAATTATGATGGGACTGCCTTGGCCAGCTTCTAAGCCAGAACCAATAGTCCCAGCCTCATCCATAGCACCAACCACACTTGTGGTGGTGGTTCTCTCTGCTACATGGCTAGGACCACTAGAGGAGAACACTCCAGTAGTCCTTTAGCGTTTTTGGAACCTATATTATGTTGGTGGAGATGATGATGTGGATTGGGTGGATGTGGGTTGGTTAAGGGGTGTTTGGGTCTGTGAAAGTTGAGTGTCAACGTTTGAAACAGGCACATCAACGCCAACATTTAACGTGTCAGCGTCGAAGGGTTCTTGGTCAATTTGCATATGTTGAGGTGAAGGTAATGGTTTAGGTATTGAGTCAATTTGGGGTTGAGGGTCAGGTTGGGGTTGAGCTACTGCAATGACAGCAAGCATAGCTTGGGTTAAGGGTAGGTCACGATGTGGGGGTGAGTTCATCTTCATAAAAATTGCTTTCTTTTGCACAGGGATCTCATAAAAATCATTATGATCCCTTGTGCAGTATCCTTGGACATCAAAAACCATTTGTAAAAATCTGGGATAAGCTAAAGTCATTTTATTCCCTTTATTTTTACACATGCCCTCAAAAATCATTTTGGAATAATTAAATTTTTGACTAGTAGCAATGCACACAATAGCACTTGCAATAGATCTATTGATCTCATTGTGTGCAGTGCACTTGGGACTCAAACATTGTAGGAGGATATGTATTAGGTACTTCCAGGCTGGGGAAACTCCTGTTTATGATATTTATTTAAAGTTCCTTCATCAGGAAAAGGATAACCCAAAGCCCGTAGCCCTTGTTCTATTTAACTAATGGGAAGGGTGGTTATACCATCAGCATCATCAAGATGCAAGGCTTGGCGTACCAAAGCCTCAGTAACCACCCAAGTTCTCCCATGAACAATAGAAGATAATGTAGTCACTCTATTAACTGTTGAGGAACTGACAGTGTTCCAAAACTGTTTAATATGTGTGACAGGAATGAGTGGTGCATGAGAAAGAGCATACCTAATAAGAGATGCGTTCAAATACGCCACCATTTGTGTGTATTGGGGAAACAGAGTATCATCAGCATCAAGATACGCGATCATGTTGTGTTGGCTTCTGAACCCCAATTCCAAATCTGATGGTTTAAACTTTGGTGCCATTGTTGAAAGCTGTTAAAAATGATTGATGAAGATGAAGTTGATAAGAGAAAATTATGTTAGACAAGAATAATAGGTACCCTGTTTAAAAATAGGAGCCAAATATATATGAGAAGAAAATGTAATCATGAAAATATTGAAAAATAATAAGTTTATCTCATGCATTAAATGAAAGTTATCAACTCCCAAAATTACGGCCTAAAAATATGTCAAAAAGTAACAACTGGGTAGGTCCCACTGAGTGTCAACGGTCAAAAATAACCTATCAACGCCCAACGGCTATATTCTTGTCAACGTTTGCCACAGCCATGTCAGCGTCTAAATTGGTCACAACAACGCTTGGAAAAATACTTGTCAGCGTCCAAAAATAAAAATGTTTAAAAATGAAAAAATGACCTTAACAAAGTAATTTATCCTAGAGAAGATAACCAAAAAGCTGATAATTATTATAGGGCGGCAAGCACTGTCCAGTTATGCACACTTGCTTATGCAAGATAGACATAACAGTCCTCTAGTGTCCCTTGCTAACCAAAACTCTTAACAACTAAGTTACCTTATAAAATTCCTTGTAACTCCCAGGTAAATCCCATAACAAAATCATTCCCAAGTCTCCCAACAGACCACAACCAATTCTAGGACAAAAATGTCTTGGCAGCATGCATAGTATATCAACTTTGCATGCTACAGTGCCTCATGATTTAGTAAAACTAACTCATACTCACCTGTGGACACAATCTAGAATTGTGATAAGAGTATCATATGGATACCCAAACATCCTAAAGGTTCCTAAGACCTCCCCTTAAACTATGATACATAAGTTGCTAAAAACATGCATGAACATAAAAAATTTATGTCAAGATAGGAATTAAAAATTCCAACCATCATCCATAAACAAAAACATGCTCAAATGCTTCTCCAATGATCCATAAGCAACTCTGTATTCAATGGTATACTGCTAACACCACCTGCACATTTAGATTGAAAACCACAAAACTAACATTTGTTGCTGACAACGCCCCGATAACACATGACAGCGTTGAGGGAAGCTTTGTCAGCGTTAGACAAATATATTGCTGACAACGTTACAAAAACACCTATCAGCGTTCAAGCAACATTTTTTAGTGTTAGAAAAATATAGTGGAAAATCTAAATTATCAAAAGACCAATAACAATGCATTATCCTGTACATACTTTTAAAAAAAGACTCCAAAACACATATTATGTGAGATTGATTATTCCAATACTTGTTACCAAGTATTGAAACCTCCCAACATCAAAAGGTTTAGTTAGTAAATCTGACACATTTTCTTCTGTGTCAACCCTATCTGGTTGTATTAAACCCTTTTCAAAACAATCTCTTATAAAATGGTGTCTAATTTCTATGTGTTTAGTTTTAGAATGATGTACAGGATTCTTAATAATGCATAAAGTGTTGTTATACAAATATCTTGGTATGCATGAAATTATACCCATAGTCCAACAGCTGGTTCTGAATCCACAAAACTTGTCCACAACAAGCAGCTGCAGCTACATACTCAGCTTCAGTTGTAGAATTAGCCACCACTGTTTGTTTCTTGCATTGCCAAGATATCAACCTGCTCCCAAGAAAATGACATCCACCAGTTGTGGATTTCCTATCAAATTTATCACCTCCATAGTCACTGTCTGAATATGAAATCAGCTCCAATGGTGAATCCTTTGGGTACCACAAACCAAGACTAGGATAGCATCTTAGGTACCTAAAGATCCTCTTCACATCATAAAGGTGACATTCTTTGGGAGTCACTTGATGGCGTGTACAAGCACACACAGCAAACATGATGTCAGGTCTGGAGGCTGTAAGGTACATCAAAGATCCAATCATGGATCTATAGTGCCTGACATCAACATCTTTCCCATCTCCAATCTTTCCCCAAGGGTGTTCTCTATCCATGGGAGTAGTAGCCCTCTTTTCATGTGGAGAAAAGCCAAATTTCTTAAAGATCTCTGCCACATACTTATCTTGGGAGATGAAGATACCATCTTCTTTCTACTGAACTTGTAAACCAAGAAAGAAGTTCATCTCCCCCATAGCACTCATCTTTAATTTGTCTGTCATAAGCTTGGAGAAATCCTCACTCATCTTTGGATCAGTAGACCCAAAAATGATGTCGTCAACATAGACCTGAATAAGCAACACATCCTTACCTTTCTTCTTTGTAAATAGTGTCTGATCTATGGTGCCCCTTTTGAATCCATTGTCCACTAGGTAAGTAGACAAAGTACCATACCATGCTCTTGGGGCTTGATGAAGTCCATACATAGCTTTCTTGACTCTATACACTTTGTTTGAATTCTCTGGATCCTCAAAACCAGGAGGTTGCATCACAATGTGTAGAAGTGTTGTCAACGTCTGAACCTTGTTTGTCAGCGTGTGAGCTAACAACGCTTGAACTATTGTTGTCAACGTCTGATCCATCAACATCTGAATTGGTCTTGTCAGTGCTAGATTTGCCTTTGTCAGCGCCTGAAGGACCATGCATGTTGTTATCTGGTGGTACTTGGGGACCACCATTATCTTTACCAGCAGCAGCAGCAGCAGCAAAAGCATCTGTCTATATGGGGATTGTAACATATTCTTGTATAGGAGATGACTTTTCTGCTTGTGATCCAACCTTTTCATGAACCTGTGTACCTGAAACATCAACAACTTGTTCTTCCACAACACTTGAAGTTACCTTCACAATGTCTGGATTAGTGACAGGCATATAATTTAAAGCTCTAGGTAAAGGTTCCAAGTCAAACAACAAATTAGGACCACTTTCAGGATCACTAGGTTTATTCTCTAAAAACCTAACATGTACTCTTTCAAGTATACGTTTTTCCTCTTTAAGATAAACCCTATATCCCTTGCTCTGCACTGAATACCCCATGAAGTAGCCTTCATCACCTTTTGCACTAAATTTACCTAAGGCATCACTAGTGTCTAAAACTACTACATGACAACCAAAAGGTCTGAGAAAACCATTATTAGGTTTTCTTCCCCAAAGTAACTCATAAGGTGTTTTGTTCAGAATTTTGTTAACCAATGCTCGATTTTGAACATAAAAAGCTGTATTAATAGCCTCAGCCCAAAAGGCTATAGGAAAATGAGCATCAGCCAACATGGTTCTGGCTGCTTCAATTAGGGTTCTATTTTCCCTCTCAGCAACCCTATTTTGCTGTGGGGTTCTGGCAACACTGAATTGCCTAGTAATTCCTTTCCTGGCACAGAAATCATCTAACTTTTTATTCCTAAATTCACCACCATTATCACTCCTAAGTATTTTAACTTCATTGCCAGATTTCTTCTCAATCTGAGTGATAAAATCAATTAAAGTATCAGCTGTATCACTCTTCATAGCTAGAAAGAAGGTCCAAGTAAACCTAGAAAAGTCATCTGTGATGACAAAGGAATAGGACTTTCCATTCAAACTTTCTATATTGGTTGGACCAAAGAGGTCCATACGAAGTAGATGAAGAGGTCTAGTACTAGAGTGCACCTGTTTGGACTTGAATGAGACCTTGTGCTGCTTGCCTTTAAGACATGCAACACAAGAGTGGTCATTGTGGAAGGCCTTCTCAGGCAAACCATCAACCAAGCCAAGTCTCACAAGCCTGTTTATATTCTTAAAATTTATGTGCCCTAGTCTCCTGTGCCACAAATTACTTTCATCTACTGAAGCTTTAGAATAAAAACAAGACATATTGTTATTCATTCTAATCCCATTCAAATTCACATTGTATATGTCCTTATGCCTAGGTGTTCTATAGTCAATATATTTCTCATCAGGGATCTTATAATCCTTGCTTAACACCAAACATTCAGTATCAGTAAACAGAACTTTATTTTTGTTATCACAAACTTGTGATACACTAAAAAGATTGTAGTCAAGTTCCTTTACCAAAAATACGTTCTCAAAATGTAAGTTCTTGGTGAGAAGGGTTCCTTTGCATGTGATAGTACCATATCCGCCTCTAAAGTAAACCTTATCACCATCCTTAATGGGAGTGAAGTTTGTGAGATAATCTTCCTTCCCTGTCATGTGCCTTGAGCATCCACTATCCCAATATCCATAATTATTGACCTGTTTTTGAATGCCCTGCACATAAAGAAAACAAATTAGTTTTCTTTGGGAAGCCAAGCCTTAGAAGACTTGGATTCATCTGGTTGTTCAATAAGAACAGACTTAGTTCTCATAACAACCCCATTTTCATCCTTCTTTGGATGAAATACCCAATTAACCCCAATAGGTTTTGTAATGACCTTTGAAATGTAATTAAATCTGTTGCAGGTCATTGAAATCCCATTATGATTAGGGTTTTGATCTTTCTTTGGTCTCCATGTTAAGCTTGAAAAGCTTTAGACCCCTTACCCTGTGGTTGCAAATATTTAGGTTTGGTCACGTTTCTGTCAGCGTTGGAACTGGTCTTGTCAACGCTGAAATTTCCCTTGTCAGCGTTAAACCTAGGGTTTGCTACAGAAACCCATTGCCTATTAGACCAAGTATTTGTCTTTTGAAATGGTCTTTGTCCATGAGTGTTAGAGCCTCTAGTGAAGAATGGGGCATGTCTAATCACTTCTGGACTTTGCTGCACACAAGGTTTGGGTCTGACAACGTTTGACTTTCTAACAACGTTGACTTTGTTCCTGTCAGCGCTGAATTTGTTCCTGTCAGCGCTGACTTTGGGAGCGTTGACACACTTATATGCCAAGTGTGAAAAGCTACCACAAGTGTAACAGGCTTTTCTAGACACAACCCTAGGTCTAGAAGAGAAGAAGCCTGTTCCATCATTGCTAACTTGGCTCTTAGGTGACCTAGTATTCCTATACATCTCTGCATACTTAATGCTAGGTTTTCTAACAGTGTTTGAGCTAAGGTCCACAGCTTTACCAGTGATTGGGTTTGTAACCTTAATAGGAGTTGACTCATTAGGACTTTCACATAGTAAGCCACCCTTAACAAATAAGGTAGGGTTAGCTTTCTTCCATTCATTTAGGTCAATCAACTTTTGTTGATACTCTTCAACAGGGGTGACAACTCTTGGTGAGGAATGAATTCCTCCTCTTGGAGTTCTGGCAAACCAGTCCAAGATAGCTCCTTTTGTTGGAAACCATAGAAGTCACCAGCTGGTGGTGGAACCACAGAGTAGTCATGCATCCCAATCCCAGTCATGTCCTTAGGATCCCTTTGTTTACTCACACATTCTCTTAGGGTTTGTGTTGCCTTATCAAATCTCTGGATTTTAAGGCCAACATTATCTTTGTTTTTAATGGCTTCATCTAATTTAGCCTGTAACTCACCATTAACACTTTCCATGATGTTTCTAATATCCATACTAGCATTTAACTCATGTTTTAAGATATTTATTTTATCTTTTAAGTCAAATTGCATTTTCTTGTATTCAGAAACTGTCTTCTCAGTTTGAGTGAGAGCTAGTTGGTAATTAGACAGTTTACATCTTTCAGTACTCACATCACTTAATAATCTTAACACCTCTTTGTTAAGTTTCTCAGTGTTTAACCTACAACCTTTACTACAAAAATCATCATCGTATACCTCAGTATCAGATGAAGAGGAGGAGTGTGCCATGAGAGCATATTCAACATGCTCTTCTTCTTCAATTTCAGCAACCAAAGCTTTATCCTCTTCCATATCCTTAGCCAGATAGCTCCAATCCCATCCCATACCATCAATTCCTTGAACTGAAACCATGGCTTTAGGATCCTGAGCCTTAACAATTTGACTTGAGGGTTTACCAGCATCAGATCTTCTAGGAGATCTGCATTCCCTCATGAAGTGCCCCATACGATGACAGTTGTAGCACTCAACTTTGGATTTATCAAATCCAGCTATGTCTTTTGCATTGAAGGTCATCTTCTTCTTAAACCTTCTGTTCCACTTGTTTGCTCTTATACTAGCAAGAGCCATGTTCCACTTAATGTCCATCTCTTCCAAGTGCTCATCACTTATCTGCTCAAGGTCCTCATATGTAATCACTGAACCATTGGGCAAAGAAGCAATATAAGCACATATAGTATCCAAATCCAAACCAACAAGTTTAACTCTTGGTGAGTCACTTTTGAATGTGTCAGCGTCTGAAAAGGAGACGTTGACAGGACATGTTCCAGCGCTGACACATTATGATCCAGTAACTGGATGCATGTAGGAGTCCTTCTGATTGAATTGACCTTCACTATGAGAGAAGAAGGCCATGTTACTGTTGGTAGACTTGCTTCCATGATCTAAAAGAGTTTCATCTTCCAACAGCCTCAGTTTATTGTAGATGTCATCAAACGTGGAACTTTTGTAAGTATTATTGGCAAGAATAGATCTTGCCTCAATCTTCCACGCCTCACGAAGACTTTTAAGAAAGGTAGCATTAATGTCAACATCACCAAGTTGTGTCCCCATGAAGGACAATTTGCTTGTAATGTCAAGCAATCTGCTTCTCACACTACTAAGCTTTTCATTAGGTTGAGCCTTGAAGACAGCATAATCATGCATAAGTTGCTTCTTCTTCTCTTCCTTAGTATCTTCATTGCCACCATATGCAACTTCAAGAGTTGCCCAAAGGTCTTTAGCAGATTCATAACCTCTATATTTATGCTGGTTCTCTTGTCCCAAAGAGAGTTTCAGAATATTTAGGGTTTTCATGTCAACCCTTTTCTTTGCTATGTCTTCAGCAGACACAGCTCTACCATCTTCAGGCTTTTCTTTCTTATCTGCTTTAGAACATCCAGCAACGGCTGCTCTTCCAGCAATAGCATCAGCAATCTTTTAGGATTTATTGAATGTGTTCCCATATTCAATAATCTCCCAGAGTGAGTAGTCATAGATCCCTAGATATTGCTCAAAGTTGAATTTCCATAATTCAAAGTTGGTTGCATCAAGCATGGGAATCTTGATGTTTGGTAAAGGTGAGGAGGAGGAGGTTAGTTCTGGATTTGACATGATGTTGTTAGGGTTTTTGAGAAAATTAGGGTTTTGGTGATTTTTAGGATTTCTTGTGTTCTTTAAGATCAAAAGTTCCTCAACAAGCTCTGATACCACTTTTTAAATAGTGTCTGATCTACTTGAGCGCTGACAAGTCTACCAACAGTAGATTGGCCAATGGTTCAGTCACAAAGTATAAGTAGACACAGCTCTACCTTGTTGAGGAATATTTAGTTCCAATTAGTTCCAACATTTAGGGCAGATTGGAAAAGTGGTAGAGTGAATATCAAGTGGTTCCAATTATCTTTATGTATTTTCTAAATCGATCTAAGTGGTTCCAATTAGCTTTAAATAGTGTCTGATCTACTTGAACTTTGTGAGAAATATTTAGGGTCATTGGTTCCAATATGCCCTTGTCTAAAATGGGTATTTGACCTCCCAAATCAGATTCATTAGGCATGGATGAGGTCTTAATTATGGTGGGACTGCCTTGGCCAACTTCTAAGCCAGAACCAATAGTCCCAGCCTCATCCATAGCACCAACCACACTTATGGTGGTGGTTCTCTCTGCTACATGGCTAGGACCACTAGAGGAGAACACTCCAGTAGTCCTTTGGTGTTTTTGGAACCTATATTGTGTTGGTGGAGATGATGATGTGGATTGGGTGGATGTGGGTTGGTTAAGGGGTGTTTGGGTCTGTGAAGGTTGAGTGTCAACGTTTGAAACAGGCACATCAACGCCAACATTTAACGTGTCAGCGTCGAAGGGTTCTTGGTCAATTTGCATATGTTGAGGTGAAGGTAATGGTTCAAGTATTGGGTCAATTTGGGGTTGAGGGTCAGGTTGGGGTTGAGTTGCTGCAATGACATCAAGCATAGCTTGGGTTAAGGGTAGGTCACGATGTGGGGGTGAGTTCATCTTCATAAAAATTACTTTCTTTTGCACAGGGATCTCATAAAAATCATTATGATCCCTTGTGCAGTATCCTTGGACATCAAAAACCATTTGTAAAAATCTGGGATAGGCTAAAGTCATTTTATTCCCTTTATTTTTACACATGCCCTCAAAAATCATTTTGGAATAATTAAATTTTTACCCAGTAGCAATGCACACAATAGCACTTGTAATAGATCTATTGATCTCATTGTGTGCAGTGCACTTGGGACTCAAACATTGTAGGAGGACATGTATTAGGTACTTCCAGGCTGGGGGAAACTCTTGTTTATGATATTTATTTAAAGTTCCTTCATCAGGAAAAGGATAACCCTAAGCCCGTAGCCCTTGTTCTATTTCTCTAATGGGAAGGGTGGTTATACCATCAGCGTCATCAAGATGCAAGGCTTGGCGTACCAAAGCCTCAGTAACCACCCAAGTTCTCCCATGAACAATAGAAGATAATGTAGTCACTCTATTAACTGTTGAGGAACTGACAGTGTTCCAAAACTGTTTAATATGTGTGACAGGAATGAGTGGTGCATGAGAGAGAGCATACCTAATAGGAGATGCGTTCAAATACGCCACCATTTGTGTGTATTGGGGAAACAGAGTATCATCAGCATCAAGATACGCGATCATGTTGTGTTGGCTTCTAAACCCCAATTCCAAATCTGATGGTTTAAACTTTGGTGCCATTGTTGAAAGCTGTTAAAAATGATTGATGAAGATGAAGTTGATAAGAGAAAATTATGTTAGACAAGAATAATAGGTACCCTGTTTAAAAATAGGAGCCAAATATATAGGAGAAGAAAATGCATGTGAATGGCCCAAAAATAGGCAAGTATTTTCAAAATGTAATCATGAAAATATTGAAAAATAATAAGTTTATCTCATGCATTAAATGAAAGTTATCAACTCCCAAAATTATGGCCTAAATATATGTCAAAAATTAACAACTGGGTAGGTCCCATTGAGTGTCAATGGTCAAAAATAACCTATCAACGCCCAACGGCTATATTCTTGTCAACGTTTGCCACAGCCATGTCAGCGTCTAAATTGGTCACAACAAGGCTTGGAAAAATACTTGTCAGCGTCCAAAAATAAAAATGTTTAAAAATGAAAAATGACCTTAACAAAGTAATTTATCCTAGAGAAGATAACCAAAAAGCTGATAATTATTATAGGGCGGCAAGCACTGTCCAGTTATGCACACTTGCTTATGCAAGATAGACATAACAGTCCTCTAGTGTCCCTTGCTAACCAAAAATCTTAACAACTAAGTTACCTTATAAAATTCCTTGTTACTCCCAGGTAAATCCCATAACAAAATCATTCCCAAGTCTCCCAACAGACCACAACCAATTCTAGGCCAAAAATGTCTTGGCAACATGCATAGTATATCAACTTTGTATGCTACAGTGCCTCATGATTTAGTAAAACTAACTCATACTCACCTGTGGACACAATCTAGAATTGTGATAAGAGTATCATATGGATACCCAAACATCCTAATGGTTCCTAAAACCTCCCCTTAAACTATGATACATAAGTTACTAAAAACATGCATGAACATAAAAAATTTATGTCAAGATAGGAATTAAAAATTCCAACCATCATCCATAAACAAAAACATGCTCAAATGCTTGTCCAATGATCCATAAGCAACTCTGTATTCAATGGTATACTGCTAACACCACCCGCACATTTAGATTGAAAACCACAAAACTAACATTTATTGCTGACAACTCCCCGATAACACATGACAGCGTTGAGGGAAGCTTTTTCAGCGTTAGACAAATATATTGCTGACAACGTTACAAAAACACCTATCAGCGTTCAAGAAACCTTTGTCAGTGTTAGAAAAATATAGTGGAAAATCTAAATTATCAAAAGACCAATAACAATGCATTATCCTGTACATACTTTTACAAAAAGACTCCAAAACACATATTATGTGAGATTGATCATTCCAATACTTGTTACCAAGTATTGAAACCTCCCAGCATCAAAAGGTTTAGTTAGTAAATCTGACACATTTTCTTCTGTGTCAACCCTATCTGGTTGTATTAAACCCTTTTCAAAACAATCTCTTATAAAATGGTGTCTAATTTCTATGTGTTTAGTTTTAGAATTATGTACATGATTCTTAATAATGCATAAAGTGCTGTTATTGTCAACAAATATCTTGGTATGCATGAAATTATACCCATAGTCCAACAGCTGGTTCTGAATCCATAAAACTTGTCCACAACAAGCAGCTGCAGCTACATACTCAGCTTCAGTTGTAGAATTAGCCACCACTGTTTGTTTCTTTCATTGCCAAGATATCAACCTACTCCCAAGAGCATGGTAAGGTTTCTCTAAAATGTCTTGGCTTCATCTTGTGGAAACCTTGGTTTCTGGATCTTTTAAGCTACTAGGAATGATCATTGTTCATATGATTAAACAATCAAAGCGGAATTAGAACAACAATCATTAACAAGGTGTTTGGACACAAAGAACATGAATTAAAACAAATGGGTTGCTCATTATATTAATAATAAACAACCACTAGACGTGTATACATTGAATCCCACGTCTAGTGCACACACGCTTTAGGTTTACATTGTGAATGAATTGATGAATAAAACCTAAGACCCTTTGTTCCTTTTATAGTGTAAGGATTAGGGTTTACAAGAGATAAAAACAAATAAACAAGTAAATCTTCTATTTAGATAAACATATACAGAATATATCCTGCATATATATCTAAATATAATCTTCTAAAAGCTTCTTGTCTACGTTTCTTTCAATGCTTGAATTGCATGTGACAATGCTTGGATTGCTCTTGACAATGCTTGCTTCCATCAGCGCCTAATTTGTTCTTGACAACGCCTGGAATACTCTTGTCAACGCTTAGACAAATACCTTCATGTTTTCTTCGTTTTTGAGTATCTGCCACATCAACTTTTTGACCCAGCAATCTTCCCCTAGTTGATGGTGGCAAAACTCTATGTGTATCTCTTGTAAGTCGTACATGATCTTCAAATTGCTTCCCCTCAAGTGTAGCATGTATTTCTTCCCCTTTTTGTCACATCAACAGGGAAGTAAACAATGTATGCAATCTTTGAAGATTCTCCAAATGTAGCTCTATGTAATGATCTTGAAGAACAATTAATATAATATTTTTGATGTAGAAGTAGAGTAACCCAAACCTATGTTCCATATCTTGTACGATGATGTGTTGAAGTATGTGGATGATACAAAAATCCTCATCCTTTGTGAGACACTGAGCACGATAATGTAACTCCTTCAAGTGATAGAAAATATGTGCATAGAGAACCATAAGAAAAATCACATATTCCTAGATCTTGTATCACTTCATCAGTAACCATGTAAGCATAAACAAGTTACCTTTAAAGTCAGTGGCTGGAAGTGCATGACTTTAAGATATGATAGAACACAAACTCGCGAAAATCTTCTTCAATCATCAAACTTACCATAAGAATTCTTCCCCTTAAGCCAACACTTCTTCATGACGAATCTTTATGAAATAATATATCATATGTAAAAGTTACATACGGATAACTCTTTTACAAGGCTATCCCGATTACATACTTTAAATATCCATCAAATTCCCACGAATAGTTGCTAACTCGCTTTAAGATCATTAATTCCTTTTAAAAATATCCGAGCCATAAATATCAACATGATATTCTAAATAAAACGGAGATTCCATGTACCTTCGTGTGTAAACAACTCCTTTTTGTATGCTAAAACGTACCAGTTTTCTCAAACAGCAGCAATCCTTGTATTGTCCAATATCCTCCTTTATCCAATATCTTTGGCAGTTATATTGTCCAATATCGGACAATACCTATCAGCGTTTGAATTCACATATATCGGACAACACTGTCAACGCTATCAGCATTTGACTTATTCTCTGTCAGCGTCAAAATATTTCTTGTCAGCGTCTACTCTTGTCAGCGTGTGTTTTCCTTTTATCAACGGCTCGGCTCAGCCACTGACATCATCTGTGCATATACTTTATGATTCGAGAGATAAAATATAATCCCTATAAGATAGGGATATCTTATACGATCAAATTGTTCCCATATTCTATTCCTCAAATCTCGTTCAAATTAAAAACATGATATCTAGATAATCTGACTTTCCTTTAAACACATTATGGCAACAAACGTGTCATCCAATCACAATTCTCTTATCGTGTGAACACAAACCTTGATCTCACGTCAATTGTCATCCCAATCCCATGTGCAACATATAAAAGAAAAGAAAACAATAACTTTGTTTGTTTATAGCTGTTGGGATCATATAAAAAGATTAATGTACCACGTGAAGACAAACAAACATGGTCCCCTTTGCTTTAATGAATCCAAGATAGCAAATAATAATTCCTTCCTGAACGGGACCCTTTTTGTCATGTGAACACAAAGTAGCATATGATCGTGTGAACACAATAATCAACCAATCGCGTCTTTGCTATGGACCACTCTTGCAACTCACGTGAACAGCTTTTCTTTAATACTTTTGCACAAATATTCTCCCAAAATAGTTGTATCTTCACACGTCTTTTCACTCTTTGTTGACTTTTTCAATCCAGCAGTCACTGTGTATCCCATGACTTTTATATTCTTTATCAACGTTAAATTACTAACCATCAACGTTGCTGTTTGACAAAAAGCCTACGTTTGAGTGTGAAAATAGCATACCTCTACTCCTTGGGACCATATGACCTGTTACTGTATCAACACACGTAACCTTTAGACAGCCCTTTTCTTTTCCTTCCATGAACAATCACTCATACGCTGCTATAACAAACCCTAGATTCTGATGAATCTAAACCTAAACCCTAATTAGGGTTTTGAGAATAAACAGCTTCGTACTATACACCAGAATACATTATAACAACCTCTAAACCTCATTCTTCTGCTCTTTTATTCGATCTAGGGTTTAAGAAACCCTAGTTCATGATTTTATGTAAATAAAGCAAAAACATTAATACCTTAAATAGTGAACTTCGACCTTGAATAACTTCTTCATTAGGACTCAGATCGAAAATCCCTTCGGTGAGATTCTAGACACAAGTGCCAAGAAAATACAGTCCAAAAATCACGAAGATCCAACGGTTAACGAAGGAGAGATCGTGTTTTGAACATGGCTGTCCACAGAAAACTGCATTCATCCTACTGCTGACTTTGACGCTTAATAACTTTTTCCTGGGGATAAAACTCGACAATCCCTCCGGTAGATGTCTAGATATATGTGTATAGAACACACATAAAAAATTTCATGACGATCCAACGGTTCAATAAAAAGTTATGACCTTCTGAATACTGATGCGCACACAAAAACGTCCAGAAAAACCCTAGACAGATTTTTCTTCTTTTCACCATACACGAACACCTTGTTGGTCCTAGCATCACGAGCCCGGAGGCTCTGATACCAATTGTGGATCCCAAACTTAGATCGATTTAGCTTTATGTATACGAGATTAGATCAAGTAATACACTTAGAGAAACCTTTGTATATGTTTATGACAATCTAAGTGTTATGCGGAGTTAACACTTAAACAAGAACACAATGATATAAACAAACTTTCACTTTGATTAATGATATCAAACTTGCTTACAATGAAATTAGTTTACGTATGAAAACTTATATTGAACATTAACCTAAAGGTCTTCTTTTATAGACATAAGAAGCCTTGTACAATAATCTACGTATCAACTATTCTAGGTAAAGATAAATATAGAAAATACATTGGTGTTCCTATCTTTACTAGAAGTAATCTAGAATACAATAAACGCGTAGAGCATATCTTCCCATCAGTGCTTGTCTTCAATGTATCAACGCTTGACTTTATCTTGTCAACGCTTGAGCTGTCAGCGTTTGTTTTGCTCCTGTCAACGCTTGTTTTACTCTTGTCAGCGCTCAAGTAGATTGGCTATAATTTATTCCCAACAACGCTTGGAAAAATACTTGTCAGCGTCCAAAAATAAAAATGTTTAAAAATGAAAAATGACCTTAACAAAGTAATTTATCCTAGAGAAGATAACCAAAAAGCTGATAATTATTATAGGGTGACAAGCACTGTCCAGTTATGCACACTTGCTTATGCAAGATAGACATAACAGTCCTCTAGTGTCCCTTGCTAACCAAAACTCTTAACAACTAAGTTACCTTATAAAATTCCTTGTTACTCCCAGGTAAATCCCATAACAAAATCATTCCCAAGTCTCCCAACAGACCACAACCAATTCTATGCCAAAAATGTCTTGGCAGCATGCATAGTATATCAACTTTGCATGCTACAGTGCCTCATGATTTAGTAAAACTAACTCATACTCACCTGTGGACACAATCTTGAATTGTGATAAGAGTATCATATGGATACCCAAACATCCTAAAGGTTCCTAAAACCTCCCCTTAAACTATGATACATAAGTTGCTAAAAACATGCATGAACATAAAAAATTTATGTCAAGATAGGAATTAAAAATTCCAACCATCATCCATAAACAAAAACATGCTCAAATGCTTCTCCAATGATCCATAAGCAACTCTGTATTCAATAACACCACTTGCACATTTAGATTGAAAACCACAAAACTAACATTTGTTGCTGACAACGCCCCGATAACACATGACAGCGTTGAGGGAAGCTTTGTCAGCGTTAGACAAATATATGGCGGACAACGTTACAAAAACACCTATCAGCGTTCAAGCAACCTTTGTCAGTGTTAGAAAAATATAGTGGAAAATCTAAATTATCAAAAGACCAATAACAATGCATTATCCTGTACATACTTTTATAAAAAGACCCCAAAACACATATTATGTGAGATTGATCATTCCAATACTTGTTACCAAGTATTGAAACCTCCCAGCATCAAAAGATTTAGTTAGTAAATCTGACACATTTTCTTCTGTGTCAACCCTATCTGGTTGTATTAAACCCTTTTTAAAACAATCTCTTATATAATGGTGTCTAATTTCTATGTGTTTAGTTTTAGTATGATGTGCAGGATTCTTAATAATGCATAAAGTGCTGTCAACGTCTGAACCTTGTTTGTCAGCGTGTGAGCTAACAACGCTTGAACTATTGTTGTCAACGTCTGAGCCATCAACGTTTGAATTGGTCTTGTCAGCGCTAGATTTGCCTTTGCCAGCGCCTAAAGGACCATGCATGTTGTTATCTGTTGGTACTTGGGGACCACCATTATCTTTACCAGCAGCAGCAGCAGCAGCAAAAGCATATGTCCATATGGGGATTGTAACATATTCTTGTATAGGAGATGACTTTTATGCTTGTGATCCAACCTTTTCATGAACCTGTGTACCTGAAACATCAACAACTTGTTCTTCCAAAACACTTGAAGTTACCTTCACAATGTCTGGATTAGTGACAGGCATATAATTTAAAGCTTTAGATAAAGGTTCCATGTCAAACAACCAATTAGGACCACTTTCAGGATCACTAGGTTTATTCTCTAAAAACCTAACATGTACTCTTTCAAGTATACGTTTTTCCTCTTTAAGATAAACCCTATATCCCTTGCTCTGCACTGAATACCCCATGAAGTCGCCTTCATCACCTTTTGCACTAAATTTACCTAAGGCATCACTAGTGTCTAAAACTACTACATGACAACCAAAAGGTCTGCGAAAACCAATATTAGGTTTTCTTCCTCAAAGTAACTCATAAGGTGTTTTGTTCTGAATTTGGTTAACCAATGCTCTATTTTGAACATAACAAGCTGTATTAACAGCCTCAGCCCAAAAGGCTATAGGAAAATGAGCATCAGCCAACATGGTTCTGGCTGCTTCAATTAGGGTTCTATTTTTCCTCTCAGCAACCCTATTTTGCTGTGAGGTTCTGGCAACACTGAATTGCCTAGTAATTCCTTTCCTGGCAAAGAAATCATCTAACTTTTTATTCCTAAATTCACCACCATTATCACTCCTAAGTATTTTAACTTCATTGCCAGATTTCTTCTCAATCTGACTGATAAAATCAATTAAAGTATCAGTTGTATCACTCTTAATAGCTAGAAAGAAGGTCCAAGTAAACCTAGAAAAGTCATATGTGATGACAAAGCAATAGGACTTTCCATTAAAACTTTCTATATTGGTTGGACCAAAGAGGTTCATATGAAGCAAATGAAGAGGTCTAGTACTAGAGTGCACCTGTTTGGACTTGAATGAGACCTTGTGCTGCTTGCCTTTAAGACATGCAACACAAGAGTGGTCATTGTGGAAGGCCTTCTCAGGCAAACCATCAACCAAGCCAAGTCTCACAAGCCTATTTATATTCTTAAAATTTATGTGCCCTAGTCTCTTGTGCCACAAATTACTTTCATCTACTGAAGCTTTAGCATAAAAACAAGACATATTGTTATTCATTCTAATCCCATTCAGATTCACATTGTATATGTCCTTATGCCTAGGTGTTCTATAGTCAATATATTTCTCATCAGGGATCTTATAATCCTTGCTTAACAGCAAACATTCAGTATTAGTAAACAGAACTTTATTTTTGTTATCACAAACTTGTGATACACTAAAAGATTGTAGTTAAGTTCCTTTACCAAAAATACGTTCTCAAAACTTAAGTTCTTGGTGAGAAGGGTTCCTTTGCCTGTGATAGTACCATATCCACCTCCAAAGTAAACCTTATCACCATCCTTAATGGGAGTGAAGTTTGTGAGATAATCTTCCTTCCCTGTCATGTGCCTTGAGCATCCACTATCCCAATATCCATAATCATTGACCTGTTTTTGAATGCCCTACACATAAAGAAAACAAATTAGTTTTCTTTGGGAACCCAAGCCTTAGAAGACTTGGATTCATCTGGTTGTTCAATAAGAACAGACTTAGTTCTCATAACAACCCCATTTTCATCCTTCTTAGGATGAAATACCCAATTAACCCTAATAGGTTTTGTAATGACCTTTGAAATGTAATTAAATCTGTTACAGGTCATTGAAATCCCATTATCATTAGGGTTTTGATCTTTCTTTGGTCTCCATGTTAAGCTTGAAGAAGCTTTAGACCCCTTACCCTGTGGTTGCAAATATTTAGGTCTGGTCACGTTTCTGTCAGCGTTGGAATTGGTCTTGTCAACGCTGAAATTTCCCTTGTCAGCGTTGAACCTAGGGTTTGCTACAGAAACCCATTGCCTATTAGACCAAGTATTTGTCTTTTGAAATGGTCTTTGTCCATGAGTGTTAGACCCTCTAGTGAAGAATGGGGTAGGTCTAATCACTTGTGGACTTTGCTACACACAAGGTTTGGGTCTGACAACGTTTGACTTTCTAACAACGTTGACTTTGTTCCTGTCAGAGCTAAATTTGTTCCTGTCAGCGCTGACTTTGGGAGCGTTGACACACTTATATGCCAAGTGTGAAAAGCTACCACAAGTGTAACAGGCTTTTCTAGACACAACCCTAGGTCTAGAAGAGAAGAAGCCTGTTCCATCATTGCTAACTTGGCTCTTAGGTGACCTAGTATTCCTATACATCTCTGCATACTTAATGCTAGGTTTTCTAACAGTGTTTGAGCCAAGGTCCACAGCTTTACCAGTGATTGGGTTTGTAAACTTAATAGGAGTTGACTCATTAGGACTTTCACATTGTAAGCCACCCTTAACAAATAAGGTAGGGTTAGCTTTCTTCCATTCATTTAGGTCAGTCAACTTTTGTTGATACTCTTCAACAAGGGTGACAACTCTTGGTGGAGGAATGAATTCCTCCTCTTGGAGTTCTGGCAAACCAGTCCAAGATAGGTCCTTTTGTTGGACACCATAGAAGTCACCAGCTGGTGGTGGAACCACAGAGTAGTCTTGCATCCCAATCCCAGTCATGTCCTTAGGATCCCTTTGTTTACTCACACATTCTCCTAGGGTTTGTGTTGCCTTATCAAATCTCTGGATTTTAAGGCCAACATTATCTTTGTTTTTAATGGCTTTATCTAATTTAGCCTGTAACTCACCATTAACCCTTTCCATGATGTTTCTAATATCCATACTAGCATTTAACTCATGCTTTAAGATATTTATTTTATCTTTTAAGTCAAATTCCATTTTCTTATATTCAGAAACTGTCTTCTCAGTTTGAGTGAGAGCTAGTTGGTAATTAGACAGTTTGCATCTTTCAGTACTCACGTCACTTAATAATCTTAACACCTCTTTGTTAAGTTTCTCAGTGTTTAACCTACAACCTTTACTACAAAAAGCATCATCGTATACCTCATTATCAGATGAAGAGGAGGAGTGTGCCATGAGAGCATATTCAACATGCTCTTCTTCAATTTCAGCAACCAAAGCTTTATCCTCTTCCATATCCTTAGCCAGATAGCTCCAATCCCATTCCATACCATCAATTCCTTGAACTGCAACCATGGCTTTAGGATCCTGAGCCTTAACAATTTGACTTGAGGGTTTACCAGCATCAGATCTTCTAGGAGATCTGCATTCCCTCATGAAGTGCCCCATACGATGACAGTTGTAGCACTCAACTTTGGATTTATCAAATCCAGCTGTGTCTTTTGCATTGAAGGTCATCTTCTTCTTAAACCTTCTGTTCCACCTGTTTGCTCTTATACTAGCAAGAGCCATGTTTCACTTAATGTCCATCTCTTCCAAGTGCTCATCACTTATCTGCTCAAGGTCCTCATATGTAATCACTGAACCATTGGGAAAAGAAGCAATATAAGCACATACAGTATCCAAATCCAAACCAGCAAGTTTAACTCTTGGTGAGTCACTTTTGAATGTGTCAGCGTCTGAAAAGGAGACGTTGACAGGACATGTTCCAACGCTGACACATGATGATCCAGTAACTGGATGCATGTAGGAGTCCTTCTGATTGAATTGACCTTCACTATGAGAGAAGAAGGCCATGTTACTGTTGGTAGACTTGCTTCCATGCTCTAAAAGAGTTTCATCTTCCAACAGCCTCAGTTTGTTGTAGATGTCATCAAACGTGGAACTTTTGTAAGTATTATTGGCAAGAATAGATCTTGCCTCAATCTTCCACGCCTCACCAAGACTTTTAAGAAAGGTAGCATTAATGTCAACATCACCAAGTTGTGTCCCCATGAAGGACAATTTGCTTGTAATGTCAAGCAATCTGCTTCTCACACTACTAAGCTTTTCATTAGGTTGAGCCTTGAAGACAACATAATCATGCATAAGTTGCTTCTTCTTCTCTTCCTTAGTATCTTTATTGCCACCATATGTGTGACAATCCGTCAATTTATGGTCGATATTTTATTCTCAATATTTGTTTGAAAACATTATTTTAATGTTACAATATGAACTCACTTATTTTTGGGAAGAAATTTGGATTTACGTCTTGGAGTAGCATCGACTACGTCTAAACCGGAGGATTCAACGTTACGTGCTTACGTTTACGTACACCGTCTTTGGTGACAGTCCGACACTTCAGAAAATAAATTTATCCATGAATATTATTTTGGAGTTTTAAATTTGTGTTGGTTCATAAACTCACAAATTTACGAGAAGAAACTAGGACTTACGATTTTATTTTAACGTCCTTTACGACTAAACCAGAAACCTTTGGATTACGTATTTACGTTTTCGAACTCCGTTTTTGATGAGACAATTTTTATTGGATTCGTTTTGTGTCGTTGATTCATAATTTATAAAAACGTTTTTCGTGAAACGACCCGAGGGCACGCAAATCGAGGAAACTAGAATCGAGTAGTACCCGTAAATAAATGGGATGAGACAAGTGGGACACTTGTCCCACCCCACTCCAAAACCGGCTACAAAACTACACTTCACCAACTTAGTGTCAAGTGTAAGCTAAGTTGCTAACACTTGTCACATTATCTTACATTGTAAGCCACTTTCCCTCAAAACCATCCATCCTAAACTAGCAACTCATTTACAACATGAAATCCACTCAAAAATTCTCTCCCTTGGTTCTTCCTTGCCGTCCCAAAAATAAGAAGAAACACCCATTTGATCTAAATTTCACCACAAATCTTATGTTATTCTTGCATAAGATGATGTCCTTTTGAAGACCTATTGAATGGTGGTAATTATAACATCCATGGAGGAGTATTCATGGTGTCTTGGGGCTGATTTTCCACAAGGAGATTAGGAAGATTGGTGGTCATGAAGATGGTCTTGGTGCATCACAAGTTTCTCCATCCAAGTCCATGTCAAACTCATAATCTACATCAACTTGGTGGTATAAAGATTGTCCTCCTCAACTTCTTGTTATTTTGATTATGTAAACATGTATTTTATTTCCTATTGTATATGTATATGATGATTATATGATGATAAAAATGTTATGTGGGGATTTGGTGTTGATAAACATGATTAAAAAGGTGAAAAAACTATAAGAAACAAGGCTAAAATCTTGTCTAAATTTGATGGCTGTATAAAACAGTAAAGAAACATGTTATGAACTGATGAAATGATGAAGTAGAATCCATTTACAGTAAGCTAAATGTCTTGTACACATGTGAGAGTTGGCCATGCAATGGAATCATTGTAATGAGTGAGATATGATCAAAACAAGTTTAGGGTATAAATCTGCGGTTACTATTTTGGACGATTTTTAGAAAATACTTAAAGGATGATTCAACAGTAGCTATAGAAGAGTTAAATGTAGCACATATCATGTAGTTTATGTGATAAAAATTTGAGCTTCTATCTCCATGTAGAACTCAAGATATGGCAGTTTTGGTGAAAGTGAAGATAAAAATCAGATTTTTGGAAATTAAAGTATAATACTATTATATAAGCACTCAAAATTATATTGTATAAAATGTAAAGTTAAAACCCACTAACTCTTGGATTTTTATTTATATAAATATGTACAATGATAAATAAGTGGACATTTTATAAAAATGGTAACTTGTTATGTTTTATAAGTTATAAAAACTATAAACATGATTTTTACGACTTTTTCGGCTATTGCCGTAAAATTAACGTTTTTGTTAAATAAAACTTAGATGGTTGGACCCGTCTAATGAAAACTTTATAAAACTTATATAATGATATATAGACATGTATAACAAGTAAAAACCGATAAAAACCCGAACTATAGGACATACGGACATTAACGAGCTAAGTAAACATATTGGACTAATACTTGGGCTAATAATTGGACTAAATAAGATAAACACCCATAAAAAGAACTTATTGGGCTTAACCCATTTGGGCCCAACTTGAAAGTGTATGTACTGATAATATAAGTACAAAACGGATTAAAATAAGTTAAATAACTTATAATAAGCTTATTGGACTTAAGACACGTAAATGGGTAAAACTAGTAAACTAATATAAAAGTTATCGACATATAACACTAAAATGAGTTAACGAGAATATGTAAACCCACTTGATCATCATATATATATAATCATCATATGTATACATACTTGTTATTTTTATAAAGTCATTGGACAAACGTCTAAGACCGAGTATTATTTGTCTAGGTTTCCGTGATTGAAGCACGTACCGTACGTCCGAATTGCCGATAACCCGTCTTCCCACATCAACGTGAGTTCATAGCCTCGCACTCTTTTAAATGTTTTTATAAATATTTTATAAACCCGCGAGGGAGATAACATGTTAGTTTTTATAAAATTAGGACACCATTTGTCCCGATTGTTTGTTTATTGATTTTGGACCCGGATGAATGAATGACCCGAATGTATGACCCGATAAATGAATAAAGGACCCGATAGATGAAATCAAATGGATTATTAAAGTTAGGTTATGTCACTAAAATTCCCATTAGCATGAATTGTGAACTACCGGGAGTTGGTAGACGCTTATGCATTTAATAGTACTATTTGGGGACGATCACCCCAGTTCGCGCCTTGACGGTTCCCGTCGTGCCACATTGATTGGTAAGCGAATTTATGTATGAGAAGATTTCCATAGCGTGACCTTTTTGACGACACGCTACTTTAGATGGGCAAAATTGGTATCGGGTTAGCTACCCGTTTTGGTTTAGTAAGGTAACAATGTCATGCGGCTTATAATAATCCAAAAACTAACGAAATACTACTAGACGCTCCGAATTACGATGTATTGTCTGACTAGCAATACTGGGTCATACTATTGATATTATGTTTGTGTTTTGGTTTTCATAACCATATTCATATAACGGTTTTTATTTAATCTATACAACGATGTAAAACGTATTGTATGATGTTTTTACGACATTGGCTCGTATAATGATTTTTAAGGCAAATGCCTATATTATGATTTTGATAAAGATTTGTATAAAATGATTTTGGCTATTCTATGGCCTTTTACAATGATTTGTACGAAATGATTTTTGGTAATAATTTTATACCAAAGTTATATTGATGGAATTTATTAAACTCTATGAATTCACTCGGCGTTATCGCTGACCTTTTCTTTTAACATGTCTTATCTCAGGTACTTGAAGGTAATTCTCGGGAAGGCGACAAGAATTCATGGCCCGCACTTAAACAATATTTTCCATTCAAATACTTTGTAAAACTTTGTATGAAATGTAATGACTTGGGACCGATGTAACTTTGATATTTATGAATGGAAATGCTTTTATTATTAAACGACGCGATTTTTATGCGTTGTCTATGATGTGAGTAATGTGCTATCCCCTAACACCAACGAGTCTTCCGCTGTATTGAGTTGTTTAAATTTGGGGGTGTTACAGTTTGGTACCAGAGCTCTCGTTATAGAGAACGAAAGATTTTTAAAACCAAGGTTTTGAATAAAACTTTTCAAAATCTTTTAACTATAAACATTTTTCTAAAAATGTCTAAAAATCTTTTGACTATAACGGTGCCGAAGAATTCCCGAGTTACCGACAAGACCAGACTGAGAAGTGTTATTTTAATATATATATAACTTGGATTATATATATATATATGATGTAATTTTATTACATGATTGCTTGATGATTATTTTAATATTTATACGAGGTATTTATACGACGTAGATTGTCACAAGTAACCCTAAATCCCTTAGTAAATTAATCGAAGCTATTCTCGTAGGAATTCTAGCTATCCTAGATCTAAACCAAGTTGTGGATCTTTATGATCCCAACAAATGGTCGATATTCGTAGAAATGTAGATAGTAGTTGAATGTGATATTGAAAAAGAATTGGCGAGATTAAAACTGATATCGATGTCATGACGATCTTTCCTTATAGAGTGGAGTTTGACAGAACGTTATCACCTGGAAAGATGTCATCTGATTCGTTGTCATCCAATTCTTAGATTTGAAATCGAAAGGGGTGAATATTGCACTTGAGGCTGTTATTGGAACCATTACCCAAAAGCCTCATGCCACTAATACCTTTCCGAGAAGTCTGATTGAATGTATGAGTCATCTCATACTAGAGACTCATTTGATAATTGTTGTTGTAAGAGCTAATAGGATTGGAAATTAAGTGTTTATTTATATTGAGATTGTATTGCCTTTACAAGGCCGAAGAATAAGATTGAAAGTATTGGAATATGAGGTAGGATATCGAATTGAGTATGAGTTGATTGAAACTTGAATAAAGTAAAATTTAACCCGAATGGAATATGAGATCGTTAAGAGGAAGTTGTTAAGTTCTGTGATTGAATTATAAGGTTTTAATTGATTGTTGATTCGTGTTAAGGGTTGTTCCTAGGCCATTGTCCAATGATGAGGATGCCCAGTGTCCAATAAATAAATTGAAGAAATCTTCTTCTGAATTGGGACCGATGGATCTTTCGGGACATGTGGAACACCAAATGACTCTTGTAGATTAGTATTCATGATGGTATCTTTTAAAAATAATCCCTAACCTAACTGTGACATCAGTTGGTAGGATGAGTTCTGAGAATTGTATGACATAGTGACACGTAATGTGTTACGGTACAATTTTGACTTGTTTGTGATTAATGGAAAGACTACCTTTGATTGCTAAATTCTACATGTATCGATGTTATCTATCTTTTATTGCTTCATCCTAATGTTCACATTAGTGATGCAACCATTGGACAAGTACTCATCTCGAATTGAGTTACGTTGTGGATTATTCTTTTGAGTGCCATCGAGATCATGAACCTCATGATTAATTGGCTAAGCTCATTTCCTATCATATTGTAGTTAGTTCTTGGTGAACAAGCTTTCATCACTCTTTTGCAGATCACTCATTGTTTTTATAAGATAAAACGGTATCCTTTGAGAAAAATTAAATTTTCATCACTATAAGGATTATTCATAGTGAGATTTATAAGTGATTGTTATCGAAATGAAGTTGTTTATAAAACACCTTGGAAAACTTAATTGTTTTCATAACATGGAAAATCTTTGTAAATTTATTCCTGATTCTTATCTAAGAATTAAGCATGAAAATGTTTTTATTATAAACATGATGATAAAATTTTGACGAACTGAGTATTGCATCGTTAATCTTGAAATTGTATATAGTTGCGCGCCTACATACAATTTGGAATGGACCATGCAAGGCTGATTAGTAGTCACCATAAAACTAATGAATAAACACTACATTTTCTTTGAAGATTGTGAAATATTAAAATTTATGAGATCTGCAAGAAGTGAAAAATAGGGACATATTGATAGGGACACCTACATATGTTCCTGTAGCATCTATTCTTCTGAGTTGAATTTACTCATTTGTGGAATTTGTCTTATTTGACAATTGATATTCCGTTCTTGTCCAATTCTCCCGTAGTGAGATCCTTAGGAAAAGTATCTGATTACCGAGTGTTGATACCCGACTGGATGTATCGACGTTCTTATCATTTCTTTTGATTTGATTTCATTTGAATGACCTGGGTAACGATCCGAGGAGCTTTCGAATGCGTACTCAAATTAATGAAAACATGGGATATATTTATATTCGTTAGATGTTTTCATCTGTATCTGATTTTAAATTCTCTCGCATAGATTATGAGTTGACCTTACTCTTTAGATGATAGTTGTGTTCTCATCTATCCTTGAATTTGTGAAGGATTATGAGTTATTATTAGTATTTTGAGAAGTTCACATCTTATCGACGGCAATGAAACTGAAAAGTTGGTAATGCCAGTAGAATGGATTGATTGATTATGACATGACGACATTGTCCTAATTGATGGGAACTCGAATTGAATTCCCCTAAATGATAAGATGTTGATTATCAAAAGTGATCTAAATAATTCTTGACGGATGCTCGTATCCTGCATTTAGACTTGAGATTATACCGTGAATGGTTGTGAATTAGTCATAGATATTATAATCTAGAAAGAACCTAATATGAATTTATTAAAAGATGTTTCGGTTATCTGAAACTTTAGGAAGTTTTTGTTGATGAATTACCTAGACTTTTGCCATTAAGACAAGTTGAATTTGGTATTAATTATATTCCCGGTGCTGCACCTGTGGCTTGTGCACTGTACGTCAGCACCATCTGAATTTAAGGAATTACCGTACAACTGAGAGAGTTGTCGGAGAAAGATTTTATTATACCAAGCCTGTCATCATGAAGAGCTACGGTGTTATCATTCCTTATATTTATAGATTACTGTGAATTGAGTAAATTGACAATCGAAAACAATATCCATAACTCGAAATGGAAGATTTGTTCGATCATTTACAAGGTTCTAACAATTTGATCCATGGCATGGTTATTATCAACTTCGCATCTGCGAAAGAGATTATCTATTCCAATCACTAAATCCGGTGCTTGTAATGAACATTATGAGTTTCACATGGTGACGTTTGGATTGACTAATACACATGTAGCATTCATAAATTTGGTGAATCACGTGTGTAGGCTGTAATTTGATAAATTCATGCTCGTGATCATTAAATACCATTTGTTTATAAAAATGAGAATGAAGTTAATAATTAATTATAGATTGCCGTGAATTGGCCGAACAATAAAAACATGTACCTTAAATATCTAACATAAGACTTAAGACTTAATTCTTTGCATGATGTAACCGTGTGATTAATAGATAATGAAAGCTATATTGACTTTTCAAAGATTAGAACCATTAACGCTTAGGGATTAAAAACTTAATCCTTTACATAAAATGACCGTTGGATTAATAATGGTAAGATGTATGCATATAGACTCTTCAAAAATTAAGAGCCCTTTTAAGACTTTGGGTTTTACTAAAAAGAAAGTGCGAATATATTTTGACAAATGTTTTAACAAAGGATTTTAAGGGATTATCCCCTTATACACAAACCATTTAACTAAACTTCTGTTTAGGGGTAAATGTTTGTGTATACTTCTAGACAACCTAAGAAGGATTGAGGAAAACCATTTAAAACATGACTTGAAATTTGAAACGATAATTTACGCTTTTCAAACTAAGGAAATTTTTACCAAAGTATAAACAAAGATTTTTCAAACATTTACGAATCTTATTAATTATTTTTGATAAATCAACAAAAATCTTGTTAATTAAATTCAAATTTATCTTTGAACATTTTATATAATTGTCGAACTAAGAAATTTAAAACTTTTACGTTTACGCTTCATAAAAATTAACTAATAATTATTTAATTAATTATAATAATTATCGACGCTTTAGACGACGGATTGAGTAAAACGGATAAAAATGATAGTAAATACGAAACAAAGACTTAGAAAATGTGAAGAAAGAATTTTGAATAAATACGGTTATGATACTTATTTCATCAGGAAAGTGAACGTAATTACTGACGCATAATATAGAAAGAATACCTGAGTGAATTATGGACGTGATAATTATATCATCATGAGAGATGAATATAAATACCGACGCATTATGTAGAAAAGATAAAGAACCAATTAGGACATGTTCCTTAATAATGATTGTGCGAAATAAATTGCCAAACGATATAAAAATAAACGATGCTTATTAGAAGAATAACATAGATAATAAAAGGGGTTCGCGGCTAATGTGAACCATTAGAATTATGAAGCCGATGGCGTTAAATGTATAAAAGACCACATATGATTGTCTAAATATGGAAGATTGTGAGATATAGTTATGTAGGAATTTGTAAGTATAAGTATTCTATTTATGTCATTTATGACTAAAAGTATCTTTGTCTGAAAAAGTTGTACTAATGGCAATTATGAAGGCAGACATCGCCTCATACATTAGTAAACGTCTAGCTATTGCAAAGGTCATCATCTGAATTTGATTCGATTTGGGTCATCGTCGACAGACTGACCAAATCTGCTAATATCATTCTCGTTAATGATAGAATCTTGATGAAGAAATAGACTCTTTTATTTAAAGGAAGTTATATAAACATAGTGTGCCTGTATCGATCATCTATATATCAAGATCCTCGCTTCGCATCGAATTTCTAGAGATTTGCTCAGAAATCATTGAGAACGAACCTTGATGAGAGTACTATGTACCACCCCAATCGAAGGGACAAGGTAAAGTAACAATACAAAGTAATATAAGTGCTGTTTTATGTTTGAATTATTGACCCTTGGTAATAGATCGTATAATCGTTTTCCCTTGGAGGATTACCATTGATAATTATCGTATTAGGATCGAGATCGAATCTTGTTAGGATCTAATTCTTAGAGCATCTGTAAGCAGGAGTTGAGATGAAGACATCCGACATACACCCATTGTGAGTTGGACATGTCTTTTAGGTTTAAGGTTCCTATGATGGCGAACCTATCCTTGCAAAATACCCGACCCGCGAGATTTGAAATGATTGTTGAAATTAGGATCTGATTATTGACTGCCGGTAGTAGGCAGGAGGTTATGTGAATATGAAATGTAGATCTTGAAGTGCCAAATGGGTAGCGAAGTTATGCCACAATTTTTAAACTTGGAAAATGAATTCATGATCTGACAAATCATGGGATATAAGTCCCCGTTGTATGGGACCATAGAGATGATGTAAAAAGATTGGTTTGAAAGGCATATAAGCTGGATCTACCCTAGGACTTCAAAGACTGCGTGAATTATGTTTCGTATATCGAACTTGATGGAATATCTATCAAGTGAAATTCTGAATTCTTCTAAGTAAAGCTTAGATCGGCGAAAAGTTGCATTCATCAGAAACCCGTGAACATCATGGATAGAGAAAGTAAGTCAACATTTAGCCTGATCTTATTCCCGTAGTTATGTTTGCTGAAACTCGCGTATTGTAATGAATTGTACTTGTGAGAAAAGACCGAGTGTGGAGGAAATACCCACATGGCTTTAACTCTATAAGAAGCGAGTAGTAAGGTAAGATGATCTTTGAGGACAAAGATCCTGTTTAGGGGTAAATGCTGTGACAATCCGTCAATTTATGGTCGATATTTTATTCTCAATATTTGTTTGAAAACATTAATTTAATGTTACAATATGAACTCACTTATTTTTGGGAAGAAATTTAGATTTACGTCTTAGAGTAGCATCGACTACGTCTAAACCGGAGGATTCAACGTTACGTGCTTACGTTTACGTACACCGTCTTTGGTGACAGTCCGACACTTCAGAAAATAAATTTATCCATGAATATTATTTTGGAGTTTTAAATTTGTGTTGGTTCATAAACTCACAAATTTACGAGAAGAAACTAGGACTTACGATTTTATTTTAACGTCCTTTACGACTAAACCGGAAACCTTAGGATTACGTATTTACGTTTTCGAACTCCGTTTTTGATGAGACAATTTTTATTGGATTTGTTTTGTGCCGTTGATTCATAATTTATAAAAACGTTTTTCGTGAAACGACCCGAGGGCACGCAAATCGAGGAAACTAGAATCGAGGAGTACCCGTAAATAAATGGGATGAGACAAGTGGGACACTTGTCCCACCCCACTCCAAAACCGGCTACAAAACTACACTTCACCAACTTAGTGTCAAGTGTAAGCTAAGTTGCTAACACTTGTCACATTAGCTTACATTGTAAGCCACTTTCCCTCAAAACAATCCATCCTAAACTAGCAACTCATTTACAACATGCAATCCACTCAAAAATTCTCTCCATTGGTTCTTCCTTGCCGTCCCAAAAATAAGAAGAAACACCCATTTGATCTAAATTTCACCACAAATCTTATGTTATTCTTGCATAAGATGATGTCCTTTTGAAGACCTATTGAATGGTGGTAATTATAACATCCATGGAGGAGTATTCATAGTGTCTTGGGGCTGATTTTCCACAAGGAGATTAGGAAGATTGGTGGTCATGAAGATGGTCTTGGTGCATCACAAGTTTCTCCATCCAAGTCCATGTCAAACTCATAACCTACATCAACTTGGTGATATAAAGATTGTCCTCCTCAACTTCTTGTTATTTTGATTATGTAAACATGTATTTTATTTCCTATTGTATATGTATATGATGATTATATGATGATAAAAATATTATGTGGGGATTTGGTGTTGATAAACATGATTAAAAAGGTGAAAAACTATAAGAAACAAGGCTAAAATCTTGTCTAAATTTGATGGCTGTATAAAACAGTAAAGAAACATGTTATGAACTGATGAAATGATGAAGTAGAATCCATTTACAGTAAGCTAAATGTCTTTTACACATGTGAGAGTTGGCCATGCAATGGAATCATTGTAATGAGTGAGATATGATCAAAACAAGTTTAGGGTATAAATCTGAGGTTACTGTTTTGGACGATTTTTAGAAAATACTTAAAGGATGATTAAACAGTAGCTATAGAAGAGTTAAATGTAGCACATATCATTTAGTTTATGTGATAAAAATTTGAGCTTCTATCTCCATGTAGAACTCAAGATATGGCAGTTTTGGTGAAAGTGAAGATAAAAATCAGATTTTTGGAAATTAAAGTATAATACTATTATATAAGCACTCAAAATTATATTGTATAAAATGTAAAGTTAAAACCCACTAACTCTTGGATTTTTATTTATATAAATATGTACAATGATAAATAAGTGGACATTTTATAAAAATGGTAACTTGTTATGTTTTATAAGTTATAAAAACTATAAACATGATTTTTACGACTTTTTCGGCTATTGCCGTAAAATTAACGTTTTTGTTAAATAAAACTTAGATGGTTGGACCCGTCTAATGAAAACTTTATAAAACTTATATACTGATATATAGACATGTATAACAAGTAAAAACCGATAAAAACCCGAACTATAGGACATACGGACATTAACGAGCTAAGTAAACATATTGGACTAATACTTGGGCTAATAATTGGACTAAATAAGATAAACACCCATAAAAAGAACTTATTGGGCTTAACCCATTTGGGCCCAACTTGAAAGTGTATGTACTGATAATATAAGTACAAAACGGATTAAAATAAGTTAAATAACTTATAATAAGCTTATTGGACTTAAGACACGTAAATGGGTAAAACTAGTAAACTAATATAAAAGTTATCGACATATAACACTAAAATGAGTTAACGAGAATATGTAAACCCACTTGATCATCATATATATATAATCATCATATGTATACATACTTGTTATTTTTATAAAGTCATTGGACAAACGTCTAAGACCGAGTATTATTTGTCTAGGTTTCCGTGATTGAAGCACGTACCGTACGTCCGAATTGCCGATAACCCGTCTTCCCACATCAACGTGAGTTCATAGCCTCGCACTCTTTTAAATGTTTTTATAAATATTTTATAAACCCGCGAGGGAGATAACATGTTAGTTTTTATAAAATTAGGACACCATTTGTCCCGATTGTTTGTTTATTG
Source organism: Glebionis coronaria (assembly GCA_025667525.1). Classification (NCBI taxonomy): domain Eukaryota; kingdom Viridiplantae; phylum Streptophyta; class Magnoliopsida; order Asterales; family Asteraceae; genus Glebionis; species Glebionis coronaria. The sequence continues at coordinate 547,525,578 of CM046878.1, read as the reverse complement.
ATTTTGGACCCGGATGAATGAATGACCCGATAAATGATTAAAGGACCCGATAGATGAAATCAAATGGATTATTAAAGTTAGGTTATGTCACTAAAAGTCCCATTAGCCTGAATTGTGAACTACCGGGAGTTGGTAGACGCTTATGCATTTAATAGTACTATTTGGGGACGATCACCCCAGTTCGCGCCTTGACGGTTGATCCCCGTCGTGCCACATTAATTGGTAAGCGAATTTATGTATGAGAAGATTTCCATAGCGTGACCTTTTTGACGACACGCTACTTTAGATGGGCAAAATTGGTATCGGGTTAGCTACCCGTTTTGGTTTAGTAAGGTAACAATGTCATGCGGCTTATAATAATCCAAAAACTAACGAAATAGTACTAGACGCTCCGAATTATGATGTATTGTCTGACTAACAATACTGGGTCATACTATTGGTATTATGTTTGTGTTTTGGTTTTCATAACCATATTCATATAACGGTTTTTATTTAATCTATACAACGTTGTAAAACGTATTGTATGATGTTTTTACGACATTGGCTCGTATAATGATTTTTAAGGCAAATGCCTATATTATGATTTTGATAAAGATTTGTATAAAATGATTTTGGCTATTCTATGGCCTTTTACAATGATTTGTACGAAATGATTTTTGGTAATAATTTTATACCAAAGTTATATTGATGGAATTTATTAAACTCTATGAATTCACTCGGCGTTATCGCTGACCTTTTCTTTTAACATGTCTTATCTCAGGTACTTGAAGGTAATTCTCGGGAAGGCGACAAGAATTCATGGCCCGCACTTAAACAATATTTTCCATTCAAATACTTTGTAAAACTTTGTATGAAATGTAATGACTTGGGACCGATGTAACTTTGATATTTATGAATGGAAATGCTTTTATTATTAAACGACGCGATTTTTATGCGTTGTCTATGATGTGAGTAATGTGCTATCCCGTAACACCAACGAGTCTTCCGCTGTATTGAGTTGTTTAAATTTGGGGGTGTTACAATATGCAACTTCAAGAGCTGCCCAAAGGTCTTTAGCAGATTCATAACATCTATATTTAAGCTGGTTCTCTTGTCCCAAAGAGAGTTGCAGAATATTTAGGGTTTTCATGTCAACCCTTTTCTTTGCTATGTCTTCAGCAGACCCAACTCTACCATCTTAGGCTTTTCTTTCTTATCTGCTTCAGAACATCCAGCAACAGCTACTCTTCCATCAATAGCATCAGCAATCTTTTGGGCTTTATTAAATGTGTTTCCATATTCAATAATCTCCCAGAGTGTGTAGTCATAGATCCCTAGATATTGCTCAAAGTTGAATTTCCATAATTCAAAGTTGGTTGCATCAAGCATGGGAATCTTGATGTTTGGTAAAGGTGAGGAGGAGGAGGTTAGTTATGGATTTGACATGATGTTGTTAGGGTTTTTGAGAAAATTAGGGTTTTGGTGATTTTTAGGGTTTCTTGTGTTCTTTAAGATCAAAAGTTCCTCAACAAGCTCTGATACCACTTGTTGATCCCAAACTTAGATCGATTTAGCTTTATGTATACGAGATTAGATCAAGTAATACACTTAGAGAAACCTTTGTATATGTTTATGACAATCTAAGTGTTATGCGGAATTAACACTTAAACAAGAACACAATGATATAAACAAACTTTCACTTTGATTAATGATATCAAACTTGCTTACAATGAAAGTAGTTTACGTATGAAAACTTATATTGAACATTAACCTAAAGGTCTTCTTTTATAGACATAAGAAGCCTTGTACAATAATCTACGTATCAACTATTCTAGGTAAAGATAAATATAGAAAATACATTGTTGTTCCTATCTTTACTAGAAGTAATCTAGAATACAATAAATGCGTAGAGTATATCTTCCCATCAGTGCTTGTCTTCAATGTATCAACGCTTGACTTTATCTTGTCAACGCTTGAGCTGTCAGAGTTTGTTTTTCTCCTGTCAATGCTTGTTTTACTCTTGTCAGCGCTAAAGTAGATTGGCTATAATTTATTCCCAACAATCCTCCCCTAAACTTGATATTCACTCTAATGATCAAGTTTCTGAATAAACATTAAGAACTAGGAGGAATCTTACAAACCTTCTCATATTGGTAACAAATAAATCTGATCAAGTCTTTTGCCATGTCACTTGAATAATCAATTTCTAGCTGAGTGTTCTTCATCTTCTCCAAGATATCCTTGGATATGAAATACTGACCATCCACAAGTAGATACTCAGCAAACTTTGTAGAACTCAAATAATAAACACCAGCAGCTGAATACAATCTCCATTGAAGACCACTGAGATCATCTTCAAGATCCTTCCAAATAGCAGGATCCTCTTCTTTTGATCCACACATTCTCTTGAATGTGGACCACAGTTTTATTCCATTGGCTGAAGTTGGTGCTTCAGCCTCATACTTGGCCTCTAACAACCTCCATAGGTCTACCAAGTCTTCTCTGTCAAAACTTGCAAACAAAGATATAAGGGTGGTAAAAGTGTGCACCTCTTTTCCATACCTGCCAATCTTCCAAAATCCACATTCATCTTCTTCATAGCTCACAATTGGATTTCTGGAATCTAGTGGTAACACTTGTACCATATCTGAAGCTTCTAATGGTGAGAGCTTGAGACTCTTTCTTATGACAGCTTCACTTGGATGTAATGGATCCATATCTTTGGGAAACTCAAGAGAAACTCCCTTTTTCACTGGTCTGGGAACAAACATTGCTTTCTTGAGCTCCATTTCCTCTGCAAGCTCTTCTTTTCTTTCATCAGAAAGAAGTCTTAGAGTGTTTGCTTCCTGCACTCTAACCCAAATGGGATAAGATCTACATTCCAACTCATCAAATGTCAATGCCTTCAATTTCTGATAAGTCCACCCTGTTCCATGACACCTGAGCAACATGCAGTACAACTCCCTTCTATCCCTTTTCAACTCTGAGAGAACATTGCTTGCCTTGTGTTTAAAAATGACCTGGCAATCCTTTTGTACTCTGAGAAGAATCTCCAAACCCCATATCTGATCTGAAATGGTCAAGTGTGGATTCTCCATACATCTTTCTTCCCAAGCATGATACATTTGAACCACCTCTGGCATATCAAAATCAACCTGTAATTTCAACTCTCTCAATTTCTCCTTGGCCAACTCATCTCCATACTCAAGTCTTTCTGGCTGTTCTATGATCATAACACTGGATTCTGAGCTGGCTTCATCACTTCCCTCTTGCTCTTCTGAAGTGACAACAAAAGGTGATTCACCCACCTTTTTCTTTTCTTGTTCCATAATTTGTGCAGCCAACCTTCTATCAAATTCAATTTGTGCTGCATTCTTTGGAACAACCTCTTCTATCATAATACCCTTACCCTTATCTAATGGATCAATTGTTGGTAAGGTAGATGGTGATACCTGTGAAGAAACCTCTTTGATGATGGATGATGACTGGGATACATCACCCTCATTTGCAGGTCTGTCAACACCCAATTCTGCTTTATCAGCGCCCAAGATACTCATGTCAGCGTTCAAATTCCCTTTATCAACGCTCAAATTTCCTGCCTCAGCGCCTTTTGCAATTTCCTCCAACATGGCTGTAAATGAAAAATTTAAGTTTGTAGGAGAGACTAGAGACGTATCAAAACTTGTATGTTTCTTCAAACTTGTAAGGGCCTCAGCAACATCCAAAGATTGACCATCATGGCTACCCTTATCACTCACATTTATTTGTTCATCCTCCCCTTTGGAAGATTCCTCCATCCCTCTCCTTGCACTAGCAGTCTCCAAAATAACAATCCTCTCCCTTAATTGCTTGAGTTCAAGGCCTTGTGTGCTGACAACTTGTACCAAGTCTGCATTTTGCTTTTGCAAGCTCATGTAGACAGCCATCAATTCCATTAGGGTCATTGGTTCCAATCTGCCCTCGTCTAAAATGGGTATTTGACCTCCCAAATCAGATTCATTGGGCATGGATGAGGTCTTAATTATGGTGGGACTGCCTTGGCCATCTTCTAAGCCAAAACCAATAGTTCCAGCCTCATCCATAGCACCAACCACACTTGTGGTGGTGGTTCTCTTTGCTACATGGCTAGGACCACTAGAGGAGAACACTCCAGTAGTCCTTTGGCATTTTTGGAACCTATATTGTGTTGGTGGAGATGATGATGTGGATTGGGTGGATGTGGGTTGGTTAAGGGGTGTTTGGGTCTGTGAAGGTTGAGTGTCAACGTTTGAAACAGGCACATCAACGCCAACATTTAACGTTTCAGCGTCGAAGGGTTCTTGGTCAATTTGCATATGTTGAGGTGAAGGTAATGGTTCATGTATTGGGTCAATTTGGGGTTGAGGGTCAGGTTGGGGTTGAGCTGCTGCAATGACAGCAAGCATAGCTTGGGTTAAGGGTAGGTCACTGATGAGACTGCTTTTATTTATAGTCTCATCGTCCAAAACGGGCTTAAAATGTATTAAATATCATCAAAATAACCAAATATATGCTTGTGTTTGTTGCTTGTGTATTTTAGGTGCGGATATTTAGAAAATGACAAAAGATCACAAGAATCATACAAAAACGAACACGGGAAACGAAGCCGCACAATGAACCAAGCCCTAATGAAAAATTTTCCAAAGAAAACCCTTGAAGATTTGAAGAATTATGAAGAAGGGTCCTCCAATATGGAAGAATTGACACTTTATACACTTGTATCTTCATAATTACATGTTTGGTCCCTAAAGTTTGTCAAAATTACAAAAAGGACCCTTAACTTTGAAGAGTTGGCAAATTTAGTCCCTCAACTAAACTAAATTGTCAATATTGGTCCTCCAAGAAGTCAACAAACAAGTCAAAACCTTGAAGAATGAAGACATGACAAGTTAAGCCCTTGAAGATTGAAGAAATTGCATTTAAAGTCCTTGTGATAAACTTTGAAAAGTCTTTGTGCCATTTTTGACAACTCAGCCAAAGTTGTTTACAAAGGAAAAAGGATATTTGGCTGTTTTATACAAATTGAAGAAGTTAAGAGAGTTGGGGGACCTAATCTGCCCAGACAACAAACCTTTCCCCACCAGCCAGAAGCTTACACATCACCCTCCACTCCACCTCACCTATCCACGTCTGAATTCCGCAACCCATTTTTATTATTAATAAATTAACTTTTGAAAAATGTTTATTAAAGTCTAAAATGGCGCTTAACACCCACTGTTCACTAACCCACACCCTAATCCCCCAATTCCCAGTTATAAACCCTAAATCCCCAATCCCAACCAAAACAAAGGGGAAACGTTTAAGGGTCTCCAGATCGTTAATTAAGGACCCTTTGATACCTTTCACATACCCAGAAACAACCTCACATGTATGTGGGTCCCCATTCGTCCCTCCCCTGCCATCACTTTCACTCCCAAAAACCTAAAACCGACAAGATTGATGGTTGTGATGCTTATACTTGTTCCCCAATCAAGATAAACGTCCAAGATGAATTCTTTACAGCTGGAATCTTTCAGAGATCACATGGGACGCATTTGACCAAGACTTCAAGAGGGCATTTCTGGAATTCAACCCATTAGGGTTTAGGGATTTTATTTTCTTGTATTATTTTATGTTTCAATACTAGAAGCTTCTCCTATTAAGTATAAATACATTCGACTTGTGAATGTATTAGTGGTTCCAGCTTTGTAAAAGTTTTCTTATTAATGAAATTTTTAAAGCTTTTGTATAAATGCTGAGTTCCTTTTTAAATACCTGTTTGTAGTTTAAAATTATTTACTTTTCTGCATTAGTTCTTATTCTATCAAAACGTTTTGTTCAAATATTACTTTGGTCAAAATCTTTTTGAGATCCAAAAGCTTGAAGTTGCTTATGTTAGGTTTGACAAGCCAAACATAAGCATACTGAAGTTCTTGTTATTTTAAAAGCTTGTAAGTTGGTTGGTTTCAAAGTAGTTGATTTCAAAAAGTTGTTTTCACAAGATTTCCTTAAAATATTATTTATCTTTCTGACAGCTTACTGCTATAAGCATTCAATAAGCTCATTTGACATTGAGCTTATTGAACTGCTTATTAGCTTGTTTTCTCTTGTGGTTTGTTGTGTATGTGCAGGCACCATTAACATTGCCTTACCATCTTGCCCATTTTTGTTGAAGATATTTGTCACCCTGGTTCAGTTGTTGAACCACATCAGGGTTCTCTACATACTTCTTATAAGCTCACAAAAGCTCAAAAAGACTCCAAATAGAAGGCATCGGCCAGGGTATTATTGGCTTGAACCCTATTTGCTTTCTTTTTTCTAGATTATGTGAATTTATGAAAGTTGTGTGAATGCCTGTATTTGTGCTTTGTTCATGTTAATTGAGTAGTTTTGATGCATGATATATAGAGGATAATATGATTTAAGTGTTTTTTGTTTGAAATCTTCATTAATTTTTGTTAATCTGATTTTTAAGGGGTGTTTGGATTGAGTGGGTTAAGGTTGTGGATGACAACATGACCTAGACTCATAAGCCTAAACATATCTGTTTTATTAGTACAAGTTTAGTTTCATAATTAGTTTCAAGCTTGGTGGTATAAAATAGGCATTTGAATGGTAGAAATTTGCTTATAATCTGCCAATCTTCATCAGTAGGCTAAAACCACTTGGATTTTGTGCTTTTAATTCTGAAAATTTGTAGACTGTTAGTGTTAGGAGCACTCTAGGGTTGGGAGATAGATGATTGTGATTTGTTGTTGTATTGAGCAAGATCTTGTGACTTAAATCTCACCCTATTGCACTCTAGTTCAGCAACTCAGTCCACCAGACCTTAGGTTTACATCAGTAACTGATTATGTGCTTTTTTGTATGATTTCTGTATTTGAATTGTGAGTTTTTCTGTTTATATTGACTCCCCACAACCCAACTGGTTGTAGGGGTGCCTTATTGCCCAAGAAAAAGCCCCACATAAGCTTTCCTAAGCTTATTTTGGCTCAGACCTGAAAGTTGCATTAACAGTGGGAACCAATTTCCCACTGTTAGTACATTTGTTTCCTCTGCTTTGCTAAATGACAAAAGCCCTTGAAGTGTCACTTTCAGAAACTATAATTTTTTTCTTTAGTGAACCAAAATAGGAATTAGGGTTTCAAACCAGTTTCTTTATTTTTCTTATTTAATTTTTGATTTTTCTGTTTATTTAATTTTCATGTTACTGTTCATTTAGTATTTTTTACATTTAATTGCATTTTTAATTATCTTTTTTAATTTCTGTTTTTGTCTTTTAGTGACAAAAACTAATATTTTCAGTTTTAATATTTATCATAGATTAAGAAAAAGATTTTAAGATTTTTAGTTTAAAAAGTTTTTACTGTTCACTTTTTAATTAATTTTTATAATTAAATTTAGTTTAATTAGGTTTTAATTATTAATCGGTTTTGTCTTTTAGTGGAAAATTTTATATTTTTCAAACTTTTTCAATTTTCTACTGTTCATTAGTATAAATTAGGATTTTTAAAATTATCAAATTATTTTTGGCATTATTTTATTATTTTTATAATTATTTTAGTTTAAAAATAGTTTTTAGTGTTTTAAAAATAGAAAAAATAGTTTTAAAATTTTACAAAAAATATTTTTAGGATTTAATTTTGTATTTTGAGGTTTACATCTATTAAACTTTTCATTTTAGTTAAGTTTTAATTTTATTTAATTTTTAGGTTTTTCTTTTATTTTAAAAAATAATATTAAATTATTAAATAGTTTTTAGACATTTTGGTTTTCAAATTAGTAATTCTTATATTTTTCTTTAGTTAGGATAAAAATTTGGTAATTTTTGGGATACTTTTTCGTTTTGTCGAATTTTTCGTTTTAGCGTTTTTACGTCTTAGGGTCATTTTTAGCGTAATTCGCCTTTTTCTTTCTCCTTTCTCATCAAATATAATCACAAATCATTTATCATCTCTTAACACAACGCACCAAGCCTCCTTGAGAACGATCCCACACAAAGGGTCATAAGTGCTTTCATTTTCCTAAACGAACACTTAATACTTATCGCTTTTTACGCTCTTTTCCTAAAGAGTAGTAAAACCACAACTATCATTTTGGCGCCGCTGCCGGGGAGGCGTGTTGTGTTTTGATTCGGAAATTGTTGTTTTTATATATAGCCATACTAGTATTTGTAGTAGTAGCACTCTACTAATACGTATAATCGGTTTTCGTTTTTTGTGTGAATACTATTACTATATTGTATACGTAGAACAATAAATTCACAAGTACTCCAAATACGTGAGAAATCACAACCTTGACTTGGGAGGTCATTACCCAATCATTTTATTCGAATCTCAAACCAAAGAAAAAAAAGGCAAAAATAGATAAATACTTTCGTGAAGCTCGATTTTGAAAATACAAACTATAAGGTGGGTATAAGGCGGATATTATAAAATATATCCTAAGGAAAAAGGCTCTTAGGTGCTTCGCGCCGCCTCATTTCCCCGCTTGCTTGTGAGTATTTGATTTTGAGAGCTAATCGAGGGTTTTGCCGCCCAAAGTATTAGTAAGTATCATATATATTTTCTTGGTTTCATTGATTAAACCCTCTTGAACGTTTTGGTGTTCCACCAACGTTCTAAAGTCATCGAAGGCGTTCACTTCACGTGATCGTTTTCATTCCTTGAGGCTTCTTTAATCGAGAGATTTGATTAAGGAGGAGATTTGTAGATTTTGGTCTACTTAATACAATCACAAAAATCCAAAAAAAAAGTAAAAACAATCAAAAACCACATAAAAATTGAAAAAGTAAAAATACCAAAAAGAATCTTTTTTGCTCACCCTCTCGTTGTACGTGACGTTTATGGAAACTCGCTCCAAAGCAAGACGTGCACGTAAACGTCGTCAAAAGGAAGGAAACCAAACATCTTCTAGTGAAGAATCTCCTATTGTCGAACCCATCGTAGTGAAAGAAGCACCCATGGCTAATCGAACTATGATGGAGTTGCTTCAAGCACCCACCGAGGGTTATGGAGAAGCGATTGTGATTCCCGCTATCCTTGCGGAGAATTTTGAGGTTAAGACGGGTTTGTTGTCCATGATTCAAAACAACAAGTTTCGTGGTGACGAAAAGGACAACCCTCATAACCACATTCGCCAATTTAATCGTCTTACCGCCACTTGCAAGTTTAAGGACGTCTCTAACGACTCGATTAAGATGATGCTTTTTCCGTATTCCTTAGCGGGGCCCGCAAAAATTTGGTTAGAGAAAGAGCCACCTAATTCTATATTGACATGGAAGGATCTCGTTTCAAAATTCGTGAACCAATTTTTTCCGCCCTCTAAGACTACACATTTGAAAAACGAGATTTCAAAGTTTTCACAAGAGTATAATGAGAGTTTTTCAACGGCTTGGAATAGGTTTAAGGAAATTTTGCACGAATGTCCTCATCATGGTTTATCCGACTTGCATCAAATTGACACGTTTTACAATGGCTTGAACGATCATGAGCGTGATTATCTTAATGCTGCCGCGGGTGGTAATTTTTTGTGTAAAACGGTCGAGGAAGCATTGTTAATCATTGAGAATAGGTCTAAGGTTTATAGTCCTCGTAGCACGTCGAGTGTTCGTAAGACTTTGTCTACACCTTCGCCTTCATTGTCACATACCATTGATGCTTGCCAAATCGAGGCTAATTTGGAGAACAAGATTTTTGATAAGCTTAAAGGATTGTTAATTGAGTTTAAAGTTGGTGAACAACCCACTCCCGCTACGGCTAAAGCGGTTGAGGTTTCTTGTATGTATTGTGGTGGAGCTCATGATTACTCCGAGTGCATTACCAACGGTGGTAACACTTCGAGTGCCTACTCGGCCGCGGGAACTTATAACCAAAACGGTCAAGTTACCCACACTAATCAATTGACTCCACCGGGTTTTCCACCAAATCAAAATGCTAACAATTATCGAAACAATCAAGTTGGTTACCAAAACAATCAAAGAAACAATTACAAGGGTAATAACAACTATGGGAATCAAGGAAGTAGTAGCCAATTGCAAAATCAAAACCAAAACCGTAATTTTCAAAACACAAGTCAAGGTCTTCAAAATGTTTACACTAAAGAACTTCCAATGGACTTTTTGAATTACGCTACGGCAAATGATAAGATTTTGGAAAACATTCAAGAGTAATTGGCTAGTCAAGCTAGGGACACGACTAAAAACACAAAGGAGTTAGCTAATTTTGTTAAGGAAAATGTTAACATGAGAAATGAGTTGAAAAATGATTTTGCTAATCAAATTAGAGGTCAAAACAATAAAATTGAGCAAAGTCATGCTAGGCTTGAACAAAGGATTGACCAAAAAGCCGCTAGTCAAGATGTTAAGCTTAATGTTATTTTAGAAGCGGTCATGGGGAACAAAGCCTCTACTTCGGGTAGTTTACCTAGTAACACCATATCAAACCCGAAGGGAGAGATGAAAGTGATTACCACACGAAGTGGTAAGACACTTAAAGAACCAACTCCTCAACCAATTGCTCCAACAGTGGAGGAAATTGAGGAAGAACCCGAGGTGGTGGTCAAAAAGGAGCATATCTCAAGCCCACAAAGTACCGCTCATGCCACACCTACGGTTGACCCATTACCAACATTGGAACCCGAGATTCCAAAGGCTATGCCTATGCCCCAACCCACACCACCCTTACCTTACCCATCGAGACTTAGGAAGGAGAAACGACAAGAGCGCGATAATTATCAATTTGAGCTTTTTATGAAAATGTTTCGTGATTTGCACTTTAATGTGAGTTTCGCCGATGCTTTGGTCATGATGCCTCGATTTGCCGCTAACTTTAAGAGTATGTTGAACAACAAGGAGAAATTGCATCAATTGTCTAGTTGTTCGTCGGTTTATCTTAATCGCATACCTCAAAAAGTCGGTGATCCCGGTAAATTTTTGATCCCTTGTGCAATCCAAGATATGGAAGAATGCTATGCCTTGGTCGATCTTTGTGCTAGCATTAATTTGATGCCACTTGCAATCTTCAAGTCGCTCAATCTTCCTAATCTTACTCCTTTACTAATGTCTATCGAGATGGCCGACCATTCCACGATTCGTGCATGTGGATTGGCGGAAGACGTTTTTGTGAAACTGGGGAAGTTCTACTATCCCGTAGACTTTATCGTTGTTGATATCCCCACGGATCCTCAAGTTCCTCTCATTTTAGGTCGTTCGTTTTTAGATACGTCTATGGCTTTAATTGATGTGCATGCTAGAAAGATCACCTTACGTTTCAACGACGAGGAACTTGTTATAAACGCAACTCAAAATTCTCAACTTTCTCATGTTTATTCCATTGCTACCATAAACCTCGTTGATATGATCGACGTGGTTTGCGAGGAATTTTCACAAGAAGTTCTAGGTTTTGGTGATGTTGAAAATAGTGGCAATCCCACTATGTTGGATCCTATTCTTGATAATTCGACACCAACCTTCACTCCATTTGAAGGCGGTGGTTTTACGTTGGAAGAATTCGATGTTCCACGTACCTGTAACGAAGACCTCGAAAACGATGAGGACTTCTCGATTATCAAGGATTTTCTTAACGATTTCCCATTTCCTCCACCCGAGGAGGTTATGAGTATCGAGCCCAAATCTTCACTTGAGGAACCACCTATCCTCGAGTTGAAAGATTTACCTCCTCATCTCGAATATATCTATTTGGAGGAGGACGACAAGTTGCCGGTTATTATTGCGAAGGAACTTTCGAATGATGAAAAAACCGCACTTGTCGATGTTCTAAAGGATCACAAAGGGTCAATTGCGTGGAAGTTATCCGACATTAAAGGAATCGATCCCAAGTTTTGTACCCATAAAATCTTAATGGAGGAGGATTACAAGCCCGCAATCCAATGTCAAAGAAGGGTGAACCCCAAAATTCACGACGTCATCAAAAAGGAGGTCCTTAAACTCCTTGATGCGGGAATGATTTACCCTATTTCCGATAGCCCTTGGGTGAGTCCTATTCATTGTGTCCCTAAAAAGGGAGGGATGACCGTTGTGCCAAACGATGCCAACGAGTTGATTCCCACTAGACTCGTGACCGGATGGAGAGTGTGCATTGACTATCGAAAGTTGAATGAAGCCACTCGAAAAGACCATTTTCCCTTGCCCTTCATGGACCAAATGTTGGAGCGTCTTGCGGGAAACGATTTCTATTGCTTTTTAGATGGTTTTTCCGGTTACTTCCAAATTCCCATCGATCCTCGTGATCAAGAAAAAACTACGTTTACGTGTCCATATGGAACGTTTGCCTATCGTAGAATGCCATTCGGACTTTGCAATGCACCGGGAACCTTTCAAAGGTGCATGATGGCTATTTTTCATGACATGATCGAGAAGACAATGGAAGTCTTCATGGATGACTTTTCTGTGTTTGGTAATTCGTTCACTTCGTGTTTGTCGAACCTTGAGAGAATGTTGAAACGTTGTGAGGAAACCAACCTTGTGCTCAATTGGGAAAAGTGTCATTTTATGGTTAAGAGTGGAATCGTCTTAGGGCACAAGGTCTCGAAAGTGGGGATTGAGGTAGATCAAGCTAAGGTAGACGTCATCGCCAAATTACCTCATCCCAAAACCGTTAAGGGAGTTAGGAGTTTGCTAGGCCACGCGGGCTTTTATCGTCGATTCATCAAGGATTTTTCAAAGATTTCTCAACCCATTACACATCTTCTTGAAAAAGAGGCACGTTTTGTCTTTGACGAAGATTGTGTACGAGCCTTTGAAATCCTTAAGAGGAAACTTACCGAAGCTCCCATTCTTGTTGCTCCCAATTGGAACCTCCCCTTTGAACTCATGTGTGATGCTAGTGTTACGCTATTGGGGCCGTTTTGGGGCAACGTCATGAAAAGCACTTCTTACCTATTCACTATGCTAGCAAGACGATGACCGAGGCTCAACTTAAATACACTACAACGGAGAAGGAGTTCCTTGCCGTGGTGTATGCATTTGAGAAATTTCGACCTTATCTCGTCTTGACGAAATGCATAGTGTATACGGATCATTCGGCTATCAAGTATCTCATGGAAAAGCAAGATGCTAAGCCTAGATTACTTCGTTGGATTCTCCTCCTTCAAGAATTTGATCACAAAATCGTTGACAAAAAAGGAGCCGAGAATCTAGCGGCCGATCATCTTTCTCGTTTGGAAGATTCTCACCAAAGTGTTTACGAGCCCAAGGAAATCACCGAAACATTTCCGCTCGAGACACTTGGTGTAGTGAATTCTAAGCTTGATTCTTCCACCCCATGGTTTGCGGATTTTGCAAATTACCATGCGGGTAACTTCATCATCAAGGGTATGACGACTCAAGAAAAACGAAAATTCTTTCGTGACGTCAAGTTCTACTTTTGGAACGACCCTTACTTGTTTCAAACTTGTGCGGATCAAATCATCCGACGTTGTGTATTTGGCACCGAAGCTTCTAATATCCTTAGAGCTTGCCATGAGGGACCCACGGGTTGTCACCACGGTGCTAATCTCACGGCTAAGAAGGTGTTTGATGCCGGTTTCTTTTGGCCTACTATTTACCGAGATGCACAAGATCTTGTGAAGTCATGTGATTCATGCCAACGACAAGGAAAAGCCTCACAAAAAGATGAAATTCCACAAAATATCATCCAAGTGTGTGAGATCTTTGACGTTTGGGGTATAGACTTTATGGGGCCGTTCCCATCATCTCGTGGTAATAAGTACATTCTCGTTGCGGTTGACTACCTATCTAAGTGGGTGGAAGCTAAGGCTTTGCCCACCAATGATGCTCGTGTGGTAGTCAAGTTCTTGAAAAGCTTGTTTTCTCGGTTTGGAACCCCTCGTGCGATCATAAGCGATCATGGAACCCATTTTTGTAACGACCAATTCGAAAGGGTCCTAAGGAAATATGGGGTTACACATCGGCTTTCTACGGCTTATCACTCACAAATGAGTGGGCAAGTCGAGGTTTCAAACCGAGCGTTGAAGAGGATCTTGGAGAGATCCGTTGGGGAAAACCGACAATTATGGTCGGATAAGTTAGACGATGCTTTATGGGCCTTTAGGACCGCTCATAAGACATCCATTGGGTGCACTCCCTATAAACTTGTGTATGGAAAGAATTGTCATTTTCCTATCGAGTTAGAACACAAGGTTTATTAGGACCTAAAGCATTGTAATGATGATATGTAGACCGCGGGAAAACACCGGAAAATGCAATTAAATGAATTGGATGAATTAAGGGATATTGCTCATGAAAATTCATTGATTTACAAAGAAAAAACTAAAAAGTTTCATGATTCTAAAATTAAAAACCGGGTTTTTAACATTGGGGATCAAGTTTTGCTTTTTAATTCTCGCTTGAAAATCTTTTCCGGTAAATTGAAATCCCGTTGGTCCGGTCCATTCACCGTGACCCAAGTTTTTCCGTATGGGACCATCGAGCTAGCTCAAGATGATGGTCCTAATTTCAAGGTGAATGGACATAGGTTGAAGCACTACTTTGGCGGGGAAGTTCCATCCTTGAACTACCTCGACCAAGTCACCTTCCCCAATGATAATTAGTATTGAGGGGATCGAGTCGAGCTCATGACACGGTAATCAAAAACGAGGTGCCTCGTGGGGGAGTCCCATGCTTATCCCATGTACATATTATCGCTTTCTAATGTAGTAAACGTGTGGGGATTTGTGCCCTTCCAACCTTTGTTCCGTGGTTGTTTGTGAATTGTGATTTTTAGATCATGATCTTCCCGATTGGAGCCTCTCGTGTTCGTTTTATGGGAGCACTCAATCGTTTGCTTTGAAGACTTTCTCAATATCCATGATATATCCTTTGATGTTCTAACCTTAGGTTTTTAGCACACTTCATAAACGGCTATTAATTTATTGGTTACACCCTTTCCTTGCTAGATTAGGCATTCGACTACGTCTCTAGTATGGGGGTGTTTGCACCCCTAGACTCGAAACATTGAGGACAATGTTTAACTTTAGTATGGGGGTGAATAGATACTTGCCTTGCCAAACCTTCACGCTTTCCGAAGTTTATCTTTTTGTTTATCGTTTTGTTGCAAAATAAGGCTAAAAATGGCCAAATTTTAAAAAATTTATCATGTTTTATAAGTGTTTGAAGACACGAATGTAGGTTTTCCGATGCCGAGAATAAGAGTAATTTTTGACTCGACCGTGCGTGTTGAGCACTTAGCTTTGGTTCCTTAACTACACATTAGGCTAAGTCTCTTAAATGAGGACGAGAAATGATAGAGTTAATTATAAGTTACTATGCTAAACGTAGAGTACTCGTATTCTTTCAAAAACTCATATGTTCTCGTTGTTTGCTTATTCTCCCTTCGCATGTAAATATTTTTGCTTAATAAATATTGACTTAGCGGTTTAGTTGGGATTGTTGGGTTTCTAGTCTTTTCTAGTAGCTTCCGTGTAATTAAATTGGGAAGACATTAAGGTATCGCCAGCGTCACGATTTTGAAGTATTGGCACCCAAATAATCGAAAGCTTCACCCAATAATAAGATTTCAAGTGCTCACCTAAATCTAGCAAACAATTTGAAGCCCCACAAGGCCGAAAAATCTATGCAAAATTGAAAGTGAATCAAGCCTTAATCTTCGAAGCTTTAAAGATCCAAAATTCGCCTTAGCGTGAGGATATACGTCTTTGGCTAATAAAACCACCGATGAGGCGGATAATAAAAGGCAAGGCAAGACCGAAGTCATAATAAAAGCTTCATGGCGAAGTTGAATAAAAGATGGAGGTAAACCAAAGATAATAAGGCCCTTCCGTTAGGGGGCGTATAAAAGTCTTGGTAATAAGTCTCATGTTCAAAACCGTTATAAAACCGTGTTTATCGATTCTTTTTGTTGACTTAATTTTTTGACATCGTTGTCTATTAGGATGGGTTATTGATTTGATGGTCTTGGTTACACCGTTAGGACTCTATTTTTAGACCTAAATCTCTATTATCGCATAAGTCAAACAATGTATCCTCGTGAAACATTCAAGATAAAATAAAATATAAGAGATACAACTTAGGAATAATGGGAGGATAAGTACGTGATTAGGGCATATGAGTAGTGTTAGCATTACTAACTTATAATGACAATGATCTCGTTACACGCTTGGCTTGGAATTGAGGTGAAAATCGAGGACGATGAAATTATTTCTAACGAAGCATTCACGTGTTCTTATTCTATGAACCTAAACGTCCCATTTTGCGATGAAAATCATACATTATGTCTAAAACACAAGTAGTAGTAATAGTAGTAGTGTAGCTAGTTTTTCATTCAATAAAGTGAATAAAATGAATTTTGGAGGTGCTACGATACTTTATTCTAGCATTGCGTGAGGGCACGGCAATGGTTTAGTGTGGGGGAGTGATGAGACTGCTTTTATACATAGTCTCATCGTCCAAAACGGGCTTAAAATGTATTATATATCATCAAAATACCCAAATATATGCTTGTGTTTGTTGCTTGTGTATTTTAGGTGCGGATGTTGAGAAAATGACAAAAGATCATAAGAATCATACAAAAACGAACACGGGAAACGAAGCCGCACAATGAACCAAGCCCTAATGAAGAATTTTCCAAAGAAAACCCTTGAAGATTTGAAGAATTATGAAGAAGGGTCCTCCAATATGGAATAACTGACACTTTATACCCTTGTATCTTCATAATTACAAGTTTGGTCCCTAAAGCTTGTCAAAATTACAAAAAGGACCCTTAACTTTGAAGAGTTGGCAAATTTAGTCCCTCAACTTAACTAAATTGTCAATATTGGTCCTCCAAGAAGTCAACAAACAAGTCAAAACCTTGAAGAATGAAGACATGACAAGTTAAGCCCTTGAAGACTGAAGAAATTGCATTTAAAGTCCTTGTGATAAACTTTGAAAAGTCTTAGTGCCATTTTTGACAACTCAGCCAAAGTTGTTTACAAAGGAAAAAGGATATTTGGCTGTTTTATACAAATTGAAGAAATTAAGAGAGTTGGGGGACCTAATCTGCCTAGACAACAAACCTTTCCCCACCAGCCAGAAGCTTACACATCACCCTCCACTCCACCTCACCCATCCGCGTCTGAATTCCACAACCCATTTTTATTATTAATAAATTAACTTTTGAAAAATGTTTATTAAAGTCTAAAATGGCGCTTAACACCCACTGTTCACTAACCCACCCCCTAATCCCCTAATTCCCAGTTATATACCCTAAATCCCCAATTCCAACCAAAACAAAGGGGAAACGTTTAAGGGTCTCCAGATCGTTAATTAAGGACCCTTTGATACCTTTCACTCACCCAGAAACAACCTCACATGTATGTGGGTCCCCATTCGTCCCTCCCCTGCCATCACTTTCACTCCCAAAAACCTAAAACCGACAAGATTGATGGTTGTGATGCTTCTAATTGTTCCCCAATCAAGATAAACGTCCAAGATGAATTCTTTACAGCTGGAATCTTTCAGATATCACATGGGACGCATTTGACCAAGACTTCAAGAGGGCATTTCTAGAATTCAACCCATTAGGGTTTAGGGCTTTTATTTTCTTGTATTATTTTATGTTTCAATACTAGAAGCTTCTCCTATTAAGTATAAATACATTCGACTTGTGAATGTATTAGTGGTTCCAGCTTTGTAAAAGTTTTCTTATTAATGAAATTTTTAAAGCTTTTGTATAAATGATGAGTTCCTTTTTAAATACCTGTTTGTAGTTTAAAATTATTTACTTTTCTGCATTAGTTCTTATTCTATCAAAACGTTTTGTTCAAATATTACTTTGGTCAAAATCTTTTTGAGATCCAAGAGCTTGAAGTTGCTTATGTTAGGTTTGACAAGCCAAACATAAGCATACTGAAGTTCTTGTTATTTTAAAAGCTTGTAAGTTGGTTGGTTTCAAAGTAGTTGATTTCAAAAAGTTGTTTTCACAAGATTTCCTTAAAATATTATTTATCTTTCTGACAGCTTAATGCTATAAGCATTCAATAAGCTCATTTGACATTGAGCTTATTGAACTGCTTATCAGCTTGTTTTCTCTTGTGGTTTGTTGTGTATGTGCAGGTACCATTAACATTGCCTTACCATCTTGCCCATTTTTGTTGAAGATATTTGTCACCATGGTTCAGTTGTTGAACCACAGCAAGGTTCTCTACATACTTCTTATAAGCTCACAAAAGCTCAAAAAGACTCCAAATAGAAGGCATCAGCCAGGGTATTATTGGCTTGAACCCTATTTGCTTTCTTTTTTCTAGATTATGTGAATTTATGAAAGTTGTGTGAATGCCTGTATTTGTGCTTTGTTCATGTTAATTTAGTAGTTTTGATGCATGATAGATAGAGGATAATCTGATTTAAGTGTTTTTTGTTTGAAATCTTCATTAATTTTTGTTAATCTGATTTTTAAGGGGTGTTTGGATTGAGTGGGTTAAGGTTGTGGATGACAACATGACCTAGACTCATAAGCTTAAACATATCTGTTTTATTAGTACAAGTTTAGTTTCATAATTAGTTTCAAGCTTGGTGGTATAAAATAGGCATTTGAATGGTAGAAATTTGCTTATAATCTGCCAATCTTCATCAGTAGGCTAAAACCACTTGGATTTTGTGCTTTTAATTCTGAAAATTTGTAGATTGTTAGTGTTAGGAGCACTCTAGGGTTGGGAGATAGATGATTGTGATTTGTTGTTGTATTGAGCAAGATCTTGTGACTTAAATCTCACCCTATCGCACTCTAGTTCAGCAACTCAGTCCACCAGACCTTAGGTTTACATCAGTAACTGATTATGTGCTTTTTTGTATGATTTCTGTTTTTGAATTGTGAGTTTTTCTGTTTATATTGACTCCCCACAACCCAACTGGTTGTAGGGGTGCCTTATTGCCCAAGAAAAAGCCCCACATAAGCTTATTTTGGCTCAGACCTGAAAGTTGCATTAACAGTGGGAACCAATTTCCCACTGCTAGTACATTTGTTTCCCCTGCTTTGCTAAAGGACAAAAGCCCTTGAAGTGTCACTTTCAGAAACTATAATTTTTGTCTTTAGTGAACCAAAATAGGAATTAGGGTTTCAAACCAGTTTCTTTATTTTTCTTATTTAATTTTTGATTTTTCTGTTTATTTAATTTTCATGTTACTGTTCATTTAGTATTTTTTACATTTAATTGCATTTTTAATTAACTTTTTTAATTTCTGTTTTTGTCTTTTAGTGACAAAAACTAATATTTTTCAATTTTAATATTTTTCATAGATTAAGAAAAAGATTTTAAGATTTTTAGTTTAAAAAGTTTTTACTGTTCACTTTTTAATTAATTTTTATAATTAAATTTAGTTTAATTAGGTTTTAATTATTAATCAGTTTTGTCTTTTAGTGGAAAATTTTATATTTTTCAAACTTTTTCAATTTTCTACTGTTCATTTGTATAAATTAGGATTTTTAAAATTGTCAAATTATTTTTGGCATTAATTTATTATTTTTTATAATTATTTTAGTTTAAAAATAGTTTTTAGTGTTTTAAAAATAGAAAAAATAGTTTTAAAATTTTACAAAAAATATTTTTAGGATTTAATTTTGTATTTTGAGGTTTACATCTATTAAACTTTCATTTTAGTTAAGTTTTAATTTTATTTAATTTTTAGGTTTTTCTTTTATTTTAAAAATTAACATTAAATTATTAAATAGTTTTTAGACATTTTGGTTTTCAAATTAGTAATTCTTATATTTTTCTTTAGTTAGGATAAAAATTTGGTAATTTTTGGGATACTTTTTCGTTTTGTCGAATTTTACGTTTTAGCGTTTTTACGTCTTAGGGTCATTTTTAGCGTAATTCGCCTTTTTCTTTCTCCTTTCTCATCAAATATAATCACAAATCATTTATCATCTCTTAACACAACGCACCAAGCCTCCTTGAGAACGATCCCACACAAAGGGTCATAAGTGCTTTCGTTTTCCTAAACGAACACTTAATACTTATCGCTTTTACGCTCTTTTCCTAAAGAGTAGTAAAACCACAACTATCAGTCACGATGTGGGGGTGAGTTCATCTTCATAAAAATTGCTTTCTTTTGCACAGGGATCTCATAAAAATCATTATGATCCCTTGTGTAGTATCCTTGGACATCAAAAACCATTTGTAAAAATCTGGGATAAGCTAAAGTCATTTTATTCCCTTTATTTTTACACATGCCCTCAAAAATCATTTTGTAATAATTAAATTTTTGCCCAGTAGCAATGCACACAATAGCACTTGCAATAGATCTATTGATCTCATTGTGTGCAGTGCACTTGGGACTCAAACATTGTAGGAGGACATGTATTAGGTACTTCCAGGCTGGGGGAAACTCCTGTTTATGATATTTATTTAAAGTTCCTTCATCAGGAAAAGGATAACCCAAAGCCCGTAGCCCTTGTTCTATTTCATTAATGGGAAGGGTGGTTATACCATCAGCATCATCAAGATGCAAGGCTTGGCGTACCAAAGCCTCAGTAACCACCCAAGTTCTCCCATGAACAATAGAAGATAATGTAGTCACTCTATTAACTGTTGAGGAACTGACAATGTTCCAAAACTGTTTAATATGTGTGACAGGAATGAGTGGTGCATGAGAAAGAGCATACCTAATAGGAGATGCGTTCAAATACGCCACCATTTGTGTGTATTGGGGAAACAGAGTATCATCAGCATCAAGATACGCGATCATGTTATGTTGGCTTCTGAACCCCAATTCCAAATCTGATGGTTTAAACTTTGGTGCCATTGTTGAAAGCTGTTAAAAATGATTGATGAAGATGAAGTTGATAAGAGAAAATTATGTTAGACAAGAATAATAGGTACCCTGTTTAAAATTAGGAGCCAAATATATATGAGAAGAAAATGCATGTGATTGGCCCAAAAATAGGCAAGTATTTTCAAAATGTAATCATGAAAATATTGAAAAATAATAAGTTTATCTCATGCATTAAATGAAAGTTATCAACTCCCAAAATTACGGCCTAAAAATATGTCAAAAAGTAACAACTGGGTAGGTCCCATTGAGTGTCAACGGTCAAAAATAACCTATCAACGCCCAACGGCTATATTCTTGTCAACGTTTGCCACAACCATGTCAGCGTCTAAATTAGTCACAACAACGCTTGGAAAAATACTTGTAAGCGTCCAAAAATAAAAATGTTTAAAAATAAAAAATGACCTTAACAAAGTAATTTATCCTAGAGAAGATAACCAAAAAGCTGATAATTATTATAGGGCGGCAAGCACTGTCCAGTTATGCACACTTGCTTACGCAAGATAGACATAATAGTCCTCTAGTGTCCCTTGTTAACCAAAACTCTTAACAACTAAGTTACCTTATAAAATTCCTTGTTACTCCCAGGTAAATCCCATAACAAAATCATTCCCAAGTCTCCCAACAGACCACAACCAATTCTAGGCCAAAAATGTCTTGGCAGAATGCATAGTATATCAACTTTGCATGCTACAGTGCCTCATGATTTAGTAAAACTAACTCATACTCACCTGTGGACACAATCTAGAATTATGATAAGAGTATCATATGGATACCCAAACATCCTAAAGGTTTCTAAAACCTCCCCTTAAACTATGATACATAAGTTGCTAAAAACATGCATGAACATAAAAAATTTATGTCAAGATAGGAATTAAAAATTCCAACCATCATCCATAAAAAAAACATGCTCAAATGCTTCTCCAATGATCCATAAGCAACTCCGTATTCAATGGTATACTGCTAACACCACCTGCACATTTAGATTGAAAACCACAAAACTAACATTTGTTGCTGACAACGCCCCGATAACACATGACAGCGTTGAGGGAAGCTTTGTCAGCGTTAGACAAATATATTGCTGACAACGTTACAAAAACACCTATCAGCATTCAAGCAACCTTTGTCAGTGTTAGAAAAATATAGTGGAAAATCTAAATTATCAAAAGACCAATAACAATGCATTATCCTGTACATACTTTTACAAAAAGACTCCAAAACACATATTATGTGAGATTGATCATTCCAATACTTGTTACCAAGTATTGAAACCTCCCAGCATCAAAAGGTTTAGTTAGTAAATCTGACACATTTTCTTCTGTGTCAACCCTATCTGGTTGTATTAAACCCTTTTCAAAACAATCTCTTATAAAATGGTGTCTAATTTCTATGTGTTTAGTTTTAGAATGATGTACAGGATTTTTAATAATGCATAAAGTGCAGTTATTGTCAACAAATATCTTGGTATGCATGAAATTATACCCATAGTCCAACAGTTGGTTCTGAATCCACAAAACTTGTCCACAACAAGCAGCTGCAGCTACATACTCAGCTTTAGTTGTAGAATTAGCCACCACTATTTGTTTCTTGCATAGCCAAGATATCAACCTGCTCCCAAGAAACTGACATCCACCAGTTGTGTATTTCCTATCAAATTTATCACCTCCATAGTCATTGTCTGAATATGCGATCAGCTCCAATGGTGAATCCTTTGGGTACCACAAACCAAGACTAGGATAGCATCTTAGGTACCTAAAGATCCTCTTCACAGCATAAAGGTGACATTCTTTGGGAGTCACTTGATGGCGTGCACAAGCACACACAGCAAACATGATGTCAGGTCTGGAGGCTGTAAGGTACATCAAAGATCCAATAATGGATCTATAGTGCCTGACATCAACATCTTTCCCATCTCCAATCTTTCCCCAAGGGTGTTCTCTATCCATAGGAGTAGTAGCCCTCTTTTCATGTGGAGAAAAGCCAAATTTCTTCAAGATCTCTGCCACATACTTATCCTAGGAGATGAATATATAATCTTCTTTCTGCTGAACTTGTAAACAAAGAAAGAAGTTCATCTCCCCTATAGCACTCATCTTGAATTTGTCTGTCATAAGCTTGGAGAAATCCTCACTCATCTTTGGATCAGTAGACCAAAAAATGATGTAATCAACATAGACCTGAACAAGCAACCCCTTACCTTTCTTCTTTGTAAATAGTGTCTGATCTATGGTGCCCCTTTTGAATCTATTGTCCACTAGGTAAGTAGACAAAGTACCATACCATACTCTTGGGGCTTGATGAAGTCCATACATAGCCTTCTTGACTCTATACACTTTGTCTGGATTCTCTGGATCCTTAAAACCAGGAGGTTGCATCACATAGACCTCCTCAACAATTGTACCATAGAGGAAGGCACTCTTGACATCCATTTGATAGACAGTGAAGCCCATGCAGGATGCATAGGCTAAAAAGATCCTTATAGCTTCAATCCTTGCAACTGGTGCAAAGACCTCCCCATAGTCTATCCCCTCCTCTTGTGTATATCCCTGAGCCACTAACCTTGACTTGTTTCTTACCACAATTCCTCTTTCATCTCTCTTGTTTCTTAGAACCCATCTTGTCCCTATAGGTCTGACATATCTGGGACAATTAACCAGCTCCCAAACATCCTGAATTGCAAATTGGTGAAGCTCATCCTGCATTGCTTCCACCCAACTTGGTTCTTTGAGAGCATCAAATATCTTCTTGGGTTCCTGTTGTGACAGAAAACAGGCAAACAAACATGCTTGCACAAGAGGGGTATCAACCTTCTTGTGAATATTGGCAATAAACCCACCAAGACCTTGATGAGATCTTCTAGTCTGAACAGGAGTCATAATATCACCAATGATTTGAGAAGTGGGGTGATTCTTCATAGTAGAAGTGAGAACTCCTCCTTCAAAAAGTCTGGTGTCCTCAACCTCATTCTCCATGTTGCCAATATCTTCTTCTTCAGACTCTCTTTCATCAACATTAGGATGAACC
This sequence comes from Glebionis coronaria, assembly GCA_025667525.1. Classification (NCBI taxonomy): domain Eukaryota; kingdom Viridiplantae; phylum Streptophyta; class Magnoliopsida; order Asterales; family Asteraceae; genus Glebionis; species Glebionis coronaria. Next base: position 547,501,787 of record CM046878.1, on the reverse strand, counting down.
TCTTCATATAAATTGGAAGGTTCACCTTGTTCAAAAATGGAAGAGAAAAGATGTGCAGAAGTGTTGTCAACGTCTGAACCTTGTTTGTCAGCGTGTGAGCTAACAACGCTTGAACGATTGTTGTCAACGTCTGAGCCATCAACGTCTGAATTGTTCTTGTCAGCGGTAGATTTGCCTTTGTCAGCGCCTGAAGGACCATGCATGTTGTTATCTGGTGGTACTTGGGGACCACCATTATCTATACCACCAGCAGCAGCAGCAGCAAAAGCATCTGTCCATATGGGGATTGTAACATATTCTTGTATAGGAGATGACTTTTCTGCTTGTGATCCAACCTTTTCATGAACATGTGTACCTGAAACATCAACAACTTGTTCCTCCACAACACTTGAAGTTACCTTCACAATGTCTGGATTAGTGACAGGCATATAATTTAAAGCTCTAGATAAAGGTTCCAAGTCAAACAACCAATTAGGACCACTTTCAGGATCACTAGGTTTATTCTCTAAAAACCTAACATGTACTCTTTCAAGTATACGTTTTTCCTCTTTAAGATAAACCCTATATCCCTTGCTCTGCACTGAATACCCCATGAAGTAGCCTTCATCACCTTTTGCACTAAATTTACCTAAGGCATCACTAGTGTCTAAAACTACTACATGACAACCAAAAGGTCTGAGAAAACTAATATTAGGTTTTCTTCCCCAAAGTAACTCATAAGGTTTTTTTTTCTGAATTTTGTTAACTAATGCTCTATTTTGAACATAACAAGCTGTATTAACAGCCTCAGCCCAAAAGGCTATAGGAAAATGAGCATCAGCCAACATGGTTCTTGCTGCTTCAATTAGGGTTCTATTTTTCCTCTCAGCAACCCCATTTTGCTGTGGGATTCTGGCAACACTGAATTGCCTAGTAATTCCTTTCTTGGCACAGAAATCATCTAACTTTTTATTCCTAAATTCACCACCATTATCACTCCTAAGTATTTTAACTTCATTGCCAGATTTCTTCTCAATCTGAGTGATAAAATCAATTAAAGTATCAGTTGTATCACTCTTCATAGCTAGAAAGAAGGTCCAAGTAAACCTAGAAAAGTCATCTGTGATGACAAAGCAATAGGAATTTCCATTCAAACTTTCTATATTGGTTGGACCAAAGAGGTCCATATGAAGCAAATGAAGAGGTCTAGTACTAGAGTGCACCTGTTTGGACTTGAATGAGACCTTGTCCTGCTTGCCTTTAAGACATGCAACACAAGAGTGGTCATTGTGGAAGGCCTTCTCAGGCAAACCAAAACCAAGCCAAGTCTCACAAGCCTGTTTATATTCTTAAAATTTATGTGCCCTAGTCTCCTGTGCCACAAATTACTTTCATCTACTAAAGCTTTAACATAAAAACAAGACATATTGTTATTCATTCTAATCCCGTTCAGATTCACATTGTATATGTCCTTATGCCTAGGTGTTCTATAGTCAATATATTTCTCATCAGGGATCTTATAATCCTTGCTTAACACCAAACATTCAGTATCAGTAAACAGAACTTTATTTTTGTTATCACAAACTTGTGATACACTAAAAAGATTGTAGTCAAGTTCCTTTACCAAAAATACGTTCTCAAAACGTAAGTTCTTGGTGAGAAGGGTTCCTTTGCCTGTGATAGTACCATATCCGCCTCCAAAGTAAACCTTATCACCATCCTTAATGGGAGTGAAGTTTGTGAGATAATCTTCCTTCCCTGTCATGTGCCTTGAGCATCCACTATCCCAATATCCAAAATCATTGACCTGTTTTTGAATGCCCTACACATAAAGAAAACAAATTAGTTTTCTTTGGGAACCCAAGCCTTAGAAGACTTGGATTCATCTGGTTGTTCAATAAGAACAGACTTAGTTCTCATAACAACCCCATTTTCATCTTTTTTAGGATGAAATACCCAATTAACCCCAATAGGTTTTGTAATGACCTTTGAAATGTAATTAAATCTGTTGCAGGTCATTGAAATCCCATTATCATTAGGGTTTTGATCTTTCTTTGGTCTCCATGTTAAGCTTGAAGAAGCTTTAGACCCCTTACCCTGTGGTTGCAAATATTTAGGTCTGGTCACGTTTCTGTCAGCGTTGGAATTGGTCTTGTCAACGCTGAAATTTCCCTTGTCAGCGTTGAACCTAGGGTTTGCTACAGAACCCCATTGCCTATTAGACCAAGTATTTGTCTTTTGAAATGGTCTTTGTCCATGAGTGTTAGACCCTCAAGTGAAGAATAGGGCAGGTCTAATCACTTGTGGACTTTGCTGCACACAAGGTTTGGGTCTGACAACGTTTGACTTTCTAACAACGTTGACTTTGTTCCTGTCAGCGCTGACTTTGGGAGCGTTGACACACTTATATGCCAAGTGTGAAAAGCTACCACAAGTGTAACAGGCTTTTCTAGACACAACCCTAGGTCTAGAAGAGAAGAAGCGTGTTCCATCATTGCTAACTTGGCTCTTAGGTGACCTAGTATTCCTATACATCTCTGCATACTTAATGCTAGGTTTTCTAACAGTGTTTGAGCCAAGGTCCACAGCTTTACCAGTGATTGGGTTTGTAACCTTAATAGGAGTTGACTCATTAGGACTTTCACATAGTAAGCCACCCTTAACAAATAAGGTAGGGTTAGCTTTCTTCCATTCATTTAGGTCAGTCAACTTTTGTTGATACTCTTCAACAGGGGTGACAACTCTTGGTGGAGGAATGAATTCCTCCTCTTGGAGTTCTGGCAAACTAGTCCAAGATAGGTCCTTTTGTTAGACACCATAGAAGTCACCAGCTGGTGGTGGAACCACAGAGTAGTCTTGCATCCCAATCCCAGTCATGTCCTTAGGATCCCTTTGTTTACTCACACATTCTGCATTCCCTCATGAAGTGCCCATACGATGACAGTTGTAGCACTCAACTTTGGATTTATCAAATCCAGCTGTGTCTTTTGCATTGAAGGTCATCTTCTTCTTAAACCTTCTGTTCCACCTGTTTGCTCTTATACTAGCAAGAGCCATGTTTCACTTAATGTCCATCTCTTCCAAGTGCTCATCACTTATCTGCTCAAGGTCCTCATATGTAATCATTGAACCATTGGGCAAAGAAGCAATTAAAGCACATACAGTATCCAAATCCAAACCAGCAGGTTTAACTCTTGGTGAGTCACTTTTGAATGTGTCAACGTCCAAAAAGGACACGTTGACAGGACATGTTCCAGCGCTGACACATGATGATCCAGTAACTGGATGCATGTAGGAGTCCTTCTGATTGAATTGACCTTCACTATGAGAGAAGAAGGCCATGTTACTGTTGGTAGACTTGCTAATAGCCAATCTACTAATTTTCTCAAAAACCCTAACAACATTTAGATCTAATACATGTCAAATACGAGGACATGTATTAGGTACCACTTTTCCCAAACTGGATCATCATACGAACCACTTTTCCCAAAATACATAAAGCTATATAGTTTTGTGGTTTTGATATACACAGCTCTACCTTGTTGATCCCAAACTTAGATCGATTTAGCTTTATGTATACGAGATTAGATCAAGTAATACACTTAGAGAAACCTTTGTATATGTTTATGACAATCTAAGTGTTATGCGGAATTAACACTTAAACAAGAACACAATGATATAAACAAACTTTCACTTTGATTAATGATATCAAACTTGCTTACAATGAAAGTAGTTTACGCATGAAAACTTATATTGAACATTAACCTAAAGGTCTTCTTTTATAGACATAAGAAGCCTTGTACAATAATCTACGTATCAACTATTCTAGGTAAAGATAAATATAAAAAATACATTTTTGTTCCTATCTTTACTAGAAGTAATCTAGAATACAATAAACGCGTAGAGTATATCTTCCCATCAGTGCTTGTCTTCAATGTATCAACGCTTGACTTTATCTTGTCAACGCTTGAGCTATCAGCGTTTGTTTTGCTCCTGTCAACGCTTGTTTTACTCTTGTCAGCGCTCAAGTAGATTGGCTATAATTTATTCCCAACAATCCTCCCCTAAACTTGATATTCACTCTAATGATCAAGTTTCAGAATAAACATTAAGAACTAGGAGGAATCTTACAAACCTTCTCATATTGGTAATAAATAAATCTGATCAAGTCTTTTGCCACGTCACTTGAACAATCAATTTCCAGTTGAGTGTTCTTCATCTTCTCCAAGATATCCTTGGATATGAAATACTGACCATCCACAAGTAGATACTCAGCAAACTTTGTAGAACTCAAATAATAAACACCAGCAGCTGAATACAATCTCCATTGAAGACCACTGAGATCATCTTCAAGATCCTTCCAAATAGCAGGATCCTCATCTTTTGATCCACACATTCTCTTGAATGTGGACCATAGTTTTATTCCAGTGGCTGAAGTTGGTGCTTCAGCCTCATACTGGGCCTCTAACAACCTCCATAGGTCTACCAAGTCTTCTCTGTCAAAACTTGCAAACAAAGATATAAGGGTGGTAAAAGTGTGCACCTCTTTTCCATACCTGCCAATCTTCCAAAATCCACATTCATCTTCTTCATAGCTCACAATTGGATTTCTGGAATCTAGTGGTAACACGTGTACCATATCTGAAGCTTCTAATGGTGAGAGCTTGAGACTCTTTCTTATGATAGCTTCACTTGGATGTAATGGATCCATATCTTTGGGGAACTCAAGAGAAACTCCCTTTTTCACTGGTCTGGGAACAAACATTGCTTTCTTGAGCTCCATTTCCTCTGCAAGCTCTTCTTTTCTTTCATCAGAAAGAAGTCTTAGAGTGTTTGCTTCCTGCACTCTAACCTAAATGGGATAAGCTCTACATTCCAACTCATCAAATGTCAATGCCTTCAATTTCTGATAAGTCCACCCTGTTGCATGACACCTGAGCAACATGCAGTACAACTCCCTTCTATCCCTTTTCAACTCTGAGAGAACATTGCTTGCCTTGTGTTTCAAAATGACCTGGCAATCCTTTTGTACTCTGAGAAGAATCTCCAAACCCCATATCTGATCTGAAATGGTCAAGTGTGGATTCTCCATACATCTTTCTTCCCAAGCATGATACATTTGAACCACCTCTGGCATATCAAAATCAACCTGCAATTTCAACTCTCTCAATTTCTCCTTGGCCAACTCAACTCCATACTCAAGTCTTTCTGGCTGTTCTATGATCATAACACTTGAGTCTAAGCTGGCTTCATCACTTCCCTCTTGCTCTTCTAAAGTGACAACAAAAGGTGATTCACCCACCTTTTTCTTTTCTTGTTCCACAATTTGTGCAGCCAACCTTCTATCAAATTCAATTTGTGCTGCATTCTTTGGAACAACCTCTTCTACCATAATACCCTTACCCTTATCTAATGGATCAATTGTTGGTAAGGAAGATGGTGATACCTGTGAAGAAACCTCTTTGATGATGGATGATGACTGGGATACATCACCCTCATTTGCAGGTCTGTCAACGCCCAATTCTGCTTTATCAGCGCCCAAGATACTCATGTCAGCGTTCAAATTCCCTTTATCAAAGCTCAAATTTCCTGCCTTAGCGCCTTTTGTAATTTCCTCCAACATGGCTGTAAATGATAAATTTAAGTTTGTAGGAGAGACTAGAGACGTATCAAAACCTGTCTGTTTCTTCAAACTTGTTAGGGCCTCAGCAACATCCAAAGATTGACCATCATGGCTGCCCTTATCACTCACATTTATTTGTTCATCCTCCCCTTTGGAAGATTCCTCCATCCCTCTCCTTGCACTAGCAGTCTCCAAAATAACAATCCTCTCCCTCAATTGCTTGAGTTCAAGGCCTTGTGTGCTGACAACTTGTACCAAGTCTGCATTTTGCTTTTGCAAGCTCATGCAGACCACCGTCAATTCCATTAGGGTCATTGGTTCCAATTTTCCCTCGTCTAAAATGGGTATTTGACCTCCCAAATCAGATTCATTGGGCATGGATGAGGTCTTAATTATGGTGGGACTACCTTGGCCAGCTTCTAAGCCAGAACCAATAGTCCCAGCCTCATCCATAGCACCAACCACACTTGTGGTGGTGGTTCTCTCTGCTACATGGCTGGGACCACTAGAGGAGAACACTCCAGTAGTCCTTTTGCGTTTTTGGAACCTATATTGTGTTGGTGGAGATGATGATGTGGATTCGGTGGATGTGGGTTGGTTAAGGGGTGTTTGGGTCTGTGAAGGTTGAGTGTCAACGTTTGAAACAAGCACATCAACGCCAACATTTAACGTGTCAGCGTCGAAGGGTTCTTGGTCAATTTGCATATGTTGAGGTGAAGGTAATGGTTCAGGTATTGGGTCAATTTGGGGTTGAGGGTCATGTTGGGGTTGAGCTGCTGCAATGACAGCAAGCATAGCTTGGGTTAAGGGTAGGTCACGATGTGGGGGTGAGTTCATCTTCATAAAAATTGCTTTCTTTTGCACAGGGATCTCATAAAAATCATTATGATCCCTTGTGCAGTATCCTTGGACATCAAAAACCATTTGTAAAAATCTGGGATAAGCTAAAGTCATTTTATTCCCTTTATTTTTGCACATGCCTTCAAAAATCATTTTGGAATAATTAAATTTTTGCCCAGTAGCAATGCACACAATAGCACTTGTAATAGATCTATTGATCTCATTGTGTGCAGTGCACTTGGGACTCAAACATTGTAGGAGGACATGTATTAGGTACTTCCAGGCTGGGGGAAACTCCTGTTTATGATATTTATTTAAATTTCCTTCATCAGGAAAAGGATAACCCAAAGCCCGTAGCCCTTGTTCTATTTCACTAATGGGAAGGGTGGTTATACCATCAGCATCATCAAGATGCAAGGCTTGGCGTACCAAAGCCTCAGTAACCACCCAAGTTCTCCCATGAACAATAGAAGATAATGTAGTCACTCTATTAACTGTTGAGGAACTGACAGTGTTCCAAAACTGTTTAATATGTGTGACAGGAATGAGTGGTGCATGAGAAAGAGCATACCTAATAGGAGATGCGTTCAAATACGCCACCATTTGTGTGTATTGGGGAAACAGAGTATCATCAGCATCAAGATACGCGATCATGTTGTGTTGGCTTCTGAACCCTAATTCCAAATCTGATGGTTTAGACTTTGGTGCCATTGTTGAAAGCTGTTAAAAATGATTGATGAAGATGAAGTTGATAAGAGAAATTTATGTTAGACAAGAATAATAGGTACCCTGTTTAAAAATAGGAGCCAAATATATAGGAGAAGAAAATGCATGTGATTGGCCCAAAAATAGGCAAGTATTTTCAAAATGTAATCATAAAAATATTGAAAAATAATAAGTTTATCTCATACATTAAATGAAAGTTATCAACTCCCAAAATTACGGCCTAAAAATATGTCAAAAAGTAACAAATGGGTAGGTCCCACTGAGTGTCAACGGTCAAAAATAACCTATCAACGCCCAACGGCTATATTCTTGTCAACGTTTGCCACAGCCATGTCAGCGTCTAAATTGGTCACAACAACGCTTGGAAAAATACTTGTCAGCGTCCAAAAATAAAAATGTTTAAAAATGAAAAATGACCTTAACAAAGTAATTTATCCTAGAGAAGATAACCCAAAAGCTGATAATTATTATAGGGCGGCAAGCACTATCCAGTTATGCACACTTGCTTATGCAAGATAGACATAACAGTCCTCTAGTGTCCCTTGCTAACCAAAACTCTTAACAACTAAGTTACCTTATAAAATTCCTTGTTACTCCAAGGTAAATCACATAACAAAATCATTCCCAAGTCTTCCAACAGACCACAACCAATTCTAGGCCAAAAATGTCTTGGCATCATGCATAGTATATCAACTTTGCATGCTACAGTGCCTCATGATTTAGTAAAACTAACTCATACTCACCTGTGGACACAATCTAGAATTGTGATAAGAGTATCATATGGATACCTAAACATCCTAAAGGTTCCTAAAACCTCCCCTTAAACTATGATACATAAGTTGCTAAAAACATGCATGAACATAAAAATTTATGTCAAGATAGGAATTAAAAATTCCAACCACCATCCATAAACAAAAACATGCTCAAATGCTTCTCCAATGATCCATAAGCAACTCTGTATTCAATGGTATACTGCTAACACCACCTGCACATTTAGATTGAAAACCATAAAACTAACATTTGTTGCTGACAACGCCCCGATAACACATGACAGCGTTGAGGGAAGCTTTGTCAGCGTTAGACAAATATATTGCTGACAACGTTACAAAAACACCTATCAGCGTTCAAGGAACCTTTGTCAGTGTTAGAAAAATATAGTGGAAAATCTACATTATCAAAAGACCAATAACAATGCATTATCCTGTACATACTTTTACAAAAAGACTCCAAAACACATATTATGTGAGATTGATCATTCCAATACTTGTTACCAAGTATTGAAACCTCCCAGCATCAAAAGGTTTAGTTAGCAAATCTGACACATTTTCTTCTGTGTCAACCCTATCTGGTTGTATTAAACCCTTTTCAAAACAATCTCTTATAAAATGGTGTCTAATTTCTATGTGTTTAGTTTTAGAATGATGTACAGGATTCTTAATAATGCATAAAGTGCTGTTATTGTCAACAAATATCTTGGTATGCATAAAATTATACCCATAGTCCAACAGCTGGTTCTGAATCCACAAAACTTGTCCACAACAAGCAGCTGCAGCTACATACTCAGCTTCAATTGTAGAATTAGCCACCACTGTTTGTTTCTTGCATTGCCAAGATAACAACCTGCTCCCAAGAAACTGACATCCACCAGTTGTGGATTTCCTATCAAATTTATCACCTCCATAGTCACTGTCTGAATATGCAATCAGCTCCAATGGTGAATCCTTTGGGTACCACAAACCAAGACTAGGATAGCATCTTAGGTACCTAAAGATCCTCTTCACAGCATAAAGGTGACATTCTTTGGGAGTCACTTGATGGCGTGCACAAGCACACACAGCAAACATGATATCAGGTCTGGAGGCTGTAAGGTACATCAAAGATCCAATCATGGATCTATAGTACCTGACATCAACATTTTTCCCATCTCTAATCTTTCCCCAAGGGTGTTCTCTATCCATAGGAGTAGTAGCCCTCTTTTCATGTGGATAAAAGCCAAATTTCTTCAAGATCTCTGCCACATACTTATCCTGGGAGATGAAGATACCATCTTCTTTCTGCTGAACTTGTAAACCAAGAAAGAAGTTCATCTCCCCCATAGCACTCATCTTGAATTTGTCTGTCATAAGCTTGGAGAAATCCTCACTCATCCTTGGATCAGTAGACCCAAAAATGATGTCATCAACATAGACCTGAACAAGCAACACATCCTTACCTTTCTTCTTTGTAAATAGTGTCTGATCTATGGTGCCCCTTTTGAATCCATTGTCCACTAGGTAAGTAGACAAAGTACCATACCATGCTCTTGGGGCTTGATGAAGTCCATACATAGCCTTCTTGACTCTATACACTTTTTCTGTTTCTCTGGATCCTCAAAACCAGGAGGTTGCATCACATAGACCTCCTCAACAATTGTACCATAGAGGAAGGCACTCTTGACATCCATTTGATAGACAGTGAAGCCCATGCAGGATGCATAGGCTAAAAAGATCCTTATAGCTTCAATCCTTGCAACTGGTGCAAAGACCTCCTCATAGTCTATCCCCTCCTCTTGTGTATATCCCTGAGCCACTAACCTTGCCTTGTTTCTGACCACAATTCCTCTTTCATCTCCCTTGTTTCTTAGAACCCATCTTGTCCCTATAGTTCTGACATATCTGGGACAATCAACCAGCTCCCAAACATCCTAAATTGCAAATTGGTGAAGCTCATCATGCATTGTTTCCACCTAACTTGGTTCTTTGAGAGCATCAAATATCTTCTTGGGTTCCTGTTGTGACAAAAAACAGGCAAACAAACATGCTTGCACAAGACGGGTATCAACCTTCTTATGAATATTGGCAATAAAACCGCCAAGACCTTGATGAGATCTTCTAGTCTGAACAGGAGTCATAATATCACCAATGATTTGAGAAGTGGGGTGATTCTTCATAGTAGAAGTGAGAACTCCTCCTTCAAAAATTCTGGTGTCCTCAACCTCATTCTCCATGTTGCCAATATCTTCTTCTTCAGACTCTCTTTCATCAACCTGAGGATGAACCTCTTCATATAAATTGGAAGGTTCACCTTGTTCAAAAATGGAAGAGAAAAGATGTGTAGAAGTGTTGTCAACGTCTGAACCTTGTTTGTCAGCGTGTGAGCTAACAACTCTTATACTATTGTTGTCAACGTCTGAGCCATCAACGTCTGAATTGGTCTTGTCAGCGCTAGATTTGCCTTTGTCAGCGCCTGAAGGACCATGCATGTTGTTATCTGGTGGTACTTGGGGACCACCATTATCTTTACCAGCAGCAGCAGCAGCAGCAAAAACATCTGTCCGTATGGGGATTGTAACATATTCTTGTATAGGAGATGACTTTTCTGCTTGTGATCTGATACACAGATTTGCTATGGGGTTCAATTATATTCTCTCGATATCCTCTCGAATTGATCTCGGTTCTAAGTGGAATGATTGTTCTTGGTTACTAAAAAAGGGATTGGTTTGTTAATCTAATAAAGGTTTAAATGAACTAAAATAAAAACTTAAATTGAAAGCAATTAATTTAATAACAATTAATAAAACTAGAATTAAAATTAAAATGTAAATATAAAATGAAGAAACAGTAAGTAAGAAGAAACAGTAAGTAAGGCTTAAAAATGCTCAAAAGAAAATTGATTCGGAAGTGGACCTTGATTCGGAAGTTCACTCGGAACTTGGTTCGGAAGTTCTGATCCGGAACTTCGTTCGGAACTTTACTCGGAAGAATTGATTCGGAAGATTGATTCGGAAGTTTACCCGGAACTTCGTTCGGAAGTTGTTGATCCGGAAGTTCGTCCGGAACTTTTGGTCCGGAAGTTTATCCGGAAGTCCACTCGGAACTTTTGACTCGGAAGTTTATTCGGAAGATTTGAAAAGAGCATTCATTCGGAACTTTTAAAAATTGATTCGGAACTTTTTTTAAAAAACACTTTCATTTGGAACTTCTAAAACTCATTCGGAACTTTTTCTTCATCCGGAAGTTTGTGTTCATCCGGAACTTTGTGTTCATCCGGAACTTTTAGTTCATCCGGAACTTTTGGTTCATCCGGAACCTGGGAAATTCAAGAACAGTAATATTACCGAAAAACAGGGTAAATCGATTTCGAGCCAAAAATCAACAAGTTGTTCACTAAATCTTAAATAAAACTAGACACGAATCACATACTAACCAATAACAACAAATCCCATCAATAAAAACATAAAACCCAACAACTTTTGAAGATCAAATCAATGAAATAAGAACTTAAACTTTTAACCAAATAGATGAAGGTGAACAAGATGAAATGGAAAGATTGATATATAGAATGATTAAGGTTTTAACAATCAAAAGACAAAGATTAAACTACAAGATTGGAAAAACAATAATCAAAATCACCAAACACCCTAGTGGTGTTGGTGATACCTCCGAACAGAAAGGGAGAAAAAGATGGGAAAAGAAAAACTAAAAAACTGAATGAAAAGTGTGAAGGGTGGACTTTATATAGTCTTGTCTTTTGGTTGGTGAGTGGGCTTTCTCCCGTTCTTCTTGTCTTCTCGTCTTTTCAGAAAAGTTGACGTTTCCGATTCTGATTCGGGATTTGTCGTCGATTAAATTCAACTCGTCTTTTAATTTCTTTGTTTAATAGACTTGAGTTTCTTCGACTTATGTAAATCTTCCATCTTTGGTCCTTTTCTTCGATAACTCTTCAAATAGGCCCAGTGACTTCAAATCTTTTGCATCTCTTGGACAATAGACTTCGTCTTGAGTCTTTTTCTTTGATAAAACCCGTGCAATCCCATGTTTTCTTTAATATTCATCTGGTTAGCTCTGAAAACACAATAAACACAAAAACCACGCATAATTCCAAACAAATGATATTAAATACGTGTTTTGGTCTTGTTTTAGCCAGAATTAAGTGGAAAAAGGATGGGTGTTTACACACCTATCAAATCCCCTACACTTAACCATTGCCATGCCCTCATGCAATGCTTAGTGATAAAGCAAATTTACACTTTTCTCATAATCAATCAACCTTGGCCTTATTGAAATACTACTAAACAAAAATTAAAGTACTAGGAGAAATTAAAACTTTAAAGTAAACAAAGGATAGAAAACCATTTTCACTTGAAAATAGCTACATGGAAATAACTTGCAGAGAGACCAAGGACTTACATTAGGGCTTTGGTGCTGTGAAGATTTATCACCCTCAAGTTTCACGTTCCCCAAACTAAGCTTGAAAACGAGATCATTGTTATTATAAGTTAGTAAATCAAACACTTACACACATGGCTTAATTATATGCTTAAACTCCCTTATTCCTAGGTGTATCTCTTATATTTTATTTTTGTCTTAGAATGATCATGAAGATGTATTTTTGGACTTATTTCGATAGTTTATTTAGGCTGAAAGCAAAGTAGGACGATTTGATCAATAGTTAGCTAAAGGACAAAATCTCTTAAAACTGCTTCTCGGGATATCAAAAAGTTCATATCTTGGCATAACTCGGTTCACGATTTGAGACCTTTCTCGGGCCGATATTTGGCATGTACTTCATACTTCATATCTTGAGAGACGTGCTTGAGATAATGGTCTTCTCATCGTTCATAGAGTTTCTTCACTTGGAGACTTTTGAGAGGTAATCCAACTTTGTTGACCACGACTTCATGATTATTTCTTCAATCTCTATTTGGGATTTTGAGATACAACGATCCGCCTCCTTTTCGGACTTGGATCTATTTATCCTCATACCTTGTTAGGGTCTTTTCGGATAGACTTCTCCATCATCTTTATGGGAGTTGATTGCTTTTCGTCGTGAGTCTTAATCCTTCATATTGACTTTGGGAATAATGCTTTTCACATCACTTTGGATCTTTAGCAATAAAATGGAATCCTCATGCCTTGTTAGGGCCTTTTCGGACTCGCCAATCTTCGCGCCCTGCTTCATAAGTTATGCCTTGGCTATGAACTCTTATCATTACCGAGCAACTTTTAAACGATCTTGGGCTAGAAGCTAAGTAACTTTTCAAATCGTACGACCTTACTTATTGCAGATAAATTATTAGCAAGTGATGGGAGAATAGGCAAATAATTACACCAAGTGAGCTTGTGCAAGAATACCGACTTATAATTGACTCTATCATTTCTCGTCCTCCACAATTTAAAATCTCAAGTAATGAGACTCGTGGATGCTTAGCCTAATAAACCAATTAAGGTCTATATGGTTAAGGATACTAGCTAGAATAAACTTGGATAAGTCTATTCGGGTTGAGTCAAAATAATCGCAACGGGCCTAATATGTCAAGGATTTCTAAACTCGCTACACCACTTTATTAATTTTTTTGACTTTATTGCGGGATATATACATATGAAAGCAACGATAAAAATTTAAAAATTACAAATAAATGGCCAAAGTTAATAAAAAATTTGAAAAATGTTGAAAAATATGATTTTCCGGTTAAATGAAGGCATTTTCATGGAAAAGTCCACTTAAAACTTCGATAGAAGTCCCCCCTACACTTAAGATAAACATTGTCCTCAATGTTTAAGAATGTGGGAAAAGTCTCCCCTACACTTATGACATTGTGCATGTTGGTTAACTCGAGTTAAAGAAGAGATGACTAAAGTGATCAATTTCAAATGTGAGTATGAAGAAAATTGAATCACGATAGTTGAGAGATAGAACCGGATTTCTGATAACACGGGAGCACGGTTCTTCAAAGGTTCCAAGAGTGCATTCATCCCTGTAATCACATCACCACACAAAGACAAACACTATAGAGGTCCCCCTACACTTAGGAGGTCAAAAAATAAAAGGATAGATACTCGGGCTGCCTCCCGAGGAGCGCTTGTTTTTGATAACCGAGTCACGAGCCTGACTCGACCCAAAATTAGTTCATGGGGAACGTGGTAAGGGATGGAATCATCTCCTGAGAGATGTCCTCACCAAAGTACAGCTTCACTCGTTGGCCATTCACCTTAAAATTAGGTCCATTAGGTTGAGCGAGCTCGAGAGTACCATATGGAAATATTTGGGCAATGGTGAATGGGCCGGACCAACGAGATTTCAGATTGCCCGAAAAGATTTTCAACCGAGAGTTAAAGAGTAAAACTTTGTCTCCAACTTGGAACTCTCGGTTCTTAATCTTAGAGTCGTGAATGAGCTTAGTCTTTTCCTTATAGATCAAAGAATTTTCATAAGCCTCATTACGGAGTTCATTCAGCTCATTGAGTTGGATCTTGCGTAGGTCACCGGCTTTGTTGATATCAAAATTAGCCCACTTCAAGGCCCAATAAGCCTTGTGCTCCAACTCAATGGGGAGGTGGCATGCTTTCCCGTACACGAGACGATATGGTGTACAACCAATCGGAGTCTTGTATGCGGTACGGAAAGCCCACAAAGCATCATCAAGTTTATCAGCCCATGAGGCACGATGCTCTCCCACGGTTCTTTCCAGAATTCGCTTTAATCCTCGGTTGGATATTTCAGCCTGGCCATTAGTTTATGGGTGGTAGGCGGTGGAAAGACGATGATTTACACCATACTTAGCCATGACTCTTGCAAATTGGTTATTGCAAAAATGAGTCCCGCGATCACTAATAATGGCACGAGGCACACCGAATCTAGCGAATAGAGATTTCAAAAAGTGACAAACCACCCTTGCGTCATTAGTAGGTAAAGCTTTGGCTTCAACCCACTTTGAAACGTAGTCAACGGCTACAAGGATGTATTTGTTTCCTTTAGAGGAAGGGAAGGGCCCCATAAAGTCGATACCCCAAACATCAAAAATTTCACATTCTTGAATGAAATTCTGAGGCATCTCATCTTTATGTGTGATCTTGCCTTGTTTTTGGCAAGCATCACAACGTTTAACCCTATTGTGAGCGTCACGATATATGGTGGGCCAATAAAATCCCGAATCAAACACTTTTTTGGCGGTGTAGTTGGGACCAAAGTGACCACCGGTGGGTCCTTTGTGGCAAGCGTCAAGGATTTCCAAAGCTGCCGGTCCATCAACACATCGACGAATAATCAAGTCGGCACATTGTTTGAATAGATACGGGTCATCCCAAAAGTAAGTCTTAATGTCTTTGAAAAACTTTTTCTTTTGCTGGGATGTTAACCCTCAACGAGAATTCCACCCGCCAAGTAGTTTGCAATGTCCGCAAACCACGGGGTTTCATCAGAAGTCGAGTTGATAGACATTAAGGTCTCCAAGGGAAAAGAATCATTGATTTCTTTGTTCGGAAGATCCCCTTGGTAAGGATCCTCAAGTCTACTGAGATGATCCGCGGCTAGGTTTTCAGCTCCTTTTTTATCGCGAATTTCGATTTTAAATTCTTGGAGTAGCAAAACCCAGCGAAGAAGTCTTGGTTTGGAATCTTGCTTTGTCAACAAGTACTTCAGCGCGGAATGATCGGTGTAAACGATTGTGGTGGAAAGGACAAGATAGGGGCAAAAATTTTCAAAGGCATAGACAACAGCTAAAAGCTCTTTTTCGGTTGTCGTGATGCAATTGAGCCCCCGTCATTGTCTTGCTAGCGTAATGGATCGGTTGGAAGCGTTTGTTCACTCTCTTTGTCCCAGAACCGCTCCAATAGCAAAATCACTAGCATCGCACATCAACTCGAAAGTCAGCTCCCAATTAGGGGTAACCAAGACGGGTGCCTTAGTAAGCTTATCCTTAAGCAAGTTGAAGGCTTCAAGACACTCTTTGGAAAAGATAAAAGGAGTATCTTTTTCCAAGAGGTGGGTCATCGGGCGAGCGATTTGAGAAAAATCTTTGATGAATCGACGGTAAAATCCCGCATGACCCAGAAAGCTTCTCACACCCTTCACGGTTGAAGGTGGAGGTAATTTGGCTATGACATCAACTTTAGCATGATCTACTTCAAGACCGGCGTTAGAGATTTTGTGTCCTAGCACAATGCCTTCTTTTACCATAAAATGGCATTTTTCCCAATTCAGAACAAGGCGAGTGTCTTCGCACCGCTTAAGCATACGTTCCAAATTGGCAAGGCAAGAAGAGAAAGAATCCCCGAAGACCGAGAAATCATCCATGAAGACTTCCATGGTTTGTTCAACCATGTCATGGAAGATAGCTAACATGCACCTTTGGAAAGTCCCGGGGGCATTGCATAAGCCAAAAGGCATTCTTTTGTAAGCAAATGTGCCATAGGGACAAGTGAATGTTGTCTTCTCTTGATCTTGGGGATCGATGGGTATTTGGAAATAACCCGAGAAACCATCAAGAAAGCAGTAATATTCATTATCCGCTAAACGTTCAAGCATTTGGTCCATAAAAGGTAGAGGGAAGTGATCCTTTCTCGTGGCATCATTGAGTTTGCGGTAGTCTATACAAACTCTCCACCTAGTAACGAGACGGGTAGGAATCAACTCGTTGTATGCATTGGGCACAACGGTGATGCCGCCTTTCTTAGGCACACAATGGACTGGACTAACCCATGGTGAATCCGAAATAGGGTAAATCATACCCGCATCAAGAAGTTTGATAACCTCTATTTTGATGACTTCATGGATTTTTGGATTCACCCTTCGTTGGCTTTGAATTGTGGGCTTAGAGTCGTCCTCCATGAGAATTTTGTGTGTGCAGAAGTGAGGATCAATTCCGCGAATATCAGAGATTTTCCAAGCAATTGCCTTCTTATGATCTTTAAGCACGGCGATGAGGCGATTTTTCTCTTCATCTTTCAAGTCCTTCGCAATGATGACTGGCGACTTCTTCTCTTCTTCAAGGAACACATACTCGAGATGGGGCGGCAACTCCTTAAGTTCTAAATCCGGAGGATTTTCGATGGGAGGCGTTTTCAAAGTCGGAGTATCGATAGCAATAACCGTGGGAGATGGTGGAGAAAGATTGTCTTCGTTGAGAAGGTTTTCAAAGAAATGCATGTCTTCATCCCCATTGGTGGGAGAATCGTCACTTGCTAAGTTCACATCTCCCATGGTGGCTTCAAGATCTTTCCAAAACAAATTACTTTCTCCAAAGAGAGACAGTGATGAATCAATAAAGGAAACGATGTCAACATTGGGAAGAGAGGTAGGAATATTTTTACAAGCATCATTAAAGTGTTCTTCACAAGCCTCATCCAGAACGTCAATACAATTAACACTCTCGTATGAATAAGGTTGTTTAGACAACTTTCCCATGTTGAAAACGATTTTATCGTCACCCACTCTCATGATAAGCTCACCCGCTTCAACATCGATGAGAGTGCGACCGGTCCTCAGGAATGGACGACCCACGATCAAGGGAACACGAGGGTCCATCTCGTAGTCGACGGCGACGAAATCGGCAGGAAAAGTGAATTTGTCGACTCCTACAAAGACGTCTTCGGCTATCCCCACTGGATAAGCAACCGTACGGTTAGCTAATTCCAAAGTCATTTTGGTGGGGACTAGCTCAGGGAGAGATAATTGCTTCCAAACGCTTAGAGGCATTAGATTAATACTGGCACCTAGATCGGCTAGGGCCATACAATTCTCTACTCCTGGGAAATTGCAAGGGATTAAGAAACGACCCGGATCACCAAGCTTGGTTGGCAATTTCCTTAAGAGCACTGCAGAGCAATTCTCATTAAGTTGGGTGTTGGCAATATCGAGAAGCTTTTCCTTGTCACTCAGAAGATCTTTAAACATTTTCGCGTACTTAGGCATGTGAGCGAGAGCCTCAGCGAAGGAGATGTTGAAATTCAATTGTTTGAACATTTTAAGAAAGTTCGAAACCTGAATATCATCCTTGCTTTTGAGCTTCTCTTTCCTCAACCTAGATGGATAAGGTATATTGGAAGAAGAGGAAGGCTTCGGGAGAATAGGATCACTCGCATCCTTGGGTGGAGGAGGGGTAGAAGTAAAAGGTTGAGGAATAGGAGCAGGTGACTCGTTCTCCTTAGTCACAATCACCGGTGGAGGTATAGGAAGCTCGAGTTCCTTGGTACCTTTGCCACTGCGAGTAGTGATTGCTTTCATCTCCCCTCTTGGATTCGCAACAGTGTTACTCGGAAGAGTACCCGAAGAAGAGGGTTGATTACCTTGGAAGAAACTAGCCATCATGTTCTTTAAGTCATTAGTTTGACTATCCAAAGTGTTTCTCATATCAGCTCTCAGATCGTTCCCTTGCTTGACCAGATCTGCTTTCAAGTTGAGCACTTCGCGCTGAAGATTTCCCACGATCACATCGTTAGTCCTCATGTAGGTTTCCACTTCTTGGTGTAAAGCGGTGGGTTGGTTGGGAGGAGCATTGTATGCGGGTGGTTGATAAGCAGGTTGCTGGTAAACTTGGTTGTTTCTTTGAGGTGGTTGTTGTTGTTTGTGTTGTACACCGGCCATGTCTAAGTTATCGAGAGGCTCAGGCTCTTGATAAGACGTTGATCGAGTGCGCATACACCTGCAAAAGAACTAACAAGGGAAAAACAAAGCAAAATATTTTTGGTTTTTATGTTTTTTAATTTTTACGATTTTTGAAAATTTTATATTTTTTAGGGTTTTTTGAAAATTTTTATGAAAAAGTAACGTTCACGGGGAACGGATCCCAAAATCCAAGTTCTCACAAAAAACTGTTGATCTTAACGAGAAGAGCCGGCAGCGGCGCCATTTGATACACAGATTTGCTATGGGGTTCAATTATATTCTCTCGATATCCTCTCGAATTGATCTTGGTTCTAAGTGGAATGATTGTTCTTGGTTACTAAAAAAGGGATTGGTTTGTTAATCTAATAAAGGTTTAAATGAACTAAAATAAAAACTTAAATTGAAAGCAATTAATTTAATAACAATTAATAAAACTAGAATTAAAATTAAAATATAAATATAAAATGAAGAAACAGTAAGTAAGAAGAAACAGTAAGTAAGGCTTAAAAAAATGCTCAAAAGAAAATTGATTCGGAAGTTGACCTTGATTCGGAAGTTCACTCGGAACTTGGTTCGGAAGTTCTGATCCGGAACTTCGTTCGGAACTTTACTTGGAAGAATTGATTCGGAAGATTGATTCGGAAGTTTACCCGGAACTTCGTTCGGAAGTTGTTGATCCGGAAGTTCGTCCGGAACTTTTGGTCCGGAAGTTTATCCGCAAGTCCACTCGGAACTTTTGACTCGGAAGTTTATTCAGAAGATTTGAAAAGAGCATTCATTCGGAACTTTTAAAAATTGATTCGGAACTTTTTTTTAAAAACACTTTCATTCGGAACTTCTAAAACTCATTCGGAACTTTTTGTTCATCCGGAAGTTTGTGTTCATCCGGAACTTTGTGTTCATCCGGAACTTTTAGTTCATCCGGAACTTTTGGTTCATCCGGAACCTGGGAAATTCAAGAACAGTAATATTACCGAAAAACAGGGTAAATCGATTTCGAGCCAAAAATCAACAAGTTTTTCACTAAATCTTAAATAAAACTAGACACGAATCATATACTAACCAATAACAACAAATACCATCAATAAAAACATAAAACCCAACAACTTTTGAAGATCAAATCAATGAAATAAGAACTTAAACTTTTAACCAAATAGATGAAGGTGAACAAGATGAAATGGAAAGATTGATATATTGAATGATTAAGGTTTTAACAATCAAAAGACAAAGATTAAACTACAAGATTGGAAAAACAATAATCAAAATCACCAAACACCCTAGTGGTGTTGGTGATACCTCTGAACAGAAAGGGAGAAAAAGATGGGAAAAGAAAAACTAAAAAACTGAATGAAAAGTGTTAAGGGTGGACTTTATATAGTCTTGTCTTTTGGTTGGTGAGTGGGCTTTCTCCCGTTCTTCTTGACTTCTCGTCTTTTCAGAAAAGTTGACGTTTCCGATTCTGATTCGGGATTTGTCGTCGATTAAATTCAACTCGTCTTTTAATTTCTTCGTTTAATAGACTTGAGTTTCTTCGACTTATGTAAATCTTCCATCTTTGGTCCTTTTCTTCGATAACTCTTCAAATAGGCCCAGTGACTTCAAATCTTTTGCATCTCTTGGACAATAGACTTCGTCTTGAGTCTTTTTCTTCGATAAAACCCGTGCAATCCCATGTTTTCTTTAATATTCATCTGGTTAGCTCTGAAAACACAATAAACACAAAAACCACGCATAATTCCAAACAAATGATATTAAATACGTGTTTTGGTCTCGTTTTAGCCAGAATTAAGTGGAAATAGGATGGGTGTTTACACACCTATCATGATCCAACCTTTTCATGAACATGTGTACCTGAAACATCAACAACTTGTTCTTCCACAACACTTGAAGTTACCTTCACAATGTCTGGATTAGTGACAGGCATATAATTTAAAGCTCTAGATAAAGGTTCCAAGTCAAACAACCAATTAGGACCACTTTCAGGATCACTAGGTTTATTCTCTAAAAACCTAACATGTACTCTTTCAAGTATACGTTTTTCCTCTTTAAGATAAACCCTATATCCCTTGCTCTGCACTGAATACCCCATGAAGTAGCCTTCATCACCTTTTGCATTAAATTTACCTAAGGCATCACTAGTGTCTAAAACTACTACATGACAACCAATAGGTCTGAGAAAACCAATATTAGGTTTTCTTCCCCAAAGTAACTCATAAGGTGTTTTGTTCTGAATTTTGTTAACCAATGCTCTATTTTGAACATAACAAGCTGTATTAACAGCCTCAGCCCAAAAGGCTATAGGAAAATGAGCATCAGCCAACATGGTTCTGGCTGCTTCAATTAGGGTTCTATTTTTCCTCTCAGCAACCCCATTTTGCTGTGGGGTTCTGGCAACACTGAATTGCCTAGTAATTCATTTCCTGGCACAGAAATCATCTAACTTTTTATTCCTAAATTCACCACCATTATCACTCCTAAGTATTTTAACTTCATTGCCAGATTTCTTCTCAATCTGAGTGATAAAATCAATTAAAGTATCAGCTGTATCACTCTTCATAGCTAGAAAGAAGGTCCAAGTAAACCTAGAAAAGTCATCTGTGATGTTAAAGCAATAGGACTTTCCATTCAAACTTTCTATATTGGTTGGACCAAAGAGGTCCATATCAAGCAAATGAAGAGGTCTAGTACTAGAGTGCACCTGTTTGGACTTGAATGAGACCTTGTGATGCTTGCCTTTAAGACATGCAACACAAGAGTGGTCATTGTGGAAGGCCTTCTCAGGCAAACCATCAACCAAGCCAAGTCTCACAAGCCTGTTTATATTCTTAAAATTTATGTGTCCTAGTCTCCTGTGCCACAAATTACTTTCATCTACTAAAGCTTTAGCATAAAAACAAGACATATTGTTATTCATTCTAATCCCATTCAGATTCACATTGTATATGTCCTTATGCCTAGGTGTTCTATAGTCAATATATTTCTCATCAGGCATCTTATAATCCTTGCTTAACACCAAACATTCAGTATCAGTAAACAGAACTTTATTTTTGTTATCACAAACTTGTGATACACTAAAAAGATTGTAGTCAAGTTCATTTACCAAAAATACGTTCTCAAAACGTAAGTTCTTGGTGAGAAGGGTTCCTTTGCCTGTGATAGTACCATATCCGCCTCCAAAGTAAACCTTATCACCATCCTTAATGGGAGTGAAGTTTGTGAGATAATATTCCTTCCCTGTCATGTGCCTTGATCATCCACTATCCCAATATCCATAATCATTGACCAGTTTTTGAATGCCCTGCACATAAAGAAAACAAATTAGTTTTCTTTTTGAACCCAAGCCTTAGAAGACTTGGATTCATCTGGTTGTTCAATAAGAAAAGACTTAGTTCTCATAACAACCCCATTTTCATCCTTCTTAGGATGAAATACCCAATTAACCCCAATAGGTTTTGTAATGACCTTTGAAATGTGATTATATCTGTTGCAGGTCATTGAAATCCCATTATCATTAGGGTTTTGATCTTTCTTTGGTCTCCATGTTAAGCTTGAAGAAGCTTTAGACCCCTTACCCTGTGGTTGCAAATATTTAGGTCTGGTCACGTTTCTGTCAGCGTTGGAATTGGTCTTGTCAACGCTGAAATTTCCCTTGTCAGCGTTGAACCTAGGGTTTGCTACAGAAACCTATTGCCTATTAGACCAAGTATTTGTCTTTTGAAATGGTCTTTGTCCATGAGTGTTAGACCCTCTAGTGAACATTGGGGCAGGTCTAATCACTTGTGGACTTTGCTGCACACAAGGTTTGGGTCTAACAACGTTTGACTTTCTAACAACGTTGACTTTGTTCCATACTAGCATTTAACTCATGTTTTAAGATATTTATTTTATCTTTTTAAGTCAAATTCCATTTTCTTGTATTCAGAAACTGTCTTCTCAGTTTGAGTGAGAGCTAGTTGGTAATTAGACAGTTTGCATCTTTCAGTACTCACATCACTTAATAATCTTAACACCTCTTTGTTAAGTTTCTCAGTGTTTAACCTACAACCTTTACTACAAAAAGCATCATCGTATACCTCATTATTAGATGAAGAGGAGGAGTGTGCCATGAGAGCATATTCAACATGCTCTTCTTTTTCAATTTCAGCAACCAAAGCTTTATCCTCTTCCATATCCTTAGCCAGATAGCTCCAATCCCATCCCAACCATCAATTCCTTGAACTGCAACCATGGCTTTAGGATCCTGAGCCTTAACAATTTAACTTGAGGGTTTACCAGCATCAGATCTTCTAGGAGATCTGCATTCCCTCATGAAGTGCCCCATACGATGACAGTTATAGCACTCAACTTTGGATTTATCAAATCCAGCTGTGTCTTTTGCATTGAAGGTCGTCTTCTTCTTAAACCTTCTGTTCCACCTGTTTGCTCTTATACTAGCAAGAGCCATATTCCACTTAATGTACATCTCTTCTAAGTGCTCATCACTTATCTGCTCAAGGTCCTCATATGTAATCACTGAACCATTGGGCAAAGAAGCAATATAAGCACATACAGTATCCAAATCCAAACCAGCAGGTTTAACTCTTGGTGAGTCACTTTTGAATGTGTCAGCATCTGAAAAGGAGACGTTGATAGGACATGTTCCAACGCTGACACATGATGATCCAGTAACTGGATGCATGTAGGAGTCCTTCTGATTGAATTGACCTTCACTATGAGAGAAGAAGTCCATGTTACTGTTGGTAGACTTGCTTCCATGCTCTAAAAGAGTTTCATCTTCCAACAGCCTCAGTTTGTTATAGATGTCATCAAACGTGGAACTTTTGTAAGTATTATTGGCAAGAATAGATCTTGCCTCAATCTTCCACGCCTCACCAAGACTTTTAAGAAAGGTAGAATTAATGTCAACATCACCAAGTTGTGTCCCCATGAAGGACAATTTGCTTGTAATGTCAAGCAATCTGCTTCTCACATTACTAAGCTTTTCATTAGGTTGAGCCTTGAAGACAACATAATCATGCATAAGTTGCTTCTTCTTCTCTTCCTTAGTATCTTCATTGCCACCATATGCAACTTCAAGAGCTGCCCAAAGGTCTTTAGCAGATTCATAACCTCTATATTTATGCTGGTTCTCTTGTCCCAAAGAGAGTTTCAGAATATTTAGGGTTTTCATGTCAACCCTTTTCTTTGCTATGTCTTCAGCAGACACAGCTCTACCATCTTCAGGATTTTCTATCTTATCTGCTTTAGAACATCCAGCAATAGCTGCTCTTCCAGCAATAGCATCAGCAATCTTTTGGGCTTTATTGAATGTGTTTCCATATTCAATAATCTCCCAGAGTGTGTAGTCATAGATCCCTACATATTGCTCAAAGTTGAATTTCCATAATTCAAAGTTGGTTGCATCAAGCATGGGAATCTTGATGTTTGGTAAAGGTGAGGAGGAGGAGGTTAGTTCTGGATTTGACATGATGTTGTTAGGGTTTTTGAGAAAATTAGGGTTTTGGTGATTTTTAGGGTTTCTTGTGTTCTTTAAGATCAAAAGTTCCTCAACAAGCTCTGATACCACTTGTTGATCTCAAACTTAGATAGATTTAGCTTTATGTATACGAGATTAGATCAAGTAATACACTTAGAGAAACCTTTGTATATGTTTATGACAATCTAAGTGTTATGCGGAATTAACACTTAAACAAGAACACAATGATATAAACAAACTTTCACTTTGATTAATGATATCAAACTTGCTTACAATGAAAGTAGTTTACGTATGAAAACTTATATTGAACATTAACCTGAAGGTCTTCTTTTATAGACATAGAAGCCTTGTAAAATAATCTACGTATCAACTATTCTAGGTAAAGATAAATATAGAAAATACATTGTTTTTCCTATCTTTACTAGAAGTAATCTAGAATACAATAAACGCGTAGAGTATATCTTTCCATCAGTGCTTGTCTTCAATTTATCAACGCTTGACTTTATCTTGTCAACGCTTGAGCTGTCAGTATTTGTTTTGCTCCTCTCAACGCTTGTTTTACTCTTGTCAGCGCTCAAGTAGATTGGCTATAATTTATTCCCAACAATCCTCCCCTAAACTTGATATTCACTCTAATGATCAAGTTTCTGAATAAACATTAAGAACTCACCCCTGTGCAAAAGAAAGCAATTTTTATGAAGATGAACTCACCCACACATCGTGACCTACCCTTAACCCAAGCTATGCTTGCTGTCATTGCAGCAGCTCAACCCCAACATGACCCTCAACCCCAAATTGACCCAATACCTAAACCATTACCTTCACCACAACATATGCAAATTGACCAAGAACCCTTCGATGCTGACACGTTAAATGTTGGCGTTGATGTGCCTGTTTCAAACGTTGACACTCAACCTTCACAGACCCAAACACCCCTTAACCAACCCACATCCACCCAATCCACATCATCATCTCCACCAACACAATATAGGTTCCAAAAACGCCAAAGGACTACTGGAGTGTTTTCCTCTAGTGGTCCTAGCCATGTAGCAGAGGGAACCACCACCACAAGTGTGGTTGGTGCTATGGATGAGGCTGGGACTATTGGTTCTGGCTTAGAAGCTGGCCAAGGCAGTCCCACCATAATTAAGACCTCATCCATGCCCAATGAATCTGATTTGGGAGGTCAAATACCCATTTTAGACGAGGGCAGATTGGAACCAATGACCCTAATAGAGTTGACGGCTGTCTGCATGAGCTTGCAAAAGCAAAATGCAGACTTGGTACAAGTTGTCAGCACACAAGGCCTTGAACTCAAGCAATTGAGGGAGAGGATTGTTATTTTGGAGACTGCTAGTGCAAGGAGAGGGATGGAGGAATCTTCCAAAGGGGAGGATGAACAAATAAATGTGAGTGATAAGGGCAGCCATGATGGTCAATATTTGGATGTTGTTGAGGCCCTAACAAGTTTGAAGAAACAGACAGGTTTTGATACGTCTCTAGTCTCTCCTACAAACTTAAATTTATCATTTACAGCCATGTTGGAGGAAATTACAAAAGGCTCTGAGGCAGGAAATTTGAGCGTTGATAAAGGGAATTTGAACGCTGACATGAGTATCTTGGGTGCTGATAAAGCAGAATTGGGCATTGACAGACCTGCAAATGAGGGTGATGTATCCCAGTCATCATCCATCATCAAAGAGGTTTCTTCACAGGTATCACCATCTACCTTACCAACAATTGATCCATTAGATAAGGTTAAGGGTATTATGGTAGAAGAGGTTGTTCCAAAGAATGCAGCACAAATTGAATTTGATAGAAGGTTGGCTGCACAAATTGTGGAACAAGAAAAGAAAAAGGTGGTTGAATCACCTTTTGTTGTAACTTCAGAAGAGCAAGAGGGAAGTGATGAAGCCAGCTCAGACTCAAGTGTTATGATCATAGAACAGCCAGAAAGACTTGAGTATGGAGATGAGTTGGCCAAGGAGAAATTGAGAGAGTTGAAATTGCAGGTTGATTTTGATATGCCAGAGGTGGTTCAAATGTATCATGCTTGGGAAGAAAGATGTATAGAGAATCCACACTTGACTATTTCAGATCAGATATGGGGTTTGGAGATTCTTGTCAGAGTACAAAAGGATTGCCAAGTCATTTTGAAACACAAGGCAAGCAATGTTCTCTCCGAGTTGAAAAGGGATAGAAGGGAGTTGTACTGCATGTTGCTCAGGTGTCATGGAACAGGGTGGACTTATCAGAAATTGAAGGCATTGACATTTGATGAGTTGGAATGTAGAGCTTATCCCATTTGGGTTAGAGTGCAGGAAGCAAACACTCTAAGACTTCTTTCTGGTGAAAGAAAAGAAGAGCTTGTAGAGGAAATGGAGCTCAAGAAAGCAATGTTTGTTCCCAGACCATTGAAAAAGGGAGTTTCTCTTGAGTTTCCCAAAGATATGGATCCATTACATCCAAGTAAAGCTGTCATAAGAAAGAGTCTCAAGCTCTCTGATGAGACTGCTTTTATACATAGTCTCATCGTCCAAATCGGGCTTAAAATGCATTAAATATCATTAAAACTGCCAAATATATGCTCGTGTTTGTTACTTGTGTATTTTTAGGTACGGATATTGAAAAAATGGCAAAAGATCACAAGAATCATTCAAAAACGAACACGGGAAACGAAGCCGCACAATGAACCGGACCCAAATCTGGAATTTCCAAAATGGACCTTGAAGAATTGAAGATTGGCAAGATTGGCCCCTCTACTATTGAAGACTTGGAAATTTATACCCTTGTGAATCTCATTTATTGCATTTGGGTCCCTAAATTATCAAGTATTTACAAGATCAGTCCTTAAAGAATGAAGAATTGGCATAAGAAGTCCTTGTTTCAAGTTTAATAAGTTGATGTGCCAAAAATGCCAAATGTTGAAACTTATTTTCAAAAGGAATGAAGTTTATTAGCTATTATTACAAAGTGAAGGAAATATAAACCTTGGGGGGCCATTTTTGCCAGACAACCAAAGCCATACACCCACTCATAAGCTGACACCTCAGCTTGACCCACCCATTTACCCATTTACCCAAACCCTTACCCGACCAACCCACCCATTAGCCCAACACGTTTATTTAACTAAACTGGGTCAACCCCAGTCAAACCCCCCACTTCCCTCCAAACATCCATTTTAAATAATTTGTTTCCCAAAATAGATCTAATCACCCCCTAATTACCCATAAACCCTAAACCAATCCCAGACCCAATTGATTTCATATCAAAGGTTTTTTACTTGATTAATTCCAAATCACTAATACACATCCTTGTCACCACAACCCACATCCCAAACCAACACAAGACACACCCATGTGTCTTGTGGGACCCTCCCCTGCCCCGTCCCTTTCCCTCAAAACCCTAAACCCGACCAAACCAACGACGCACAATGACTCCTTGGCCCCCAAGAAGATTTTAACGTCCAAGATCAAGACTCCAACAGCTGGCATGTCATTTTCCTTCACAAGACGAATTTTGACTAAATTTTCAAGAGAAGACCAAGGATTAATGGGAATTTCATGTACTAGGGTTTTGTAGTTCTAGAATTTTCCTTTCAGTAGTATATATAGGAGACGCATGTGTCCCTATACCTTTGTTCCAGATTTTGATTTCAAAACTTATTGTAATCCCTTTTTTAAGTTATAAAAGTTGGTATATTTTTGAAATAGTAATTCCTTTTTGTCATTTAGAAAGTTGGTATTTAATGTGTGAAATCAATCTGAGTTCCATTTAAAATTTATTCAAACATTTGGTGTTTGAATTTTTCAGAAAGAAGGTTTCTGAAAATAGGGTAATTTTTGGTAAAAATTGATTCAAGATTTGGTATTTCCAGGTTTTTAAGTTATTGTGTAAGTGTTTTAAAAGAAGTTTATTTGAGAAGTTTTTGAAAAGATTTGAAAGGATTTTAAAAAAAATCAGATTTTATTTGTATATTGTGCTCTCTATTTTTCTTAGCAGGAAAAGTCATTGAGCTTTTGTTGTCCAAGTGTTCTACATAGGCCCCGGCCTATTTGGAGGTGGTTAAGCAACCACTGAGGGACCTGGATGTAGGTCCCTCTTGGTAAAAATCTTGTTCTCCTATCTTCAGTTTTAAAGTGTGTGATTTGTGAAATTTATGTGATTTGATGCATGAAAGTTGTTAGGTGTAGTTTGAGTGTTTGATTTTGCTGATTTATGTTTGTTATGCATGTTAGAGTAAGTATCAATCAGTTTGGTTAGGGTTTGAGTTACTTTGCTTTGTAAAAATTCAAAATCTGAATATAAAGGGGTGTTTGGATTAGGATTTAAGAGTGGTTTAATGATATAAATTTTGCTTGTAAACCTTTTTAAAACATTTCTTGGATGGTTATCACATGTTATGTGCACTAAGGTTTCAGTTTGGTAGTATATTGAACACATTTGCATGCTAAAATATTGGCCAGATAGCAAAAATCAGTCAAGCACTTTTCTTGCTTGTTTTGTGAAAAATTGTGCCTCAGCTTGTGATCATTGCTAGAAATCAGGTTGGTTTAGGATTGTGTAGGGTTTTATTGTCACTTGATAAACTTGTGTGCAAGTTGTAAGCATTTGAAATCCATTTTGAGTGCCAATTGAACCAGCAAATCATACCAGACCTGCATAGCCATCATAGAAACCTTCATTGTGCTATTTGTGTGATTTTTGGCTAGATACTTGCTTATTTTTGTGTTTCCAGTGACTCCCTATACTCAACTGAGTATAGGGGTGCCTTCTTGTCCAACAATCATCCACATAAAACCAAGATCAAGCCCTCTTGATCATTATTTTCACAAGTGAAGACTGTTCTTCTTTGTGTTTTCAAAAAAAAGTAAACTGGGTACGAATTGAATTCTTTTGGGATTAATCTTGGTTAAATTGGAATTGTACTTGTTTTTTTGAGTTCTAAGGAGTCACAGGCTTGAGTTTTAAAAAGTTAAAAAGAAAAAAAAAGTTTTTTTTAAAAAAGGACTGGCCAGGACTCGAACCTGCGCCATCCTCCTCACAACACATCACACATACCGTTACGCCCTTGGGTCTTTTACTGATAAAGACTCAAACCGTTTAATATTTAAGGATTGATTGTTTCTTGGCTTATTTAGCTAACAACTTAATATTAAGCTGATTTCAGCTTATTCCTTTAAGCTTTTTCACATTTAGTATTTTTCTTTTGTTTTCATATAGGTTAGGGACTTTTTGGTTCAAAAATATTATTTTTCCCGTACTTATTTAATTTACTAGGATTATTTTTAGTTAATATTTTAGAAAGTAAATTAAAAATAGAAAAAGCATTTTAAAAAATCCAAAAAAATAGTTTTTAGGTTTTAAATTATATTTTTGAGGTTTACAGCTAAAAAAGTTTTCAAAAAGTCTAATTTTTGATTTTATTGGATTTTAGGGTTTTTTACCAACTTTGAAATTTAATATAAAATTATTAAATAGGTTTTAGAAACTTTTAATTGCATTTTTGTTTTAGTTACAATATTTTAGACTTTTGCTAATTTTTTTTAGAATTATTTTATAAACTTTGAATTTTTTTTGATTATTTTATTATTATTTTATTATTAAAAATTGAAAGTTTGTTTTTTCTACTTTTTTCATTTTTCCTAGATTGTAAACACTAAAATAGGAATTTTGTAACTTTCCAAATATTTTTAGGACTTTTCAATTAATTTCTAGAATTAATTTAAGTTTTAAGTGATTTTAATAGTTTTTAAGTGTTTAAAAATATTTTAATTTGGTTTTAAAATTTTTAAAAATACTTTTTAGCTTAATTAGGTTATTTTTGAGGTTTACAAACTTTGAAATCTTGTTTAGGGCTTTTTAATAATTAATTGTGATTTTTAGGGCTTTAATTAGCATTAAAAAGTCATTATTTAATTAATTAAAAGGTTTTAGAAAGTTTTGATTTTTTGTAAACTCTTAGAATATTATTGTGGATTTTTAGTAATTTTTAGGAATTTTTAGGTTAAAATTTTAATTTTTGCACTATTTACGGTTTTACGTGATCGCCTTTTTCGTCTTAGTTTAATCCGACTTCGTAACCGTCTTTTTTTTTTCTTATCTCATTTCTTTCTTTTCTCATAACAATAAAATCATCATTAATCAATTCATTACACAACACACTAGCCTCCTCGAGAACGAACTCACTTAGGGTCATTCACACACGGTTTTCCTAAATCGTCGTGCCTCACTTGCCCTATTTTATTGCTCTTTTCCTAAAGGGTAGTAAAAACTTCAACATCATTTTGGCGCCGCTGCCGGGTAGGCGTGTTGTGTTTTGATTGAACCATTGTTGTTTTTATACTAGCCATAATTAGTATTTGTATTAGTAGCACTCTACTAATACGTATTATCGTTTTTCGGTTTTTGTGTGAATACTATTACTATATTGTATACGTAGAACAATAAATTCACAAGTACTCCAAATACGTGAGAAATCACAACCTTTACTTGGGAGATCATTACCCAATCATTGTATTCGAATCTCAAACCAAAGAAAAAAGGCAAAAATAGATAAATACTTTCGTGAAGCTTAATCTTGAAAATACAAACTATAAGGTGGGTATAAGGCGGTTGTATTTCACGACCTAAAGGAAAAAGGCTCTTAAGTGCTTCGCGCCGCCTCGTTTCCTCCGCTTGCTTGTGCGTATTTGATTTTGAGAGCTAATCGAGGGTTTTGCCGCCCAAAGTATTATTACATATCATATATATTTTCTTGGTTTTATTGATTAAACCCTCTTGAACGATTTGGTGTTCCACCGTCGTTCTAAAGTCATCGAAGGCGTTCACTCCACGTGATCGTTTTCATTCCTTGAGGCTTCTTTAATCAAGAGATTTGATTAAGGAGGAGATTTGTAGATTTTTGTCTACTTAATACATTCACCAATTTCCAAAAAAAGTTAATACCATCAAAAACCACAAAAAAATTGAAAAATACAAAACACCAAAAAGAATCTTCTTTGCTCGTCTCCACGTTGTACGTGACGTTTATGCTAACTCGTAATCAAGCAAAACGTGCACGTAGACGAAAGAACAAAACTCCCACTCCAACTCATTCTAGTGAGGAGTCTCCTATTGACGAACCCATTGTACGAGAAGCACCAACCATGGCGAATCGAACTATGATGGAGTTACTTCAAGCACCCACCGAGGGTTATGGAGAAGCTATTGTGATTCCCGCTATCCTTGCGGAGAATTTTGAGGTGAAAACGGGTTTGTTGTCGATGATCCAAAACAACAAGTTCCGTGGTGATGAGAAGGACAATCCACACAACCATATCCGCCAATTAAATCGTCTTACCGCCACTTGCAAATTTAAGGATGTCTCGAATGACTCGATTAAGATGATGCTTTTTCCGTATTCCTTAGCGGGGCCCGCTAAAATTTGGTTAGAGAAAGAGCCACCCAATTCTATATTGACGTGGAAGGATCTCGTTTCGAAATTTGTGAACCAATTTTTTCCGCCCTCTAAGACTACGCATTTGAAAAATGAGATTTCTAAATTTTCACAAGAATCAAATGAAAGTTTTTCAACGGCTTGGAATAGGTTTAAGGAAATGTTGCATGAATGTCCTCATCACGGTTTTTCTGACTTGCACCAAATAGACACGTTTTACAATGGACTTAATGATCATGAAAGAGATTATTTAAATGCCGCCGCGGGTGGTAATTTTTTGTGTAAAACGGTTGAAGAAGCTTTGGTCATAATTGAGAATAGGTCTAAGGTTTATAGCCCTCGTAACACACCGAGTGTTGCCAAATTGGGCTCGTCATCGTCTCGTAGCATTAATGCTTTACATGATGAAGCAAATGAAGAAAATCGATTTTTTGATAGATTTTCTAGCCTTATGTCTCATTGGAAAGCTCAAGAAGCTTCAAATTCCGCTTCGGTTAAAGCAGTTTCTAAGAGTTGTTTGTCGTGTGGTGGAGCTCATGATCTTTCCGAGTGCATTACCGCGGATGGTAACACTTCGAGTGCTTATGTAGCCACGGGAACTTATAACCAAAACGGTCAAGGTTCCCGCCAAAATCAAGCTCCACCAAATCAAAATGCTAATAACTATCGAAACAACAACCAAGGTGGAAATTACCAAGGAAATCAAAGGAATTACAACAAGGGTAATTATCAAAGTGGAAATGGGCAAATTTCAAACCAAAACCAAAACCGTGATTTTCAAACTACCACTCAAGGTTTTCAAAATGATCACACCAAAAATCTTCAAGGAGAGTTTTTGAATTATGCTAAGGCTAATGATGCTAAGTTTGACAATATGCAACGTGAAATGGTTAGCTTAAGATCCGAGTTGAAAAACGAGCTTAAAAACGAACTTGCTAATGAACTTAAAACTCATGCTAATAAAATGGAAGGAAATGTCACACGTCTCCAACAAAATCAACAAAAAATGGAGCAAGGTCAACATGAGATTAAGCAAGAATTGTTAAAAGCTGATGCTAGGCAATCTAAGTTTGAAGACCGAATGGGAAAAATGTTTGAAGCTATCATGTGTAAGCCCTCTTCTTCGGGTGGTCTTCCTAGTGATACCATCGTGAACCCGAAAGGAGAGTTGAAGGTTATTACTACTCGTAGTGGTAAAACTTTCAAAGAACCCATTTCTCGTCCAAGTACTTCTATGGAGAAGGAAAAAGAGAAAGAACCCGAGGTGGTGGTTGAAAAGGAGAAAATTCCAAGCCCACGAAGTACCGCTCAAACCACACCTACGGTTGAACCCACACCAATCATGGAACCCGAGATTCCAAGGTCGTTGCCTATGCCCCAACCCACACCACCCTTACCTTACCCTTCAAGACGAGACAAGGAAAAGGCACAAGAACGAAATAATTATCAATTTGAACTCTTTATGAAAATGTTTCGTGACTTGCATTTTAATATAAGTTTTGCCGACGCCTTAGTCATGATGCCTCGATTTGCCGCGAACTTCAAAAGTATGTTGAATAACAAAGAGAAATTGCAAAAATCGTCTAGTTGTTCTTCGGTTTTTCTAAGCCGCATACCTCAAAAAGTCGGTGATCCCGGCAAGTTTTTAATCCCATGTGCTATACAAGACATGGAAGAATGCTACGCCTTGGCCGATTTTGGTGCTAGTATTAATTTGATGCCTCTTGAGATTTTTAAATCGCTCAATCTTCCAAATCTCACTCATTCAAGAATGTCAATCGAAATGGCCGATCATTCTACGATTCTAGCTTGTGGAGTTGCCGAGGACGTCTTTGTGAAAGTTGGAAAGTTCTACTATCCCGTAGACTTTATTGTTGTTGACATTCCCATCGATCCTAAAGTTCCGTTAATTTTAGGTCGATCTTTTTTGGATACCTCGAGAGCACTTATCGATGTGCATGCAAGGAAAATCACTCTTCGTTTCAATGAGGAAGAACTCGTCATTAATGCAACCCAAAACTCCACACTTTCTCATGTATATTCTATCACGTCTTTGTACAATGTCAATCCCATCAAAAACATTTGCAAAAGAATTTCAAATAGAGTTTTAGGAGTTGTTGAGAAAAATGAAGTTTCGTCCCCTCCGCCGGTGGAGGTTAAGAGTGTTAAGCCTACGATTCCAATCTTGAGTGATTCTTCGGATGATGAATGTGTTGATCCCGATGGGGAAGTTTTCTTTGTTGACAAACGTTTTGAAAACTTACCACCACCTTTACCAAAACGCTTTTCAAATGTGAGAATTGTTAGTGTGACTAACATTGCTTTAGATACTCCAAATATTTTTGACATAATTAAATCGGGTTTTCACAAGGAGAGTTTAAAAGATGAAAAAGGAAAAGATTTTGAATTGAATTTAAAAGATTTTTCTACAATTCTAACTCCGTCATCACCGCGTGTTTTGAGTGCTACAAGCTCGTCTTCTCCTTTTGACGATGCTTTGTGTGGACTTAGTGTGGGGGAAGCCCCTTATGTTCCCTCCCCTTTTTCCACCGAGGACGAGATATTTGATCCTGGAATTGCTTATAAAGGGAAATCTCGGTCTTCCACCGATGCAATAAATGGAAAATCTTTTCATTTGATTGGTGCGAGTCTACCTCGAGTAGCTCATGTTTTTAGAGACTTACCCATTGTCCCACCCTTCTATTTCTTCTCTCCTATTTTCTTGAAACTCTTTGAGTTTTTTTTGGCTCACGATGAAGTGGCGTTGATTTCTTTTTCCAATGAAAACGAGAACGCCATCTTCGATCCCGGTATTTTGCACCATCAAAGGACTTAGTCCTTAATACCGGTTGTTTTTGGGCCTTGTTTATCATTTAAGCCCCACTAAAAGTTGACCATACCATGATTATCCCTAAATAATCACATTTATGGGGATTCGAGTCGAGCTTTTGACTCGGTTATCAAAAACAAGGTGCCTCGTGGGGGAGACCCATGCTTATCCATGTACATATTATTGCTTTCTAATTAGTTAATGTGAGGGGATTTGTGCCCTTCCAACCTTTGTTTCGTGGTTGTTTGTGCATTGTGGTTTTTAGATCATGATCTTCACGATTGGAGCCTCTCGTGTTCGTTTTATGGGAGCACTTGATCGTTTGCTTTGAAGACTTTCTCAATATCCAAATGATATATCCTTTTATGTTCTAACCTTAGGTTTTTAGCACACTTCATAAACGGCTATTAATTTATTGGTTACACCCTTTCCATGCTACATTAGGCATTCGACTACGTCTCTAGTATGGGGGTGTTTGCACCCCTAGACTCGAAACATTGACGACAATGTTTAACTTTAGTATGGGGGGGTGAATAGATACTTGCCTTGCCAAACCTTCACGCTTTCCAAAGTTTATCTTTTTGTTATCGTTTTGTTGCAAAATAAGGCTAAAAATGGCTAAATTTTAAAATTTTTCTCATGTTTTATAAGTGTTTAAGACACGAATGTAGGTTTTCCGATGGCGAGAATAAGAGTAATTTTTGACTCGACCGTGCGTGTTGAGCACTTAGCTTTGATTCCTTAACTCACATTAGGCTAAGTCTCTTAAATGAGGACGAGAAATGATAGAGTTAATTATAAGTTACTATGCTAAACGTAGAGTACTCGTATTCTTTCAAAAACTCATGTGTTCTCGTTGTTTGCTTATTCTCCCTTCGCATGTAAATATTTTTTGCTTAATAAATATTGACTTAGCGGTTTAGTTAGGATTGTTGGGTTTCTAGTCTTTTCTAGTAGCTTTCGTGTAATTAAATTGGGAAGACATTAAGGTATCGCCAGCGTCACGGTTTTGAAGTATTGGCACCCGAATAATCGAAAGCTTCACCCAATAATAAGATTTCAAGTGCTCACCTAAATCAAGCAAACAATTTGAAGCCCCACAAGGCCTAAAATCTATGCAAAATTGAAAGTGAATCAAGCCTTAATCTTCGAAGCTTTAAAGATCCAAAATTCACTTTAGCGTGAGGATATACGTCTTTGGCTAATAAAACCACCGATGAGGCGGATAATAAAAGGCAAGGCAAGACCGAAGTCTTAATAAAAGCTTCATGGCAAAGTTGAATAAAAGATGGAGGTAAACCAAAGATAATAAGGCCCTTCCGTTAGGGGGCGTATAAAAGTCTTGGTAATAAGTCTCATGTTCAAAACCGTTATAAAACCGTGTTTATCGATTCTTCTTGTCAACTTAATTTTTTAACATCGTTGTCTATTAGGAGGGGTTATTAATTTAATGGTCTTAGTTACACCGTTAGGACTCTATTTTTAGACCTAAATCTCTATTATCGCATAAGTCAACGATGTATCCTCGTGAAACATTCAAGACATAATAAAATATAAGAGATACAACTTAGGAATAATGGGAGGATAAGTACGTGATTAGGGCATATGAGTAGTGTTATCATTACTAACTTATAATGACAATGATCTCGTTGCACGCTTGGCATGGAATTAGGGTGAAAATCGAGGACGACGAAATTATTTCTAACGAAGCATTCACGTGTTCTTATTCTATGAACCTAAACGTCCCATTTTGCGATGATAATCATACATTATGTCTAAAACGCAAGTAGTAGTAATAGTATTAGTGTAGCTAGTTTATCATTTCAATAAAGTGAATAAAATGAATTTTGGAGGTGCTACGATACTTTATTCTAGCATTCCGTGAGGGCACGGCAATGGTTTAGTATGGGGGAGTGATGAGACTGCTTTTATACATAGTCTCATCATCCAAATCGGGCTTAAAATGCATTAAATATCATTAAAACTGCCAAATATATGCTCGTGTTTATTACTTGTGTATTTTTAGGTACGGATATTGAGAAAATGGCAAAAGATCACAAGAATCATTCAAAAACGAACACGGGAAACGAAGCCGCACAATGAGCCGGACCCAAATCTGGAATTTCCAAAATGGACCTTGAAGAATTGAAGATTGGCAAGATTGGTCCCTCTACTATTGAAGACTTGGCAATTTATACCCTTGTGAATCTCATTTATTGCATTTGGGTCCCTAATTTATCAAGTATTTACAAGATCAGTCCTTGAAGAATAAAGAATTGGCATAAGAAGTCCTTGTTTCAAGTTTAATAAGTTGATGTGCCAAAAATGCCAAATGTTGAAACTTATTTTCAAAAGGAATGAAGTTTATTAGCTATTATTACAAAGTGAAAGAAATATAAACCTTGGGGGGCATTTTTGCCAGACAACCAAACCCATACACCCACTCATTAGCTGACACCTCAGCTTGACCCACCCATTTTCCCATTTACACAAACCCTTACCCGACCAACCCACCCATTAGCCCAACACGTTTATTTAACTAAACTGGGTCAACCCCAGTCAAACCTCCCACTTCCCTCCAAACACCCATTTTAAATAATTTGTTTCCCAAAACAGATCTAATCACCCCCTAATTACCTATAAACCCTAAACCAATCCCAGACCCAATTGATTTCATATCAAAGGTTTTTTACTTGATTAATTCCAGATCACTAATACACATCCTTGTCACCACAACCCACATCCCAAACCAACACAAGACACACCCATATGTCTTGTGGGACCCTCCCCTGCCCCGTCCCTTTCCCTCAAAACCCTAAACCCGACCAAACCAACGACCCACAATGACTCCTTGGCCCCCAAGAAGATTTTAACGTCCAAGATCAAGACTCCAACAGCTGGTATGTCATTTTCCTTCACAAGACGAATTTTGACTAAATTTTCAAGAGAAGACCAAGGACTTAATGGGAATTTCATGTACTAGGGTTTTGTAGTTCTAGAATTTTCCTTTCAGTAGTATATATAGGAGACGCATGTGTCCCTATACCTTTGTTCCAGATTTTGATTTCAAAACTTATTGTAATCCCTTTTTTAAGTTATAAAAGTTGGTATATTTTTGAAATAGTAATTCCTTTTTGTCATTTAGAAAGTTGGTATTTAATGTGTGAAATCAATCTGAGTTCCATTTAAAATTTATTCAAACATTTGGTGTTTGAATTTTTCAGAAAGAAGGTTTCTGAAAATAGGGTAATTTTTGGTAAAAATTGATTCAAGATTTGGTATTTCCAGGTTTTTACGTTATTGTGTAAGTGTTTTAAAAGAAGTTTATTTGAGAAGTTTTTGAAAAGATTTTAAAGGATATTAAAAAAAATCAGATTTTATTTGTATATTGTGCTCTCTATTTTTCTTAGCAGGAAAAGTCATTGAGCTTTTGTTGTCCAAGTGTTCTGCATAGGCCCCGGCCTATTTGGAGGTGGTTAAGCAACCACTGAGGGACCTGGATGTAGGTCCCTCTTGGTAAAAATCTTGTTCTCCTATCTTCAGTTTTAAAGTGTGTGATTTGTGAAATTTATGTGATTTGATGCATGAAAGTTGTTAGGTGTAGTTTGAGTGTTTGATTTTGCTGATTTATGTTTGTTATGCATGTTAGAGTAAGTATCAATCAGTTTGGTTAGGGTTTGAGTTACTTTGCTTTGTAAAAATTCAAAATCTGAATATAAAGGGGTGTTTGGATTAGGATTTAAGAGTGGTTTAATGATATAAATTTTGCTTGTAAACCTGTTTAAAACATTTATTGGATGGTTATCACATGTTATGTGCACTAAGGTTTCAGTTTGGTAGTATATTGAACACATTTGCATGCTAAAATATTGGCCAGATAGCAAAAATCAGTCAAGCACTTTTCTTGCTTGTTTTGTGAAAATTTGTGCCTCAGCTTGTGATCATTGCTAGAAATCAGGTTGGTTTAGGATTGTGTAGGGTTTTATTGTCACTTGATAAACTTGTGTGCAAGTTGTAAGCATTTGAAATCCATTTTGAGTGCCAATTGAACCAGCAAATCATATAGACCTGCATAGCCATCACAGAAACCTTCATTGTGCTATTTGTGTGATTTTTGGCTAGATACTTGCTTATTTTTGTGTTTCCAGTGACTCCCTATACTCAACTGAGTATAGGGGTGCCTTCTTGTCCAACAATCATCCACATAAAACCAAGATCAAGCCCTCTTGATCATTATTTTCACAAGTGAAGACTGTTCTTCTTTGTGTTTTCAAAAAAAAGTAAACTGGGTACGAATTGAATTCTTTTGGGATTAATCTTGGTTAAATTGGAATTGTACTTGTTTTTTGAGTTCTAAGGAGTCACAGGCTTGAGTTTTAAAAAGTTAAAAAGAAAAAAAAAAGTTTTTTTTAAAAAAGGACTGGCCAGGACTCGAACCTGCGCCATCCTCCTCACAACACATCACACATACCGTTACGCCCTTGGGTCTTTTACTGATAAAGACTCAAACCGTTTAATATTTAAGGATTGATTGTTTCTTGGCTTATTTAGCTAACAACTTAATATTAAGCTGATTTCAGCTTATTCCTTTAAGCTTTTTCACATTTAGTATTTTTCTTTTGTTTTCATATAGGTTAGGGACTTTTTGGTTCAAAAATATTATTTTTCCCGTACTTATTTAATTTACTAGGATTATTTTAAGTTAATATTTTAGAAAGTAAATTAAAAATAGAAAAAGCATTTTAAAAAATCCAAAAAAATAGTTTTTAGGTTTTAAATTATATTTTTGAGGTTTACAGCTAAAAAAGTTTTCAAAAAGTCTAATTTTTGATTTTATTGGATTTTAGGGTTTTTTAC
This sequence comes from Glebionis coronaria, assembly GCA_025667525.1. NCBI lineage: Eukaryota > Viridiplantae > Streptophyta > Magnoliopsida > Asterales > Asteraceae > Glebionis > Glebionis coronaria. Next base: position 547,462,654 of record CM046878.1, on the reverse strand, counting down.
CAACTTTGAAATTTAATATAAAATTATTAAATGGGTTTTAGAAACTTTTAATTGCATTTTTGTTTTAGTTACAATATTTTAGACTTTTGCTAATTTTTTTTAGAATTATTTTATAAACTTTGAATTTTTTTTTTGATTATTTTATTATTATTTTATTATTAAAAATTGAAAGTTTGTTTTTTCTACTTTTTTCATTTTTCCTAGATTGTAAACACTAAAATAGGAATTTTGTAACTTTCCAAATATTTTTAGGACTTTTCAATTAATTTCTAGAATTAATTTAAGTTTTAAGTGATTTTAATAGTTTTTAAGTGTTTAAAAATATTTTAATTTGGTTTTAAAATTTTTAAAAATACTTTTTAGCTTAATTAGGTTATTTTTGAGGTTTACAAACTTTGAAATCTTGTTTAGGGCTTTTTAATAATTAATTGTGATTTTTAGGGCTTTAATTAGCATTAAAAAGTCATTATTTAATTAATTAAAAGGTTTTAGCAAGTTTTGATTTTTTGTAAACTCTTAGAATATTATTGTGGATTTTTAGTAATTTTTAGGTTAAAATTTTAATTTTTGCACTATTTACGGTTTTACGTGATCGCCTTTTTCGTCTTAGTTTAATCCGACTTCGTAACCGTCTTTTTCTTTCTTATCTCATTTCTTTCTTTTCTCATAACAATAAAATCATCATTAATCAATTCATTACACAACACACTAGCCTCCTCGAGAACGAACTCACTTAGGGTCATTCACACACGGTTTTCCTAAATCGTCGTGCCTCACTTGCCCTATTTTATTGCTCTTTTCCTAAAGGTTAGTAAAAACTTCAACATCACTCTCACCATTAGAAGCTTCAGATATGGTACAAGTGTTACCACTAGATTCCAGAAATCCAATTGTGAGCTATGAAGAAGATGAATGTGGATTTTGGAAGATTGGTAGGTATGGAAAAGAGGTGCACACTTTTATCACCCTTATATCTTTGTTTGCAAGTTTTGACAGAGAAGACTTGGTAGACCTATGGAGGTTGTTAGAGGCCAAGTATGAGGCTGAAGCACCAACTCCAGCCAATGGAATAAAACTGTGGTCCACATTCAAGAGAATGTGTGGATCAAAAGATGAGGATCTTGCTATTTGGAAGGATCTTGAAGATGATCTCAGTGGTCTTCAATGGAGATTGTATTCAGCTACTGGTGTTTATTATTTGAGTTCTACAAAGTTTGTTGAGTATCTACTTGTGGATGGTCAGTATTTCATATCCAAGGATATCTTGGAGAAGATGAAGAATACTCAGCTGGAAATTTATTATTCAAGTGACGTGGCAAAAGACTTGATCAGATTTATTTATTACCAATATGAGAAGGTTTGTAAGATTCCTCCTAGTTCTTAATGTTTATTCAGAAACTTGATCATTAGAGTGAATATCAAGTTTAGGGGAGGATTGTTGGGAATAAATTATAGCCAATCTACTTGAGCGCTGACAAGAGTAAAACAAGCGTTGACAGGAGCAAAACAAACGCTGACAGCTCAAGCGTTGACAAGATAAAGTCAAGCGTTGATACATTGAAGACAAGCACTGATGGGAAGATATACTCTACGTGTTTATTGTATTCTAGATTACTTCTAGTAAGGATAGGAACAACAATGTATTTTCTATATTTATCTTTACCTAGAATAGTTGATACGTAGATTATTGTACAAGGCTTCTTATGTCTATAAAAGAAGACCTTTAGGTTAATGTTCAATATAAGTTTTCATACGTAAACTACTTTCATTGTAAGCAAGTTTGATATCATTAATCAAAGTGAAAGTTTGTTTATATCATTGTGTTCTTGTTTAAGTGTTAATTACGCATAACACTTAGATTGTCATAAACATATACAAAGGTTTCTCTAAGTGTATTACTTGATCTAATCTCGTATACATAAAGCTAAATCGATCTAAGTTTGGGATCAACATATGCCACCTCATCACCCAAGAGTGCACACGAAAGGTGCCCTGCTACACCTTTGAGCATGAAGACAAAACCATGGCAGGGAATCTACAGCTCACAATCCAGCTTTCATCCTAAGCAAAATATGGACCCTTTGATCAACTTTTCACACATGCCACCCCCACAAAATGCCAATTCCAAGTCACATGTTCTTCAAGTTCAAAATCTGCATAGGGTAATATGGGGACTTCACAGCTTTAGGGTTTACGGTTTTTAACCTCTTAGCAAGTTCATTGTAGCCTATATAAGGCATAGGACTGAGTACTTTAATTTTTGCTCTTGAATTTTCCAAGTTCACCTTTCTGTAAATCCTTTTCAATATTAATGAAATGTGTTTGAAATGTTGAAGAAATCTCAAGTGCCATTGTTATAACCTGTTTTTTATTGTTCTTTGTTCATTATTCTTGAATCAAAAATCTGTTTTCAAAAGAGGAGTGTGCAAAAGTTTGCACATTTTCCACAATTTCTTGATATTTTGCTAAGTTCTTGGCCTATCTTGGAATTCTTGGGCTATAGGGCTGATCATAGCATCCTGATATTGTGTTATCAAGGTGTGGTGTAGCTTATAACTTGGGGATAATCAAGTGTGGAAGACAAGAGTTGCATCAATCAAGGATTTTTCATCTTTTTGTTTTTATAATTGTGCTTCTAACTTTGTAGATTCTTAGCAGGCTTTGTTGTGGAAGCTTGTGCTTGTTCTTGCTAGCACATAAGCTCAAAATCCGTGGGTGTGGATGTACATCCATGAGGTACACACCCTTAATCTCAAAATATGAAAATATTTTGGATATTTGTGATATTTGAGTGTTGCCTATGTTCTTGTGTATTTTGTGGCTTAATCTTGCTTGAATCTGTTGTTCTCATCTGTTATTGTGATTATTTGGGCTTGGGTGGTCTTAAATCTCACTTTTGATTTGAAAAACTTGGTTTTGAAAAGTTAAAGGGGTGTTTGGGATTACCTGTTTGTGATTGAATCTTGTTATTGTGTTTGTGGAAGTTTGTATTTGTGCTCTTTATCTGATATACACTTGTTTGAGAGTGTTTTGCTGCAAGTTTTGTGGTTTGAAACCTTGAATCAAAGATTGTGCTATAACTTATTGAGTTTGACTGTTTTTGACCTAAAATTTTGGGAAAACCTAGAGTTTATGCATGTTTAGGGATAAAAGCTGTTTAAACATCATTAATATAACATACTTGATAGATCTGAGGTGTTGAATCTGGCTTGTGTGTCAAATACATCAGCTAAGTGAAAAACTGCATGTGTTAGTGTTCATCAGTAACATTCATTAGCTTGAATCTTGCTTAATTCTTTAAATCATTGCATGAAACCTGTTTAGACTTGCTTATTTGAGTTTAATATAGCTTGTGTATGCATTTGGTTGAATTTGGCTGGCTGATTTGTGCTAAAATTGCTTTTTGAACCTAAACTGCTTACTTGTTCATGTTTGTGCAACATCTGGTACTTTATTGATTAAACTGTATCAATTGGGTGTTTGTGGTTGTGATATTTTGATTGTTCTTGACTCCTTTTGATCCAAAGATCATTTGGGTGCCTTTGTGTAATCTGAATCTCCAAAAAAGTCACTAAAGACAAAAAGTCAAACAAGTCAAGCAGTGGAAAAAGTTTCCACTGCTCAAGACCCAAAACTAGCCCCTGCCAGTGTAAAATTGAACTCAGCTTATCAATAAGCTATTTTAGCTTATCCATACTTGCAACAACTTATTTTTTGTGATAGATCTTCATTATTTGACCCATTTGATTAGACTGGAGCTTATTGGACTTTGACTTTGACTTTTTACTAGAAAACCAACTTATTTGACTTTTACATAAGTGCTTATTTGCTTTTTCCAGCTTATTGAGTCAGCTTATTTGAAAACTCTTTGTTGATTTTGCTTAATTAAGTCATTTAAAAGCTTTAGAAACTTGAATCAGCACTTGGGGTGGCCTAGAACTCAAAAACGACTATTTTGTCGTTTTTTGTAGATTGCTTATTGCATTTTCAGGCTTATTCCTTGGGCTTATTTCAAATTTCTTTTTACAGAAGTCTTATTTAGGACAAAAGAAGCTTGTGTGTCTAATTTCAGCTTATGGCATTGGCTTATAGCTTAATGGGCCAAAAAGCCCATTAAGAATAAGCTGTTTGGTATAAGCTAGCTTATTTCACACTGTCAGCTTTATTGCCTTTGGAAAAAGTGGTTTAAAATCAAATTTTGAGTCAAGTAGTGCTTTTTGGGCTTATTTTGGACACTTTTTTATATTAGGCTCGATTTTGGCCCATTAAGGATCTGTTTTGGGTTTAGCCCACTTTTTAGGCCCATTAAGGGTATTTAGGTATATTCACTCTCATTTCTTAGTTATTTAGGTTAAATAAAGCTAGTTTGCAAGTTTTTAGAATTTTTTATGATTTTTGGATTTTTAATAATATTTTAATATTATTTTATTGTTAAAAATTAAAAGTCTGATTTTCTAAGTTTTTATATTTTTCCTAGATTGTAGACACTTAATTAGGAATTTTGAAACTTTTCAAATATTTTTAGGGTCTTTTAATTATTTTCTAGAATTAATTTTAATTTTAATTGATTTAAATAGTTTTTAATTGTTTAAAAATAGTTTTTAGTGATTTTAAAATTTTGAAAAATACTTTTTAGCTTAATTAGGATATTTTTGAGGTTTACAAACTTTAAGATCTTGTTTGGGACTTTTTAATAGTTAAAATTGATTTTTAGGGCTTTAATTAGCATTAAAAAGTCATTATTTAATTAATTGAAAGGTTTTGGCAAGTTTGGATTTTTTGAAAACTCTTAGAATATTTTTGTGGATTTTTAGTGATTTTTAATAGGGGTGAGCATAAAATCGAAAGACCGAACTAAAAACCGAAAAACCGAAAAAAACCGCACTAAAAAAACCGCCCCAATTGAAAAACCGAAAGGATGGTTCGCACATATTTAAAAACCGAATGTTTGGGGCGATTTTTGGTTGAATGTATAAAACCGAACCGAAAAAACCACCCCGCCCCACTTCGGTCTACAAATTTAATATATTTTTATATATTTAAATAGTTATATATGTGATATTTCTAATATGTTTGGTTGTTTTTTTTGTTTAAATATACACATTTATATAAGATATTAAAATAATTGATTATGATTTTTTTCACTTAAATTTAGTTAGATTTATGATTGCTATATAAATATTTTATCATTTTATTATATTTTTAGGTTTTATATAGTTCAATGGTAACTAATATTGATATTATTATAACGTATATAATTGATTGAAACTATTATTATTGGTTGTAACTTGCAATATGATGAGCTTAATTTGTGTCGAAAGTGATTGACTATTGATGGTGAGGTTTTTTGTAAATAGGAAGCCCAATGCGTAAAATCAAAAGAGTAAAAAACCGAAATAAAAACCGAAACCAAACCTGTACTATGAAAAAACCGAAAAACCGAAACCGGAAAAACCGAAATCAAATGGTTTGCGATATGTAAAAACCGAAGTTTGCGGTTTGGTTTTTGGTTTTAGCATAAAACCGCCCCAAACCGCCCCATGCTCACCCCTAATTTTTAAGAATTTTTAGGGTAAAATTTTAGTTTTAGTGCTTTTTACGGTTTTACGTGTGCACCCTTTTCGTCTTAGTTTAATACGACATCATAACCATCATTCTCTTCTCATCTTATTTCTATCATTCTTTCTCACAAATATAAACACAAAGATAATCATTTCATTACACACACACTAAGCCTCCTTGAGAATGATTCCCCACTTTGAGTCATTTGTACACGGTGTTCCTAAATCGTCGTACTTAATACTTGCCACTTTTGCTCTCTTTTCCTAAAGAGTAGTAAAAACACTACATCATTTTGGCGCCGCTGCCTGGGAGGCGTGTTGTGTTTTGATTTGGAATTGTTGTTTTTATATACTAACCAAAATAGTATTTGTATTAGTAACACTCTACTAATACGTATTATCGGTTTTCGGTTTTTGTGTGAATACTATTACTATAGTGTATACGTAGAACAATAAATTCACAAGTACTCCAAATACGTGAGAAATCACAACCTTGACTTGGGAGGTCATTACCCAATCATTGTATTCGAAGCTCAAACCAAAGAAAAAGGCAAAAATAGATAAATACTTTCGTGAAGCTCAATCTTGAAAAATACAAACTATAAGGTGAGTATAAGGCGGATATTATAAAATATAACCTAAGGAAAAAGGCTCTTAAGTGCTTCGCGCCGCCTCGTTTCCCCGCTTGCTTGTGAGTATTTGATTTTGAGAGCTAATCGAGGGTTTTGCCGCCCAAAGTATTACTAAGTATCATATATATTTTCTTGGTTTCATTGATTAAACCCTCTTGAACGTTTTGGTGTTCCACCAACGTTCTAAAGTCATCGAAGGCATTCACTTCACGTGATCGTTTTCATTCCTTGAGGCTTCTTTAATCGAGATATTTGATTAAGGAGGAGATTTGTAGATTTGTGTCTACTTAATACATTCACCAAGATCCAAAAAGGTTAATACAATCAAAAACCACAAAAAAATTGAAAAATACAAAACACCAAAAAGAATCTTCTTTCCTCGTCCCCTCGTTGTACGTGACGTTTATGCTAACTCGTAATCAAGCAAGACGTGCACGTAAACGAAAGAACAAAACTCCCACTCCCAATCTTTCTAGTGAGGAGTCTCCTATTGACGAACCCATTGTAAGAGAAGCACCAACCATGGCAAATCAAACTATGATGGAGTTACTTCAAGCACCCACCGAGGGTTATGTAGAGGCTATTGTGATTCCCGCTATCCTTGCGGAGAATTTTGAGGTGAAAACGGGTTTGTTGTCGATGATCCAAAACAACAAATTCCGTGGTGATGAGAAGGACAATCCACACAACCATATCCGCCAATTCAATCGTCTTACCGCCACTTGTAAGTTTAAGGATGTCTCGAATGACTCGATTAAGATGATGCATTTTCCCTATTCCTTAGCGGGGCCCGCTAAAATTTGGTTAGAGAAAGAGCCAACCAATTCTATATTGACGTGGAAGGATCTCGTGTCTAAGTTTGTGAACCAATTTTTTCCGCCCTCTAAGACTACGCACTTGAAAAACGAGATTTCAAAATTTTCACAAGAGTTTAATGAAAGTTTTTCAACGGCTTGGAATAGGTTTAAGGAGATGTTACATGAATGTCCTCATCACGGTTTTTCTGACTTGCATCAAATTGACACGTTTTACAATGGACTTAATGATCATGAAAAGGATTATTTAAATGCCGCCGCGGGTGGTAATTTTTTGTGTAAAACGGTTGAGGAAGCTTTGGTGGTAATTGAGAATAGATCTAAGGTGTATAGTCCTCGTAGCACGTCTAGTGTTCGTAAGGCTTCGTCTTCGGCTTCACCTTCTTTGTCTACTACCATCGATGCTTGCCAAATTGAGGCGAACTTGGAAAACAAGATTTTTGATAAGCTAAAAGGACTTTTGATTGAGTTTAAAGTTGGTGAACCAAGTGCTCCCGCTACGGCTAAAGCGGTTGAGGTTTCGTGCATGTATTGTGGTGGAGGTCTACATACTCGTCATCTTCATGAACGTCGATCTCATCGATTTCTTCGTCATAGATAGGCTTGTCAAACCATGGTTTGTCATTCCCCTCTTTGATGATTTTAGAAACTCTCCCGAATAGATCACGATCAAGCACGAAACCATCATTCTTTTGTGGGGATCGTTGATAAGTTAGATCCTCACGAATGTGGTAAACGTCATTCTCAAATGAGGAGTGTTTATAAGGTAACTCCTCGAGAATGGGACTTGTGTCTATAGCGAGAAATTCATCGACCTCCTTAAAGAATTCTTCATCATCACAATCGTGAAACGAAGGAGGATCGATGATATGGTCATCAACGTTCTCGAATTCATCATCAAAAATGGGATTATGATGAAAAATAGGTTCGTATACGGAATTCGAGTACATTGTGAAAGTGTCGTCATTCTCATCATCATAAGAAATTTCTGACATGAGATCGTCCTCTTCATTTGAAGATTTATCAAAGGGTAAATCCTCGAAGATGGATGGCGGATTAGCAAGTATATGCTCGATCTCGGCAAAATCACCATCGCCATCAAAGAAAGTGTCGATGTGAGCAAGTTCTCAAGTGGATTTCTCGAGAGTCACAACCATGGTCCTGCAAGCCCTTGGGTAATGCTTAGGTGACATTTCTATGATGGGTGAGATTGCATTGGGTTAGACCACTTCCTTAGCCTTAATGGGTTTGGGGCTAGGAGTGGGAGGCACTTCAATGGGTTTAGAAGTATGTTCCTCAAAGTCATGGTACTTCGAAGGTGGTGAAGACGAGCCCATATTGGTCTTTGTCGTGATGGCACTAACGTCGCCCTTCGGAATTGGTGTTTCACTTGTTTCACTAAATATATCCGAAAGTGATTTTTCATCCATAAATTTACGCATCCCCTTTTGAATTAGGTACACGTATTCTTTATCATTAAAATCATCATCTGTAAAACCGTTCTTCTTAATTCTTTCAAAACATGCTTCAAGCCTCATATTTTTCGCTAAAGTTAACATTTTGAAATCATTAGGTTTAGAAACATTAGGTTTTGAAACCTCGGTTTTTTCATTGTCATAAGACACTTGGGATTTACTCGTGAAAAAGTCCATTTTATCCTCCCCATATCTCATAGTGAGTCTCCCCTCGTGAACGTCGATTATGGTTTGAGCCGTCGATAAAAATGGTCGGCCTTAAATAATGGGACATTTAGGGTCACACTCGTAATCGGATATAACGAAATCCGCGGGAAAAACAAACTTTCCAATTTTAACATAGACATCCTCGGCTATTCCAATTGGTATAAGTGGAGTACAATTTGCAAGCTCGATAGTCATGTTCGTGGGGGTAAGTCTAGGCAATCTCATCAATTTCCATAGAGAATCAGGCATAAGATTTATGCTAGCACCTAAGTCGGCAAGGGCTAAACATCCCTCAATCTCGTAAAAATCACAAGGTAACAGAAATTGGCCCGGATCCTCTTCCTTTCTCGGCATACGCCTTTTAGGTTTTTTAAAAAGGATTGAAGCACAAGTTTCTTCAAGGGTTACTTTGGTAAGATCGATAAAAATCTCTTTTTGAACCGTGGATGGAATTTGAGGTACACGAGGGTGTGCACTCTTTTCCTTGGTCACCACGTTTAACCCCTCGACTGTAGAACATGAAGGCGTCTTAGAAGTCGAGGGCTTAGAAGAAGGAACAACTCTAAATCCATCAAGGGTAGGGGTAATCACACGACCTTTCTCACGAGACAAGGCGGCTTTACATTGTTCCTTCGGATTTGCTACGGTGTCACTAGGTAACGAACTCAATGACACACCCGAGGACTTGTTCATAATGGCCGAAAACATCTTTTTAATGTCAATTTGTCCTTGCTCAATCTTCGTGTTTTGCAATTTCAATGTATTAGAAAAGTCGTTTTTCAAAGTACCAATTTCTTCCTCTAATCGTCTCATATTAGCCTCATTCGTTTTCATGTAATTTTGAAAATCGTTTGACGAACTATTTTGATATGAATTAAAGTTCCCTTGGTTTTGATTACTTCTTTGAAAATTGTTTTGATTCCCACTTGAAAAATTGTTTCCTTGATTGTTGTTGTTATCTCGGTTTTGCCAATTCAAATTACGACCTTGATTATAACCTTGATTTTGAAAATTCCCTTGTTGATTATTTCCTTAAAAATTGTTACGAATTTGAAAATTGTTGCCTTGGTTATAATTGCCTTGTTGTGACGGACCCGCGTTATTTTGATTAGAAAAATTGTTGTTTCCATTTAACGCACTCACATTCGACGTTTGGCAATCCGTAGCCGCACACTCGTAATAATTATGAGGTCCACTACAAAACGTACACAAAACCTCAACCGCTTTCACCGTAGCGGGAGCGTCTTTCTTTTGCATCTCAACGAGAAAAGACGTGAACACATTCGTCAACTTGTCGACTTTCGCATCAACTCTCTCAATGTCGCGATTAGAACTACTAACATTGGCGACATTGGCAACACTCGGTATGTTGCGGAGTTGGTAAACCTTGGATTGATTCTCGATAATCATTAAGGCGTCTTTCGGAGTTTTGCACAAAAAGTTGCCACCGGCGGCGGAGTTCAACGAATCTTGTTCTTGAAAACTAAGACCGTTGTAAAACGTATCGATTTGGTGCAACTCGGAAAATCCATGGTGAGGACATTGCCTAAGCAATTCCTTAAAACGATCCCACGCGTCTCTAAAAGATTCATTGGATTTTTGCTCAAATCTCGTAATTTCATTTTTGAAAAACGTCGTCTTAGACGGTGGGAAAAAATGATTAACGAATTTGGAAACGAGATCCTTCCACGTAATTATCGAATTAGGTGGCTCTTTCTCGTACCAATCCTTGGCGGCACCATCGAGCGAGTACGGAAAAAGCATAAGCTTGACGACATCGGCGTCGACGTTCTTAAACTTTCTCGTGGCCAAAAGACGATCAAAATTCCGAATATGGTCGTGAGGATTATCGGCTTCACGACCTCGAAACTTCGTAGCTTGGATTAACGAAAGCATTCCGCTCTTAATCTCAAAATTCTCCACTTCGATAGCGGGAATTACGATCGCGTCTCCATAACCCTCGGTGGGTGCTTGGAGCAATTCCATCATTGAACGATTGTCGGCCATCTCCTCTACGGTTTATTCAACAACGATATTAGGAACGTCGGTTTCTAAATCTCGTCTACGTCGTCGATTCCTTCGATTACGATGTCGATTCCAAGCGTCGCTAGAATTAGAATAATCCTTCGATCGAGTGCGCATGCACTAAGCGTAGAATGGGTGGTAGCAAAGAAGATTCTTTTTGCGGTTTTTTAATTTTTCAATTTTTTTGGTTTTTGATTGTTTTTAATTTTTTGGGATTTTTGAATGTATTACGTAGACACAAATCTACAAATCTTCCCTCGAATCAATTTCTCGATTAAAAGAGCCTCAAAGAATGAAAACGATCACGTGGAGTGAACGCCTTCGATGACTTTAGAACGTTGGTGGAACACCAAAACGTTCAAGAGGGTTTAATCTTGAAAACAAGCAAATATATATGGTACGTAGATAATACTTGGGCGGCAAACCCTCGATTGGCCCTCTTTCTCAAAACACGCACAAGCAAGCGGGGGAAACGAGGCGGCGCTAAGCACTTAAGAGCCTTTTTCCCTTAGGTCGTGAAATACAACCGCCTTATACCCACCTTATAGTTTGTGTTAATTGAAATTAAGCCTCACGAAAGTATTTATCTATTTTGCCTTTAAACTTTTGCTTTAGATTCGAATACAATGATCGAGTGATGAAATCCTGAATCAAGGTTGCGTTTTCACGCTTTTGGAGTACTTGTATATTTATTGTTCTACGTAAGTACAATATAGTAATATATTCACAAGAAAAACGAAAACGATAATGGGATATTTACAATATAGTAAAATGATTGGTTTGTGTTTAATTTAGGAAAATTAAACACGATTTATTTAGATACTATAATATACTAGAGAAAAATAACAAAAATGAGTATGTACGATATTTACGCTTTCCAAAAATTCAAAAGCAAAAACGCACTACTCACACAAACACGATACTAATAATGGCAACTCAAAAACACCTCTCCGGCAGCGGCGCCAAATGATAGGTGTAGAAATACGCGTTTAGGAAAACAACGTATAATAATGGCAAGTATTAAGTCTTACGCTTTAGGAAAAACGTAAAACCGAATAAATGCGGGTTTGTTCTCGAAGGAGGTGTGTGGATTAAGTGTGCAAATTATATAAAGTCAAGTTTGGATTAGTGACGTTTTTGGATGAGAAAAGAAGGAAAAATAAGACGGATTACGCTAAAAATTACCCTACGACGCGAAAAACTCGAGATCGTAAAAATCAACAAAACTAAAAAGTCTTCTAAAAATTACCAAAAAATTAACTTAATTAAAGAAAAATATAAATAGCACAAAATTGAAAACCAAAGTATCTAAAACCTTTGTAATAATTTTAAATTAATTTTTAAAGTCAATAAAAAACTTCAAAATTAAATAAAATTAAAAATAAGTTAAAATGAAAATTTTATGGATTGTAAACCTAAAACTATTTATTTAAAACATAAAAACTATTTTTGAAAATTTTTAAAATAAATTATACTATTTTTAAACTAATTAATTAAAAAGGGTAATAAAATATTAATAAAAAAATAATTAAATAACGTGAAAAATAAAAACTTTATACTAAAAAGTCCTAAGTGTAATGGAGAACGAGGGAAAAATCAAAAACACCGACTTAGCTTATTCAATAAGTTGGAATCAGCTTATAATAACTCGAATTGAATTATAAAAGCTAACACAAAAATGCCTTAACTATCTAAGCAATGCAACATTGGTCAGTAAAAGACCCAAGGGCATGGCGGTGAGTGTGTTGGTGTGTGGTGTAAACGGCGCAGGTTCGAGTCCTGGCCAAGACTTTTTGAAAAACTTTTTTTTTGTTAACTACGTAAACAGTGAACTAACAGTAACTTAAAAACACAAATCCAGCATACAAGTTACACGATTTAAAGCTCAAAAAGGATCAAATATTGCTCAGCCCTCAAAACCTTTACTTGTTCCTTTTTCTTTGTTCTTTAACTGAGTACAGTTGGGGTATTTGGAGCCCGGTATGGGTGTTTGGTTTTTGCTGGGCGCAAACGGCACCCTCACAAGTCGGTGGACTTGTGAGGAGTCAAGATAACAAGAAACAAACGCAGAATCACACATGAATTACCCTAATCAGTTAAGCACAGAATGTGAACAAGTATGGGGCTGCTAGTTTATACAGTGACTATCAAAAGCGATCACTAGACCTCCAAAACACTACGGAAACCTATAACCAGCTAATAACCACTGTATTATTCCTAAAACTGCCAATGACCAAGCTTCCAAACACAAGATTAAGCTCGTGTATCCTACTGCTAAGGCCAAAGAAAAAAAAAGGGAGGGAAAGGTCTGCTGACCTAAACTATGACAAAAAAATGAGTCGCGTTGGCGTATTAGGCAACAAAGTGAGGTTTGGTTTGTCAAAGCTTTCGGTAAAACAATCCAAACCTAATTCAAACAATACAAATCCCTACCCTATCACCTAGACTATCTGTTATACGAATTTTCAGGCTCAAAACAAGAAAATGAGGCTGCTGATGCAATAGGTAGCTAAGGGAGCTATGTTACTGATGCAAATGGCTTCCAAGCGAGTCTTAGACCACCCTAGCTATCAATTGACCAACCCAAAACAAAAACCGACATTGAGAAAGTCTAACCTATCAAGATAACTAACTGCGGTCTAAATTTCCAAATCTAAATCACCTAAATTCTAACAGATTAAGGACCTACTGAGTTTACTAGCAGGTTTTACCACTTGTGAGCATACAAATCTGATATTAATCTTATCAATCAAAAAAAACACATAAAATACACTCCTACCCTAACCAAGTGTATATGAACTGATTTTTAGAGTCTTGCGTGTCACCCACTAAACCTAACAACCATAACCAAACACCCCTTAATCTAGGCTGTTAACAATTTTTTTTTAACCAAATGCATCCAAATCAAATTAAATTCCTAAAAATCTAATATCCCGCAGTCACTAAACACCAAATATCAGAAAACCAACAAGAGTTATCAAACAAATCGTTACAAAGATTAAATCCACACCAAATGGTCTTTCAAACAAAAATAAACCAAAAAAAGGGGTTCAAAGCCTTACTTAAAAAGCTGATGCCTTCCTTATTTCTGGGGGTTTTCAGGCTTAAAAGATCTTGTCGAAGTGTAGAGACCCTCGTTGTTTGGTCTACAACAGACCAAGAGGGGAGGACTATATTCTTCAACAAAAGAAAGGATAAATATAGGGTCTTGTGATGAGCTTGCTCCTTGCACAAACACAACAAATCCAGGAAACAAGATGTTCAAGCTATAGAAGCTTAACCATAAGTTGTTGTCAGCAGCTTATGGTGAGCTTGTATCGCAGTAAGTGAAGTATAAAAAAAACAAAAGATTTCTTAAAATCTTGTACACTGAAACTTTAAACCAAATAGAATTTTTACAAGAGCTTAACCCAAACTGAATCTAACACCTCGAGTCCACTTTCACTTCATCAAGGTGCTTCATTCAATTTTGAAAAAAAATCTCTTTCTAAAACCTAAATATAAAGATTGATTTCTTAAAATTTCTTGAAACGTGAATACCTTTTTGAAAACTTAAAAAAAAACTTTGATGAAGATTATGCTAACATTGCAAGATAAATTTCAAATCATTACACTACGAAAACAAATTAAAAGGAACTAAGCTTTTGAACCAAACTTAAAACATTTTTTCATTAATTAAAATTTTTTACAAAGAGGCTGGAACAAAGGGAAACCAACAATCCTGGTCCTCCTTAAATACTAAACAAAAGACTATTCTAGAATCATTAATAAAAAATTCAAATTACAAACCCTAATGCTGTTGAATCCCAATTATGCCCTTAGTTTGAACCTGGTCAAGGATGATCATGTGATGTACAGCTATTGTTTACATGATCTCAACCCTTCAGTTTGTTGTGGGGAGCACGTCAAAGCTTCTGAGTCGTTGATTTAGTCTTCCTTTTGATAAAAGTGCAAGAACCCGTGAGTGAGGATGGCTGTGGGGGGGACAAAGATGTGGTGAGGTCATTTTCAAGCATGTGGGCATGTTCATTGTTGTCAATCGTGTGAAACCCCCAAGTTAATTAATCTTAATAGTGAACATTAAATTAACTGGGGATTTAGGGTTCTTTTGGTGGAAAAGGGGGTTTTGATCTTGATGGAATGAGAAGTTTTGTTTCCCGGCTTAGTAAACATTAAATAATTAGGTTTAAAACCTAATTATAAATTAGTGAGGGTTGACTGGGTGTTGACCTGGGTAGTTTTCAGCTTGGATTTCGGGTATTGGGAGGTCTAGTTGGGCTAAGTGGGTGATAGTGTGGGCTCAGACCGGGTTAACATAGGGTATGGGTATCATTTGTCCAGGTTTGCCCCCCAATGTCTCAAAATCTTGTCACATAAAGTTTTCAACAGCACTTATCTTCATTCCCTTTATAATAAAACTTTGTGTTTTTATACATTTGCCACAAAAGTTTCATCATAATTGTTCCAAGGGCATTTTATGCATATTTTGCATTCTTCAAGGGCTAAACATGTAATGTCTTGTCATTTTAGGGACCCAAATGAAATTTTGGAGTTTTACAAGGGTATAAAATGACAAGTCTTCAGAAGTTGAGGGACCAATCTTGACAAATCTTCAAACTTCAAGGACTTCATTGGAAAATCATGATTCGGGTCCGGTTCTTCGTGCGGCTTTGTTTCCCGTGTTCGTTATTGCTTCATTCTTGTGATCATTTGTTGATTTCACGATATCCATACCTAAAATACACAATGAACAAACACAAGCGTATATTTGGGTATTTTGACGATATTTTAAGCGTTTTAAGCCCGATTTGGACGATGAGACTATGTATAATTGCAGTCTCATCAAATATGTAGGAAAGTTTAAGCTAATTCGTAAAGGACATACCAAGATGACGTATACCGGTTACGGTCATGTTTATAAAGTGTGATAGTCAATAGGATTTGACACAGCTCATATCATAAATGTAAAACGGTAAGTCGAGACATATCCATCATAGATTGTGATTGTTGCGACAACTACTCTCAACTAGAGTTATCATGATTGACTACGTAACGTCAAAGGATAACATCGTTGATCCGCTTACAAAAGGCTTAAGCAGAGAGTTAGTTAGTGAGTCGTCTAAAGGAATGGGACTAAAGCCCATGAAGGAATGAGTTTCTATGAAGGAAAACCTAACCCACTTGACTGGAGATCCCAAGATTTGGGTTCAATAGGACAACCTAATCATAGAAATGTGGGGGAAGTCACGTCAATGTAGGGGAGTTACTTAATATAGTAATTTTCTTAGTCCATTCCAAGAACAATGTGACTTATTGAGAGGTTAAACATATGGCTTAAATGATTCAGGATGAAATCATAAAGCATGATGATTCAAGATAAAATCATAAAATATATGTTTTTAATGATTCAAGATGAAATCACCTATGTGAGAGAGAAGTAGGGGTCGCTTCGAAGGAAATTGTGGGGGCGCAATTTCTAAGAGCTCTTGCAGAACCAGGCTAGTGTTCATGACCATAACGAACACGACTATGAGGACTTGAAAATGTTAGGGAGAGTCTTGTGTGAGTGTGTATTGTCGTCTTTGTAAGCAGAGGCTAAGTTCAAAGACATCGCGTCTACTTAGATCTAGGAGACTAAGTGCATCTCACAAGGGAAGGTTCAAAGGGTCACACCTACCTTTCCTATGCAAGATTCAACTGTTGGAATTTTATTAAAACTTTTGTGTATTATAACCGATCTCTATTCATGTGGGGGATTGTTGGAAAATATTGTTGGCAAAGTAACTTTTTACCAACTTTGGACACAATTATGTATATGTATGTATCATATATTTAGTGATACTTTTAGAGGTTCGCGTTCTCCTTGAAGAGAGCTTTGCAATGAGCCTTTATGTGTCCAAAATAAAGGTGATGTGAATGAGATATCGTGTCTCAAAGTTAGGCATTGGTACCATGCTTAAAGATGAAAAATAGTTTATTTTTTGTCCCACATCGGTGAGATGAGTAAACTGGAAGGGAGTCTACTGTGTATAAATAGAGGCCTAATTTCATAGCTTTTTCATACATCAAATCAATAAGTATTATTATTGGTTTCCAACATATTGAGTACGCATCTGTAAAGGTGAAATTTCGGGTAGTTTTGTTAAGTCCGACAGTACAACTTACTGTTTCGGCTGTTGTACCCTGGGAAACAGACGGCGAATCTGTTTTAAGGGAAGCGTGTCAAACACGTGCCTCACCTCTTTAGTGCTAAGTGTGTCTAACACGTATCTCGACTTGCTGGTGATTTAGTAAGTCTTTTCTTTATTTTATTCTTTTATTTAATTATCGTTTATAATTATGTATGTGTTTGTTTTTCTGTTATATATATTCTGTTATTTAGTTTATGTTAATTTAATTAATTTTATTTATCTGATTTATAAATAAAAGAGTTATAGTTTCCCTATAGTTTACTTGTCCGCTTTAGATTTTTCAAGTCTTTTTTCTTTAACTTTGACTATAAATTAATTTTTTTGTGTTATGTAATATTTGATAAAAATTATACAAATAAAAATAGGAAAATGATGCCTGCTTTTTTATGCAGGCAATTACCTACATTTTCTTGACAAAAAAAGAACACTACTTTCATAGTAGTTAAAATTACATCCCCTTATAAAAGTTTGCACAACTCACCTTAAATCTTATCTATTTAGACAGTATCATAAAATTAGGCGTCAAATCTCCCGCCAAAAAAAAATCAACAAGCGCATATTATATGTGGTTCTAGTTTAAAGGAATCCCAATAATTAACAAAAAACTATGTTCAACTCTCTGAGTTTTTCAAGAAGTGATCAAAATCACGAGGAGGAAACCATACAAGGTTTGATTATATTATTCATCATTTTTTTCATGGTTAAATAAATCTGTTCTTTTACTTTCTCTTATGAATATTTTTTAAGTAAAAAAAGAAATAGATTGACACATGGTGTATGATCTGAGTAATTGTTATGAGTGGATTATGTGGTATTGGTATTGTGGGTTATTTGTAAGTCTTCAATTGAATGTACCTGGTATTGATCTGGTCTACAAGTATGTTCTACAAGTTCAGTTTACAATCTAACTAGTGGTTATGACTTGATCTTAGTTTTCTTTGCCCCTTGCTTTGTGATTGCATTTCAACCCCTTGACATAATGTTTATCTTGTTGTGGTTTGTTTGGATGTGTGGTCCCAGAGGTATTTAACTTCTTTAGATATGTTAGGATTGTTCGGTTTGATTGTGTTTCTATCTTTAAGTTCATTATAGGTCACTTTTTGTTGTTTTGTTAACTTACTTTTCTTAGTTTTTGTTCTTAATAGATGAAATGGAACATACACTAATTGATGATATCGACAACAATGGTTATCTTATGCAAGAAAGAAGTAACAGATGTTACACATATTTACAATGGATCTTTAAGGTATACTACTATTTTAGGAAAAAAAATTGCACTTCTGATGATGCATATGTTTTTGACACCTAGTATGGTCTATCCAAGAGTTTTGGTATTCGTAAGCATCAAATTAATAGGTACAAAGACACAAATGAAGTTTATCGGCGAGTATTTTCATGTAACAAGGAAAGTTTTAAGGATATGACTGATAAGAGACAATTACGCAATGATGTAAAATGACGTTGTATTACACGAATTGGTTATGAGGCCCTAACGCAAGTGACATTATCAAGTGACAATGATGAGTGGGTTGTTGACAAGTTTAGTGATGATCATAATCATCCTTTTGATTCTCCATCAACGGTAATTAAGCAAAGGTCTCATAGCATCTTTCATCGTTCCAATGAATACAAAGATGTTGTAATATTATTGTCAAAAGCAGGGATGAAGCCTTCTGGAATCACTAAAATAGTTAATGCCTTTAGAGGTGATGAAGAGGATCAACTCACTCGAGTTCAATGTTCCACTATTGTTAGTGAAGAGAGAAAATATAACTTAGGCAAAGAATGTCATGGAATTATCATGCATTTCAAAGAAAAGGCTTATTTGGATAAAGAGTTTTACTTTGCAATGGACATAAATGAAGATGGCGTACTACAAAATCTGTTTTGGGCAGATGGGAGATCAAGAACATCGTATTGCCAATTCGGTAATGTTGTTGTTTTTTATGTAACTTATAGGACAAATAAGTTTAGTTTCCCATTCGCACCATTTGTTGGCATAAACCACCATGGTCAATCTATTATACTAGGAGTTGCGTTGTTGGAAAATGAGACCGAGAAAACGTTTAAATGGTTATTTGAGCAGTTTCTAAAGTGTATGCATGAGTGCGCGCCTGTAGCTCTCATTATAGACCAAGATTTGGCAAGGGTTAATATACACAAAAGTTACTAAAGTTTGGCAAAAAATTCGATTTTGTTACTAAAGTTTAAAACCTAACAGAAAGGTTACCCAAGTATACGGGTTTATGTTTTAGGTTACTAAACGTTTATAAAAACTATTGTCCCGTTACTCCCTTGACGGGTTACCTGTTGAGAGCCCCTTTTGACCTGTTAAGTTAGAGTTTTATGGGTCCTACCCGTATATGAGTCACCATCTTATATTTAATAATACATTATTTTTCACATGCTTGAAGTATGTTCTAACTAAAAAATGGTTTATCTTAGAGTACTTATTTTGATTTAATAAACAAAATGTTATGATACGAAAAGATCAAATCAGATTGCAAGTTTGGCAAAAAAAATGAATAATGCAGCTTGCTATGTGTCGTAGTTCACAAAATTTTAAATTCTTTGCTTGTAAAAAAGTGATGTTTAAAGAGACGAATAGTTAGTGGTGCGAGAAAATATTACAATTTGAGAAACATGTATACAAATTAAAATGTGTGTAAGTAATATACAATCACCGGTTATGTTGCCTTCATTTTAAAATAAAAATTAGAAATGGTTAATAAATGTATTCATAAGTAATCGCAATTATTATGTATAATATATATTCCCTCCGTCTCATATTAAGTGTCCACTTTGATTTTTTCGGTCTTTCTTATTGAACTTTGACCATAAATATCTTCTTTTGTGTTATATAATATCGGATGAAAAATATAATTTATAAAAATACATTTAAATCTCAATCCATACATATATTTTTCATCCAATATTATATAACACAAATGAAAATATTTATAATCAAAGTTGAATAAGAATGACCGAGAAAAGTCAAAGTGAACACTTATTATGAGACGGAGGTAGTAGAAATTATGTATATATATTGTACGACAAAGCAGAAAGTGTTACAAAAATTAGTCATACTACAAATATATGTCATATAAGAAGATAAAATTGTAACCCAACCCAATATAAAGCACTTTGATAATTTAGTTAGATTTTTTAGACCCTTAAATTAACATAGACATATTCAACCAATCATAATCACTCATTTTTTTAAAAACCCACTTCCCACCACTTTTTAAAAAAAATAAATATCTCACAAACGGTAAATCGTCAAACAAAAAAAAATACATCATTGTAACGAGAATTAAATTATCTTTCTATCGAGGGGCACATGTATATACTTTTGACGAACTTTTTTTCGACTTTTTTTCTTAAGTCACTTATGAGAGAATCATATATGATTCGTCACGAATCATATATGATTTTCAGAAAATCATATATGATTCGTGATATGAATCATATATGATTTTCTGAAAACCATATATGTTTCGTGACGAATCATATATGATTCTCTCAGACGTGACTTAAGAAAAAAAGTCAAAAAAAGAGTTCGTCGAAAGTATATACATGTGCCCCTCGATAGATAGATGATTTAATTCTCGCCGCGATGATATGTTTTGTTTTACGTAACGATGAACGGTTTGTGAGATGTTTAATTTTTAAAAAATGAGTTTTTTGTTACATGATAAAAATGGGTGGTTGTGATTGGTTGATTTAGTATATGCTAAATTAAGGGTGTATGTTGACTTTTTCCGTTTCGAACATGATAATTATTTTTTTTAGTTAGATTGTAAAACCGAACAATTATAATCATTTTTTAAGTCTATTACTAAATCACTCAAAATCACATTTAATAAAATTTTAGAGTTACTTTCTCTCTCTCTCTTCAAAGCTGTATCTTTTTATCATGACTTCATAAGTTCATATCTCCATTTTCAGATCTGCACAACCTTTTATCGTTTTCAATTTAACACAATATAGCAAGAATCTCAAATCTGATTCAGGCCTTACCACTTTGACCTCCTTTCGTTTGAGGCGATGTTCCAAAGATTCACGCAACCCTTTGAGGTGTTGTCTCAAAGATTTACGCTTCACCACCTCGCCCTCCATATCATTTGTTTCCTTTGCACGTTTCTCCACAACTGTAGTCCATGCAAGAACTTCAAAGATATTATGAACTTCAAAATATCTACTATAAGCTTTTTTTTATTCTAGCAAATCAAGGAAAGTATTTCAAATATAGTATATCACTAACCGAATGGTTGATTTGGGTTGTCTTTTAATAAAATGAATTCGGCTAAAAAGGGGGTCAATTGGATCGGAAGTTCCGCAAGATCCATTTTGAATGTATACAAGATGGATTATTAGTTTAGATCTTGACAATTACTCTACTCATAATGTTTTTGAAACTGTTAGGCTAAAACTATGGAGTAGATTAGTGGAGATAAAAGAAGGCAATGTGGGAGAAGGTAAAGAATTTGTCAAACATTGATTTTTATTAAGGTTATTAAATAATAAATTAATATTATTAAAAAAAATTGTAATGCCGCAGGCTACAATCTTAACTACTTTATAAAACATTTATCACTTTTTCTATAGTTAGAAGTCTTAAAATATTAAGCTTCTAACATTTCTTTTTTAAAAAATATATAAAACACTACTCAATATTGACCATTTACAAATGATACTTTAATACATACGAATTTTGTGTATGAGCCAATCCATAAATGTGAATCAATAACATTCAAAGCCTAATAATTAAAAACTTAATGTTTTTAAACATGCTCTTAAAAGTATAGAATGTAATATATATATCATTACTTTCATTAAAAACTCATTTGTAACACCTCATTTATCACCATGTAACAACTCACCCAAAAGTCATATATATATAACCAACCTCAAAAGTCATAGAACAAAAGTAGCTCTTTGGTTTTTAGTTTTGATTCTCTTTCTTTTTTCACTTACACACACAAGTCACACCCATCATTTTTCAAAACTCGAAAAATAACTCAAAATAGTCGGAATGGCAACATAAAACAAGCTGAACACATATGTCACCAAATCCCGTCAAAAATATGGTTCGTAGACTAATATGATGTCTACTTTTGTCGAAAATGAAGATATTTACAATGCGGTGTTTGATGCCGAAAAAAATGACGTATTGGAACGCTATGATCCCGGAGCATATGAGTCTCATTCATCGTAAAGTTATTGTTCGAAAAATATAAGTCCTGAATAATATTGGCTCACTGCAAAATTAGTCACCGGGTATCCGCCGCCGCATTGCACGGGTACCCGGCTAGTAGGTTAAAACATACGAAGTAACCTGTGTAACAGGTAATCAGAACTTGGGTAACCTATATGTTAGGTTTTAAACATTAGTAACCAAATCGAATTTTTTAACAAACTTTAGTAACTTTTGTGTATATTAACCCATTTGGCAATGGGTAAAGCAATTTTAAAAGTCTTTCCAAACACGAAGCATCGATATTGTGCATGGCATATTCAAAAGCATGTTTTAGAGCATCTACAACCATTTCGATATCGATGTGATGATTTCAAAGATACATAAAATCAATGGGTTAAAAGCCAATATGTTGAAAATTTTGAATCAGGATGGGAAAAGTTCAAGGAGAAATATTACATTGAAGACGAGAGTTGGTTGGGAAACATGTTCAAGTTGCGTCATCATCGTGTAAAAGCATATTTCAAATATACTTTTTTTGCTGGCATGACAAGAGCGGAAGGAGTGAAAGTATACATTCATTTTTTGATGGTTTTGTCAATGCTAAAACCATGCTAAATGAGTTTGTAGTCCAATATGACAAAGTTGTGATTTCTCGCAGAACTGCAGAAAAAGACCTAGATTTTAGAACTTTGAATTCAAAGCCCACATTATTTAGTAATCATCCGATTGAAGAAATGACGGCAACATGTTATACTTGGAATATTTATGATATTTTTAAGAAAGAGTGGAAGGCTAGTTTTGATTGTGGTCATGAAATATTAACCACAGATGGCGGTGTTAAGGTTATATATCGTGTCGGGTTTTTGAAAGGTAATAAGACAGGTTGGAAAACTGTTGAGTATAATGTTACTTCAGACGTTTTTGTTACTTGTTCGTGTGCAAGGTTTAAGACTTCCGGAATCTTCTGCAAACATATTCTCTACATCATGAGGCGAGAGTCTTTAACAACCATTCCAAGCCATTACATAATACCAAGGTGGACTATGAAGGCAACATATAAGGTGGGAGGAATTGAAAGTCTATGGCGAGATAAAAATGACATACCTACAAAAGAAGTAACTTTGTTAACTATATGGTCCATTCGAGCAAAATTCAACAAAATAGTACAAGATGGACGAGATTCAGTCGATGACATTAATAAAATTGATGTGGTTCTTAATCATCTTTTGGAAGAACAAAGTAAAAGAAAGAAGACTAGTGTCGATGATGATATACCATCTACGCAACAAGAGAACATATCACAACAACACCTTTCGAAGAAAAAAAGGAAGACAAAAGATTGCCTACAACGTCTATTAGTTTCTGATCCTGTTGTTCCAATTAAGACAAAACGTCGGCCAAAACGTGCTATTAAGAGTAAATCCTGGTTTGGAGGTCTCTTTGGACTTGAAGAGAAAGAATTCTTGTAGTTATTGTCGGAAAAAGGGTCATAACATTACTAGCTGCCCACAGAAAAAGGTTTGTTTATGCTTCATACTCAACAGTGCATCTTTTGGTTTTTGATTCTCATTTTTATTGGTTTACTATTTCAGGAGGATGATGAAAAGAAAAGAGCGACTGAACGAGGTGAAGCTGACAATTAAGTGAGCTGTATATGTATATGGTGCAGTGGGTCATTTGTTTTTCACTCATGGATTTTTGGATGTTTGACGCAATGGGTAACTTTTCAATCTGCAATTTCGCGCAATGGTATAGAACTATGTCTGCAATGTTTAAGTAAATGGGTGTTTGGCACTGATGATGTCTACAACATTGCATGTTTATGGATGCTCGATCCTATATATTGGGTATATATTATGTAGTGAATGGTACTTGATCCTATATATTGAGTATGTATTATGTACTGAATTTTGCTGTCACGATGGGTTAGCATGAATGCGCTAACTATGGATATGATGCCTGAAGATGAAGACCAACTTTATATCACCCTTCAATTCGAATTAGCAAAAGCAATGTCTCCTTGCATAATTGGTATATGTATATTTTACCTTTAAAAGAAACAATTGGTTAATGGGTCAAAAGTGAAAAAAATTGTTGTTGTCACAATGGGTTGTGTCACCATGATCTTTTTAGTACGTTATACAGCAAACGTTCACCTCCATTTTATCTGACTAACTGATTACAGACCCCTTAATTAACGTACGATTTAAGGATAAACTAACATTGTCTAGTAACACGTTTTCTCAGTGCAGGTTGGTTTCTTATTTAACAAACTTCGGCTCAGTAACTTCTGTGAGGAAGTAAATGAAAGTTGGCAGTCATTAAACTTTTTGTGCCTATGTGATTCACGACAACTAACAGAGGTTTAAAGTTCACCTTGGTGTCATTATTTGGCTCCAAGTTCGATTTTGATAGTGTACACAGAACCAATCTGTTGATGCACATAAAAATATCACTATCTGTCTGTGCAATCTTACTACTTTCTGCGTATGTTCTTTTTTTTTTTGTAGGATGTTACTGGAAGAAGTTGACCGGAAGGTCAAAACAAGTCTATAGATGTTAAAGCACATTTAAACCTCCAAACTTCGTCACTGTGCTACTTATCTTGTTAGCAGCATAGCTTGCAAACACTCGTTATGATTCAATTTGGATTGTACATTTGAATAATATTCAGGTGCTTATTTAGATTGTACTTATGTATAATGCAATTTATAGTTCTTTCCCTGTTAAATTTGTGTTTTTAGTTTTTTTTTTTGCGGATGATTAGGATTGCTCCTTAGGAGGTGCTTAAGATTTGCTTATTTGAATATGTATCACCCTTCTTACTTATAGCAGATAAGCTAAAGTGCACCTTTTATATGCTTACGTCATAAGAATATTGGTATCTCCTAATATTTAAGTGGATAAGCGGTTTGAAATTAGTAACCCCAAACACCCCCTAAAACAGGTACTGATATACAATGCGGTTTAAAATTAGTAATCTCAAAGCATCACGGACATGCTCTTTCATGTATTTCTTGTATGTGCATCTTCCTCTTTGTGTCCTCTTTTTCTGCGTAATCTTACAGGAAAAGGTTGACCAGCAGGTCAATGTGAATTCCATAGACGTTAAAACGCATTTTAATATGGAAACTTTAACGAATCTGTAACAGATCCTGTATGCAGCATAGCTTGCAATCAGTGTCTGATATATGATGCAGCATAGCTAACCGATGCTGGCGTGGTACAAGCTAACGTTCACCCTCCTATTCATTTGATGAAAACAGAACCCTAGTTAACCATACTGAGGCATGTAGATGCAGAATCAAAGCCTACTGCATCTTCTAGTTCGTATAATTTTACTAGCTAAATGCATTAAATTTTTATAACATTAGACAGAAATCAAGTAGCATCACAACACAACGTATAGAAGCAAAGTGTAAGGTAAAATATGCTTAACTGTATTCATATAATTAGCCATGTGGGGTTTGCGTTGGACAATCAATAGCAAGACTTCATGTTCTGAATAGCTAACCAATTTTTCCATGATTGAGACATTTGACCAATTTTATGGATTTTGGATACTGGAAATGGAGTGTGTTTAAAAGAAATGTGATTGCAATGTTTATGTAAATTATGTTCTTTTTTTGTCAAAGAAAAGTAGGCAATTGCCTACTTTGTGAAGCAGGCATCATATTCCCAATAAAAATATATCTAAAACTCAATTCATTCATATAGTTTTCATCAAGTATTACATAAAACAAAAAAATTAATTTAAGATCAAAGTTGATATAGAAAGACTTAAAAAGTGGACAAGTAAATTGGGACGGAGGAAGTATTATATAGAGCATTAGAGCTTGTACAATCCGTTTGTTTTAGTGCAGTTTAATTTTGTACATTAGATATTTAGGTTAATGTGTAATTATTAACTTATGATTTATGTTAATATTTGGTTTTCAGTTATTGTATTTGTATTGACTTGTATGTTACTGTACTTAAGTATTCATTTATAAAATATACTCGAAACAAGTTTTTCAAGTATTTTTTTTTTAATTATTGAATCGTTAAACCCGGACAACGCACGAGTATTGCACTAGTTATAAATGTTAACAAACTTGATATATTTTACACATTTATTTAAAGTGAAAAAGACGCTAATTTTTATAGTGCTTTTTTGAAAGAGCTAAAAATATACATACAAAAATATCAGCAGGAGTCAAGAAAATATTACAAAAGATGAATTGAATTTTTAAGTTGATCGACCCAACTGCTAACATTAATACGTACATTACTAGTTCGCCTTAAACCATCAAGTCGAATTAGACTTCAGCTTGACTTGTTTGCCCTCTTATTAACTGGCGAGGCTCAGATGGTCGTATGTCCAATACAAACCCTCCCTCGCGAACAGTAAATAATAATAAATTTGAAAGAGTTGATTACCTTTCATAAGAGGGAACGTGCTAGGTATACACATTTATGTACTTACATGGAAGAGTTGATATAAATAAGAAACTTGGGAAGGCTCTCAAGAGCTAATGTGAAAACTGCCCCGAACACAAACAAGAAGACAAAAGCCAACAATACTTTCGCAATGTAGCCAGGACCGATATCTGAAGGCAATAGTCCTTTCGTTGACCGCAACTCGTCCATACCCTACAAATAGAACATTGATGAGGTATAAGTCAGATCTGACTAGAGATAATATACAAAGTTAAGTATCATGTTATGGGCTGCGTATGCAGAGCAAAAGCGATTGTGGATCAACCCAACCGAACGTGAACCAACACTTTTTGGCCCACATCAAAAAGTTGTCACATATAGTCAGGTGTCCTCCTGACCTGGTTCTCAACACCTCAGTTTTGCCACCTCCAGTGACAGTTCTAGAATGGCAGAAACCTTGTTGAAATTATTATTATTAGAGTAAATTGCATCGTTCGTCCTCGTGGTTCAGACTAGGGCTAAGCATGGCAAACCTAAAACCGGACCAGACCGGACCGAACAATTTCGGTCCGATCCTCGGTCCGGGGTATTGGAACACTTCGGTCCTCGGTCCGGTCGGTTTGGTCTTACCAAAAATCTCGTCGATTATGCCTAATAAGACCGGACCGAGGACTGAACCGAACCGGACCGACCCGGACAGGACCATTTCGGTCCTCGGTCCGGTCCGGACCCGATGCTCACCCCTAGTTCAGACCAAATCCTTAGCCTCGTCCCAGATTTTTTCTTTTTTTGCTTAATTCGTCCTTATCTTGAAACATTGTAACACCATTCATCCTTAAAAACAATTGAGAAATACTAGAATTCTGGTGAAAACCAAATTGAAAGGATCCAAGTCAAAATTCAATTTGGTTATGATCTGTTCAAACTGTTTTTGGTTATAATTCAATTCTCGCGAGCGGGAAAACAAACAATCATGCCTCAAGTATCCTAATGTGTGCGGTTTGAACCGGCCCAACCGGGCAAATGACTCTCAAGAGTGACAAACCCTACATTAGTTAATTTTTGTTGGTCAAGCACTGTATGCACTTTCTGAAATAATAAAACTAACCAAAACATAAAAAATGTGGGTTTGCAATTTTCAGAATCTATATTTATAAGCAAACATGTGTCTATATGTGTGAAGTCTAGAGTTGCCTGCAGCGGGATAAGTCGGATAACATCCAAAAAAAACACTAGTGCAAGACAAAATCTTCATAGATAATACCTATGTTATAGACTCGACAATGTTTCATATAAGCCAAAGCTAAAAATAGTATAACAAGAATAAGTTTTGACTAATAATAGAGTATTACTTCATTCACAACCTTTAAAGAGACTGTCTATCAATCATTTTTCTAGATCACATTCTCATAGAGCAAGTTACATGAATGCAATGAATCATTTTTATCAATTACGTGTCCTTCTCTTATTACCTTTAAGTTTCCAGTTTCTTACATCTAAAGCCGATGATTCGATATATGAAACTTTTCTAAACTGTATGTCCAGCCGCAACTCCTCAGATCATGTTTCCTCCCTAATCTATCATCCAAACAATTCATCATACGCAGCAACTTTGCAAGCCTACGTAAGAAACCAAAGGTTCAATAAATCGACTACTCCTAAGCCCATAATCATCGTGACCCCACTTTACGAATCCCATGTCCAATCTACTATCATTTGCTCCAAGAACATGGGAATGAACCTTAGAATCCGAAGTGGTGGTCATGATTTTGAAGGACTGTCTTATGTTTCCTACACCAACTTTGTTCTACTCGACATGTCTAATATTCGGTCTATTGACGTCAATATAGAGGAAGAAACTGCAATGGTGCAAGTAGGTGCAACCATTGGTGAACTTTATTATGGAATTTGGGAGAAAAGTGAGGTGCATGCTTTCCCAGCTGGTGTATGCCCAACTGTAGGAATAGGTGGGCATATTAGTGGAGGTGGATACGGTGTTTTAATGAGAAAATATGGACTAACGGTAGACAATGTTATTGATGCAGTAATAGTCGATGTTAATGGGAATCTTATGAATAGAAAAGAAATGGGAGAAGATCTTTTTTGGGCCATACGAGGCGGATGAGGTGCAAGTTTTGGAGTTGTACTTTCATATAAACTACAACTTGTTCGAGTTCCTGAAATGGTCACTGTTTTTCGAGTCACAAAAACATTGGAAGAAAACGCGACTGATATTTTTAACAGGTGGCAATATGTAGCAGACAAGATGGATAATGATTTATTCATAAGATTACATTTAAAACCGGATCATGTTAAAAAGACCATTATAGCCGATTTCACATCCTTTTTCCTTGGAGATTCCGATCGTCTTGTTTCGGTGATGAATGAGGAGTTTCCTGAATTAGGTGTGAAAAGAAATGATTGTAAGGAAATGAGTTGGATAACATCCGCGCTATTTTGGTCAAGCAACGATAAGGCTCCATTGGAGACTTTGCTAAAAAGAAGTTTTTCTAACAAGTTTGCAAAACGGAAATCAGATTACCTACAAATCCCTATTCCTAGAAATGGGATCGTATCTTTAATGCAAAAAATGCTAGAACTAAATGTTGTGGGACTAGCTATTAACCCGTATGGCGGAAGAATGAGTGAAATCCCAGATTGGGAGACACCGTTCCCCCATCGAGCTGGAAACATTTTTAAAATAGAGTATAGTGTTAACTGGGACGAAGAAGGACCGGAGATTGAGGCTTACTATGTTAACCAAACTAGAATACTTTATGATTTCATGACTCCTTTTGTGTCAAAGAACCCGAGAGGTGCGTATCTTAACTATAGAGACCTGGACATTGGTACCAGTACAGTCGGAAACAATAGTTACACCGAAGGTAAAGTCTATGGGGAAAAATATTTCATGGGAAATTTTGAGAGGTTAGTGAAAGTGAAAACTAAGGTCGATCCAGATGATTTCTTTACAAATGAGCAAAGTATTCCGGTTCTACAAAATTAGGAGGAATGAGGGGAAGTTGAACAACCTAGATGTGATAATTGTATACTTTGTTCCTTGTACTATGTTTTTCAACATTTATTACATCAAAGAGCTCCATTTATCCCTTTATGATACTTCGATGTTTTATCACATTATTGATAGCGTGTGTTCTTGAATAATCATATTTTTCAAAGTAAATTTTTGAATAATGGTAATGCCCCCAGTCCAGGAGAGGATTGAAGAAAGCAAAGAAAAAACAGATTAATTTTTAGGATTTTAAGTGAGTTTCTAAAAAAAGAGATGATAGATAAGAAGAAAATGATGTGAGGTATGTAACACTGTTCGTCCTGTGATTTGGCCTGATTTGCATGAATCGTCCATATAAGGACGAATGGTGTTACATAGTTTCAAGATAAGAACGATTCATGCAAAAAAATATTAGGGACGAAGCTAGGGATTTGGCCTAAACCACAGGGTCGAATGGTGCAATTTACTCTTATTATTAATGACATGAATTTTGCTTTTGGTCTAAGCCTATCGACATAAAACTCACGACCCTAACTGTCTTCAGTGAAGTACTTCTTGTGTTTCATTTGTGTGCAAGACTGATTATTATGAGATTTTAAACATTTTAGATATAATTTCACAGTAGGTTTTTGGATATAACTGCTAGTGCCACCAAGGAACCTTTAGGTCTAGCATGTGATGAACAAATGAGGCAACGTTGACTTTAGAACAAATAAACTGCATTTCAGATGAGGTGCCAACGATTGTAAAGTTCAAGGTGCATCACAAGATGATTATGTATGATGATCCAGCCTAGTTATTAGAGTTTCCAAAGCAAGCTAATTTCGTAATAATAGGTAAAAATATAATTACCAAATAGGAACCAAAAAAATCTACTATGTATTCCCGTGCCATGACCTATATTTAACTGGTTGGAACATATAAAAGTTGAATATCAAAATTGACCATCTTACCGAATACGTTACAATTCTATCAACTTCCCCATTCATTATATTCTGTATTAAAATCCGCATCCTCTAAATGCCAATCCTGGGGCTAGGTCCCTATATTAACATGGGAGGGGTAAATCGCAATGTCCTAATATAAAGGATGTGCTTGAACCCCATAAAGAAGACCCTAGAATCATATATTCATATATATCGAAGCTAATATTGAAGCTTCATCAGCTTTTGCTGCTAGCGAAACAAATAAATGCTGCACAAGAAAAGGTAGACATACCAGTGGAGATGACTCATGTTTTGGTGTTCTTCCGAGACTTGGCCTGGCTCGTGAACCTCCTTAAAAGACCAAAAAAAATACAAAGTTAAGGAAATGAGAAATCGTATAGGCAACGTTTGACTAGTACACCGGTTCTCAAAAGATCCAACATTTGATGTTAAAATATGCAACTTCTTGGAAATGAAAAACGATCTTCCCTGCGTCAAAGTTCGATACAGATTTTTGAAAATCAAAATGCGAAACTCTACAAACTTGGAATTAATTTACCTTCATGTGACTAATATACCTATGGTTTTCCTATTGATGATCTGAGAAACTTCTTACAACAAACATTCAAATTTAATAGTGTCTGCACAACGAATAAAGGCGTTTGGTAACTTTGTATCACTCAGGGGTGTTTAGGATTGCTTTCTTAACCAGATTATGCTTATAAGTGAACAGCTGATTCAAACCAGCTTATTTCACCATCTGGGAAATTTGTAATTTTGAATCCACCAAGTACAGCCAGTTTACATATGGGCGTTATAGCTATTTTGTAGTTTGGGCCTCCAACAACATGATTTGTGGTGTGGTTTTTAAAAATTAGCCCGCTTGGCCATAACTTTCTGGCTCCACCCTGAGTTTGCATAAGCAGTCTCAAACTCGATATTATAAGCAGGCATCAACCTGTTTATATGCAAGTTGTAAACACAAGAAGCTAAGTTGGGATTATTTAGTTTAATGTGTTTGTCTACTTTAAACATACGCAGGCATCACATCAACCTCCTTATATATAAGTTCTAATATAACAAAAACAGTTTCATCTAAACACTCAAAATGACAAAGTATTTATTTTCTTTAAAACTAATAAGTACCTAAATTAGCAATTGTTACTTTTTGGATTCAATTCTTATTTTCTACTACAAATAAACATATATAGATTTTGGATAAGCAAAACATCTACTCTATGGAACACATTTATCATATAAGGAGGTTTGGGATTGCTTACATCTTTGGGTAATACCTGGGTTCCGACTCGATATTGCGAGCCGACTAATCCGAGGGCGATTACCTTTTTGGATAGCCCGTATAATAAGCTTTTGAGTAAGCATGCTCCACCTCGCTTATTCCAAATTGCTTACTCCGTACTTGAGATAACTTAGTGTTTCCATTTTACCCTCATACGTAACCTCAAACTCCTAAAACAAAATAAACTCCATTGACACATCCCTCCTCTCACAAGATAGCATTTTGAGTGAGTTTTACACTTGGACTTATGAACCGATACGAGTCTAGTAAGGGATAGGTTCGTATATGACTACTTCCAAAAGAACCTAGGGCATAATTTCAATACATCAAAACACGACAAGCATATATAATAAACCTTGGGTTTCCGCAACAGTTTGCAACTTCCAGCCCTCACCATAACACACAAGAAGCGAATTCGGGCCGAAACTAACACTCTCCTCCCCGTCTTTAACAGCTTCAATATACAAACCCATAGGCAACCCCTCGTCACCAATCTTCATATTAATCAGTTTCAAAGCAACCCCAGCTTCTGTACCAACAGCAAACCTTCTCACTTTTTTTGTACTTGTGCATTTTACCTCCAAATACTATATTAACAAAAACAAAAACAAACATGATAAATATTAATGTAAATATGATTTTATTTAAAGTGTAATGGGTTGTCACTTACGGATGGTGGTGATGGTTTGACTTGTGAGTTTTCGCCGTTGACCATCGTCTTTGACTTGAGTTCAGATTGGAACATGGGATATGGAAGAGTTGACTGCTCTTATAATCAATGGGTGGTTTTGAGAAAAGGCTGTTTTGGTCCTTGTATTTTGTTTTATGTGTCTAATTAAGCTGTTCGGTGGGTACGGGCAACAGGTTAAACGGACGACAGGTTACAAATTGAGCTGTTCGGTAACTGCTCTTATAATCAATGGGCGACAAGAACTTTCGGGTTTTATCAGCAACCAAGCGTATACTAATAATATGATTTCTTCAATAAACTCAGCAGAACTCCGGCACATAGAGTCGTTGCCACACAGCCGACAGGTTAAACGGACGACAGGTTGCTGATAAAACCCGAAAGTTCTTGTCGCCCATTGATTATAAGGCTGTTTTGGTTCCTATTTGGTGGATTCAAAATTACAAATTGAGCTGTTCGGTGGGTACGGGCGACAGGTTAAACGGACGTCGGGTCAAACAGGCTGAGTAAACGGGGCATAGGCTAAAATGGACTAAAAACATAAAAATAAAAAAGAATATTAATATGTGTTTAAAAGTCGAGAAAAAGAAACATTAAATATAAAAGATTTACCGACTAATTTGGTATTTTACATACGCTTGTTAGAGTCTATCTAGCGTCTTACATGTGTTTATTAAGTCTATCAATAATAATGGATGGGCTAAAAGTGGCCTCTTGCGTTTTGAAAAAAAAACTAAAAAAATACTTATAATTAGCAAAATAAACAAAATTTGTTACCTCTAATGTTAATTATCTACCTTAAAGAGTTAGACAAGTGTTAGAACTCAGAGTTACATTTAAAGAATAAAATAAAATAAAAAGAAAATTATGTTCGTTATATTTAAAGAGGAAAAAAAGGTAAATAAAGTGAAAATTAGTGTGTTTTGAATGTTTTTCAAAGTAAGTGTGTCCTCTTAAAACTAGGAGGAAAATGTCTATTTTGCATTAGTTTACCTTTTTTTATATAATAAAACTCGAGAACACCGAGTTGTTAACGCTTGACTTTAAAAATGTCTACTCTAAATTAATTTAATTTTCTTTGATATTGTGTCACACATACGAGCTAGACTATTAATTTGTAATTTTGCAACTCTAGCACATTGCGTTAACGATAAACTGAAGATACTTGAAAACATTCCTTATACTTTATTTGCACTTCAGTTCATCAGTCGATACTAATCACTGTTGTGCCAAGTGTGGGTGAGTAGAAACACATCGTGACCGATCTCAAAGGAACGGAAATAAGATTCTCATTCTTGTTGTAAAATAATTATTACGATTCTTCATTGCATTGTTTTGACAGAAATGAAGAGATAAAATATTATAGTCTATGTATTAGAGTACTACTTTCTTTTCATTTTCTTTATAGAATAAGAGAAAACAGGAACTTTCGGGTTTTATCAGCAACCAAGCGTATACTAATAATATGATTTCTTCAATAAACTCAGCAGAACTCCGGCACATAGAGTCGTTGCCACACAGCCGAGGGAAACTTGAGTCGATACATGGTACCCTGCATGAAAAGTAACCAAACATTAAGAATTCAAATATTATCTTTCAAGTATGAATGACAAAAGAAATATAACAATGAAGATGCTTACCGAAGAAATCAAGAATCATCTTGCCTCCAATTAAACCGAGAACTATGCCAATGGACTGAAGAACAGAAAAGATAGTACTAAAATTTAAGGTAATGTCAATATTTGAGTTGGTAATAGCTTAAGGGAATTATTTAACTGATTTTTAAATATTCAAAATACATTTGACAGAATAGAGAGACTTTTTTTTTTTTTTGGTAACCGTGATTTCCGACTCATTGGCCGACTAGCCCACCGCCACACAGACTCAAACCAAGTAAAGCCCTCCCTTTTCAGGAGGTTGGCGTGGCCACATCAAGGTTGTTTGCACGTAGTGGGAATTGAACTTGAGACCTCACACACTTTGGAGTGATAGCCACAAATGTTTTTGCCACTAGACCAAAATCGATGTATTTAGTATTCATGTATTGTAACGATGATCAGGATGAAGTACAGTTAAAATAATAAATTTAAGCATAAATTTTGACCAAAACAATAGCAACAAGTTGTTTTACAGCAGTTAAAACGGTCTAGAATAAGCAGTTGTAACATGAAATTTTTTCAAAAAAAAGTGGTTTGAAAGGCTTAACCAAAACTACCAAATTTATTCGTTACTGATAGGGGGTCAATTATAACTTCTGAAGTTACCTGTAGATACTCCAACTCTGACATGCTTTCTGAAATAAGTGTATATAGAGACCTTAAACCTACATCGAACACAAACAATTAGTACAATATTTTATTTGGCCAGTTGAATAAACAGTCAACTGCAGTTTTATTAACCACCGACTTTACCTAAAATTGCAGAGAGATTAGAGGAAAAAACAATGAAGGGGTCTCTTGTCACGCCAAATACTGCTGGTATAGAGTCAACCTAAAAAAAGATTAGTAAAAGTGTAAATAAACGGTAAACATTATAGAAATATATTAAAAATATGCTGAACTTGAAGTTGGGAATAAAAGAACCGTACTGAGTTCAATAACTGCTACAGTAAGAAGCAAAGGTGTTGCCTGCCCAAAACATTTGATGCCTGTTAGAAACCATGTAAAAGAACAATTCAACATGACACTTTCAAGTCAAAATATGAATCAACAATACGATTCATTACTTATGAATGGGTCCATTTAAGTTGTGTTTTATCTCAAACCGCTCAAAACCTTTTGTTTTATAAGAGTCAAATAAGACAAAAAAGAAATATTCACTACTTACTTTCCAAGCTCCGTTTACAACCGTAAAAAACCTATCGCCATCATATGCAGCTGCAAAACCACGAAATACAATTAATGAGATCAAGAAATAACCGTTTATGTAACAAGTTAATCTGACCCTGGTGCAAAATAAATGTGTCAAGTGCACCAGTAGCAAATAAAAATTTTCGGGTTTCAGATTCGTAAAAAGGGAAAAGTGAAGGATAGTATTACATGTTAGTGGAATGATCTTTTGGCATGTCTTCACAATAAAGTTTTCTGATAGGTCATCTTCGTCGTCGTCACCAACAAAAAATAACTATATGAAAGATGAAACCATATAAATAATCATAAGAGTTGACAAGGTCCATAAAAAAAGAATCTCAGCAATAGCTATGGATTACGTAAACCAAGTAAATTCATTATATCTTTGATTTATAATTTCAAAAAATTATTATTTTTGTGAGTTTGCTATCCCTACACATATAAGGGCTTTTATGTAACATCCTCACTAGAAGTAACTGAGAATGTTAAAGGATGAGTACAGAAGTATTGATGCCAGCAGCAAGTTCACGGCCTCAAACTTGTAAAATATTTGCAAGAAACGTGTTAGACCAATGATAACAGGAACTTGGGTAGTAGATAGGATTAACGCATAAATGAAAATTTCATACAGATTGCTTTCTTTTCTAAAGAATGAAAAAGGATTCTTTACCGTCCTCATTAATTCACGATCTCACATAAATCATGATACTCACTTAAGTCAATAAGATTAGCCTTTTGTCATTGTTGTAAACAAGACATTTTACTTAAAAACTATTATCCGACTATAAGTTGAGTCAAACTCTGGAATTCTCATAACACAAATGGAATATTAGTTATCGCAAAAAATGACCTGAAGGGTTGCAGTTCCAAGAAGAATCAATGACAAGGGGAAGATTACTGCACTAGCAATGCCGTATGAAAGCACCCGATTCTGTGATTTAGTAAAGATTCAGTAAGTGATAATATTATCTAGTAATAGACTGACTTGACCGGATAAGAAAGTTAAATACCGCACCTGATAAGCAAGGGGCACCTTGAAGTAGTTGAATATCAAAACAAAGACGAAAAGGTTATCTACTGACAAGCTTTGTTCAAGCAAGTACCTATGTAAAATTTAATATAAAACAGAAATCAATAAACCAAAGGCTATAATAGGTTGGTAGGAGAAAATCCCAATGTTATGTCTACAGGGGCACATTCCATTCAAACCAAAGGCTATAAAGATGTTTTTGATGCTGGAGATAGTGAGGGCTGGATGGATCTTTTGTTCTGCCATTAGAGAGGCTAAAAACTGAAGATAAGATGATTAGAAAATGAAGGAGGCGATTTTTAGGTTTAGGTATTAGGGAGGCCTGATATCATGTAAGAGAATGATCGTGTCTCATTCATTATCCCAGGGGTTTATATACAAGAGTTGATACATATCCATCCTAACTAACTATAAGATAATTATTGATGCAATATACATTCCATATATACATAATACAGGAGATATATACATAATACAGGAGATACATGCAATATACATGGTATCAGGCTCCCTAATACCTA
Organism: Glebionis coronaria; assembly: GCA_025667525.1. Classification (NCBI taxonomy): domain Eukaryota; kingdom Viridiplantae; phylum Streptophyta; class Magnoliopsida; order Asterales; family Asteraceae; genus Glebionis; species Glebionis coronaria. Next base: position 547,425,802 of record CM046878.1, on the reverse strand, counting down.
AACCTAAAAATCGCCACCTTCATTTTCTAATCATCTTATCTTCAGTTTTTAGCCTCTCTAATGGCAGAACAAAAGATCCATCCAGCCCTCACTATCTCCAGCATCAAAAAGATCTTTATTGTTGAACTCAGTTTCGAGAATGGCCAGTACCTATCTTGGTCGGAACTTTTCAAGATCCATTGTCGTGCATACAAGGTTATTGACCACATCATCCCCCCACCACCACCCGCTACTTCTTCCACACCACCACCAAAAGATGCCCCTCAACCCAAAGTTGTTGATCGTGAAACATGGTCGACCTTGGATGCTGTCGTCCTTCAGTGGATCTATAGCACCATCTCCAATGACCTAATGCATACCATTCTTGAACCCGACACCACCGCTGAGAAAGCATGGTCACGCTTGAAAAATATTTTTCAAGATAATAAGAACTCCAGGGCTGTTTATTTGGAACAGCAATTCACCAATACACGTCTTGACAACTTTTCTTCCGTTTCATCTTATTGTCAAGAACTTAAGATGCTCTCGGATCAACTCACTAATGTTGGAGCTCCTGTCTCCAATAATCGTCTTGTCTTGCAACTCATAGCAGGTCTCAACGAAAGCTATGATAATGTTGCAAGTTTCATTCAACAAAGCGATCCACTACCGCAATTCTATGAAGCTCGTTCCAGGTTAGTTCTTGAAGAGACTCGCAAAAACAAACAAGCAGCAAATGCTTCCATTGCTTCTGGAACAGCCCTTGTTGCCGCTGCTGCTCCCTCTACCACGCCAAACCACAAACATCAGAACAACACCACTTCTAATTCTCCCAACCAGTCACATCAGCGCAATGACAGCTTTAATCGTGGACGTGGCAGGAACAATGGATTTCGTGGTGGTGGTCGTAATAGTGGCCGAGGTCGTGGACGTGGTCGTTCTAATCAGCAGTCACAATATCAACAATGGACTCCATATGGTCCCTTGGCTTGGTCTCCTTATCAGTGGACCCCACCACCACTGTCTTTTCCAACTGCTCCATGGTCTCGCTACACTCCTCCACCTTCTGGACGCCAAGGTATACTCGGCCCAAGGCCTGCTCAGACATATGCTGCATCTGCAGTCCCTACTGAACTTGATCAAGCTTTCAATACTATGTCTCTTAATCCTCCTGATGATCAGTGGTACATGGATACGGGTGCTACTTCACACATGACCACATCCCAAGGTACTTTCTCGTCTTATTTTAATTTGAGCATTCCAAAACACATACTCGTTGGTAATGGTAATACCATTCTAATTCGTGGCTATGGACATATGCATCTGCCCCCACCTTACCCTCCTTTACATTTAAAAAATGTCTTACATGCTCCTCACCTTATCAAAAACCTAATATCTGTTCGTCGTCTCTCCACTGATAACAATCTCACTATTGCTTTTGATCCATATGGTTTTTCTGTTTACAATTTTCAGACGGGGACACCAATCATGCGGTGTAATAGCATTGGGGATCTATATCCAATCACCAATTGCACACTCAAGCTACTTACCTCGCCTTCTACCTTTGCTGTTTTTTCTCAAGATCTATGGCATCACCGTTTAGGTCATCCGGGCGCTAATGTATTACGCTCGCTTAAGAATAAAAATTACATGAAATGTAATTCATCCAGGAGCTCTTTTTGTCAATCTTGTGTCTTTGGCAAACATATTAAACTACCATTTTCTGATTCATCTTCTTTTACTTTGATGCCATTTGATATATTGCATAGTGATTTATGGACTTCTCCCGTCTTAAGCTCAGGTGGTCATAAATACTACATTTTATTTCTGGACGATTATTCTAATTTTCTATGGACATTTCCACTTGCCCAGAAATCACAAGTGTATACTACCTTTATATCTCTATACAACTTAATTCGTACACAATTTAACATAAATGTCAAAACCTTCCAGTGTGACAATGGCACCGAATATAACAACTCTCACTTTCACCAATTTTGCAAACAAAATGGCATGATGTTTCGTTATTCTTGTCCCCACACCTGCTCTCAAAATGGCAAGGCCGAACGAAAAATACGAGCCATCAACAATATTATCCGCACCCTCTTGGCGCACTCCTCTATGCCGCCAAAATTTTGGCATCATGCGCTTGAAATGGCCACCTACATCCTCAATATTCTCCCTAGCGAGCTTCTAGATCACCACTCACCAACACAAATATTATACAAACGTGTTCCCACTTACACCCATCTTCGTGTTTTCGGGTGTCTATGTTATCCTCTTATTCCATCCACCACAATCAATAAACTTCAACCACGCTCTTCTCCATGTGTGTTTTTGGGATACCCGCAAAACCATAGAGGATACAAATGTTATGATTTAGCCACCAATAAAGTCATTCTTTCTTGACACGTTATCTTTGATGAATCTCAGTTCCCATTTGACAACCTACATACTCCAACACCCCCACTTATCGTTTCCTTAACCATGATGTTCACCCACTCATTGCCCCATTTATTTCTTCAGAAACAAACACTAATGTGACTGACCTTGCGCCACAATCGACTCAAACCACTTCTCCACACCAGCCTACATCTCCAAAAATAAACCATCAGCCTACTTCACTCCAAAATAATAACAACCCACCAGATCCTCCTGTACCTCTAAATCACAACACAATCCCATCTCAGTCTGGTTCTACTACATCTCCCATCAGACCGTCTTCTCAGTCCACCTTCATCAACTCACCTCAAAGACCCATCCTTCAATATGTAAGGTGTCGGTGTACCATCTCTCGCCCCACGACAACCGTACGTCCATCCACTACCTCCACTACCCCTACCCCTACCCCTGCTCGTACCATTCACACGCGTAGCATGTCAGGTATTTCCAAACAAATAAAACAAATAAACCCTATTAATCTTGCAGCCATCATCTCTCCTTGTCCAGTTCCCCGTAACCCGAAAGATGCTTTGTCTGATCCCAATTGGAAAAATGCCATGATTGACGAGTATAATGCTCTTATTGAGAATAAGACTTGGGTACTTGTACCTCGTACTAATGATATGCATGTTATACGTTCTATGTGGATATTTCGCCATAAAATGCGATCAGATGGTTCTTTTGAGCGATACAAAGCTCGCTTGGTTGGTGATGGCAGGTCTCAACAAGTTGGAGTGGATTGTGATGAAACTTTTAGTCCCGTGGTTAAACCCGCGACTATTCGTATGGTTCTGAGTTTGGCAATTTCCAAGTCTTGGTCTATCCATCAATTGGATGTTAAAAACGCTTTCTTACATGGTACACTTCATGAAACCGTATACATGCATCAACCAATGGGTTTTCGCGATTCTAAACATCCTGACTACGTGTGCTTATTAAAGAAGTCCCTTTATGGCTTGAAGCAAGCACCTCGTGCTTGGTACCAACGTTTTGCAGATTTTGTGTATACGATTGGTTTTGTCCATAGTAAATCATATCATTCTTTGTTCATATACCAAAAGGGCACGGACTTGGCTTATCTTCTACTTTATGTTGATGATATTATCCTTACCACATCTTCTGTTCTGATGCACTTCGACATTCTCTTATTGATCTTCTTGCTCAAGAGTTTTCCATGAAGGATCTAGGACCATTGAACTATTTTTTGGGTATTGTAGTTCAACGACATCAACATGGACTGTTTCTTAGCCAGTCGCAGTATGCTTCAGAAATCATTGAAAGGGCTGGTATGTCATCATGTAAATCTTCTTCCACACCTGTTGACACTAAGGCCAAACTGAGTGCTAATTCTGGACATTCTTATTCTGATCCAACGCACTATCGAAGTCTTGCAGGGGCTTTACAATATCTTACATTTACACGCCCCGACATCTCTTATGCCGTGCAACAAATCTGCCTACACATGCATGATCCACGAGAGGAACACATGACAGCGCTTAAGCGTATCATACGCTATGTTCAAGGTACTTTACATTATGGATTATATCTTTATAAGTCACCCTCTTCCGCTTTAGTCTCCTACACCGATGCTGATTGGGGAGGGTGTCCAGATACTCGTCGCTCGACCTCTGGGTATTGTGTATACCTTGGTGATAACCTGATTTCATGGTCTTCGAAGCGACAACCTACACTTTCACGCTCAAGTGCTGAAGCGGAATACCGCGGGGGTGCTAATGTGGTTTCCGAGTCTTGTTGGCTGCGCAATCTTCTCCTTGAACTACATTGTCCTCTTCAAAAGGCCACTCTTGTTTATTGTGATAATGTGAGTGCCATTTTTCTTTCGGGCAATCCGGTACAACATCAACGTACCAAACATATCGAGATGGATATTCATTTTGTACGTGAAAAGGTGGCACGTGGTGAAGTTTGCGTTTTACATGTTCCATCCCGCTATCAGATTGCCGACATTTTTACCAAAGGCATGCCTCGTGTTTTGTTTGATGATTTTCGAGACAGTCTCAGCGTTCGTCCTCCTCCCGCTTCGACTGCGGGGGTCTATTAGAATATTAGAATATATCTCCTGTATTATGTATATATGGAATGTATATTGCATCCATAATTATCTTATAGTTAGTTAGGATGGATATGTATCAACTCTTGTATATAAACCCATAATTATCTTATAGTTAATTTAGATGTTGTTTCACATTTTTTTAAGCGTGCTAAGTTTGTTTTTCTAATGACAAAAGATGACGTTAATTACTCATTACCAAAAAAATATGTTATTTTATTAAAATTTTAATTGATCAACGCAACTCAAAATAATGTTATCGAAATAGACACTTTCAAACATGCACGAGAAAAACAATGTAAAAGATTCTTTAGCGTACAAATAAAATTTGTCAAAACAAAAACATTCGTCATCAAAAATTCACTAAATGCACGTACTTGGCCATTTGAGAAAAACACATTTTAGTATGACATGTGTATTGTTAAATTAAAAATCAACTTTATTTCAAATTGAAAACCATTTTATCTATTTATTTACTTTTTAATTGAATTCCACTACATTTTTAAAATTTTGTTACTTTTAATTTAACATCAATTTTAATACATTAATATTCACTTTAATTTTTTTTTTCGTGCTCTCAAAACCGCTGTTTTGCGCGGATAACATTCTAGTATTTATAATAATCATTTCCTTGTAAATTTGATAGTGTGGGCAATCCACCATTTCCGTTCTTCATCTGTCCCTTTTCTTGATCTTCATCATTGTTATTTAACACTAGCTTAAAGACATGTCTAACCTCGGGTGTAATTCATCAAGTGATTTTTGTAAAAACTAACAAAGATGTGATAATATTAAAAGAAAACAAACAGATTTTGATAATAGATTAAAGACATGTTAAAAATAACATGAATTATTCAATAAGCATTATAGTTTCTAACAATCATAATAATAAACTTTCATGCATTTTGCTTTTCAACCATGACATATGTGAAAGCAAATAAAATAAACAGCCAAGGCCCATTAAGTGAACACCTAAAAGTTAAACGTGAAAGCAAAAAAAATGTGTGATCCAACGCTTCAAAACAAAGCTTGCTTGCTTGCTATTGAAGCCTCGTCCTAAATAATAAGTTGACAATTCTTTAAAACTGCGTAGATCATTTTGAGGACTCATGAACCAAGATAGATATAAATTATAAGATTAGATTCTCAACCACGGGATTTCCATAAATTTGTTTACTTAGATTAAGATGCGAAAGTAAAATCACTAACTTTTAGTATATTAGTTACAATTGTTATTATTTTAACACAGGTTTTAAAATAATGAGTCGTACTTCTAAAAATCACTTAAGAGTGATATAAGAAAAGATTTGTGTTGTTCTACCCGTTTAAGCACCTATTGTTAAGACGTTCAAATGGTTTTTATGCTTGTAACTTATAAAGGTAACGTAGCAATTTTCTTCATCAACATAAACCCACAAAGTATCTCATACTAATATTCAACCAACAAAGTTAGGCACAGGGGGTTGCATTTTACTAAAGGAAAATAAAACTATATCAAAACTTCTACCCTTTAATCTCAGGTTTTATATATGTAAAATAAATACATCAATTATAAGAAAATAAAGAGCTTTTTTCATTGATACTAAATTACAACACAAATCCTTGATAATACTCCAAGCATTGCGCTGTATAATCTAGTTAAAACCCAAATATGCATAGTAGCTTTGACCCATAAAGTTATCTTGCTTCAAATGATCTAATTTCAAAACCACTTCAACCTGTAACTTTAAAAATACGATTAAAAATATAGACCAAAGGCATCAAATCACATAAATGTAAGAAAGTTCAATCACTAATGTTACATCGTGCACTACCAAGCATTTTATCTTATTGTTATAGCTTATTGCTATTAGTAGATGCATTATCCTTTTAACCACTAATAAGGACTTGTCATAATAAAAGTATATGTATTGATTCTCTAGAGGATTATGTATAATTATATATTCACAATTGACTAATGCCCAACCCTTCATCCTAAATATATCCGAATGTAATAACTTAATTTCACAACAATCAGATTCATATCTTATAAAATACATGTATGAATGAAAACTAAGAGGTTAAAGGAAAACTCAAATCTATGAGAACACGGTAGAGAATTAAAGTTACCTTAACAACCCCTATGTATTACAAGCTTTTAACCACTCAAGGGTGGTCTAGTGGCAAAAAGATTTGTGGCTATCACTCTAAATTGTGTGAGGTCTCAAGTTCAATTCCTGTTAGGTGCAAACAACTTTGAATTGACCATGCCAACCTCTTGAAAATAGAGGGCTTTACCTGGTTTGAGTCTGTGTGGCGATGGACTCAAATCACGTAGTTTAGTCGGTAGTCGGCCAATGAGTCGAAATCACGGTTACTAAAACAAAAAATATCAAGCTTTTAATCAATAAAATGACGTATTAAACCTGTATTTTAATGCATAACATGTCATAAGACCAAAATAACCATGAACCACAATGTCAGAATTTTCAATACCGTCGCTTTGTCCAGCTGATAGTTGGTAACGGTAAACTTCAGGGTAGCCTCCTTGAGCATTGGTAATCACGCCTGCTAATTTTTCTATAATCATCAACGACTCCTTGTCTTTAGTTCACATGTATGTATTAGACAAAGTTTGAAAAGATAATCACTATTTAATAACTAAATCAATTTTTTCAAACACTACTTTGAAAACAAATGGCTATATGATCAAAAGTTCTTTCATTTTTACGAACACTGATGCAAAACAAATGGCTATATGATCAAAAGTTCTTTCATTTTTACGAACACTGATGCAAAACAAATGGCTATATGATCAAAAGTTCTTTCATTCTTACGAACACTGATGCAAAACAAATGGCTATATGATCAAAAGTTCTTTCATTTTTACGAACACTGATGCAATCAGGAAGACGGGTCAAATTGAGCGCGGGACCGAACTTCCAACTTGATCTTCACCAAAAGCCATAGCAACTATTTTCCTATTACCTTGCTGCAAAAAAAAACACAATCGCAATTAAACACTAAATAATGAAATACCTCTATATGTGCTCATGGAGTCATGGTTGTTACCCCTCCGATAAGATTACGAATGGATGTCAATTAAAAACGTGATTAAGAAAACGTTAACATTTTTTTCGAAGACTAAAACGGAGTACCTTTCTGACCTGTAGAGATCTGTTACGTGCGGATGAACCATATACCAAAGTAGTCTCACCACCATAATGAGTTCTAGAAGATGGAGGACAACTAAAGAAGTCGGATGTCGTAAATCATCCAATCCCAGCTTACCGATTTTAGGATGTTGATAGCATAAAACTGAATGGAAAATCAAGAAAATTTGTATGCTTGATGGTTTAGCCAAAATTGGAATCCTATGGTGGAAGATTGAATCGAATTGGCAAACTGATTCTGAATTATTTAGAGGATTTCGAATTTTGAATTCTAAATCGAATTGGCAAATTGTAAAAATTAATGTGTTAACAAAAATAATGCTAAAGTTACGGAGTCATATTGATGGTATGATTTTTTTAAATTGAATTTGAAAAGCATACGAATGAATTAAATTCTTACAATTATTTGTGTTTTTTTTTAAATAATGTTTCTTCATTATCTAACTCCTTTATAAAAGAGATTGGTATCTCTTTCTTATTAAATGCAAAAAAATTAAGAGGTACTACTACATCTACATGTTGTACCTCATTTTAATGCACAAACCAAAACATTGTGTAAGGAATACAAGTTTACAAGCTAAATGTACAATATGGTAAAATTAGATTTAAAATTGTAATTAATACTCTTAATAAAAAACCCCATTACATAAATATACAATACCATATGCACATTGTACCAGATGCTTTTTAGTTTTGTTCAATGTGCATATGGTATTGTATATTTATGTAATGGGGTTTTTTATTAAGAGTATTAATTACAATTTTAAATTTAATTTTACCATATTGTACATTTAGCTTGTAAACTTGTATTCCTTACACAATATTTTGGTTTGTGCATTAAAATGAGGTACAACATGTAGATGTAGTAGTACCTCTTAATTTTTTTGCATTTAATAAGAAAGAGATACCAATCTCTTTTATAAAGGAGTTAGACTAAAAAGCATCTATCTTATACTAATACAAACTATAATGTCAATTTTTTGAGTGCCGAGAATGTGCTAAAATCAATATGCCGGGAATATAAAATGTAAGGACTTGGTTAACTCAACTAACTCAACGGAGTTTAGCCTCAACCGAGTTAAATAAAAAAAGGCCAGACGAAATGGCTCGACTTTATAACCTATCATCAGACCAGACTCAAAAAAGTAAAAGATCTCAGATTCAATTCGTGTTTAGACATGCAAGCCGAGATCGTTATAGAACATGTTTTTAGATGAAAACATTTGATTCAAAAATTATAATTAAAAAACACTAATTATAACACCGAAGAAAATTTAGTCACAGGGTACCCGCCGCCGCATCGCGCGGGTACCCTGCTAGTAATAGCTAATTTTTTAACAAAATTAGTTTAATATTTAAATATGTGAAACCCTTAGTTTAGCATAGACTCAACCAACCAATCACAATTATCCATTTTTATCATGTAACAAAAAACTTATTTTTTAAAAATTAAATATCTCACAAACCGTTCATCGTTACGTAAAACAAAACATATATTATCGCGACGAGAATTAAATCATCTATCTATCGAGGGACACATGTATATACTTTCGACGAACTTTTTTTTCGACTTTTTTTCTTAAGACACGTCTGGAGAGAATCATATATGATTTGTTACGAAACATATATGATTCTCAGAAAATCATATATGATTCATATCACGAATCATATATGATTTTCTGAAAATCATATATGATTCGTGACGAATCATATATGATTTGTGACGAATCATATATGATTCTCTCCAGACTTGACTTAAGAAAAAGAAGTCGAAAAAAAGGTTCGTCGAAAGTATATACATGTGCCCCTCGATAGATAGATAATTCAATTCTCGTCACAATTGTGTATTTTTTTGGTTTGACGATTTACCGTTTGTGAGATATTTAATTTTTAAAAAAGTGGTGAGAAGTGGGTTTTTTTTTAAATGGGTGATTATTATTGGTTGGATAGGTTTATACTAATTTAAGTGTCTATATAGATCTTAACTCTAATGAAACGTTAGTTTTTTTTAGAAAAATAGGCTTATATGAATAACTAATTTTAAAAAAATAACTTATTTCATTTAATATATTTTAAAACTCAAGTATTATATAAAAAACATTTTATACAATATATGCATGAAATCACTCAAAAATGTAGTAAACTAACCACTTTTTATGGTTGTGTGTACTAAATTATTTTTTTTCTCATTGTGTGTATTAAACTTTTTAATTTCGATCATTATGTGTATTTTGAGACGACTCTGAGTTGTAAAATTACCACTTTACCCTTCAAATTTTGAAAAAAATAGGGGTAAATTTGTCACAAATTACACATAATGATAAAAATTTGAAAGTTTAATACACACAATGAGAAAAAAAATAGTTTAGTACACATAACCATAAAAAGTGATAAGTTTACTACATTTTTAAGTGATTTTCTCAAACTTAAAAGAGATTATCAAGTGAAATAATTGACTCCAAAATCAAACTTAAATGAGGTTTAACCAATGATTTAAGCTCATTTGGATATTAAATTATTTGAATGTCTTGCAATGATTTAAGCTCGCTTGTTTATTACAATGTCTTGCAATGCTAATTATTTGAATCACAAAGTACTTATAAAGGTGACTAATCTAAAAGTGAATTTTTGAATAGAATCAATATACGATTGTGATGTTTGATACAAAAACTACTTAAAAAGTGAATTAAAATACGATTGTGATGTTTGAATGTGGTTGTTAGAACGTGTTGTTTGGCGACTAATCTATTTTTATGTTTGCATGTGGATGTATTGTAGGCGATGAAGCAGATGGTTTTACTGGAATTCAGCATGTTACCTACTTCAAAAAATATATGTGGTTCTTTCTTTAAGGAGGTGCTTTTTGTGTAAGAAAAAATATTGACATCTATATCATTGTATGAAATCTATATGATTGCATGACATCTATATTATTTCATGAATGCTATGACGTCTAACATATGTTTTTCGACATGTAACAGGTAAGATGCAAGGTCATAAATGTTCGACCAGGAGACGAGTTACCTGAAACTTTTAAAGAACTTATAATGCACTTTTTAACACAAGGAACACCCATCACGATTGGTTAGTGAAGTATTCCCTTTCAGTATCTTTTTTCGTATAGTTTTCATTAGTGTTAGCCATTTAAACCTACTTCTTATTCATGTATCGAGTTGGGTAGCGTTTTATTTAGAACATCTCAAATCAAATAAGTCACCTAATTAAGAGGGTCGAAAGCTGTCCCAAGATGCATACAAACGTAAATTGATCTATTTAAAATTTGAATTCCTTACACTGGTTTGAATACCAATGCAAGTGGGTGTTCTTGTGTATACCATTGTTGGTGTGTGGATTATAATGAAACGGGAATAGATTTGTGCATCTACTTTCGAGGTAATTTTCTCTCATCAAGTTAGTTTTAATGTAGCTTCTTTAAGTAACGCTATTGTTTAATTGTTGATAGTCATTGTTTGTTATGATTGAATAGTTACATTGTCAGATTATTATCAAGGTTGAAAGCATACTTCATGACATCGAGAACAAGAACGCGTGGCTAATGGAAATTCTTGTCATATTGAAATAGCAAGAAATGGAACATAATAGATTATATATGACACCTGCTCCTAAATCAGTCTCTTTTGTAACTTATAGACATGTATTTAGTTTATGATACCAACTTTTATTCCTGTTAGTATGAGATACAGTACCATTCAATACTTATTGTGGTATGTTATATATAAGATGGATATATATATATATATATATATATATATATATATATATATATATATATATATATATATATATATATATATATATATATATATATATAGTAGGGATCCAGTAAGAAGAAAAATTAAAATGAGAAGAATAAGAAGAAATTCTGACCACAAATTCCACAAAGGAAGAAGAATTTTAAGGGAAGATGCATCTGACTTTGTAGGTGCATCTGAAATGTGTGGCTGTGGTTTTTTCTCATTCTTCTCATTTTACTTAATCTTCTTATTTGATCCTAACTCTCTATATATATATATATATATATATATATATATATATATATATATATATATATATATATATATATATATATATATATATATATATATATATATATATATATATATATATATATATATATATATATATATATATATATATATATATATATATATATATATATATATATATATATATATATATATATATATATATATATATATATATATATATATATATATATATATATATATATATATATATATATATATATATATATATAGTGAAGCGTTATATGCAGAACCACTTTTTTGGTACAGAACTTACAGAACCAACTTTTCACTGCTAGTATTGCAAGATGTACATCATATTAATGCATGATGGCAGTTTTGAAAATATCAACTATTTATTTTTAAAAATTAAAATAAATTAAGGGCAAATAGGTATTTTTGTTTTTAATATGTCAGTATCTTTTGGACTACTTTATTCTTTTTCCTCACATCTCTTTCTCTCTCTCAAACCCTAAAGTAATTTTGTTAGCCACCACAACATCTTTCCCCTCTAAACAAGAAACCGTCGCCTCTTTTTAGATCTACCGTGTTTTTGAATTTCTGTTCTAAAAATACACACGTGATTGGTTGTTTGGTTCGATCTGAAGAAATGTACAACACGAACGTCCTATCGTCACAATAACCTTATCACTTATTTAAGGTTTGGTTTTTTTAGCATGGAATTCGTTGATTTTGATTACGTATCAAAAATCGTATTAATTTTCCCATGATTTGCCTTTTGGTTTCATTTATGTTAGTTTAAGATATCAATCTTAATTGTAATGGGCCATTTATAATTGTCCCGTAGCCAAGCAATTTGGGGTCCTTGTGGTTTTAGTCGTTTGACACCATCAGGTAGATGGTTTATTTGTTTCGGATTATAGTCAAGTTATAACCAAATATTATAATGGTAATTAATTTATCTTATACAGTATGATGAAGATGTTTTAACATGTGGGTCTCCTTTGGTACATTAATGTAATTGGTTTGGTACAAACATTTTTTAAATTTAAAGTTAGTCATGAATTTTGTTTGTTGTTTATAGTTTGTGCATATTTATTTTTTGGTTATTCATGGATAAAAGACCTATGTTTGTTTATCACAGTTAAACTCACCCCATTCGAATGTCGTTTTCTTATTATGAAGAGTTGTAATTTCGTTCTTATTTTATAAACTTTTCAAAGTATGTTGTTTTGGTATATTAAAAAAGTAACATTTTTTTATTTTAAAAAATAGTTATGCATGATAAAAATGATAAGTCTTTGTCAGTTATTTGATGTTATTGTATTGTAGATATACATTGATGAGGTTGTAAAACTACATTGTTTTATGATAAGTTTTGATGAACTAAAATTATTAAAAAAATTAATATTTAATTCATCAAGTTTAGTTTTGTTTGCTTAAAATATTGCTCACCGTGAAATATATCCAATCATGTATTTTTCTAAAGTATTGTTTTACCAACTTGATCTACGATTTAATTTGTTATTAACTAGTTTAATGTTTGTTTTATATTTGTTTTAGTGTGGATGGCTTAATAACAGGAAAGACTATGTGACGAAGATGATCAATGGATACACTAATGCTTTTAGGTGACGGACATATATGTTTTCGAAGACGTACATATATGTTTTTAGGTGGCGGACATATATGTTTTCGAAGACGTACATATATGTTTTTATATCAAATTTTGTGTATTGTAGTATTTTTTTTCTTTTGTTACTCTAAATATTAGATGTATATTTACGTTTTTTTTAGTTTTCAAAGATAATGTACGTCTGAAACATATATGTAATTTCATTAGCAATCTGGAAGTTTTGGTTAAAGAATTTGTATACAAAAAAATTATTTAATATTTATGTTTTTTTTAATTTTTAAAGATGATGTACTTCAGGAATTCTATTTTATGTAAAAAGCAAGTTGTAGTTAAATAATTGTATGAAAAAAAATTACGTAATATTACAATATTTTATAATAACATGTATGCACTTTTTTTTAATAAGTTAAACTGAAAAAAAAATTAAAAAAACGAAAATGCAAGTATTCAAAAATTGTATCTTTATTAAAAAAGCCAAAAGTTTATGAAAAAATAAAATACCTAATTTGCCCTTAATGTGATTTTTTTTTCTAAAATGAGTAGTGAATATTTTCAAAATTGCCATCTTGCATCACTATGATGTACATCATGCATTATTGAGAGTACAAAGTTGGTTCTGTAGGTTATGTACCAAAAAAGTGGTTCTGTATATAGCGCGCCCCTATATATATATATATATATATATATATATATATATATATATATATATATATATATATATATATATATATATATATATATATATATATATATATATATATATATATATATATATATATATATATATATATATATATATATATATATATATATATATATATATATATATATATATATATATATATACTAGCGTCGTAACCCTCCCAACGGGCGGAGTCGTTTCGTAAATCTTTTGTTAAAAGTACGCTTGTGTATAATTTATATGTGTTTGCAGTGGGGCTCATGTTTGTTAAAATAAAACTTAATCGAAACTAATTTTTGATATTTTTTGGGCTTGACCGAACCAACGAACTTGTTGTGTCTCATGTCAATCTTTCATCATACTAATATCACTAAATAAAACTTGGGAGTTTTTTTTTCCTAAAATGGGTCACTGGTTAAAATTGGAAGATTTATATTATATAACATTCATTGCTTAAAATAGAGGATCCTTTTTTGAAATCACGTTGTTGGATTCAATGAATCAATCATATTTAATTGGTTTTTCATTAAAAATTAAAAAAATCATTTTTTCACTTTTTTAAAAAAATTAAATAACTCACAAATGGTAAATCGTCAAGCGATAAAAAAGACACAATTGCGATAAGAATTAAATAATTTTTTTATAAAGAGGCACATGTAAAAATTTCGTTGAATTGTTTTTTTATTTTTTTTCAATCATGTTTAAAAAATTATATAGAATTCATTCTCAAACGTGAGTTAAGAAAAAAATTGGAAAAAAAAGTTAATCAAAAGTTTATACATGCCTTCTATATAAAGATGATTTAATTCTCATGACGATGGTATGTTCTGTTTTGCGCAACGATTAACGGTTTTTGAGATATTTAATTTAAAAAAAAAGAATGAAAGTGAGTTTTTATGTTAGATGAAAAAATGGTTGATATTGGTTGATTGTGTTTATTCTAAAGAATGGTTCTACATTGAACTTTTACTCTAAGAGTCATCATATTCACATACTTAAAAAAACTCATATTCCGCCACTTAAAAAAAAATATCTTTCATACCGTTAATCTTTGTGTAAAACAAAACATACTATCACGACGAAAAATAAATTATCTTTGTGACACGCATATAGGACCACATATACCTCGCGCCTTGTGAAGAGCCAAATACCGAAAAGATATCTATAACTTCAAAAAAGTAGACGGAAAAAACATTTTACAAACGGGTATCTTACAATCTCTCCATGTTCATTTTTTATAAGTAACATACTCTATTCAATGTCCATTTGAAGGACGCTATACAATATAACATTCGCACTCAGCATCACGTTATATGAGTAATTTGGATAGTGATAATACCCATCTTTATCCATGTTCTGAAAGCGGTGATAAGATATCTCAAAAGAACCACTCATCTGCCATTGATTATTACTTATTAGTCAACAAATCAAAACTCATATAAGGCTGTAGATTTATTGATGATTTGCGAAGATGTTTAACTATAGAATATGACATCCTCCGATCCTTTCAGTCTTTTATGAAACAAATTTTGTCATAAGAACACCAAAGGTCGCCAAAACCTTTATATAAGTGTCAAACACAAATATAGCGACACTTATGTATTAACCTGGCAGTTATTATGGGTTTGTAGTAGGGGTGAGAATCGGGTCGGGTTGGTCGGGTTTGGCTTATTCGGGTCGGGTCAAAGTTGAGTCGACTAAAAATAATTTACCCGAATATGACTCTATTTTAACTCGGGTTAGTCGGGTTCGGGTCTATCCAGATCAGGTCTAGTCGGATCGGGTCTATTCGAGTTCGGGTCTATTCGAGTTCGGGTTAACCCGAATTAGAGTCAAATCAATTTTTTTAACTCCTTTATATTAAATTTGAATTAAAAACATTAAACTTTTTTTTTCTTATTCGGGTTGACCGAACCCCAATTAGGCATAATTTGTTTACCCTATGTCCAACCCGATTTAGAATTCGGGTTAGTCGGGTTGACCCGATTAACCTGAATTGGAATTTGAACTCAAATAACCCGACGCGCATATATTTAGGTCGGGCTCGGGTCGGGTCGAGTTCGAGTCGGGTCGAAAATATTGCCACCCCTACTTTGTAGAATACGTTTTGGATTTTTAGTAACCTTGCATACTTATGACTCTTTTTAACCATCTTGTCCTCTACAGAATTTAGTAAATGCAACTTGTAAAACTTTTTCACATGCTTTGCCATTAAGCTTTCAATATTTGATTCCAAACTAATCAATCAAAAAGTTTATATGTTGTTTGGCCGTTTGGTTTATCTTATAGCAGCTAGATAAGATTGATGGGTTGGGAAAAGACTGTAATTTGCAAAATCGATCTAGCTAATTGATCAAACCTAACACTTTTGTCCATTTTTTTTAAACTTGATAAAGAAACATAAATACTGGATAAAGAAATTCTTACCCTCAACTAACTCGAAAAATCAACTTGATCATAGACACACCAGCTCACAAGGTTAGGACAATATCTACGGTATTTTACCTTAGCTTGTAACGGAAGTCAAGTTATAACATTTAACCTGTTAAATTAACTTCAGCATAGTGCAAACAACTTATCGGCTATTAGTATTTTTTATGATGTAATAAGTTTAACCACACCTTTTCTACACTCAGCTGAAACTCGGAAAATTGAAAACTGTGAAGGCTGGCCAGAACTTATCAACATTGTGGCTGTGTACTCCGTGTGCAATCAAATGACTCAATTATGCTCTGTGTAGTCTCAAGTTATCACATGCTAATGGGGAAAGCATGTTTCTCATTGCGACTGACCTCATATCTGGTTTTTTACTGCACTACTTTGGACAGGTTGTGGTAAATCACATGAATCACATGTCGTGGTGTTTGACTCAGTCACAAAGTTGGCCACCACCCCCTTTTTAGAACCGTAACTTATGTTCAGTAAAGAGCATATGTTCAATAAAGAGCTTATGTTCAATATGATAGATAGATAAGCTCATAATAAGTTAGGTTAGACTACTTTATTTTAGCTAAATCCTCATTTTTTTACATATAAAATAATATAACACCTTCCTGATGAGTACCAAGTCAATATGATCTGGGTTTCTAAGAAACAAATGCATTTGAATCTAATAGTGGTGGAAAAAATACCTTTCAAGGCAGAAGTTCAAGGCAGAGGTTCCATAAGTTATAACAGTTTATGATACTTTGCATAAAGTACCTAAAGAAATCAACCGAGCGCTAGATGGCTGTGTGTTTTAAATAATCATAAATTTATATAGTGCAAACTATAATAAACAGGACATAACCTGAAATGGTAGACATTATGTCTTCTTAGGCGGTGGCTACGCCAATAAAGGTCGTGGCTTGGATAACTTTAATAGATTATTCACTAATCCCGTTGGACGACACTCTTCCCAATATGTCATACATGACATATCTGATATCTGATGTGAGAGTTCTTTGTCCTTTACCGTCTGCCTAAATTTAAGCAACCAACTTGTATAATATTTTTCATTTGATCTACATTGTTGTCAATAATCTTGAAATATGAGCATGATATTCAGCCTGCTCTCAACCGACTTGTCTAACACTCTTAAAAAGAATATGTCTTAGAAAAAGTACCGGACATTTTCAAAGCAGTCAATATTTTCTGCAATTTGCTCGTATTGACAATAATCTGTATTAAACAATAAAACAGATTAATATGAGTTAAGTGAAATCAAAATGGAAAGACAAGCCCAACATAGCTAAAGTTTGTAATGCAAATGTAGTTTCAGACAAATAACAATACTTTTGAACCCCGCGTATCAAGTGAATCATAGACACATATACATTCAGGATCTTCCGTATCCGGTATCCTAAGCTTTGCAACTGCAGTACTACATTATATGTTTATTCCTTTATATTCACTCTCTGATAATCAATATCTAACATAAGAGGTAGTGTAATTAGTGTTAGAAATATGGGTGGATCAAATAATCTGAGAGTCGTGTCAAACACTTTCAGATCAAAGTATTTCGATGGTTCTATCGAAATCTCCAATCGGATAAAACTCAGATTCGAACTGTTTATATGTTATTGTTGTTATGATGCAGAACCAGAATGAAGGAGATGACCAATAAAACGTCTGTCAAGTTGTAACTGCCAAAAGCAGTTATAACTCCTAAAAACCGACACTTTTAGCAACGGGCAGAAATAGGTCCGAATACCCGGGAATTTTATTTTCTAGTGCGTTTTTAACATAGCACTTTATACCAAATAAAAAGCCAGGGGCGCTGCCCCTTGGACCCTGCCAGGGGCTGCCGCCCCTTGGACCCTGCCCAGGGGCGCTGCCCTCAGACCCCCGTCGTACGGGGGCTTCGCCCCCGTATGATAACCGTAATAATGTCATACAAGTGTGCACTCCGCACAACCCCGACTTGATGAACGTTTATCACGATTACACATTGGTCAACAAAGTAAATCCATTACACTTAAATCATTATTGGTAACACAAAATCACCAACAATTAGGTCTCCTTAACCACCATTGTCGATGGTGTAGATAGAATGTCTACTCGATTTGTGGCTCCTTCTCCAACACTTGGCAAACCTTCTCTAACTCTATGGCATATTGCGAAAAAGAAAATGCAGAATGTTAGTCACTATCAATAATGTTCATATAGAGGGGTGTTATCGGAAGTTTTAAAAATGTAAATAATGATAGAAGGAAAGTAGCATAACCATTCCCAGTTGACAAATGAGGCTTCACAAAACAATGTAACTTCTAAAAATTACTCATTATATAATCACTTGAACTTCTATACCGAAACTAAGCACGAAACACATGCATGGTTCTGAAAGGATACGTATAAAAATCAAGGAAAATTATGATGAATGAATACCTGGTTGAGTGGCCGACTATCGGGACACATGGACGTTTCTGAAAGGATATACATAAAAACCAAGGTGAATGGGTACCTGGTTGAGTGGCCGAATGTAATCACGCATCAGCAAAGATGAGTTAGCCATTGCCCAACCCTGCTTGACCCGCTCATATCTCCACCTCTAGTGTCAGTACTTCTAGCTTACCGACTGCTAAAACAGGACGCTTTCTCATCTTGAGGGCTGGTTTCATCAAAAGCAGCCTCTTTATTCGAAAGAAAAGCAGATCTGCGTTGTTTTCCGTTTGACTCATTGACTCCAGACCTATGATCTGGTGATGGTGGGACCTTAGTCCTCGTAGCAGATACACAAGGCTCAGTTCTTGGTGATGTATGTAGCTGAAATACACAATTTATACCAACTCCGCGTTATGGAGAAAAGAAGAAGATGATAATTCATTGCAAACATATAAAAATTGGTTTAGGGGGGTATTCGACATGCATTTGGAAAGTGGGTATATAATACTGGATAAATAAAACCATTCTAACGGGTGTTTGGATGATGTTGTTAGATAGTGTTTGGCTGATGCTAGAGAGCGCCTTCATTTAACCAATACGCACCAATGTCGGTGAGAGCATTGCGCAAGCAACATAACCAAAAATATTGAATGGAAATTTCATGTAAACAAGTCAGGTTATAAGTTTATGTTACGTATAACTAAGAGTGATTTATACATTTCATTAATTTTTTGCAGTTTGACATTAATTTTTATATATATACAAACTTGTGGAACCTTGCTAGCCTAGGTATCTTTGAGAAGACTTTAGCTTCTTTATCATTCCTGCAAGATAAGATAGGCGAGAAAAACCAAGTTGATCATTAGGCCTTAATGTACGTCAAGTGACCCTTGATGACTGGAGGTTAAGAGGTATAGGGAGCTCGCATAGGAGGTTTACAAAAAGCTACATGATCAAGCAGTACCTACTGTTTTGGGGGAGTTGTGTGGTGTTGAGTCAACAATAATCCAAAGGTGCACAACTTGTCAACTGGGAAATACAGTAAACACTCTTGGCAAAGATGTTTGACTTGGTCTTAAATTCCATAAGAGAAATGTACCTTAATCGTTTATGCATCTCAGCTAACTGAGCTCGCAACATCATTGCATGGTTGCTTAAATCCTGAAAATTTTATTCAACTATTAGAACATGTAATTGACATAAGCATATGATGTAACTTCCAGTATAAAAGTAATTTGGCATGTGTATCTTGTGACCTCAGCTTATTTAATTTTTTCAAGGACAAACATCAAAGCCACTTCTAAGACCATGTTTATTGATGGCCTTGATCCAACCGGTTGTTAGTACAAACCAATATATGTGTCATATTATATTGGAACAAGTACAAAAGTAACACAACACTTCCCACGACCCGGTTGTTTCATGACTCCAAAGTTTTCTATCCAAACCGACACATGTCATGTTACTAGTGGTTATCACACTTTTATTTATTTAGAAAAGATTTTGCTTGCTATAACTAATGTAAAAAAAAATATGTAATAAATTTTATATTTTGTAAATAATAATTATATTGTTGATTTTATTTTTTGATTTTCTATAAATCGAGTCTAATATTGAACCGAACAAACATGGACAGACATTTCTTTATTTTTTTGTGAAAATTTGTGAATAAACCCAGTCGATCTAAAAAATGATTTGATTGAGTATATGGCAAAAGTTTGGTGTTGATAATTAATTCAGTCATATGTATCTCTTGCATTCGTAATTATTAATTTGTAATTTCGTTTGTTTCTTTTAATGAAATATGCATTTTATTTCAATTATAACGTAAAAATTTAAAATATGTTTAAATTAAATAATTATTTTATAATGATATGTTTATATAGTAAATATTTTTTATATATAATTTTATATCAAATTTTTAAGTAATTAAATTTAATATAATTTTTTTATTATATGTTAAGTTGGGTTGGGTTGGTTTGTTGATAAATGATAGAAAGTTTTAGATTGGTTGTATGTATTGATTGTGTAGGTGGAAGAAAGAGAAAATAATATTTTAATAAGAGGTTGGGTTAGGTTGGGTTGGAGAAGATTGTGAATAAAGATAGTCTAACTTTAGCCTGCAATAAGCATTAGAATATTAGTAAAAAAATTGTCACCAAATTAACAATATCTTATACATATAAAATAATCCCAACTGATGAAAATCAAATACCACAGACATTACATACCATAGGTAGTTACATATTTGGCTTCATATTTGGCTTCATATTTAACTTACATCCTCATTTATCTTTTTTGATAAGAGGCTTTCATTGTATCTAAAAGTTTAATTTACACAAATGATATCACAGTATATCAGAAAGTTATGGATTATAAAAATAAGTTACACCTCAAACACAAATGTCAAATGAACATATTAAATTGATAATATTTTCACCAAATATTCCAGATATCACATTGTATCCACCAGGAGTCTGTCCTCCAGATATAACAACACCAATCTTTAGACTCGCCTCAGGTAGTGAGCTTTCAGCCTTCAATGAAGCTGATGGTTGTCCGAATAGCTTGGGAAAGAGCTTGGAAATCTCGTCTGTGTTTCAAGGTATATCTAATAATGTTTTTACAAAAAAGGCAAATGATTTCCTATATTAACTCACGAATTACCTCCGATGGCAGAACCCAATGACCCGTAAAACTCGTGAATACAAAAGCACCATTTTAGCAGAACCAAAACACGAACAATCCAAACAGTTAGGATTGGCCGGTTGAGAGACACCTCAGGAGCTATATGTCCCATGGTTCCTCTAAAAAATATCAAACTCCACCTGACGATGTTCGGTTTATCCTCTGAGCACCCAGTATTATTGGTGCAGCATAAGGTTTAGAGCCTCTACCTAGTCCAGCGGCTAGAGGTTTGAGCCTAGTAGTTGGTGGTGGTGCAGCGATGGAGGCCCAAGGGTCGTCATTATCTATTGTGGTGGCACTCGGTTTCACATTCTGAGGCTTTAAAGCTGCTGATTTCGGAGGAAGGGTAGAAACTGAACCCCACAAGTCGTCTTCTTCATCTTCACTTTTGTTTGCAAGTGTTGTCTTCATTCTCACATTTGAAGCTGTAGCAGAAATTCTGATCATTAATTCATACTTAAAAACGCGTGAATTGTACATCATGCATAAGCAAACACATACTTGCATTTTTTTCTATCAGTAAATATGCAAGAAATAAAACTAATGAAATGAGTGTATTATGGAAGTTAATACCCGATTTCAATGAAGTCTAAAGAGACATCCCAAGTTAGTGATGCACAATGTTGATACAACCATTGAAAAACTATCTTCTACAAACATTTTTTTATTGCCAAATGTAGAAATGCCAACCAGGAAGTCTTGTATCTATCAGCCAAAATCCCAAAAAGTATCCCTTTCTTGATTCAACTTACAGCAGTTATTGGTGTTCATGGACTAAATGTGTCGTTAAACTCCAAGCCCCAAAACGGCCCCGTTATTCTTTGAAGCACTTGAAACCATCATAAAGAGTAATTAATTGTTCCATCAAATTCTCTACGAATCAGTATATTACCGGAACAACTGCAAATACCAAAACCTTATGTCAACTACGAATCAAATTCTCTATTTATATGTAAATCTTAAGTCAAATAAAAAGATGTGAATGTGACTGATACCTCTAACATGCGATCTAATTTGTCCCCTATTTCGCTACTGGCCGGGTTTGCGATTAAGACCAGAACTATTAATACCTGCATTTAGAGACTCATCTACAAGTTACCACAGTGACGGGCCAACCAACCTTCTAGCATTGGCATGTATTTCAAGTATATTCTGGTGTAAAACATGCGATTATGTCGTCATATACTTATATATGATTAAGGTTCTGATGTTTTCTTTTAACTTTACATTCACAGGGGGTAAAATCATACAAAAATTCATTCTTGAAGTTGTTCCTTTAACTTGTATTCCGGAAGATCCGATTGGCTGAATCTGATAAAAAGCAAGAAGAAAAACGCACCCATGATAATTTAAGTGTTTGGCCAGTGGAGATTACTACAAAGACCGTTGTGTTAATGGTTTGGCGTAGATTAGATATTGTACTTACAGGTGGTGGAGCAACGTTGGCTGGCATGTGCCTAGAGGTCTCTTGGAGAGGCAGTTCGACCATCTTCTCCATGAGAATGGTGAAACTCAACGGGTTTTTGGATACTTCATGTTGTGTAGATTTCTGTTATTGAGCAGGTTTCTCTGGGCCTTCAAAAGGCACTTGTATAAGTCCCAAATAGAAGTACTTAAACAGAACTATTGTTGTCATGTACTTTTAATATGTTTTAAGGTTACAAATCATATGGTCAGTGGAGAAGGAGGTAATGACCTTCGGGGAGAGTTGGGAAAACGTCCCACATGTGCGGCAACAGTTACCTCGAGACCATGCAAGCAACTTTAGTGTCTTGCATGTTCTTAGGCATAAAAAACAATCTGATTGTCCACAAGTTATGTGTATAACTGTAACATCTGATGTGAAGTTGGCTGAGGAACTACTTCAGGATTTTGCTGAACAGCGAAATATGTTGATAACATGAACAGAGATGTTTACTTCCATCCACTTTTGAGAAGGCCATGCTTACAATGTTTGCTGCAGCAGCTTTACCTTTAGCAACGGCCGCAAGTTTTGGTGTAGCCTGACTAAGAGCACTACAAAATGCAAGTCAGGTACCATTATCTTATACATCTTATATTTCACTATGGATCATTCATAGCATATAAAAAACAAATTGAAACTTACAATCCACCAAAGATGACATTGATGATTATTGTGAATGCTTTGCCACCATTTGTGTGACGGTGTTGGACGAGTATACCAGCATACCAAAGAAGCAGAGCCCACACACAAAACAAGAGTGCATATGTGAAGCCAATACCGATTCCTTTTGCAAGCCCGCTCTTTTTCCAAAGTTTCAGTGCATTTTGAAGGGATATAGAGTACAAATCAATCACTTTCTTCTCGCCCACACATGAATATACAGTACACACCTGTGATATATTCTGAAAAATACACAAACACAAAACAAAACCTATTCGTTAGCTACAAGTTCAAGTATGGTCGGACCTAAATAGAAGTCAAAGTATGCACAACAGTTCCCTGTACATGTGTCAATTTCGATATAGCTACTTATGAATGGGTCAACATGGTCTGTATTCACCTTATGCATGTCAAATGGATCAAATAATAATAAAAAAAAGCTAAATGGACAACGGTAAAAAGGTTTAAAGAGACATTAGATTGCCCATAGCATAATTATATGTAAAACATCCTAAACCGTTTTTACTAAAGTTTATTTCACCATAATATGATTATTATGTTTTGCAGACTGTTTTGTTATACCTCCTCGGAAATCCTGGATTCAGCATAAGCAACCTCACTTTTCTCGGATAAGGTAGACATGATCATTGTATAAGCTCCAAAGGCAAAACCAATGAGTGGGAAAATGGCCAATGTCAGAAATGTGAGCTGCCAAACGGAACTAAATCTCACGACAAACCCAACAAGGAACTGGGAAAGATATCATAAACCATGCCCTATCTGCATTTTATCCAAGTAAAAACTTACCAACAATGAACTGTGCAGAATTCATTAAAATGAACTGGGAAAGAAGCCGGTCGTCCAGTAATATTATTTAGCAAAAATGAAATCGGTCGAATTGATCACATGGGTGAGTCATTTAAAGTCTAGTTTTAACACAACTATCTCCTAAGCTTTCTTTTAGTAAGTCAGATCATTATTGCAGTTATATTGTTTTTTCATAATAGAACTATATATTTTTTTAAATAATCTATAAATTGCTAAGACTAAGAGTATGTGTGGGTCAACCTAATCCAACATTCCAACCCGTTTCAGATCAGACTCATTTTGACCAGCTAATCCCGCCACCTCCAGCAATGATACCTTTGGTGAGAGTGTCAAGCTTATCAAATGAATAGACAAACAAAACTTATTATGACTCACTATTTAGTTAGTCACAATTATATTTGTTTCATACTCTTTAAAGACATCAACCACTATATTTTATTATATCAAATGTGAATCACTGCTTGTGCCATGCCTTGGTGAAATAAATTTTGTACTTGAGATAAATATATTCTCAAGTTTTAGAAGTGTATTCACACAAGTGCTAATAAGAAGAAACTTATCCTTAGAAGCATCGCGTGATGGCCACTGTATTCATCTATCTAAGCCTCTCGAGAATTGAGCCCAAAGATATATCAACAACCATTTACCCATAAATTGTATATATCTAAGCCTCTCGAGAATTGAGCCCAAAAAATTCCTTGAGTTTGTGTTCCAAGAATACTCAAAGCATCACTATCAGTCCTAGGTGTCCCAATAGAAGGGGACTTTAAAGTCTCTGGATCCATTTGATCATCCTGAAACATAGACACATGCCTTGTCTCCTCACTACTGATTGACCAGAAGGCTCGCATTCAGAGGTCAGTTTCTTGATAGGTGAATTAATGTAAACAAAACAACATTCATCCCATTTTTCTTGTCAACAGACTCCCAATTTGAAGATCATTCTGCAGTTATATTACACTTAAGAGACCTTTTTTTTCCTAATACGTACACTGCTGGTAGTACTCCGATCATACCTTATATCTCTATTTTGCAGATGAAGCATTGATGGTTAGTTCAGGTGTCAGTTTATATAATGTAGTCGACACAGCTACACCAGCATGTGTAAGATCATGCAGTACTCCTATTGTTTTGTTTTGGAGGCATTAGTCTTGCTGTCAGCAAACGAAGCCAAAAAGTGTAAGCAATATATTTGATATTTGCTTCAACCACATCTTATTGATGTATTTCTTGGAGTTTTTTTGTTCGGATATAACTTAGTAGGTCACTGGTCATATAAACAGAGTGATACTTAACAAGAACACCCTAGCGTATAGCTAAAAATTAACAGCGTAGAAAAGCACAATTTTTAAGATAATGATTAATGAAGTGAAAACCTATTAATATCTTGTTTTTATGATGTTATTCATTACCAAAGGCATATCTGGAGAGGCAAAAAATGCATACAGAATCTCCTTTTTGAAAGAAAAAAGATGGCATCATCAGAATCTCGACTCATTAACTTCTTTACCAGGATGATTTTCATTTACTTTGTGAGCAGATTGTATCCATTGAATGTGAGCAGCTGCCTCACAAAACAGCTTCTTTCTCCAAGTGAGGCTGCAAGGACAGGAACACAAACTTTAAAAATTAGCTTAATCAGACGATACCTCTTTTTGAATGGAGTCGCGAACCAATTGCATTATCCCAACAACCACACACATTACTTCTCGTTCATGCTTCTTCACTGGTTTTCTGAGTCAAATCAGGTGAGTTGAGTGAATCCGTATTCCATCTTATATGACATTAAAATATAAACATGGGTCAAACCTGACTTGTTCTATTCTGATTCACACCAAAAGGTTGTAATGTTGAGCTAAAGCTTATATAAACTGTTACCTGACTAATATTACCTTATGTAGAAGCCAATCTCGGAACAGATCACAAGAGTACTACTATTAGAGCAGTTAATTATCCTTGGGGTCTTTTAATCACCTTCATTTGCTGATGGAGGCCTATAGAACCCCCATTTCTTGTGCCCTGGCCAACTTTCATGATCATATTACCTCTTATTTTCCTGCAGAACATGAATCCGCGTACTTCATTTGACATCTAAATTATAGGTGGCTTGTAATAAGTGACTTAGTTTTGGCTTGAAAAAGTATTCACTCACAACTGAAGGTACGATTATGCAATACATCAGAAGTCATTACCTCTGCTATGTTGTGTCCATGATGCCGTTATAGAGTTGCAAATCCCATATCCAGATGTTTGTAGTGTTGCAACGACTGGTAAAGCTTTAGTAAGTACACTGGAGACTTAACTATTGTATCTGATTATTGTGATTGTAGCTTCGGTCATGGGAATAGTGTATGCCCAACATCTTTACCCACTGAGAAACCAAACTACGCTCCCTTGTTCTTCTTTCTGGAGACAGTAGAAGAGCTTTCGCCTACATTGAAGAAATTCTCAGGAAAAAAGAAAGGCAACAAAACAGATTACATTAATGCTACACATACCTACAATATAATTTTAATACAACTCAAACTTTCAGAATATGTTGTTATCTGGTATGCGGCTGATCCAACCGTTTTGTCCAGCTCAGCCTGTTATAACAGCCACTCAATGTCATCAGTGGTAAATTATTACAGACAAAAACATGGTAGTCTAGAAAACATCAGAATTTGAAAAATGTAATAAAAATTGTATTTTATCAAAACTTTTTGAAAGATCTAAAGTAAAAGCATCTAAAACCCAAACAATCACCGCATCACCAGAGACTATCAAGCTTGAGCAGGCCATGTGCTTATAAAAATTTTGATTCACTTTTTATAGATTGGGTTTTTCAAATATGAATTTTCGCAAGTAATGAGTATTGTTGAAATACACGTAGGGTTTGAAAAGACCATGGTTGATGCTATGAATGACCCTTGTTTCTCTCATTGTCACCACAAAAGATCTGAAAAACATTAGAAACTTCTTTTATTAGTAATACTATTCGGTTAAAGGTGTAGATGATTTACCCACATACCCTTGCAGTGGCATAACGTCTTCGCACACTGATGGTTTGCGTCTTTGTCCTTGCATATTTATAAAAACATTAGAGCCTTTCCATTTGTTAAGACAACTTTAATACGAAATGCTCTCGTTTTGGCAGTAAATTTGTGAAACCATTCAACATCTTTCTATAGAGACAATACCAGTTGATCGTTTACGCTATTCAGGGCATTCTGCAATGCTTAACGAATACTTGCCTCTTTCATGACATTCAGCTCAATTTTAGATGATTCCTCATTCCAGTATAATGAAACTACCTAAAGATCAATTATAGAGATTTTACTCCTCTGCTTTGGTATCATAACTCGATTCTCCTATTGACTGTCCACGTGAGTATGTGATTCTATAAATGTAAAAGGACAATGTTGCACCACTGCACATTCAAAATGAAAAGAAGAATAAAACAATATACTGATAATCATCTTGTACCTACAAAAATAATGGTAAGATGAAAATGTATATATTAAGCCCATATCAGATATACGCTTGTGTTGTGTTCCTGCTGCTGTTTGACTGCTGTAGTAAATTTCTTGTTCAAGTGTGTGAAGAGTTAAGTTAAAACCGTAACATTTTTATATAGATGTTAAAATAATACACTAAACAGATGTTCTAGCCGTTTTGTTGCAATTTGTTGGTTTTAAGTTTGCTTTTACACATTGATTTGTTTCTGCCAAATCTGAGATGGGTGTCTCACTTAGTGGGGTCCCACAGAAACTCAGTCCCATAGGATCTGCAAAGGGAAAGGAATTCGCAGTTAGTTAAGCCCCACAAAAAGCAGCTCCAACCCGATTAGAGAAAACGATGATGAAAAATATTTCAAAGTATGAGGAACTGATATGAAGTTGGGTACCTCCAGTTATAGACGTCCCCTCAACAACATAAGCACAACCATTGTCTATTATCAGCACAAAACACAAAAAATCAGTGTCAAATACAAGTACACTTATCCCTGTAGAATGAGTAAAAAAGTAGTGGGATAAGCCCAATGGTAGTACAAATTGCAATAATCAATTCATTATTCTTCTTTTTTTGAAAAAAAAGGATCGGGCTCTATCAAACAAATCAAGTAAAAATTTCGAGTTCCCGTATAATACGCAGAGATTACTGCTAGCAAGTTATGATGTTCAAGTAATTAACTAAACATGTTACACCAATTCTACTCATTACAAATCTTAGTAGTTATTGTTAATAATCGTGAGTCGGATCATGACCCATGATTTTGGTTTTTTGACTCCTAGACAGTAATTGGTGATTATATGATCATGTACAAACGTAGGAAAAAATGATTGACGTACCAAGAAGAAATTCTGCATATCCGATGCAATCACATGTGTCTTGGCATAGTTCAAACCGAGATGCAATCCATGACATAGTCAACACCCTCCTATACTTTACTCATAAGTGCGAGTTCATGTTCATCAGAATGTGCGTATCAGATTCCTCCCCTTTTACTTGAACACGCGACACTAAAAGTAACACGAATAATTCTTTAATATGTATCCATGATAAAGATAATAGTTTCGACCCATCATGATTCGATTTGAGATCTAACTTATCTAAAACAGGTCACAGTGATTATTGACATAATAATTCAAAAATTATTCACAAAGTTTTAAGTATGCCCTGCAACACATTACATGTAAAAGACGATAGTTCTACACAATAATATAAATCACCCCTATTTAAATGGACCAAAATAATGAAAGTAGTACCAGCATATATACAAAACTTTGACGAAAAATGTATCACACATTTGAAAAACATAACAGATTCCAAGATTTTGCAGCCTCAATGGCAGCTGGGGTGCAAAACCACGTGATTTTGACATGTATATGACAGATACAGTTATAAAAAATGTTATAAGTTATAGGTGCAAAAAGATAGTGATATTATGCAGACGTGAGACTCACAGCCCAACAAACACTTTGAAAGAACCAAATATTCCGCTTTGAGGACAGTATTCATTTTGACAACTAATCGGAAGTAAGCTCATCAGCCGTGAACCTGTGCTTCGGAATGTTAAGAATGGCAGACAACAAAAGATTGAATGAAAATCAAGAAAGAATACCTTATGGGTGCTGTTGCAATCAATTCACCACTCCTCTCCGAGATTTTTGTACAAAAGCCAGAAAGATTTAATCTCGTGAAGTTTGACCTGGCAAGAATATTCAAGATATCAGACTAACAATAAGTTAAAAGGTTTGTTTAGAATTTATTTATATATATCACTTTCAAATGAATATTTGAATGGTTATCACTATTTGAAGCTCAAAATTATCTGAATGTCTCAAGGGTTGTTCAGCGTCACTTATCGAAAGATTAAAATATATAACTTTTACAAAAACGTGAAAAGGATTATATTAAACTATGACAACAGGCACTCTAAGCTGAAAGCTAGTGTCATCATTCTGATGGTTTCATTGGCTTTATGCTTGATCTTCTGACTGAGCATCATATGTCTAACTATATTTTGATGGATAACATCTCTTCCATGAAGGATCATTTTAAAATCATATATAGTTCTCGGGTCAGCTTGCTTTTTTGACAGTACATAATACTGGATATTTTTTCTTTTAATCCGAAGTTTTTCTCCTAATGATTGTTGTTTCTATCGTTTATTATCTTGATCAACGTAATTTTGCTTCATTGATCTTTCCAGAGGAGACAAAGTTAATTTTCCGAGGGCAAGAAACATCAGGTCAAAAACATGTTAACTTGAAACAGATTCAAATAGAGTATATACTAAGGAGGCGTTTGGATTAGCTTTTTTCTGGCTAATAGCATATTTTAAATTGGAAAATCTCATAACCTTACTTTTTCTAGATTTTGAGCTCATCAACTTGAGCTTATTGTTTATTTATGTCGCTCAACATGTTTAGCCAATGAAAGTGTGCTTATAAGTTTTTACAAACACTGAAAGTTTATGTATATAACCAATGGACTCTTGGACTCACCTGTGAAATGCGTTCTGCAGCGGCTGCCCTAGGTTTAACAGTCTCACAATTTGCTATCGCAAGTGTCTTTAAACCGCCACCATAACTTATTTATTAAATTGATCTTGCTGGAAACACCCTTCAATGATGTTTGAAAAGACCAGAAATTAGATCAATATCTAACCTCAGGCAGCCCTTTATAGCCACATAGATAAAAAAACCTAATAGTTATGGTTTCCTATAAAAGACTCACCAAATCAGGACGCGACTCTGCGGCTCCCAAAACAGCATGATGATTGATGACATACCAAATCCTTTTATGATAGATCAGTTGTTTTATTTAAAGATTGAAAGGTTTATGATATGGGTCAGTTAGGGAAGTCAACAGAGTTTCAAAATACGAAAACCAAATATAACAAACTTATCCACATTTTTCACATTACCAATTTCATTGTATAAATACATGTAGTGGAGATCATTTACAGTTGTCTATTTTTGTAAACACTTCTCTCTTAATCTTGTAACAATTCCATCTATCAATAATAACAAACACTGTTCTTCTATTTCGAATTGCTATTCTTCTTCTTGCATTCCTGATAGTTGAACTTGATCATCTTCGTTCTTTAGTGAACCTGGAAGATCATATCAATTGGTATTCAGAGCCTCTTTCCTGGCTAGATTCAACTCAAATTTTTTTTCCCAGACTATAAATACCAGCAACAACCATCCATCTTCACTTTCATTTTTTCTAGCAACATACATACACTCTTCCTTGTCCATTTCTTAATCCAAACACGTTCTTGAGTTAATTAGTTAATTCTGTTACAATTCTGTTACAATTCTGTTATTCTGTTAGTTAGTAATAACAAAGTCAAACCATCATGCCTAGTCAAACACGATCCAATAATTCTAATTCCACTGAAGAGAACACCATGGTAACCCTAATGACAGCCATGAGAGAAGAGATGGAACGATCAAGGATTGAGATGAGAGAAGAAATGGAAAGATTTAGGGCTGAGATGAGGAATCCTGCTGTTGAGGCTAACATTGGGGGAGCAGTGGTGCGGAATAACAATGGAGGACAAAGAGGAATGCAATTCAGTAGGGTTACAAAGATTGAATTCCCCAAATTTAGTGGTGAAGATGTTATGGGGTGGATGTTTAGATGTGAACAGTTTTTTGCTATAGATCATGTTGCCGATGAAGGTAAAATTGATTTGATTTCTATTCATTTGCATGATATTGCACTTATGTGGCATAGACAGTTTATGAGGCTCATGGGGGGTAATGTGACTTGGGCAATGTATAAGGAGGCCATATTACAGAGATTTGGTTTAGCTTATGATGATCCATTGGCTGAGATCAAAAAGTTGAAACAAACTGGTACAATTCAGCAATATATAGATGCTTATGATAAATTGTTATGTAGAGTACAATTGCAAGATGAACAATCTATGAGTTTCTTTATTGCTGGATTGCAAGATGAAATAGAATTGGCAGTTCGGATGTTTAAACCAAGGAGTTTGGCTGAATTATATGGTTTGTGCAAGTTACAAGAGTCACAGTTGAATTTGGCCAAGCAGAAGGGTAAAACGCCATTGCTATCCACTCCTAGGTACAATTACTCTAATTCAGGGGTAGTTAATAGTCCCACACCATTGGCTTTGCCTGCACCAAATGCTAAATGGAGAAATAAAACCTCTACACCTAGTGGCAACACTTTTAGAAAACAGTTGACTCAAAAGGAAATGGAGGAGAAAAGAACCAAGGGGTTGTGTTTTTATTGTGATCAGCGGTACTTTCCTGGCCATAAATGTAGTGGCCAAGTGTTTTTGTTGGAAGTACTTGTGGATACTGAGGAACAGAACATTACTCAGGAGTTAGAGGAGTGTTTGGGAGAAGAGATTGTGTGGGAACAACAACCAGTTAATGAGGAGTTTGTAAGCCCTCAAATCTCTCTTAATGCTTTCAATGGTGTGTACAACTATCAAACCATGAGAGTCACTGGTCGGGTAGGAACAATTGAGTTGCACATTCTAGTGGACTCTGGTAGCACACACAATTTTTTAGACACCAAAGTGGCCAAGAAATTAGGTTGCAACACCAAACAGACTTGTCCCTTACAAGTTACTATAGCTGGGGGCAAAAGTTTGATTAGTACTACCATCTGTCCTGCTTTTACATGGACTCTGCAAGGGGAAACATTTACCACGTCTGTCATGATTCTACCATTGGGAGGATGTGAGATGGTATTGGGAGTGCAGTGGTTATCTACCTTGGGAGACATTAGTTGCAACTTTCAAAACCTTAAAATGGCTTTTAAGTACAATGGGAAACAGATGACTTTGAGGGGCACTACTAAGTCTGCTATGCATTGGATGAATGGGAAGAAGTATGCAAAAGTTCAATGTAATGAAATGTCTCTATGTGTGTATTCTTCTCCTATGCTACAAGTCATTCAGGGAAGTCAAAGTCAAGCTCATCAAGCTACTGAATGGGATTCTTTATTGTTAGAGTATGCTGATGTCTTTGCTGTTCCTACTACTTTGCCTCCTCACAGATCCCATGATCATCGAATTCCTCTTAGAGAAGGTACTCCACCAGTCAATATAAGACCTTATAGGCATCCTCCCACTCAGAAGGATGCCATTGAGGTTATGGTGAAGGAATTGTTAGATGCAGGGGTTATTAGACACAGTCAAAGTTCTTTTGCTTCTCCAATAGTTATGGTCAAGAAGAAAGATGGTTCTTGGCGTATGTGCATAGATTATAGACAACTCAACAAACACACCCTCAAAGACAAGTTCCCCATTCCTATAATAGAAGAATTAATTGATGAATTACATGGCTCAGTCATTTTTTCAAAGTTGGATTTGAGGTCTGGTTATCACCAAATTAGAATGTTTGAAGATGACATTGCTAAGACAGCTTTCAAGACCCATGAGGGACACTATGAGTTCCTTGTTATGCCTTTTGGCCTGACTAACGCTCCTTCAACTTTTCAAGCATTGATGAATGAGGTGTTCAAAAAGTTTTTGAGAAGGTTCACTCTTGTTTTCTTTGATGACATACTCGTATATAGCCCCACAAAGGAGATCCATGAAGAACATTTAAGAACAATATTGCATACTATGAGGCTGCACAAGCTCTATGCTAAGAAGAGTAAGTGTACCTTTGGAGCTGATCGTGTAGAATACTTGGGCCACATCATCACTGATCAAGGTGTGGCTACTGACCCTGCTAAGATAGAAGCTATGAAGTGTTGGCCTATTCCTAAATCCTTGAAGCAACTAAGGGGATTTTTAGGTCTAACGGGATATTATAGAAGGTTCATACGAGATTATGCCATCATTAGTCACCCTTTAACTTCTTTATTGAAGAAAAATGCTTTTAAGTGGTGTGATAAGGCTCAAACAGCTTTTGAAGACCTTAAAGAGGCTATGACTCATGCTCCTGTCTTAAAAATGCCAGACTTCGAAGCTCCTTTTGTGGTGGAAACAGATGCTTCAGGCCTAGGTATTGGTGCTGTGTTGCAACAAAATGGTCATCCGATTGCTTTCATGAGTAAGACCTTGGCACCTAAACACCGGACACTATCTACTTATGAGAAAGAATTTTTAGCTGTGATTCAAGCATTGGATAAGTGGAGGGGTTATCTTTTAGACAGGCATTTCATCATCAAGACAGATCATTTCTCCCTTAAATACCTTATGGATCAGAGGTTTTCCACACCAACTCAATTGAAATGGCTTCCAAAACTTATGGGATTTGATTATGAGATTTTGTATAAAAAAGGATCTGAAAATGTAGCAGCAGATGCCTTATCGAGATTGCCAAATACTGGAGAACTGCTACAAGTCACTGTGAGCAGTCTGACAGCTGAGGTGTATCAAAAGATTGAAGCTGGGTGGACTCAAGATACCAAGTTAAAAGCCATTATTAACAAGTTAGAGCTTGATAAAGACTCAGTTAGGCATTATGTATGGTCTGCACAACAACTGCTCAGGAAAGGAAGACTGGTAATTGGTGATGATCCACAATTGCGGTTAGACTTGTTTAAGCACTTTCATGAAGGTTCATTGGGTGGACATTCTGGAGTAAAGGCCACAATCCACAGGATGAGTTCACAAGTTTACTGGAGGAAAATGAGGAAGGAGGTCAAAGAATGGGTCAGAAATTGCATTGTATGTCAGAGGTTTAAGCCTGAATTAGTCCCATCTCCAGGTTTGCTGCAACCTCTACCTATTCCTGATAAGGTTTGGACTCATATCTCTATGGACTTCGTGGATGGTTTACCTATATCTAAAGGAAAATCAGTCTTGTTGGTAATAGTAGATAGATTAAGCAAGTATAGCCATTTCATTCCATTAACTCACCCATATTCTGCTATTACTGTGGCCCAAGCCTTTTTGGATAATGTCTACAAGCTTCATGGTCTCCCTCAAGTCATTGTTAGTGATAGGGATGCAGTGTTCCTTAGCAGGTTTTGGAGTGAGCTATTTAAATTACTTCAAGTGAAATTGCATTTGAGTACTGCCTACCATCCTCAAACAGATGGTCAGACAGAGGTGGTCAATAGATGTGTTGAATGTTACCTAAGATGCATGACCGGTGACAAACCAAAGGAATGGGTGCAATGGATTCCTTTGGCAGAATATTGGTATAACACTTCCTTTCACACATCTATTAACACAACTCCCTATCAAGTTCTTTATGGTCAACCCCCTCCCGCCCATGTGACTTATGTTGCTGGTGATAGTCCTAATGAGTCAGTGGATAGATCCTTAAGAGCAAGGGAAGCTGCTGTACAGTTGTTGAAGTTTCACTTGCATAGAGCACAAGATAGAATGAAAACTATGGGTGATAGACACAGGTCTGAAAGAGTGTTTGGCATTGGTGATTTGGTCCTGTTGAAGCTTCAACCTTATCGACAATCTACTCTCAGACAACATAAGCACCATAAACTAGCACCAAAGTACTATGGCCCTTTCACAGTTGTGGCCAAAATTGGTGCAGTTGCTTATAAGTTGGACTTGCCATCCACTTCCCAAATCCATCCAGTTTTCCATGTGTCCCAGTTGAAGAAGTTTAAGGGCTCTACTCCTCAAGTGTCTGCTACATTACCCTTGTGTGATCTTAGTGGCATGATAGCATTGGAACCAGTGGCAGTGTTGGATAGGAGGATGGCTAAGAAGGGCAATGTTGCAGCTGTTTATGTTCTAATTCAATGGTCTAATGAGGGAGTAGATGATGCCACGTGGGAGCTATATGAAGACATTGCAGCAAGATTTCCTAACTTTGATTTGAATGTTTAAGTGTTGCTTGTGGTCAAGCAAAGACAGAAGAGGGAAGCATTGATATGGGTCAGTTAGGGAAGTCAACAGAGTTTCAAAATACGAAAACCAAATATAACAAACTTATCCACATTTTTCACATTACCAATTTCATTGTATAAATACATGTAGTGGAGATCATTTACAGTTGTCTATTTTTGTAAACACTTCTCTCTTAATCTTGTAACAATTCCATCTATCAATAATAACAAACACTGTTCTTCTATTTCGAATTGCTATTCTTCTTCTTGCATTCCTGATAGTTGAACTTGATCATCTTCGTTCTTTAGTGAACCTGGAAGATCATATCAGTTTATCATTGATCTGGGATCGAAAAAGTGTTGTTTCCATGGATTGTTATTTGGTGTGAGTGGGTTAGTCATCAAATGATATAGGATGGTGACGACAGTTTTTTTTAATTAGGGTTTATAGATGTGCAGAAGGTAGTGTGTGTGTGTGTTTTCCCCGTAGGTGGGTAGTTAGAAAAATAAAAAAATATATTAAAAAATGGGTTTTACCTATTATATATATCTGCGGTTTGAAAACGCAGCTTTAAGAAAATTGCGGCCCGCTTTTTAAAATTACGTTTTCGTAAAGTATTTTTGGAAGGTTTTTGAGATTTTTTAGCTAAGAAACAAATACTATTGGTGTAAAGGTGCCATGTCACATATGACATGGATTAGGGGTGTGATATCAAGTCATAGTTATACCTATATATAATATAGATATATATATATATATATATATATATATATATATATATATATATATATATATATATATATATATATATATATATATATATATATATATATATATATATATATATATATATATATATATATATATATATATATATATATATATATATATATATAGATTTACGTTCAAGTAAAAACCATCTTAAAATAAAAAATATAAGAACCAATGTATGTATGCCATGTGAAAATTGAGTAAATAATTTAAAGTAAAATAAATATGAATATTAAAAGGGTATTGTGGGTATACTACTTTCTAGCCAACCTTGACAAAAACCGAAACGTACAGGTATATTAAATGTTGTAGATTTATACGCACCCTCTCATTATGATTTATGACCCTATGTTTAGTCATGACATTTGGATGCAGTGATGCACGTTCGCTCATTTACAAATCATGATTCATGTTATTGCTATTTTGGATTTTTACTATATGCTTTTCTTTGTTATAAGAGCTACTTTTTGTTATAATTTATTGAGTTGTTATTTAGTTTTAGTAAATGGTTGTGTATTTTTTAAAACAATTACTATATTGGTCGTTGTAGGTAGGGGAGGGAATCGGATCGGATTGGTCGGGTTCAGGTTATTCGGGTCGGGTCAAAGTCGGGTCAAGACGAAAAATAATTTATTCGAACCTGACCCGATTTGAACTTTGGTTAGTCGAGTTCGGTCTATTCGGGTCGGGGTCTAGTCGAGTCAGGTCTAGTCGGGTTCGAGTCAACCCGAATTCGAGTGAATTATTTAAAAAAAAATTTACTTTTTAATACAATTTAGATTAAATTTAAATTTTAAAAATAAATTTAATAAAAAAATTTCTTATTCGGGTCAATCGGGTTGACCCGAACCCGAATTAAACATAAATATTATACCCGATGTCCGACCCGATTTTATAATGATGTGATAAACTACTAAATAAGTTTTCGTTGCCTAACTAATTTTTTGTGATATCAAAGATTTTTATTATTTTATTATGAACTTAGATTGTCATTTTTCTTAAATAGTTATTGTGTCATCAAAAATATATTAAAAATGTATATGTGTCAAATGTATCAAAAAACTTAACGTGTCACTAGTAATGTTTATGATACTAAATTGTGCGTAAGAATTTAACTTGTGTGATAATGTGCCACAAAATTTTTTGTGTCACTACAAACTGTCGTAAAGTATGTGTCATTAAAAAATACAAAAGTAGTAGTGTGTCACTATAAATGTATCATGAAATTAATTGCCATAAACTTAGATTGTCAATTAAAATCGATAAAAAAAGTTAACGTGTCACTACAAATATATTAAAAAATTAAATGTGTTCCACATAAAATGTACCAAAAGAATTAGTATGTCACTAGAAATGCAACATTGAACCAATATGTAAAGCCTTAAATTTGTCAGTAAAAATGTGTCACAAATTTACATGTTACTACTAAACGTATGACGTAAAAAAATGTGTATCACTAAAAGCTTAAAACTATGTCTTCCAATATCACTACAAAACATGTGTTGTAAAAAATGTGTGTCGCTAAGATTTTAAATGTCCCTTTCATATACTTATTATATACAGAGAAAGACTTTTGGCATATTTATCAATTAGCATAAAAAAATGAGTATATGAATATTAAATTTGAAACCATATTAGAATTGTGTTTAAAAGTTGAAATGACAGATGGTGGGTTATACAGTTGTGAAATATGGCATTGTGTTTAACTTATTTACTCAATTGCCATTGTAAATTAATTATTGAATTGATATTAAATGCCATCTATAATGATCGATCTAATGGTTCACAATAGTTCTTATTGTTTTTATTTTAAGAGTGGTCACCACAATAGCGCTCCCCTATATATAGGGGAGCGTTATCGTGGTGTACATCCTTAAAATGAGTTATAGTGAGCACACTTGTAAGCCATTAGATTAAGTTTGATGGATTAGATTAAAATTAGTTTAATGAATGGCTTAATTGTAATAAAAAAGAAAACTAATGGCATGTGTATCAAAATTAATTAGGACTATTTTTAATCAATGATATCATGCTACATTTAATCACCATATGTTCATTTGCATGATTTTTCCGTTCGACGTTTTACTTTATCGAGCGATTTTCAAGGTTTTCTAGTTTAGGCCACTAGCCCACTAATATTAGTATATAATTTTCGACGTCTTGTAGTGTAGACAACAAACTACTCATATGATTATATTATTTTATGATACATGTGAAAGATCATTCAATACTTGTACATTTTTTTTTACTTTTTTCATGTTCTCATGCAACCTTCCAATGTATCGAACAAATCCAATGTATCGAACAAATCATAATTTTTATTTTAAAATTTTAAAATCCAAATATGCTTGATCACAAACATAATGCATACAAAATGTAACTAATATAGTTATTTAGTTTGTTCAATAATATTCGTCTACCATTTCGTACAATTTATTACTTATATAAAATAGCAATAAAAACGGGCATAGATTTTAGTAAACAGGTATGAATGCGGCTAAAGAGGGCGGGTATTACTAGATAACGTACTCGCAAGAAAAGTACACACTGTGTAACCGCCAACCCAAATCAACCGGTTTGAGTTTCGACTTTCTCCATGGGTTTTGAGCACTTTCGCGACTATATCAAGAACCCCATGATACATCGAAACAAAAAGCTTAAATTCTAAAGTCATGAAACGACTGAAACGACATAGTAGTATCATTCGAAAATCATATAAAATTTGATAGAATGCACATTTTTTACACTGGTACTAAAACTAACAACTTTAGTTCAACATAAAAGATGATGCACTACATTATAATATTAAATATATGAAAACGGAAATGATACATAGAACCAAATTTGATTGATATACGAAAGAAAAACCACATCAAAGAGATACACAAACTAAAAACCTGTTATAGAAAGTGATACAAAAACCGGTTGATACATGGATCGGTTGACACATGAACCGTTTGACACACAAAAGAAAAACTAGAAAATTACAACAATCAACTAGCACCTTGTTAGATATACACGAATTTTATTTTATGTGCTTCAAGGTTTTAGTTTTCTGCTTAAATGAGATATACACGAATTTTATTTTATGTATCATACGTCTTTGTCTCTTTGTTAACTTGCGACTCAAATACCATAATATCTTACTCCGTAATAGGTAAGTGTCATCTTTTTCGCTTGTCAAACAATAACAAAGAATTTGGAGCTCATAAGTTTACAAGTATTAGCTGATTCATTCAAAAAACCACTAGCTGGGTTCACAAGCCAAACTGATATAGTTAATGATTATTACATAAACTTACTTCATGGTTACACATCTGAAAACCACTGATACCATTCGATTTTAACGATTGCTACCCGTGAAAGATAATTCTTTAAACAGCGGGTATCCACTTAAGCTAATAAAAATAAAATCATAAGCTGATAGAAAATTAGTAAACTCGAGCTCACATATGATACAACATAATGATTGAAATAACACCACCTAAGACGTCACTCGAAATCGATACACAAACTGATTTTGATTCGTAAACTAAACCGACCGACCACTATCCAAATGAAACCTGACCATGGCGAATTTGATTTAATTCGGTAGATGTAGATGAAACACAATAAATCGATGGAACCATATAAATCGAATTTGATTTTATAGTAGATATTAGATATCCGCCAAAGAATAAACTAGATGGAATGCGAGGGTATGTTTGTTCCAATGTGAGTCTAACTCTCATTTTGATAGTGGTTTTATGTTTTTTTTTCGATTTATTTGATTTTTTGGAACGAGAGAATAGGTTAGAAGACAGATGAACAAGCTAAGAAGAGATGAAGAGATGAAGATATGTGGTTTCCACCAGATCTGTTTTTTTTAATGACAGAGGAAAAGACGGTTTAGCAAGTATTACGCTTTTGACAATAAAGTTTGATAGGAACATATTTTACTTCAATACCCTTGTATCATATAAAAATAAATTATATATTTTTTAATTAAAAATGACACGTGGCAACATACTATTGGTACCTATTATAACTCAT
This sequence comes from Glebionis coronaria, assembly GCA_025667525.1. Lineage (NCBI taxonomy): Eukaryota > Viridiplantae > Streptophyta > Magnoliopsida > Asterales > Asteraceae > Glebionis > Glebionis coronaria. The sequence goes on along the minus strand of CM046878.1, from coordinate 547,385,242 downwards.
TTTAAGTTGTAACGCACTTGAACGCATATATATATATATATATATATATATATATATATATATATATATATATATATATATATATACACTATGAAAACTATCTTGATAGAGAAGTGTTGCAAACCTTTAGGGTGACCATTGTGTACATCTAATCCTATCGCTAACTTCAATTTTTTGTTTACTTTTGTTTTTCCAATCTCTTGGGTGTTTATGAACTGAGTATGGACTCGAACGTTTGACGCTGCCAACATACTTTTATTATTCAAAATTGTATTACTTGTTGAACATGACGATATATGCACGTTCTGTATTTTAACAGTAAAATACAACTTTTTTTCTCTTCAAATGTATTATTATCCTCATGGAATGACGAACCCGTTTTTGTTTCTTTCTTATTCGTGCACGTAACTACTTAATGAATTTCACAAGGGTCATATGGTGTGTTCAGATATCAAGTAGGTGAATCATCAAGACAAACCAAAAGATCCAAGAGAGCAACTATACCATGCACGCCAGTTAGTTTTAATCTAAATGATGCTGATGGAAATGTTAGAAACGTGTATGATGTATGATAAATACGTTGGCATATCCGAAGGTAGTTCTATATTTACTTTACACACAATTGAAAAAATCATACACAACAACATGTTAAAGAAAGATCCTTTTTAATTTGCGGAGTATTATGATCATGGTGATCCTGTATTTGAGTGTACCGAATGCCATGCTTTGGTGTGGGAAGCGGAGGCAAGAAAAGGCAACCAAAATCCAAACAACAAACCGTATAATATATGTTGTGCCAAGGAAAAAGTTTTTATTAAGCAACCACAACCTGCTCCAAAAGAGATTGTTGATTTGTTTGTTAATGATAATGCAAAAAGGTAAAAAATTTAGAACCAACATTCGATCATAAAATTGGTAGTTTACCTCCAAAAGAAGGTGATACACTAAGGTAACACTTATGGCATTATTTATTTTTTTAATTTAAGTTATTCATTATAATTTTTTCGTTGTATATTTGCATGTATGTTCTTTATGACTTCAGTTTTAATAAATTAGAGCAACTCAGCATCAACCTCTGGTAATCGAAGTCAAAGCATCCAATTGATCGAAATATTATCCGTGAAGTGAGAGACGTTTTAGATACTTCAAGTGACTTGGTTAAAACTTTTAGAACGACACGTTACAAAAACAATGAAGACAACGAAAAAATATTAAAATTAAGTTGGTAGCAAAGAGAGGAAAAGATGGATGAACTTACAATCTTCCTACTGCTAACGAGGTTGCTGGTCTTATTGTAGGGGACTTAGATACATGCTTAGAGCAAAGAGATATAGTTATAAAAAAACACCGTGAAGGTTTTTAATGTATAAACCTTTTTTATCCTTTGTATCTTCCTTTGCAATACCCGTTGTTGATGCCACGTGCGCAAGATGGGTATCATTTGGAAATACCGCATAGAAAGCAACATTTTCAAACTGAAAAAGTGACGTTGATATCCCATATACACCACAACCTGTTCCAAAGCAGTCAACAAATGATGTTGCACCTGCAACAGATAAAACAAAAAAGAAGAAAAAAATGGTTAGTATGCGAGAGTTGTTTGCGTTTCAAATTCAGGATCGACCGAATCAAGAAATTTTTTTTGTTCGTAGAGGTCGTTTGTTTCAACAATTTCTTGTGGACGGATGCACTATGGTTGAGACAGAACGGTTGTATTTCCATAGAGCAAAGCAATCATAGCTTAGTTGTGATACGTACTCCAGCATAGTAAAAAGAAATGCTCCAGGGAATATGGACCCAACCGTCCTCGGAAAATCTATTGTGTTGTCATATTCATTTACTGGTGGACTAAGGTACATGAAGCAAAACTACTGGTGAAAAATCTATTGTGTTGTCATCTTCTCGCATGTATCATGCGATCTCCGGCCAATTAGCATTGCAAGACACTGTAATAAACAAGCGTGTATGATCGATGGAAAATGTAGCAAGAATTTTCCAAAGAAATTCACTTAACGAAGTACAATTAACTCGAAGGGATATCTAGTTTATAGAAGACGTGACGACGAGAGATATGTTAATTTTTGAAAAATCATAACATTACCGTGCAATGAGACATGTTTAATTTCGGTTTTTCTTTATTTCGTATATTAATGCGAAACGCTTGCATTATTCATTGTGTATTTCTCTTATTTTACTTTCTCGTAACACTTCTTACAAATCAATTTTTCTAAGATATCCCGTGATTCCACGGGTCTTTAAGCTAGTAAACTAATAAAACAAAATAATTTAGAAGCCCTTTAAGCATGTAAAAATTAAAAACATACCTTAATTAACTCATATGTACAAGCCTTCTAAGCGTTGGCATTAGAATTGTCATTAATGTGTTTTATTAAGCATCTATTTTTGCATAAAAAAAAGTTCTGAGACGTGATTGAGTACAATGAAATAGTGCATATTATTACAAACCTTTTAAGCCCATTAGTACAATGTCATGTTTATAAACATCCAGTTAAAAAATCTTTTTTTTTGTAAAAGCCTTCCATATATATAGGTTTTAAAGGTTTTAATATTGGTTTTTATTAAACTTTAATAAAAAGTGTATAAATAAATTTTTTATAAACACCCAGTGAAATTTTTTTATAAACACACAGTGAACATATTTAGAAAATTAAAACTTTTTATAAACATAAAAAACACTAAAAAAACTTTATTTAGGAAATGTTTTATAAACGTAAATAAACTTTATAAAAAAACATTTCCTTAATTAAGCTTCCATTTTACACCAAAAGAAAAGTAATGAAACATTCGGACGTGTAACACTGATAAAATAATACTACTTCTTTAAGCCTAATACATTAAAAATAAGAAAGTTTCAAAAGAAATCGGGACTGAAAAGTTTATAAGAAAATTAATTTAACAAAGATTTAGGCGGAAATTAAAAAAAATTGTTATTGTAAAACCCGCATTAAAATACCATGAACAGTACACATGAACAGTGAACATACCAAAATACGGTAAAATTAAAACTTTCCATTTATAATATAATTCACGTGTCAAAATATTTAATAACATGTAATTACGTATATATTATAAATGTGTTAAGTACACGACATATAAAAATCACGATAATTAAACATGAACGTACACGTAAATAATTGAACTCGGGAAAACTACAGGTTTTCCCATGTGGGGCCTATGTGCCGCGGCTAAAAGAGACAAGAAGGAAAAGATTGGCTTTTCCCCATAACCCAACTTAAAACCCATGTTAATTAAACAAAACACAGGAAACATTAAACATAATTTAGGTTACAGAAAAAAGTTCTCCACTTTACCCTCTTGCCGGCGGCCACCTCAAACCACAAGGACAAACCAGACGATTTTTGCTACTTAATTATTGTGTGTACGTGATCGTGATCTTGATCCTTTTCTTCCACGAGTTCGGTATAATGAAAAACCTTTTCTTTTCTTTTTAATTCTTAATGAATTCATGTTCTTATTTAATTAATCTTAAAAACAAGTAAATAAAACATGAGGGATTAATTAAATCATGGGTGTAAGGGGGGTTTTTGGTGTTGCTTTGTTCGGCCGAGCACCAAACCGAGAGCACTGAAGCTCTCGGTGGTGTTTGTTTCGCCCAACCGAGACGTCATGGTCTTGGTGTTGGGTTCATGTAGATCGAACGCAGCAAGGGGACCCCGACCGTGTGTTAGGGTGGGGTTTTGTGTTGAACTGAGTGCCAACCGAGACCTATAGGCAATGTGGGGACCAAATCATAAGACGTTTTGTAGATGGGCCCAAAGCATTTAAGATATTAGAAGCTTGCTATAAAGGACCCACGGGGGGCCATTTTGGGCCCAACTACACGGCCAAGAAAGTCTTTGATTCGGGTTACTATTGGCCTTCAATTTACAAATATGCCCAAGAGATGATGAAATTTTGTGATGTTTGTCAAAGACAAGGAAAAATTGATCAAAGAGATGAGATGCCACAAAATTTAATACAAGAATGTGAGATTTTTAATGTATGGGGTATAGACTTCATGGGACCTTTTCCATCATCAAAGGGCAATAAGTACATACTCGTAGCCGTGGAGTATGTTTCTAAGTGGGTTGAGGCTAAAGCCTTGCCTACCAATGTTGATAGAGTTGTAGTAAAGTACTTGAAGCAATTATTTGCTAGATATGGTGTACCTCGGGCTATCATAAGTGATCGTGGAACTCATTTTTGTAATGATCAATTTACAAGAGTCATGAAGAAGTATGGTGTTAACCATAGACTTTATACCGCGTATCATCCTCAAACCAATGGGCAAACCGAGGTCACAAATCGTGGTTTAAAGAGGATTTTAGAGAGAACGGTGGGAGAGCATCGAGCTTCTTGGTCGGATAAGCTTGAGGATGCTTTGTGGGATTTTAGGACGAGTTTTAAGACACCAATTAGTTGCACTCCTTATAGACTTGTCTATGGAAAAGCATGCCACCTCCCATTCGAGTTAGAGCATAAGGCTTCATGGGCTCTTAAATGGGCTAACTTTGATTTAAACCAAGCCGGTTCACATAGGAAAGACCAACTTAACGAGATGGATGAATTAAGAACCAATGCCTATGAAAACTCGTTGTTTTACAAGGAAAAGACTAAGCAATTGCATGAAGCTAAGATCAAGAACCGTGAGTTCAAAGTTAGAGAGCCGGTTCTCCTCTTTAACTCAAGGTTGAAACCGTTTGTGGGCAAGCTTAAGTCAAGATGGTCCGGTCCATTCATTATTGCTCAAGTATTTCCATATGGGACTATAGAGTTGTCTCAACCAAATGGCCCAAATTTCAAAGTGAATGGTCACCGTGTTAAGCATTACTTTGGGGAGGACATTTCCATGGAAATGGTCCATGAGATCCCCATTTTCCCCATGAATTAATTCATTGTGGGATGATTCAAGCTAGAGACTCCATAAATCAAGCTTGAATAAGTATGTTTAGACTTTTAAGACTAGAGTGTGGTAGGATAGGAATAAGGGTATATAGTTGAGAAGAAGTATCGGGGGGATTTCTCTCTTTTGTCTTCTTGATGTTTGTAGGGTTGCTCTCTCTTATTGCATGCATTGGAGCTTATGGAGGAGGCCCTTGTATCGGGTTCACTTCATTACTATTGTGATTTTCAAACCACATTGTACTTAAAATTAATTCACTATAGTAGACCTTTCCTTGGCTTAGGTTAAATAAAGTACACAATGTCATAAGTGTAGGGGAGTATACTCTAATACGCTTAAACATTGAGGACAATATTTATCTTAAGTGTAGGGGGTCTTCTATCGAAGTGACCTTACCTAGAAAGTTTCTATTGACTTCATGATAACTTGGAAATTAATTTTTCAAACATTTTTCAAATTTTTGATCTACTTTGGTCACCAAAAATATGCATTCATAATTTTTGCATAAATCATTTTTCATTTGCATATCACATTTGCATTGTATATATTTCTTCTTTTAATTTTCATCAAAATATATAAAAAGGAAAGAAAAAAATAAAGGACATGGTTTAACAAGTTAGACTTCTATGTTAGGCCCGTCATGGATACTTTGACTCAACCCGAGTTTGCTTATCTAAGCATTCTCTAGCTAGTAGCCTTAACCATGTAGACCTTTATTGGTTTATTAGGCTAAGCATCCACTAGTCTCATTATTTGAGATTTTAAATTATGAAGAACAAGAGATGATAGAGTTTGAAGTAAGTGATAAGGGCTAGATAAAACTCATATCAATTAATTGTGGATTTTATATCCCCTTTCGTAACCTTTACTTTTTTGCCAACACATGTATACATGTTAATAAATAATCAAGAAAGGTTATAATCGGTTTGTAGTCTCTTATGCATTTTTGACTAATCATTCGTGGTTGGTATAAGTACGTCTTAAGATTCTAAGTTAGAACGTTTTATGTGTACTAGACTTATGTCATGCTTAATACTTAGCGGGTGTTTTTCCTTTTATTCTTTTCAACTTTCTTTGTGAGGAATAAAGAAAAATAAGAGCGACTTATAAAAAAAAGAGTGGCTAGAAAATAATAATAATAATAATAATAATAATTATACAATACTCCCAAAAGGGGTAGTGAAGTGTTAATTATAATAACTATTGAATTCCCATATTACTCTCACAAGGGTTGCGGGAATTTAATAGTTGCTCCAATCCAATATTACCTTGACGGGTTGCGGGATTGAAGATCCAAGGTCTCAAAAAGGGGCGGATATAAATTATTGCGTGAGTTTTATTTTTCTTTCCTTAGCGAGTGTGTAGCTACTTATTAATGCATGACATAAGGATCTTACACATAAGGCGAATGACTTATTATTTTGGGTCGGACTTATATCAATTGTGGGCGGTTTTTCGAGTAATAGATAAGATGGTTACTTAGGATTAAAACCGTGCTTCCTTATTTTGAGATTTTACGCTTCTTATATTTCACGCTTTAAATAATGACAAATTTGCCCAAAAGCAATTTGCTCAAATAATAATCGGTCTTAGAGGCATAATAAGTGGGGGTATAATGGTAACATAGTTAATCTTTATGAATGAGTTGATGCACTTTCACTTATGGATAACAATGATCTTGTTTTTAAGCTTGGTATGGGGAAAGTGAAACTTGAGGATGATAAGTGTTCATGGTACCAAAGCCCTAATTAAAGTCTTTGATTTCTTTGAGTTATTTCCATCAAAACCATTTCAAGGAAAATCCAAAAATATATAAATAGAATTGCTTTCCTTTGCATTGTATTGTATAAATCAAAATCAGGCATCATATAGTCTAGTATAGTGTAAAAGCATTCCATATTGGCCAAGGTGGATTAATTATGAGAAAAGTGTAAATTGGTGCTTTAAAATGTGGCATTGCATGAGGTCATGGCAATGATCAAGTGTAGGGGATTTGATACGAGTGAAATCTCATATCAATGATATCACAAATCACCCTAAAACACAAAGCAAAATACCTGATTTTGATTTATAAAGCAGTATTATGGGTATGTTTTGTTGTTTGTGCTTGTGTAGGTAAAAAGATACAGTTATGAAGCAAACAAAGGAATCAAGCCTTTATTGATGAAGAAAAGAAAAAAGGAGGATGAAAAGTGACAAGTCAACCAAAGTCTAGGACCTTTCTTGACAACTTTCAAAGTTAAAGGAATAAAGCTGCAAAATTGGAAAAGTCAAGAACAAAGTCAAACATGGTCAACTATCAAGTAAAAAAGTCAAAGTCAAACAAGGACCAAATTTGCCAATATAAAGAGAAGTTTATGTTTGATCCATGTGCTATTGAAATGGACCAATGGAAGGAGCCCATTTCCTTCATTTGGATAGCCACATCATCGCCAGCTGGCCACTAAGAGCCGTCATATTAAATAACCGAATCCGAACAGTGCAACGCACTATCTTAGTTCTCAACCAATGAGAATGTGCCATGCAATAATGTACACTACTCAAATGGATTATGATCCGTGTGAGATTTATTGGACGAATTCAAAGAAACCACGTGGCTATTCAAACTTCAAACGCGGCCATAATCAAGATCATGAAGGAGTGAGTTTCAGAAGAAGTGTTTAACATCAATCTTGCTTAAAATCACAAGACGAATCCATTCCAAGTGGTGAATTAAGCTGAAAACCACTCAAGAGAAAAATCCAAATTTGTTCTTCATCTGGAAATTGCAATCAAGTGATTAAATACACATGAAAGCGGGGATTGGTTCCCACATGTCACTCATCCCCAACTAACTCCAATTTTCTTCTATAAATACCCCTGTATTCATTTCATTTGTGTATTGTAGCAAGTGTGTGAAAAAACACACACTAATCACTTTCTCTCATTTTCAGTTTGAGTTTTACTTAGCAACTAATCTCAAGTGTTTGACACACACTTGAGTTAGTTAGTTTAGCTTTGTAACAACCCTGTAACAAACTTCTGCCATTAATGAAACTTGACCTTTCACTATTCATCTCAATTCTCTTCTCATTACTGCTTATCCTATCCACACTGTTACTATTAGTTTCTATTGATCATATCAGATCAATAGGACTTGTTTGAGTGTTTTGGAAGATAGTTTGTTGATCAATATGTTTCCTAGTTCAGTTCCTTGCCATTTGTAGCAGAATTCTCATAATGATACAGAGATGATCAATCCTTGATGATGATGATGTATTGATGAGTTTTGGTAGTTGATTGTGGTGTTTTGGTGTTAGTTTTAGAGAGCTCAACGCTCCTCTACTCCATCAAAGGAGGCTTCATGCTAAAAGGCATCAAAATTCTCCTTTTAATTCAACTCAATTGTCTTGCCATGCTTAATTCTTAGACTCATAGCTTAACTACTTCATTGTGATTGTTTTGGTGTTCATTTGATATGATCTGATAGATAGATAGTAGTCTCATAGCTTTTGATTCAGTTCTATCTTGATAAAATTGGAATTTCATTGCTTAAATTTCATCAGTCAGCTTATTTGAGTTCCATAGTGTAATATTGTTAGTTTGTGGCTTGATATTGTTTCATTTGAGTTGTTAAACAAGTTCTGATAAGTCGATTTCATACACTTTTGGCTGAAAGTCTTTGCAAAATTTTCATATCAGTCACATAACCAGTCTTTGGATCTTGATAGGATTTTTGAATCAGTAGTTGAAATTGATTGTATTGAGTTCATACAACTTTAGTAGGCTAAAACTAGTAATCTTACAAAGTTTTGTGGTCAAAGTTTAAGTCAAACAGGCAAACTGTATTAAAAAAGATTGGGTCATTTTCATAAGTAAAAAACAAGCAGATTTTAATCCTTTCTCAAATCTTTGTTAGTGAGTTTTAAAAGCTGATTTTTGGTTCTAGTCAAAGTTCAACATATAAGCTTTTAGTTTAATTAAGTGAGACCATACAGTATCAAGAGATAAGCTAGAAATTAGCTTATGAACAAGCTGTTGAGCATTTGCAATTCCCTGTGATAAGTCCAATCTGCTTAATCATTTCCAACAATTCCACTTCATAAATATTGCATTTTTCTGTCACATTCCTGTGTATAAACATGTTTTAAGACATTTTGGAGAAATTCAGCTTTTTGGAAATTTTTGGTCAATGAAAGTCAACTATAAGCTCTTTGTGCTTATTTTGAGATTCCGGCTTATTCATTGAACAACTTTCCAAACTTTTTGACATTCCAGTCTCCTTATAGCTTGCTTAATCGTTTTTAGTTGAAAAATCCAAGTGTGGATGTCTCTTTCAGCTTATAGCTTATTTTGGGCTTATTGGAATAAGCTATCTTGAGTCTTACTTGTTTTCAGCCAATCTCCTTTGAAATACCTAGCTAAAATTGGATTTTAGAAAGTTTGCAAAAAACTAGAGCTTAATTGGTTGGATAATAAGCTCATACAAGCTTATTGAAGTCTTGTTGCCCGTTTTTGATATTAACTCTTGTTTAATTGCAATTTAGTCCCTTAAGTTTAGGGATTGTTAAATCAGCTTTGAAAATTTGATTTTTCTAGGGTTTTCAAGTTAAGTCCTTTTATTTTTATTTTGTTACAAGTTGGTTAATCAGTTTTACAAAGTTTTTACTTGGTAGTTTTAGTTTGTTATTTTACATTTTTAGTCCCTTTTCTTTCAGAATTTACATATTTGGTCCTTGCACTTTTACATACTTTACATTTTGAGCATTTTACTATTTGTGCATTAAAGAATTGTACTTCTTGCTTTAAGTGTGGTAATTACAATTTGTTTTTAGTGTAATACGGTTACGTAGTGATACTATTTTTACCATTTTTTACGTGATTCGTTGAATAAGACCTGGATACAAAAACTTTTATAAAAACCAAAAATAATTAAAAACTTGATATTACTTGGACAATCAATTTGTTGTGAGTTGGAAAATACGAACTTGAAAAGTCAAATATTAAATGGCGCCGCTACCGGTTCATGACATTACGATTGACGGTTTCGATTGGATTTTGGGATCCGTTCACCTTGTGAACGTTCCTTTTACGTATCATAAATCCAAAAGATAAAAAATATAAAAAATATAAAAATATAATAAAATAAAAAACCACAAAATCAATTCTTTCCTAAAAATTGAACCAAAAAATAAAAAATTCAAAAAGTAATATTTTTCCTAAAAGATTACACCAAAAATATATTGTATATATTGGTTTCCATCGTTTTTACATACATACTATATTTTCTTAAAAATTCAATAAATACAAAAATGTTTTTGATATATTATTATATGTAAATACATATACGTAGATACGAACACTCAATACACATACTTCCATAAGTATTGCTTTTGTAATACACCGTGCTTGGGGGCGTTCCGGTCCTAAGTTCGTGTATTGATCAAAGTAAATTAAAGGCAAAAATAGATAAATACTTCCAATAGGCAAGAATTCAAAGAATACGAACTATTAAGTGAATAGAAAGGCGGCTTTGCTATAAAATGCAAGCCTAAGGGAAAAAGGTACTTATGAGCTACGCGCCACCTCATTCCCCCCGTTCACTAGTAAGTATTCTAAGAAGGAAAGCTTGTTGGGGGTTTTGCCACCCATGTATTACTTACATATACTATACTTTCCTGTGGATATTACTTATTGAACCTCGGAAAGGATAATCCCTTCTTTTCCAAAGTCGATCGAGAGCTCCTCTCTCACTCCTCGAGTTGAGTTGCATGTGCACTCGAGCGCGTGCACATATACCTTTTGGTGTACAACCCCTTCCTCCCAAAAGGAAGAACAAGAAAAAGAACAAGAACAACACCGTCCATCAAGCCGATCCCGAGCATCGTGCTTTGAACAACCTACAAGAAGCCATGGCCGCAGTTGATAATAGTCCATTGATGGAGTTCCTCCAATCAAATGTGGAGGGAAATGCGGATGCTATTGTTATACCTAAGATACCCGCAAACACTTTTGAGCTTAAGACACATATGATCACTATGGTTTCTTCTACACCCTTCTTAGGGAGACCCATGGATGACCCCCATGATCATATCAAGAAGTTTTTGTCCATATGCAATACACTTAAGTATAATGGGGCCCCTCATGATGTCATTAAGTTGATCCTATTCCCATTCTCCTTAGAGGGTAATGCTAGGTTTTGGCTAGATAGACAACCATCTATGAGCATCTTCACTTGGGAGGACTTAAGGAAGAAATTTGTGAATAAGTTCTTTCCACCTTCAAGAACTACCGCTTTGAGAAACCAAATCATAGGTTTTCCATAAAGGAATGACCAAAACTTTATTGAGGTTTAGGAAGAGTTTAAAGAGTTTTTGAGAAAATGCCCAAACCATGGTTTTAACCAAGTTCACAAAATCAACACCTTCTACAATAGATTAAGACCTCACCATCAAGATTCCCTTAACTCATCTGCGGGTGGGAACATTCTTTCAAAATCCACACAAGAAGCATGGGATATCATTGAGACTAAATCCATGGTGCAAACAAATAACCAAAGAGATGAGAGGTTCCATGTTGTGCAAGAGAGTGCTCATACATCCATTGATAATCAACTCCTCAAGAGTCACAATGAGCTACTTCAAGTAATTAAAAAGAACAAACAAGAGATGATTCAAGCCTTTAGGAGTGTTTCCTTGAACAACCCTTCTACCAAGGATGTGAATGCCATTTCCTTAAGTTGTGAGATATGTGGAGGACCTCACTCATACCTACAATATGACAAACATTCAAGGTGAATGTTATGCTTATCAAGATGAACAAAGAGAGAACTTTAAACCTAACATCAACCCTAACCATCTCTCTTACAAATCAAACAATTACCTTGCTCCACCCGGCTTTCCACCCCATACACCCAACCAAAACCAAACAAACCCTCCTCAATTGCTTCAAAGAAATCAAGGGTCAAGGCCAAATTACCAAGGACACAACAACTATAGAGCACCCAATAACTTTCGACATCAAGGAAACAACTTTCATGCAAATAATCAAGGATTTCATCAACCACCTCCACCTTTCCACAATCAAGGACAAAATCAAGGATATAATCAAGGATATGGGCAAAATGAAACCATTGAGCTTCTTCAAAGATGAATCTAGATAATGAAAGAAGGTTTCAAGCAAATGAAAAGAGAATGAGAGAAATGCAAGAGGAAACCAACAAGAGGTTTATGATGCTTCTAAATCAAAGACCACAAGGTGCTCTACCTTCAAATACACAAGCTAATCCAAGGGATAATGTTAATGCAATCACAACAAGGAGTGGAAAGACAACTATTGATCCTTCAATGCCTCCTACACCTCCTTTGGTTAATCATACTATGGTTCTTCCTTGTGATAAGCCTACAACATCAAACTCAACACCTTCAAGCTCTACAACTTCAACACCTACACTTTCTAATCCTACACCTACTACTCCTTCACCTTCCATACCTATCAATGAAGAAACCAACAAAGAGAGCCCTTCCACAACAACTACTCCACCTACACCAAAACCAAGTCTTCCATACCCATCAAGATTGAGAAAGGAGAAGCTTAAAAACAAGGATGATATTCAATTATCTAACTTTTTGAGGATGTTCAAGCAATTGAATATCAACATATCCTTTGCGGAAGCTCTAGCGTATATGCCCAAGTTTGCCAAAATATTCAAAGACCTCATCTCAAACAAAGAAAAGTTGGTGGATATGCCTAACACATCATTAAATGAGAATTGCTCCGCCGTGTTGCTCAAGACTTTACCCACAAAACTTGGAGATCCGGGACGGTTTTTGATCTCTTGTAATTTTCCCGGGGTGGAAAATTGCATGGCACTAGCGGATCTTGGGGCAAGCATCAATCGCATGCCTTTATCGATATGGCAAAAACTCTCTCTTCCCGAGCTCACTCCAACTAGGATGACCCTTGAGTTAGCAAACCATTCAATAGCTTATCCGGTAGGCATTACAGAGGATGTGTTTGTAGGGGTTGATAAATTCACATTCCCCGCGGATTTTGTAGTTGTTGACTATGATATGGACCCGAGAGTTCCTCTTATTGTTGGTATACCTTTCTTGAGTACGGGTCGTACTCTTATTGATGTGACGGAAGGAGAACTAATTATGAGATATGAGGATGAGAAAGTAGTGTTTAAGTTGTGGAAAGTTACTAAGAAATCTCAAAGTAGTGAAACAATTAACAGAGTGGATGTTCTTGATGAGGTGTGTGATGGATATTTTCATGAAGCTTGCAAGAATGATAGTGAGAACATGCCACATGTGGAGACCGTTGCCTCAATTGCTCCCTCTTTAACACCATTTGGAGAGATTGATTTCCTCTTAGAGTAATTTGAGTCTAACTTTCTTGGTAATGATGATTCTCCCATTAATTGGGAAAAAGGCATTCTAACTATCTAAAAGTTACTCAATGAGGATCCCATTCCTTCACCTACTCCACAAGAATTTACCAATGATGATCCATCCTTAGTGAAACCTTCCATTGAGAGTCCACCTTCCCTAGAGCTTAAGGATCTTCCATCACACCTTGAATATGTTTTCTTAGTGGGAAAGGACCAATTACCCGTTATCATAGCTAAAGACTTGAAAAATGATGAGAAGGAAAAACTCATAGAAGTTCTTAAGAAACATAAGAAAGCTATAGCTTGGAAAATATCTGACATAAGGGGAATTGATCTAAATTTTTGTACACACACAATCCTAATGGAGGATGATTACAAACCCGCCATTCAAAACCAAAGAAGGGTTAACCCAAAAATCCATGAAGTCATCAAAAAGGAAGTTATCAAACTCCTTGATGTTGGCATGATTTACCCAATTTCTGACTCTCCGTGGGTTAGCCCGGTGCATTGTGTGCTAAAGAAGGGTGGAATCACCATTGTGCCTAATGAGAATAATGATCTAATCCCTAATAGACTTGTCACGGGTTGGAGAGTTTGTATTGACTATAGGAAGCTTAATGATGCCACTTGGAAAGATCATTTCCCATTCCCTTTCATGGACCAAATGCTTGAACGCTTAGCGAGAAATGAGTAATTTTGTTTTCTAGATGGATTCTTGGGTTATTTCCAAATACCCATTGATCCTAAGAATCAACAAAAAACCACATTCACTTGTCCCTATGGCACATTTGCTTATAAGAGAATGCCTTTTGGATTGTGCAATGCCCCGGGGACATTCCAAAGGTGTATGATGGCAATATTTCATGACATGATTGAGCACACTATGTACGTTTTCATGGATGATTTCTCGGTCTTTGGAGATTCATTCACTTCTTGTCTCTCCCATTTAGAACGTATGCTAAAGAGGTGTGAAGAAACACGTCTTGTTCTAAATTGGGAGAAGTGCCATTTCATTGTTAAAGAAGGGATAGTTTTGGGCCATAAGATATCCAACAAAGGTTTAGAAGTGGATCGAGCTAAAATAGATGTTATTGCCAAACTTCCCCCACCTTCCACGATGAAAGGAGTTAGGAGCTTTTTGGGTCATGCGGGTTTCTATAGGCGTTTTATAGAAGACTTCTCTAAATAGCAAGACCCATGACCCACCTCTTGGAAAAAGAGGCCCCTTTCATATTCAAACAAGAGTGTTTAGAGTCTTTTGAGATTCTTAAGGAAAAGTTGTCTAAGGCTCCCGTTTTGGTATCACCAAATTGGGATTTGCCTTTTGAACTCATGTGTGATGCTAGTGATTATGTCGTGGGGGCCGTTTTGGGAGAAAGAGTTAATAAGCATTTCCAACCTATACACTATGCGAGTAAGACAATGACGGGTGCTCAACTTCATTATACTACTACGGAAAAAGAGTTGCTTGCTATTGTTTATGCCTTTGAGAAATTTAGACCCTATCTTGTGCTTTCTAAGACCATAATGTATACGAATCATTCTGCTCTCAGGTACCTTATGACAAAGCAAGATGTTAAGCCTAGGCTTTTGAGATGGGTTTTGTTGCTACAAGAGTTTTCTATAGAAATTTGTGATAAGAAAGGAGCCGAGAATTTAGCGGCGGATCACTTGAGTAGACTTGAGCATCCTTTTCAAGGAGAATTACCTCATAAGGAAATCAATGAATCCTTTCCACTTGAGGAACTCATGTCTATCTCTTCACAAGAGGATGCCACTCCTTGGTTTGCGGATATTGCAAACTAACTTGTGGGGGATGTGCTTATTAAGGGTCTCACTTCCTAACAAAAGAAAAAGTTCTCAAGGAAGCAAAATATTACTTTTGGGATGACCCTTACCTCTTTAGGCAATGTGCGGACCAAATCATAAGACGTTGTGTAGATGGGCCCAAAGCATTTAAGATATTAGAAGCTTGCCATAAAGGACCCATGGGGGGGGGGGCATTTTGGGCCCAACTACACGGCCAAGAAAGTCTTTGATTCGGGTTACTATTGGCCTTTAATTTACAAAGATGCCCAAGAGATGGTGAAATTTTGTGATTTTTGTCAAAGACAAGGAAAAATTGATCAAAGAGATGAGCTGCCACAAAATTTCATACAAGAATGTGAGATTTTTGATGTATGGGGGTATAGACTTCATGGGACCTTTTCCATCATCAAAGGGCAATAAGTACATACTCGTAACCGCGGACTATGTTTCTAAGTAGGTTGAGGCTAAAGACTTGCCTACCAATGATGCTAGAGTTGTAGTCAAGTTCTTGAAGCAATTATTTGCTAGATTTGGTGTACCTTGGGCTATCATAAGTGATCGTGGGACTCACTTTTGTAATGATCAATTTACAAGAGTCATGAAGAAGTATGGTGTTAACCATAGACTTTCTACCGCGTATCATCCTCAAACCAATAGGCAAACCAAGGTCACAAATCGTGGTTTAAAGAGGATTTTAGAGAGAATGGTGAGAGAGCATCGAGCTTCTTGGTCGGATAAGCTTGATGATACTTTGTGGGATTTTAGGACGGCTTTTAAGACACCAATTGGTTGCACTCCTTATAAACTTGTCTTTGGAAAAGCATGCCACCTCCCATTCGAGTTAGAGCATAAGGCTTCATGGGCTCTTAAATGGGATAAATTTGGTTTAAACAAATCCGGTTCACATAGGAAAGACCAACTTAACGAGATGGATGAATTAAGAACCAATGCCTATGAAAACTTGTTGCTTTACAAGAAAAAGACTAAGCAATTACATGATGCTAAGATCAAGAACTGTGAGTTCAAAGTTGGAGAGCCGGTTCTCCTCTTTAACTCAAGGTTGAAACTCTTTGCAGGAAAGCTTAAGTCAAGATGGTCCGGTCCATTCACTATTTCTCAAGTATTTCCATATGGGACTATTGAGTTGTCTTAACCAAATGGCCCAAATTTCAAAGTGAATGGTCACCGTGTTAAGCATTACTTTGGGGAGGACATTTCCGTGGAAATGGTCCAAGAGATCCCCATTTTCCCCATAAATTAATTCATTGTGGGATGATTCAAGTTAGAGACTCTATAAATCAAGCTTGAATAACTAGGTTTAGACTTTTTAGACTAGAGTGTGGTAGGATAGGAATAAGGGTATATAGTTAAGAAGAAGTGTCGGGGGGATGTGATGAGACTGCTTTTATACATAGTCTCATCGTCTAAAAAGGACTTAAAATGCATTAAATATCATCAAAATACCCATATATATGCTTGTGTTTGTTGCTTGTGTATTTTAGGTACGGATATTGAGAAAATGACAAAAGATCACAAGAACCATGCAAAAACGAACACGGGAAACGAAGCCGCACAATGAACCAAGCCCTAATGAAGACTTTCCCAAGATAAACCCTTGAAGATTTGAAGAATTATGAATAAGGGTCCTCCAATATGGAAGAATTGACACTTTATACCCTTGTATCTTCATAATTACAAGTTTGGTCCCTAAAGTTTGTCAAAATTACAAAAAGGGCCATCCACTTTGAAGAATTGACAAGTTTAGCCCCTCAACAAAGCTAAATTGTCAATCATTATCCTCCACAAAGTCAAACATGTCATGAAGTCCTTCAAAGTACAAGAAATTACAAGTTTGGTCCTTCGAAAATCCCAAAATTACAAAAAGGACCCTTGACTTTCAACATTTGGCAAAAATGATCCCTCATCAAACAAAACTTAGCAATTTCAGTCCTCCAAAATATCAATCATGCAAGTCAAGACCATTATCCATCAACAAAATGCCAAAACAGCCCTTCAAGTATCACAAAATGCCAAAACAACCCTTCAAGTATCACAAAATGGCAAGAAATACCCCTGAAAATACTTTGGAAAAGTATTTGGGGCAAAAGTGTGAAAATGGAAACTTTATTTACAAAGGGATCCGGATTTTGGTGTGTTATTTACAACATGAAAGGAAGTAGAAAGATAGAGGGTTAAAAGTGGCCAGACAAGGATGATACATAGGCCAGTAAGAGCTTGACACGTGCCCCACTCAATCAAACCCACCAATCACAACACACCTTGGCGCCACATCACCATCCCACTCACCCATTTAACTAATTAACTATTTAGCTAGTTAATTGTGGCGCCTAACACATTTTTAAACCTTAAAACAAATCAAACGCCTTGTTCATCATGTTCTTAACAAAATTGGGCTTTTGTTATTCACTCACAATTAAACCTTAATTGTTTCCAGAATTATGATTAAGGTTATAGTTAACCAATCCCAACCTTAATATATGCTGTAAAACCCGCATGCTTTTACCATGCATAGTACCTTAAGTTCGTACGTACTAGTTAAAAACTTTCCTAATATAGCATGATTACGATTACGTATTAGGAGTTTATGTATTACGTACGTGTTAGAACACGATAAGTATTTTATATGAACGATCACGTAATAATTATTTAGCAATAATTAATCACGAACATACGATCACGAAATCACGAGCGTAATTTAAACACGAGTTATTATTATTACGTATATATATTTAATACGAGCGTAACTAAATATATAAGTGTAGGATATTTACGTAACGAGAACTTTTAAAACACGAACTAAATTAAACGTAAACGTGTATGAAATTACAAGACACGAAACGAGGTACGGGACCCCCACAAGGGAGTCCCTACCCGCGGCCAACTTAGGACAATGGGCCAAGCCCATTGTCAATTTTTACTAAAAAGGAGGGTTAAGAGTTTTTACTACTCAGATTATTTTTACAGAAGAATTTCAAGAAAACCTAGAAACCCTTCCTCCTTCTCCTTGTGTGCCGCCACCTACAAACCACCATAAGGGGGTGAGTTTGATCTTGGATCTTGTTATTTTAGTGTTTGTTCGTGTTTGTTCTTCACCCTTTGATCCACGAATACGGTAAAACCTTTTCACTTGTTTTCTTTTTAATTAATCTTTTATTAATTAAGAACACATGATGTTTTTCATAAAAACACATTAAATAAACCTAGATCTAACATGTTTGATCATTAATTAATCAAAAGGGGTGGATCTAAGGGGTGTTTGTTTTGGGCCGCAGGAACAACCGACCCCAAGGGGGTTCGGTTTGTTGTTAACCGACCACCACCAAGACCTTTTTGGTCTTGGTTGGTGCGTGTGGGTCCCACGGCAGCAAGGGGGTACCCCGAATTGGTTCGGGGTACGGTGTTTGTTCATATCCGGTGCATGTTTTTTTAAGCTTAGATCCGAATCATGATTATGTTAGTTGTTTATGTTATAAACTTAGGTTAAGAATTAAATTAATAAGATGAAATTAATTTAATAGCATGACTTAGGTTAACTAATTATTAGTAAACATGAATTATTTTAACCTAAGTATTTTTATTATTAAGACTTATAATTAATTAATTATTTTAAAAACCATGGATATAATTAATTAATTAAACATGACTTAGGTTATATTATTAGTATTTAATAATACATATTTTAACCTAAGTATTTAATATATTTAATTAAAACATGTCATACTTTAATTAAATATTATAACCTATAGTTTAATTAAATTACATGAAATAATTATTAAACTATATAATATATCACATGACTTAGGATATAATCATGAAAACACTTAGGCTTATTCTCTTAGATTATTTAACCAGCTTATTTCTAATTATGGAAACTTTCTATTTTTAGCAACTTAATTAAATAAGGCAGCTATTTTATTTATGGAAACCAGCTATTTTTAGAAACTTATTTATTTAAGGCAGCTAATCTATTTATGGAAACTTATTTAATTAAGGCAGCTAATCTATTTATGGAAACTTTCTATTTTTAGAAACTTATCTATTTTAAGCAGTAAATCTATTTTTGGAAACTTTCTATTTTTGGAAACTTTCTATTTTTGGAAACTTTCTATTTTTGGAAACTTTCTATTTTTGGTAACTTTCTATTTTTGGAAACTTTCTATTTTAGGAAACCTGCTATTTTTGGAAAGTTACTTATTATTACACAGTAAGTATAATAACACATGAAATATCATAAATACTTAAGCATATTGAACAGAATATAAGATTTAACACAGTTTAAGGCTTTAAACAGTGTAAATAGTAAGAACACATAAAATAAGCTAAGACATGACATAGAACCAGCTATGTATGTAGTAAGCAGATACTTATTTCATGTACGTATTTATGTAGCATTAGTGTTTCGGAAGTAGGATTCTCGCAGTTCATCATTCTCGTTCACTGGACATAAGGTACGGATTCCCGTCCTTTCAGTATGGACATTCTTTCCTTATTAGGATTTCCCCGTATGCAGCCAACTGTTTTCCTGTAGTATAAGTATGAGTTTGATTGCTTATGTTTAAATATGATTACCTATAGCCATATACATGCATGACCAGTTTCACCTAATTATGGAGGTACCATAACCATAACATTAGAGGCACTGATGTTATGACTTCACCACGGCGGAGTGATTGCTCGTGGCGTCCCTTCAGCTTTTGGCCATTTATTTATATTATCATGTGGGGCGTATGGGTGCATCCTAGTTACACGTTTTTATTCAGGATTACATGGTGAATGTGGTGTGTGCCTTGCATCCTTCACAAGGAGCTGATCCCTCCTACCCATTAAACCAGTATATTAAATTAGAGGCAGCCCCTCTAATTTGCATGATGAGGTCACCCCTCCAATTATTCATGCACGGTGGATATTCATGACCTATATTGGCTAATGGTAAAATATGACAACCAGTTTTTATAAGATAAACATAAGACTTTCAAACTATAAAACCAGTTTTATTAAGACTTAACCAAGTTACTCGGGACTTAGTTTTCTTCCGCTGTTATTATGTTTTATGCTTATCCTATTCATGCTTTATTGTACATCCGTGCACTGAGCGTATTGTTCAGCCGTTTTCCTTTTCTATGTTCCCAAAACGGCAGGTACTCAGGGACGCTCGTAGACACTAAGAGTACGTGTATATGGACTGGAAGCTGTCTAGCCTTCTTTACATTATGCATTTCTTTTCTTTATGATACTTATGCTTTAGACATTGTTTCGTCCTATTCCTTTACTATACTATGTTTGTGTGTGATGAGCTTTACTTTTGAACTACCGATGTTTGGTTCCGGTATTTTCCTTTATATGGTCAAGTAATGTTTAGACATTTTACCTTGTATGCTTTGTTGACAGGCCATAATTACTGTGATATTTCCATTTCCAAAATGGGGTGTTACAATTATGGTATCAGAGCCAAGGCTTCGACCTGTAGGCTCTCAAATATGACCTGTGATTAGTGGGTAGTCACTACGGTCTTCCTAGAACTGACAGTTGTTTTCATGCATTCATCATTTTAAGCATACATATATATGTCATTGTTATAGGGTTTTTGACTAAGTAATGGTTGGTACAGGACTGGCCCTATTTAGTCGCATGTGTTTTATCGAAACTTTTAGATTTGGGACCGACCCATAGGCGTCCCCTCGATATGTCTTTTGTTTTGAGTGAACTGACCAGAGGCGTTCACTCTCGAGCATCCAAAGTTTTCATAAAACTGCATCATGCATTCATACAAAAATTTTCTTGCATAAAATTTTTCTCGTGAAATTTTTAGTAGAACTTTTTTTTCATGTATATATTTTATATTTCGAACTGTTTAATCATATGTTTTATTGTTATACTGGCAGATGGTTCTCACACGCGAACAAGAGCAGCTCAATGCTGCAATTCAGGCTGCCATGCAAGCCTTGCTTCCTCAACTGAGGAATGACATCCGTGCTGAAGTTCAAGCTGCCAACAATCAGCAGCAGCACAATCAGCCACCTCCTCCTCCTCCTCCAGTGACATTAGCAGTATGGCTGGAGAGATTCAACAAGCTCCGCCCTCGAGCTTTTGAGAAGACTGACAGCCCCAGCAATGCTGAAAGCTGGTTGGCTCACATAGAGAAGATCTTCAATGCTATGGGCTGTGACCCCGCATACAAGGCGCGGTTGGCATGCTATCGGTTCGAAGGCGATGTACTTAACTGGTGGTTAGCTTTGATGCAATCTGAAGGTGGTGATGAATGGGTTGCTGGTTTGACTTGGGCTCAGTTCAAGGACAGGGTGATGGAACAGTTCTTTCCCAAGGCTGAGCAGGACAAACTCAAGAGAGAGTACCATGGGATCCGTCAGAGAGCTGGGGAGAATAGCAACGAGTTTATGCAGCGCTTTCTTCGCTTGGCTGGTTTCCTTGGTGCGGCAGCAGGTACTCCTGAAGAGCAGGCACATCACTTCAGATGGGCTCTTCGCACATCGGTCGCAAACAATCTGGTGTGTGCTACGTTCAATACGGTAGCACAAGTGGCCGATGCAGCACGAAAACTGGAGATGCTGCAGGAGAGGGATGAGTTCGGGGAAGCTGAAAGACCCGACAAGAGGTAAAACCTTCATATTCAAGCGGTGATCAATCCGTATATCTTCCATATGTCAATTATTCATCTCTTTAAGTGTATCTTCCAGGCAGAAAACTGGGGACCAGTCTCAGCCGGCTACTCAGCAGCAGCCTCATCAGCCCAAGGGAAATGGTCAGACTAATGACCGATCTGCTACGGATAGGCGTGGCGGTAATGACAATTACCGTAACAACGCCGGGAAATCCAACAACAGCAGGTCTCAATACTTACGAAATTTCTTATGTTTATGTTATAACTCATATTCTGACACTCTAGCAAAATTCTACCACGAACCATGGAAACGGTAGGGACCAGAACCAGAGAGGTTCGCAGCCTAGCCGTCCAGCTATCATTGGTATTCAATCTTACGATTATCCGCTTTGTCCTTTGTACCCAACTATTATGTCTCATGTAAAATGTTTTATCAGGTCCTCAGCCAGCCAGAGCACCTGCTGGAGGATATACTCATCCTCTTTGCTCTACTTGCCACCGTAGGCACCCAGGACCATGTCACCGTAATACTGATGCGTGCTTCAAGTGTGGTCTTCCTGGCCATATTATGAAGGATTACCGTAAGGGCGAGATGGAGGGTACATCGGGACATGCTGATACCAAGCCGCGTCCTACTGCCGGGTGTGTCTACACGACATCTCGAGACCAGGCCAACAAGTCTACAGGTACCATCACTGGAATCTTGTATATGTATGGTCGCGCTGCATGTGTTCTTTTTGATACGGGTGCTACTCACTCGGTTATTTCTACTGCTTATGCTAAGAACATTAGGATACCTCCCTTGCCACTAGAAAATAGGCTTACTATTTCCACGCCTTTGAGGGACTCTGTATTAATCACCCATGTATACAAGAGTCTTTCCCTAGAATTTGATGATAAGGTTCGACCTGTCGACGCACTTCCGCTGGACATGAATGACTTCGACATGATTTTGGGCATGGATTGGCTATCCAAGTATCATGCTACCATAGACTGCCATTTATATCGAGTTATCTTCGGTGATGTCAATGCACCAGAGTACATTCATAACGGGTTCATACCCGGACGGTCTGTACAAGTCATATCCACTCTGCAAGCGCGTGCACTACTGTCACACGGTTGCGAGGGTTATCTAGCTACGGTTCACGACATGGATGCTGAATCCCCATCGATTCAGGATCAACCAATAGTGTCAGAATTCCAAGACGTGTTTCCAGCAGAACTTCCGGGCATACCACCTGCACGAGAAGTGGAATTCAGTATCGAGCTGGTTCCAGGAGCTGAACCAATCTCCAAGGATCCTTATCGCATGGCTCCCATAGAGCTGAAGGAGCTGAAGGATCAACTACAAGAACTTCTCGAACGAGGTTTCATTCGACCGAGTGCATCTCCATGGGGCGCACCTGTTTTGTTTGTTAAGAAGAAGGACGGCAGTATGCGTCTTTGCATAGACTATCGCGAGCTCAACAATATTACTATTCGGAATAGATATCCACTGCCACGCATTGACGATCTGTTTGACCAACTCCAAGGGGCCAAACACTTCTCCAAGATCGATCTTAGGTCAGGCTATCACCAGTTACGAGTCAAGGAGCAGGATGTTGCTAAGACTGCTTTTCGTACTCGTTATGGCCACTACGAGTTTGTAGTTATACCATTTGGCCTGACAAATGCTCCAGCAGTGTTCATGGATCTGATGAACAGAATCTTCCATGAATTTCTGGACAAATTCGTCATTGTTTTCATCGATGACATCCTGATTTTCTCTAAGTCCAAGGAGGAACACGAAGACCATCTTCGTACAATACTACAGATCCTTCGCCAGAAGCAGCTGTATGCTAAATTCTCCAAGTGTGAGTTCTGGTTAGACAAGGTGGCATTCTTGGGTCACATTGTATCAGCAGAAGGAATCACTATGGATCCAGCGAAGGTTGAGGCCATCACTAAGTGGCCGAGGCCGACATCAGCGACAGAAGTCCGTAGTTTCTTAGGCTTAGCTGGCTATTACCGTAGGTTCGTGGAGAACTTTTCCCGCTTAGCACTACCATTGACCAAACTGATGCGGAAAGGGGAGAAATTCGTCTGGACTGAAGATCGAGAGAAGAGCTTTGAAGACCTGAAGCAGAAGCTAGTATCTGCACCTATTCTTACTCTACCATCGGGTACGGGTGGATTTCAAATATACAGCGATGCATCGGGGAAGGGACTTGGCTGTGTTCTCATGCAACATGGGAAAGTGATCGCGTACGCTTCACGACAGCTTAAGCCTTATGAAGAGAATTACCCCACACACGATATGGAACTTGCTGCAGTCGTGTTTGCATTGAAGATATGGAGACACTACTTATATGGAGAATCATGTGACATTTTCACGGACCACAAGAGTTTGAAGTATATCTTCACTCAACGTGAATTGAACATGAGGCAGAGGAGATGGTTAGAGCTGTTAAAGGATTATGACATTAATCTTCAGTATCATCCCGGAAAGGCAAATGTAGTAGCAGATGCCTTTAGCAGGAAGTCCGGAATTATCAACGGAATCGGAATCAAAGAGGAAATCATAAGAGACTTGGAGCGACTAGACATCAAGATCATGGTACGTGGACAACATGGTTACTGGGCTAATCTTAGAGTAAAACCCGAGTTACTATCTAAGATCAAGGAAGCTCAGAAGGATGACGGAGAATTATGGGCGATAGTTCAGAATTTGGAGAAGCAGACAGAATTCAGAGTAGATGCAGATGGTATCGTATGGCAGGGCACTAGACTTTGTGTTCCTGATGACCAAGAACTCCGGGAAGCTTTGCTAGCAGAAGCTCATAGCTCCCTATTCTCGATACATCCTGGTTCAACCAAAATGTACCATGACATCAAGCAGTACTTTTGGTGGAGTGGTATGAAGCAGGATGTGGCAACTTACGTCTCCAAATGTCTTACCTGCCAGCAGGTTAAGATCGAGCATCAGCGATCTGGCGGTCTTCTTCAACCGTTAGACATTCCAGAGTGGAAGTGGGATAAAATCACCATGGATTTTGTTACCGGTCTTCCGCCTACCAAAAGGAAGCACGATGCAATTTGGGTTATCGTTGATCGACTTGCCAAATCAACTCATTTCTTACCGATCCGCAAGGAAGATCCGGTAAGTAAACTCGCAGATACGTACAGACGAGAGATCATGAGACTACACGGTGCACCATCCAGCATCGTCTCAGACAGAGATCCTCGATTCAGTTCGCGCTTTTGGAAAAGTCTGCAGAAAGCTTGGGGAACACAACTTAAGCTTAGCACGGCTTTTCATCCTCAAACGGACGGACAGTCGGAGCGAACCATTCAGACATTGGAAGATATGTTGAGGTCATGTGCGTTGGAATGGACGGGTGATTGGGACGAATACATCTGTTTGGTGGAGTTTGCGTACAACAATAGCTGGCACGCGAGCATCAAGTGTGCTCCGCTTGAGATGTTGTATGGCAGAAAGTGTCGCGCCCCAATCTGCTGGGATCAGGTTGGCGAGCGAACACTCGAAGGACCAGAAATCATAGAGATGACAAACGAGAAGATCGCAGTAGCTAGACAGAAGATTCAGGAGGCACGGTCACGTCAAAAGAGTTACGCCGACAAGCATCGTAGGGATTTACATTTTAACGTAGGAGATCACCTCTTCCTTAAGGTTTCGCCGGCACGTGGTGTTAGACGCTTCGGGATTAAGGGGAAGCTCAATCCTCGTTTCATCGGACCGTTTGATATCATTGAACGAGTCGGTGAAGTATCTTACCGATTGGCGTTACCTCTGCAACTTTCGCATGTGCACAATGTGTTTCATGTGTCCTTACTCAGAGGGTACCAATATCATCCCCTTCACATGGTTCAGTATCCACTGCAACAGATTCGTGAAGATCTCACTTTTATAGAAGAACCCGAACGAGTTCTTGACAGGCAAGAACGAGTCATGAGAAAGAAGACCATTCCATTCGTCAAAATTCTATGGAGGGATCATACCGAGCGGGAGGCCACTTGGGAAACAGAGGAGTCTATCCGGACTTCTTACCCTCATTTCATATTTTGAATTCGGGTATGTTCTTCTTTTCCAGTTTACTTTATCTATAATTCGGGGACGAATTATTCTTTTTAGGGGGGAAGAGTTGTAAAACCCGCATGCTTTTACCATGCATAGTACCTTAAGTTCGTACGTACTAGTTAAAAACTTTCCTAATATAGCATGATTACGATTACGTATTAGGAGTTTATGTATTACGTACGTGTTAGAACACGATAAGTATTTTATATGAACGATCACGTAATAATTATTTAGCAATAATTAATCACGAACATACGATCACGAAATCACGAGCGTAATTTAAACACGAGTTATTATTATTACGTATATATATTTAATACGAGCGTAATTAAATATATAAGTGTAGGATATTTACGTAACGAGAACTTTTAAAACACGAACTAAATTAAACGTAAACGTGTATGAAATTACAAGACACGAAACGAGGTACGGGACCCCCACAAGGGAGTCCCTACCCGCGGCCAACTTAGGACAATGGGCCAAGCCCATTGTCAATTTTTACTAAAAAGGAGGGTTAAGAGTTTTTACTACTCAGATTATTTTTACAGAAGAATTTCAAGAAAACCTAGAAACCCTTCCTCCTTCTCCTTGTGTGCCGCCACCTACAAACCACCATAAGGGGGTGAGTTTGATCTTGGATCTTGTTATTTTAGTGTTTGTTCGTGTTTGTTCTTCACCCTTTGATCCACGAATACGGTAAAACCTTTTCACTTGTTTTCTTTTTAATTAATCTTTTATTAATTAAGAACACATGATGTTTTTCGAAAAAACACATTAAATAAACCTAGATCTAACATGTTTGATCATTAATTAATCAAAAGGGGTGGATCTAAGGGGTGTTTGTTTTGGGCCGCAGGAACAACCGACCCCAAGGGGTTCGGTTTGTTGTTAACCGACCACCACCAAGACCTTTTTGGTCTTGGTTGGTGTGTGTGGGTCCCACGGCAGCAAGGGGGTACCCCGAATTGGTTCGGGGTACAGTGTTTGTTCATATCCGGTGCATGTTTTATTAAGCTTAGATCCGGATCATGATTATGTTAGTTGTTTATGTTATAAACTTAGGTTAAGAATTAAATTAATAAGATGAAATTAATTTAATAGCATGACTTAGGTTAACTAATTATTAGTAAACATGAATTATTTTAACCTAAGTATTTTTATTATTAAGACTTATAATTAATTAATTATTTTAAAAACCATGGATATAATTAATTAATTAAACATGACTTAGGTTATATTATTAGTATTTAATAATACATATTTTAACCTAAGTATTTAATATATTTAATTAAAACATGTCATACTTTAATTAAATATTATAACCTATAGTTTAATTAAATTACATGAAATAATTATTAAACTATATAATATATCATATGACT
This sequence comes from Glebionis coronaria, assembly GCA_025667525.1. Lineage (NCBI taxonomy): Eukaryota > Viridiplantae > Streptophyta > Magnoliopsida > Asterales > Asteraceae > Glebionis > Glebionis coronaria. The sequence goes on along the minus strand of CM046878.1, from coordinate 547,358,035 downwards.
TAGGATATAATCATGAAAACACTTAGGCTTATTCTCTTAGCTTATTTAACCAGCTTATTTCTAATTATGGAAACTTTCTATTTTTAGCAACTTAATTAAATAAGGCAGCTATTTTATTTATGGAAACCAGCTATTTTTAGAAACTTATTTATTTAAGGCAGCTAACCTATTTATGGAAACTTATTTAATTAAGACAGCTAATCTATTTATGGAAACTTTCTATTTTTAGAAACTTATCTATTTTAAGCATTAAATCTATTTTTTGAAACATTCTATTTTTGGAAACTTTCTATTTTTGGAAACTTTCTATTTTTGGAAACTTTCTATTTTTTGTAACTTTCTATTTTTGGAAACTTTCTATTTTAGGAAACCTGCTATTTTTGGAAAGTTACTTATTATTACACAGTAAGTATAATAACACATGAAATATCAGAAATACTTAAGCAGATTGAACAGAATATAAGATTTAACACAGTTTAAGGCTTTAAACAGTGTAAATAGTAAGAACACATAAAATAAGCTAAGACATGACATAGAACCAGCTATGTATGTAGTAAGCAGATACTTATTTCATGTACGTATTTATGTAGCATTAGTGTTTCGGAAGTAGGATTCTCGCAGTTCATCGTTCTCGTTCACTGGACATAAGGTACGGATTCCCGTCCTTTCAGTATGGACATTCTTTCCTTATTAGGATTTCCCCGTATGCAGCCAACTGTTTTCCCATAGTATAAGTATGAGTTTGATTGCTTATGTTTAAATATGATTACCTATAGCCATATACATGCATGACCAGTTTCACCTAGTTATGGAGGTACCATAACCATAACATTAGAGGCACTGATGTTATGACTTCCCCACGATGGAGTGATTGCTCGTGGCGTCCCTTCAGCTTTTGGCCATTTATTTATATTATCATGTGGGGCGTATGGGTGCATCCTAGTTACACGTTTTTATTCAGGATTACATGGTGAATGTGGTGTGTGCCTTGCATCCTTCACAAGGAGCAGATCCCTCCTACCCATTAAACTAGTATATTAAATTAGAGGCAGCCCCTCTAATTTGCATGATGAGGTCACCCCTCCAATTATTCATGCACGGTGGATATTCATGACCTATATTGGCTAATGGTAAAATATGACAACCAGTTTTTATAAGATAAACATAAGACTTTTAAACTATAAAACCAGTTTTATTAAGACTTAACCAAGTTACTCGTGACTTAGTTTTCTTCCGCTGTTATTATGTTTTATGCTTATCCTATTCATGCTTTATTGTACATCCGTGCACTGAGCGTATTGCTCAGCCGTTTTCCTTTTCTATGTTCCCAAAACGGCAGGTACTCAGGGACGCTCGTAGACACTAAGAGTACGTGCATATGGACTGGAAGCTGTCTAGCCTTCTTTACATTATGCATTTCTTTTCTTTATGATACTTATGCTTTGGACATTGTTTCGTCCTATTCCTTTACTATACTATGTTTGTGTGTGATGAGCTTTACTTTTGGACTACCGATGTTTGGTTCCGGTATTTTCCTTTATATGGTCAAGTAATGTTTAGACATTTTACCTTGTATGCTTTGATGACACGCCATAATTACTGTGATATTTCCATTTCCAAAATGGGGTGTTACATATGCTGTTGGGAATAAATTATAGCCATTCTACTTGAGCGCTGACAAGAGTAAAACAAGCGTTGACAGGAGCAAAACAAGCGCTGACAGCTCAAGCGTTGACAAGATAAAGTCAAGCGTTGATACATTGAAGACAAGCACTGATGGGAAGATATACTCTACGCGTTTATTGTATTCTAGATTACTTCTAGTAAAGATAGGAACAACAATGTATTTTCTATATTTATCTTTACCTAGAATAGTTGATACGTAGATTATTGTACAAGGCTTCTTATGTCTATAAAAGAAGACCTTTAGGTTAATGTTCAATATAAGTTTTCATACGTAAACTACTTTCATTGTAAGCAAGTTTGATATCATTAATCAAAGTGAAAGTTTGTTTATATCATTGTGTTCTTGTTTAAGTGTTAATTCCGCATAACACCTAGATTGTCATAAACATATACAAAGGTTTCTCTAAGTGTAAAACCCGTATTTAAAAATCAGAATATTTAAATACGCAGTTTAATTTTAATAAACTATATAAGTATTAAGTATTAGACAGAGATACAAACGCAGAAATTAAATACGCAATCCTGGTTTATTTAAATACTATAAATATTACAGTTTATACAGATAATAAGTATTTAGTCTCAGAAAATATTACAGACGAATTATTCATTTTACAGAAATAATTAAACGTTAATAGTAAATATGCGTAGTCTCGGTTTATTTAAATATTAAAAAAATAAATAATTATTCAGAAAATAATTATTCCGTGTTACGTATGTATTTATCTCAGTTAAATATTTTTTAAACGAAGCGTAACGAAAATTAAGTATGCATTTGGGCCGACAGCTTTTAGAAAGACAAGAAGAAAAGGAAATGGGCTTGGAGCCCAGCCCAATACCAAAGAAAAAAACGGGGGTATACCCTCCCCATTGTCAATCTGTAGTATACAAAAAAAAATGAAAATTAGGGTTGCTGCCTTTTCTTTTCCTGCCGACAGATGAGACAAAAAAAGGGGGGAAGAGCCGCCATTCTTTTCCTTTCCTTCTTCCAGCCGACGAACAACAACAAGAATAAAAAAAAGAGTTTGTGGTTTAGGATCAAGGCTTAATGTCGTTTGACTCTTAACCCCAATCAATCAGCTCAAGGTAATCAAATTTTATTTTATTCTTTCTTTGTTTATTGAATCACGAATCCAAAAAAAAAGAGGAAGGAAGGGGGTCTCGGGTGGTGTGCTGATTTCACGCAAGTCGAGACCAATAGGGGTCTCGGTGCATTCTGTTTTTAGACAGCCGGTGGTGGTGGTGGTCTGGGTACTCATGACAGCCAGCAGAAACAAACAGGGTGCGTTTGGTTGTTTATGAAAATAAGGGTGCGTTTGGTTGTAAAAGAAACAGAACAAGCAGTGGGAACCCGACCTAAAATCAGTGGGAACCTTAGAAAACCAGTGGGAATAATATAATCCATTGGTGGGAAAAGTTGGGACAGAAAGATAGTAATTTTAATATGAAATTAGCGACGGTTTTGTGACACAAAATTCTGTCGCAGTTTTGTAGTGAGTTTTTAATGACAGTTTTTAAGCCCAGTTTTTACTCACAGTTTTAATAACAGAATTTTCTGTCACAGATTCTAATAAACAGATTTTAGTAGTAATTGTTTGATTTAGTGCGACCGAGACGGGGTATCCCGGTAGGCTCGGGACTATAATTAAAAAGGATTAAAACGACGACTTAATCATACCTTATTTAATTCACTTTTATTATTAGTTATTTTTTAAATGATTTATATACTAAATTAATTTATTTATATTAAATAGTCTTATAAGATTTAAAAGGGTATAATTTTATTAAAGGAATTATAAATAATTTTAGAAACTTTCTAATTTAGGAAACTTTCTATTTGTAGTAGGTTACTTATTATAGTATTAATCTAACGTGAGAATACGTTTATACCGTACTTAATAGTAGGTCGAATAATACATTGAAAAGAATTACTATAAGATCAGATTTATCAGTTAATATACGTACGGAATTTCAGAAATAAAATAAATAAATGAGAAGCCAATAAGATCAGTAAATTAAATAAACGAATATCAGTTAACTTATTCGCGTCCTTTATTCTTGTAGCACGCGTGAAGCCCGATTAGTATTCGTTCAGTCTTCCATTCAGTCAGTTACTGGACTAGAGGTACGGATTTTCCGTCCTTTTAGTAAGGACTTCCTTTCTATGCATGATTAGGATTCCCCGTTTGCAGCCAAATGTTTTCCTCAGTATATGTTTAAGTTTTCAGTAATCATGTTAATAACTAAATAAATTGCCTGAGCATTATATACAAGCACGACTAGTTTATGTACTAGTTACGGAGGTACCGTAACCACGGCACTAGAGGCACCGGTGTCGTGACTCACATGCAGGAGAGTGATGTCCTGCATCGTCCCACCCAGCTCAGCTTGGCCATCTTATCAGTATTATTAGTGGGGCGTATGGATGCATCCTAGGCTATAGTTTATAGTTTAGCAGGTGAATGTGGTGTGTGCTCTACATCCTTCACATTGGAGCTGATCCCTCCACCCAGTACAGTTATTTAGAGGTCACCCCTCTACAGCATGACGAGGTCACCCCTCCAGTTATTCATGCACGGTTGTTACAGCACGTGACCTATATAAGCTCTGGCAAATAAAATACAGTAAATGCATGATTTCAGAATTTATAGTTATATTTCAGTATCAGTAAATATGAATCAGGTTTTTCAGATTTTATGCAGAGTTCTACTACATGTTACATATCAGTCTTACAGCTTCAGTATTCTATGGCCTGTTTCACTCAGTATATTCTTATCATGCTTGATATCCGTTCACTGAGCGTTATGCTCAGCCGTAGTTCCTTTCATGTTCTAACGGCAGGTACACCAGGACGCTCTTAGGATTCTGGGAGTATGTGCATTCGAATGGAAGCTATCCAGACTTCTTACTTTATGCATTTCTTACATTATCCTGCTTATTTGGACATTGTTTAGTCCTTTCCTTCAGTATTTTACTTTTCATGTTTTGGGCTTATGTTTAGATTACCGATGTTTGATTCTGTTATTCCTTTATGGTCAGTTAATGTTTTAGGACATTTACCTTATGCTTTGATGACACACCATAAATACACGTAACGGTCCACTTATCCAAGTGGGGTGTTACAATTATGGTATCAGAGCGCAAGGTTCGACCTGTAGGCTCTAGAACTTGACCTGTGACTAGTGGGTAGTCACCAGGAACTTCCCAGATTTTGGCGTTGTTATCTTTCATGTTTCTCGTGCATGTATCAGTCATTTTTATTCAGTTATTAGTCGGTTTTCTTAAATTTTTGACTAAGCAAAAGGTTGGTACAGGACTGGCCATACTTAGTCGCATGTGCTTTTCTGCGAATATTGTTTTGGTGAACCGACCCATAGGCGTTCACCCTTGTCCGTTCAGATTTTGTATTGGTAAACCGACCATATGCGTTTACCCTTACTCATGACAGATTCATGTTTTCAGTCAAGTATTACTTGGTGAACCAGCCATAAACGTTCACCATTGTTCAGGTCAGATTTCATGCTTTTCAGTCAAATGATGTTTTGTGAACCGATCCACAGTTGTTCACCTTTGTCATATCAGGACATTTCATAAATTTAGACAAGTATGGGCTGGACTATAGCCAACCATATTTAGTCCCAGATTATGAATTTCTATACATGACAGTTCTCAGAAATTTTTGACAAGCATGGATCGAACCAAAATCGCCCATACTTAGTCGTATGTTTTATTCCTTGAATTATGTGGATTGAACCATAGCCACCCACACGAGTTGATGTTAAACCTCAGTTGATTTTCTTTTATGTTCTAGTAACAGTCAAATTTCATATCCTCACGTTGATGTCGTCTTCAGGTTTGATTCAGTTCATGTCTCCTTACGAGGATTATGTTTCCAACAAAGTAATGATGTCCTCATATACAAGAATTTCAATAAAACCCATTTTCATGATAAATCATGATTGGCCTTCATTAATCATGCTTCATCCTGACCACTGTTGGGACTTCGATTATATCATACTTTCAGTCTTGATATAACTAGCAGTAAGTCGACGCAGGAATTACAGGCTATCATGTTACTTATTTCAGACCAGTTTACTACCGTTTAAATCAATTTATTTTCTAGATCACGTCAGACAAGCGACACCAGTATCGACCATCCAATAAAATTCCCACTAGTGCCATGAACAGTAGTCTATATGGACCCTCTGTATAGTACCTCAGTTATACTCCTTGTACAGTGATACATGTGTACTCCACGTACAATGTCTCGATATGCTTCATGTGCAATATTCATTTTGTACTTCATGTACAGTAGTCCAGGTGTACACCAGGTACCTTACTCCATGGATATTGCTAATTGATCCTCAATCATCTCGGGCGTTTCCACTTGTCGATATTTTACCAGGTGCTGATGCTGCTCGTGAGTTGAAGATTTTACCAGATGCTGATGCTGCGAACACTTTGAAGACCTCAAAATTGCTGATGCTGCAGATACTTTGGAGATTTCTCAAGATGCTGATGCTGATGCTGTTATACTATAAAGACACCGCAGAGCAAGGACGAAAACTATAAATTTGAACTTTATGTCAAGACAAAATTTCAACCATCAGACACTACCATTCCATTACATACTTTTACCTTCTCAGTTAGATGTCACACTCCACTCAGCTAACCGTATATTCAAAGAGTGGGAACCGAAACTCAGCCGGCCACTCAGCAGAATAGTTACATGAATCAGGGTCATGATAATGATCATCATAAATTGACAGACAAAGCAGTAGTGACAACCACCGTGCTTATAATTAATCAGTCAGTAACCATCGGAATTCCGAAACGGACGTGACCAGAAATACAGAGGTCAGTAGTCTAATCGGTCCGCCAACCCTAGCTGTTACCCGAAATTCTTTCAGACTTGTTCGAATTCACCTACTAAAACACATGTTAGGACATCAGTCAAGACATGGGTCTCTATTATCCTTTTTGAAAACACCTTTCAGAACACCAGATACGATACATGTCATATGAATACCTTCTCAAGGTATGAGTCAAGACTCATAACTCCAGTATGTTTTCTAAACCAGGCCCTCAGTAATTCAGGGTACCCTTCAGAAAGGGGTATACCCGTTCTATTATGCCACGCATGAATCAGATCATTTAAAAATTCAGTCACCAGGTTAAACACGCATTATTCATTCTGTAAGGCTACAGACAAACACATTCAGTGAAAAGTCGCCATGTTTACTTCACGTGTTCCTACGTCAGCTTCATCTTAAATCAGGTGGTCACCTGCCTCTCAGTCAGAAAGGACTCAACAGTATCACCATATTTATTAAAATATTATTTTCAGTTAACGACGAGATCCGTCTTACCAACCCTAAACATATTCATTTTACTCCTGCCAGAAAGATCAATACAAATTGTTTCAGCTTTACGAGCACGTGAATTATCATCTTTTAGCTACAAAGACTTCTGGTCACCATTTATAATGTGAATTCTGAAATTCCTTAAATTCATGACCATCAGATTTCTCCAGAGTTCCCAGACACAATTTCAGAAAGTTTTTCAGGAATTTCCTTTCTCATCACGAGACAGAATTTAACATCAACTTTGTCTCAAGAACAGAACCTGTTTTCAAAACTCTTTATTACAAGGCTTCAGCTAAGTTAAAAGAGTGGCAGCATTTTCTGCATGAGCTACCGAAACGAAGTTTTGTTCGTCCTAGCGCACCATCAGGAAGTACACCGTTCTGTCTACCAGAAAGAAGGTCGGTATCATGACATCACGTATCGACCACAAGATATTTCTTTTATACAGATCACCATTCTTAACCAATGTTTCATTCCACGTACAGAAGGTCTATCTTGTCTGCTACGATGTCTTAAATATTTTCTAGAACGATTCACGATCATGCCACCAACAGTGTTGAGAGAAAGGACACGAGGTTTTCTAGACTGCTGTTACACACGATATAGTCTCTCTAAAATTTTGAATTTATACTTCTGAACTCCCAAATGCTTCAGCTATATTACGAAATTATGAATAAAATTTCTCCATGAATTCTCAGACAAATCGTCAGTATATTCATTGACCACATTCTGATCTACTAAATCCTAAAGAAGAACGTAAGATCGTCTTTTCACGGACATGCAGATTTTCAGATAGGAGAAATATTATGAGCAGCTTTCCAAATGTATATCCTAGAGGAACAGAGTAGCATTTCTGAGCCACCCTAATTCAGCAGAGAGGAATTTCAGACAATCCTGTGAAGGTGAAGGCCATCACCTGATGGTCCTGACCGTCGACTGTGAACGAAGTACAAAATTTTCTAGAACTCAATTGACCACTACCGCAGAAATTGCCGACAGTTCTCACTAAGAATGTTTTATGACTATTCAACCAGAATTCCACCAGAATGTTCCAAAATCCCAGACAAAACTTTGATAGAATCCGCATCACACATTAATGCAGCTATGTTCATATATCTAGATGCCTGACCTACTACAGGTTCAAGATAGAGCACCTTCATGTTAGTGAGTTACTACAACCCTCAGAAATTTCTAAACAGAAATGAGACAAAATTCCATGAAATTGTTATCAGCTACCACAGGCTCAGAGAAAGTATGATACTTTCTAAATTATCGCCAACCATGTAATAAATCTATGTATTTTCTTTCATCCAAAGGATTACGCAGTAGCGTACCTGCAGAAAATTTAGCAGTAAATCGTACGAATTCAAGGCATTCCATCGACCATCATATGACAGAATTCATGTTCACGATCAAGTGTATGTTTACGCCCACTTTAAATTCATGTTTATTTTCACTTTCACGTTTACGTCTCATTCGCGGTATGATGCTGTTTCAGTTCATCTTTTATGCGATCTCATAATTTAAGTCACGTTTGTGTTCATAACTTTGTTCACGTTCAAGTTTGTGTGCCATTTCACGATACACGTCTCTCAGTCTATTACCGAATACGGTTACAGAAAGCTTGAGAGACCAGACTCAAGTTTAGCACAACTTTTCCATAACCAGGCAGACGTTTCACATCTCAGGCCGTATCATTTGGCATTCATTCCTCAGTCAGCATACGTTCATGATATGTTCTAGTATCACGTTCACGTTATGATTCACTTATCATATTCTAATTCCATGCTAACGCTCCTCATATAATTATGAACCACGTTCACAATTGCTCACTTAGCATGTTCACAATTGTTCACGTAGTTCGTCCCTATATATATTCTCAGCAGCTTGCTCAGAGATATAAATGTTATCTTTTCAGGATAATTATACGTACCACTTCATGTATCCTACATGCTATAGCTTATTCATTCAGATTCAGGAAATCTATCTTAAGTATAGAACCAGAAACTATTCAGCATCATCAGGACAGGGTCATCAGGACCAAGATTTTGTTTATTATGCTTAGACCTTTGAAGGAAATCGTTTCGAGTGGAGCGGGAAGCCACTCGAAACGGAGGAGTCCATCCGGACCTCTCATCCTCTTCCTTCAATAAATCAGTTAAGTTCTTTCAGTCATGTTATGTTCCGCAGTCAGGTCATGCTATACTATTTCAGCAGCTTTATGTCTTACCTCGAGTACAAATTATCTTTCAGCTTATATGTCCTTCTAGCTTTCATAATCATTCAGCCTATGTGTCCTTTTTAGCTTTTATAACGTCATCAGCTTATTACCTTTAATTCGAGGACGAATTTCTCCTTTTTAGAGGGGAAGAATTGTAAAACCCAGTATAGTTGTATCTTTAATTCGGGGACGAATTATTGTTTTTAGAGGGGAAGAATTGTAAAACCCGTATTTAAAAATCAGAATATTTAAATACGCAGTTTAATTTTAATAAACTATATAAGTATTAAGTATTAGACAGAGATATAAACGCAGAAATTAAATACGCAATCCCGGTTTATTTAAATACTATAAATATTACAGTTTATACAGATAATAAGTATTTAGTCTCAGAAAATATTACAGACGAATTATTCATTTTACAAAATAATTAAACGTTAATAGTAAATATGCGTAGTCTCAGTTTATTTAAATATTAAAAAAATAAATAATTATTCAGAAAATAATTATTCCGTGTTACGTATGTATTTATCTCAGTTAAATATTTTTTAAACGAAGCGTAACGAAAATTAAGTATGCATTTGGGCCGACAGCTTTTAGAAAGACAAGAAGAAAAGAAAATGGGCTTGGAGCCCAGCCCAATACCAAAGAAAAAAACGGGGGTATACCCTCCCCATTGTCAATCTGTAGTATACAAAAAAAAAATGAAAATTAGGGTTGCTGCCTTTTCTTTTCCTGCCGACAGATGAGACAAAAAAAAGGGGGGAAGAGCCGCCATTCTTTTCCTTTCCTTCTTCCAGCCGACGAACAACAACAAGAATACAAAGAAAGAGTTTGTGGTTTAGGATCAAGGCTTAATGTCGTTTGACTCTTAACCCCAATCAATCAGCTCAAGGTAATCAAATTTTATTTTATTCTTTCTTTGTTTATTGAATCACGAATCCAAAAAAAAAAGAGGAAGGAAGGGGGTCTCGGGTGGTGTGCTGATTTCACGCAAGTCGAGACCAATAGGGGTCTCGGTGCATTCTGTTTTTAGACAGCCGGTGGTGGTGGTGGTCTGGGTACTCATGACAGCCAGCAGAAACAAACAGGGTGCGTTTGGTTGTTTCTGAAAATAAGGGTGCGTTTGGTTGTAAAAGAAACAGAACAAGCAGTGGGAACCCGACCTAAAATCAGTGGGAACCTTAGAAAACCAGTGGGAATAATATAATCCATTGGTGGGAAAAGTTGGGACAGAAAGATAGTAATTTTAATATGAAATTAGCGACGGTTTTGTGACACAAAATTCTGTCGCAGTTTTGTAGTGAGTTTTTAATGACAGTTTTTAAGCCCAGTTTTTACTCACAGTTTTAATAACAGAATTTTCTGTCACAGATTCTAATAAACAGATTTTAGTAGTAATTTGTTTGATTTAGTGCGACCGAGACGGGGTATCCCGGTAGGCTCGGGACTATAATTAAAAAGGATTAAAACGACGACTTAATCATACCTTATTTAATTCACTTTTATTATTAGTTATTTTTTAAATGATTTATATACTAAATTAATTTATTTATATTAAATAGTCTTATAAGATTTAAAAGGGTATAATTTTATTAAAGGAATTATAAATAATTTTAGAAACTTTCTAATTTAGGAAACTTTCTATTTGTAGCAGGTTACTTATTATAGTATTAATCTAACGTGAGAATACGTTTATACCGTACTTAATAGTAGGTCGAATAATACATTGAAAAGAATTACTATAAGATCAGATTTATCAGTTAATATACGTACGGAATTTCAGAAATAAAATAAATAAATGAGAAGCCAATAAGATCAGTAAATTAAATAAACGAATATCAGTTAACTTATTCGCGTCCTTTATTCTTGTAGCACGCGTGAAGCCCGATTAGTATTCGTTCAGTCTTCCATTCAGTCAGTTACTGGACTAGAGGTACGGATTTTCCGTCCTTTAAGTAAGGACTTCCTTTCTATGCATGATTAGGATTCCCCGTTTGCAGCCAAATGTTTTCCTCAGTATATGTTTAAGTTTATCAGTAATCATGTTAATAACTAAATAAATTGCCTGAGCATTATATACAAGCACGACTAGTTTATGTACTAGTTACGGAGGTACCGTAACCACGGCACTAGAGGCACCGGTGTCGTGACTCACATGCAGGAGAGTGATGTCCTGCATCGTCCCACTCAGCTCAGCTTGGCCATCTTATCAGTATTATTAGTGGGGCGTATGGATGCATCCTAGGCTACAGTTTATAGTTTAGCAGGTGAATGTGGTGTGTGCTCTACATCCTTCACATTGGAGCTGATCCCTCCACCCAGTACAGTTATTTAGAGGTCACCCCTCTACAGCATGACGAGGTCACCCCTCCAGTTATTCATGCACGGTTGTTACAGCACGTGACCTATATAAGCTCTGGCAAATAAAATACAGTAAATGCATGATTTCAGAATTTATAGTTATATTTCAGTATCAGTAAATATGAATCAGGTTTTTCAGATTTTATGCAGAGTTCTACTACATGTTACATATCAGTCTTACAGCTTCAGTATTCTATCGCCTGTTTCACTCAGTATATTCTTATCATGCTTGATATCCGTTCACTGAGCGTTATGCTCAGCCGTAGTTCCTTTCATGTTCTAACGGCAGGTACACCAGGACGCTCTTAGGATTCTGGGAGTATGTGCATTCGAATGGAAGCTATCCAGACTTCTTACTTTATGCATTTCTTACATTATCCTGCTTATTTGGACATTGTTTAGTCCTTTCCTTCAGTATTTTACTTTTCATGTTTTGGGCTTATGTTTGGATTACCGATGTTTGATTCTGTTATTCCTTTATGGTCAGTTAATGTTTTAGGACATTTACCTTATGCTTTGATGACACGCCATAAATACACGTAACGGTCCACTTATCCAAGTGGGGTGTTACACTAAGTGTATTACTTGATCTAATCTCGTATACATAAAGCTAAATCGATCTAAGTTTGGGATCAACAAGTGGTATCAGAGCTTGTTGAGGAACTTTTGATCTTAAAAAACACAAGAAACCCTAAAAATCACCAAAACCCTAATTTTCTCAAAAACCCTAACAACATCATGTCAAATCCAGAACTAAACTCCTCCTCCTCACCTTTACCAAACATCAAGATTCCCATGCTTGATGCAACCAACTTTGAATTATGGAAATTCAACTTTGAGCAATATCTAGGGATCTATGACTACACACTCTGGGAGATTATTGAATATGGAAACACATTCAATAAAGCCCAAAAGATTGCTGATGCTATTTCTAGAAGAGCAGCTGTTGCTGGATGTTCTGAAGCAGATAAGAAAGAAAAGCCTGAAGATGGTAGAGCTGTGTCTGCTGAAGACATAGCAAAGAAAAGGGTTGACATGAAAACCCTAAATATTCTGAAACTCTCTTTGGGACAAGAGAACCAGCATAAATATAGAGGTTATGAATCTGCTAAAGACCTTTGGGAAGCTCTTGAAGTTGCATATGGTGGCAATGAAGATACTAAGGAAGAGAAGAAGAAGCAACATATGCATGATTATGCTGTCTTCAAGGCTCAACCTAATGAAAAGCTTAGTAGTGTGAGAAGCAGATTGCTTGACATTACAAGCAAATTGTCCTTCATGGGGACACAACTTGGTGATGTTGACATTAATGCTACCTTTCTTAAAAGTCTTGGTGAAGCGTGGAAGATTGAGGCAAGATCTATTCTTGCCAATAATACTTACAAAAGTTCCACGTTTGATGACATCTACAACAAACTGAGGCTGTTGGAAGATGAAACTCTTTTAGAGCATGGAAGCAAGTCTACCAACAGTAACATGGCCTTCTTCTCTCATAGTGAAGGTCAATTCAATCAGAAGGACTCCTACATGCATCCAGTTACTGGATCATCATGTGTCAGCGCTGGAACATGTCCTGTCAACGTCTCCTTTTCAGACGCTGACACATTCAAAAGTGACTCACCAAGAGTTAAACCTGCTGGTTTGGATTTGGATACTGTATGTGCTTATATTGCTTCTTTGCCCAATGGTTCAGTAATTACATATGAGGACCTTGAGCAGATAAGTGATGAGCACTTGGAAGAGATGGACATTAAGTGGAACATGGCTCTTGCTAGTATAAGAGCAAACAGGTGGAACAGAAGGTTTAAGAAGAAGATGACCTTCAATGCAAAAGACACAGCTGGATTTGATAAATCCAAAGTTGAGTGCTACAACTGTCATCGTATGGGGCACTTCATGAGGGAATGCAGATCTCCTAGAAGATCTGATGCTGGTAAACCCTCAAGTCAAATTGTTAAGGCTCAGGATCCTAAAGCCATGGTTGCAGTTCAAGGAATTGATGGTATGGGATGAGATTGGAGCTATCTGGCTAAGGATATGGAAGAGGATAAAGCTTTGGTTGCTGAAATTGAAGAAGAAGATCATGTTGAATATGCTCTCATGGCACACTCCTCCTCTTCATCTGATAATGAGGTATACGATGATGCTTTTGTAGTAAAGGTTGTAGGTTAAACACTGAGAAACTTAACAAAGAGGTGTTAAGATTATTAAGTGATGTGAGTACTGAAAGATGCAAACTGTCTAATTACCAACTAGCTCTCACTCAAACTGAGAAGATAGTTTCTGAATACAAGAAAATGGAATTTGACTTAAAAGATAAAATAAATATCTTAAAACATGAGTTAAATGCTAGTATGGATATTAGAAACATCATGGAAAGGGTTAATGGTGAGTTACAGGCTAAATTAGATGAAGCCATTAAAAACAAAGATAATGTTGGCCTTAAAATCCAGAGATTTGATAAGGCAACACAAATCCTAGGAGAATGTGTGAGTAAACAAAGGGATCCTAAGGACATGACTGGGATTGGGATGCAAGACTACTCTGTGGTTCCACCACCAGCTGGCGACTTCTATGGTGTCCAACAAAAGGACCTATCTTGGACTGGTTTGCTAGAACTCCAAGAGGAAGAATTCATTCCTCCACCAAGAGTTGTCACCCCTGTTGAAGAGTATCAACAAAAGTTGACTGACCTAAATATATGGAAGAAAGCTAACCCTACCTTATTTGTTAAGGGTGGCTTACTATGTGAAAGTCCTAATGAGTCAACTCCTATTAAGGTTACAAACCCAACTACTGGTAAAGCTGTGGACCTTGGCTCAAACACTGTTAGAAAACCTAGCATTAAGTATGCAGAGATGTATAGGAATACTAGGTCACCTAAGAGCCAAGTTAGCAATGATGGAACAGGCTTCTTCTCTTCTAGACCTAGGGTTGTGTCTAGAAAAGCCTGTTACACTTGTGGTAGCTTTTCACAGTTGGCATAAAGTGTGTCAACGCTCCCAAAGTCAGCGCTGACAGGAACAAATTCAGCGCTGACAGGAACAAAGTCAACGTTGTTAGAAAGTCAAACGTTGTCAGACCCAAACCTTGTGTGCAGCAAAGTCCACAAGTGATTAGACCTGCCCCATTCTTCACTAGAGGGTCTAACACTCATGGACAAAGACCATTTTAAAAGACAAATACTTAGTCTAATAGGCAATGGGTTTCTATAGCAAACCCTAGGTTCAACGCTGACAAGGGAAATTTCAGCGTTGACAAGACCAATTCCAACGCTGACAGAAACGTGACCAGACCTAAATATTTGCAACCACAGGGTAAGGGGTCTAAAGCTTCTTCAAGCTTAACATGGAGACCAAAGAAAGATCAAAACCGTAATCATAATGGGATTTCAATGACCTGCAACAGATTTAATTACATTTCAAAGGTCATTACAAAACCTATTGGGGTTAATTGGGTATTTCATCCTAAGAAGGATGAAAATGGGGTTGTTCTGAGAACTAAGTCTGTTCTTATTGAACAACCAGATGAATCTAAGTCTTCTAAGGCTTAGGTTCCCAAAGAAAACTAATTTGTTTTCTTTATGTGCAGGGCATTTAAAAACAGGTCAATGATTATGGATATTGGGATAGTGGATGCTCAAGGCACATGACAGGGAAGGAAGATTATCTCACAAACTTCACTCCCATTAAGGATGGTGATAAGGTTTACTTTGGAGGCGGATATGGTACTATCACAGGCAAAGGAACCCTTCTCACCAAGAACTTACGTTTTGAGAACGTATTTTTGGTAAAGGAACTTGACTACAATCTTTTTAGTGTATCACAAGTTTGTGATAACAAAAATAAAGTTCTGTTTACGGATACTGAATGTTTGGTGTTAAGCAAGGATTATAAGATCCCTGATGAGAAATATATTGACTATAGAACACCTAGGCATAAGCACATATACAATGTGAATCTGAATGGGATTAGGATGAATAACAATATGTCTTGTTTTTATGCTAAAGCTTCAGTAGATGAAAGTAATTTGTGGCACAGGAGACTAGGGCACATAAATTTTAAGAATATAAACAGGCTTGTGAGACTTGGCTTGGTTGATGGTTTGCCTGAGAAGGCCTTCCACAATGACCACTCTTGTGTTGCATGTCTCAAAGGCAAGCAACATAAGGTCTCATTCAAGTCCAAACAAGTGCACTCTAGTACTAGACCTCTTCATTTGCTTCATATGGACCTCTTTGTTCCAACCAATATAGAAAGTTTGAATGGAAAGTCCTATTGCTTTGTCATCACAGATGACTTTTCTAGGTTTACTTGGACCTTCTTTCTAGCTATGAAGAGTGATACAGCTGATACTTTAATTGATTTTATCACTCAGATTGAGAAGAAATCTGGCAATGAAGTTTAAATACTTAGGAGTGATAATGGTGGTGAATTTAGGAATAAAAAGTCAGATGATTTCTGTGCCAGGAAAGGAATTACTAGGCAATTCAGTGTTGCCAGAACCCCACAGCAAAATGGGGTTGCTGAGAGGATAAATAGAACCCTAATTGAAGCAGCCAGAACCATGTTGGCTGATGCTCATTTTCCTATAGCCTTTTGGGCTGAGGCTGTTAATACAGATTGTTATGTTCAAAATAGAGCATTGGTTAACAAAATTCGGAACAAAATACCTTATGAGTTACTTTGGGGAAGAAAACCTAATATTGGTTTTCTCAGACCTTTTGGTTGTCATGTAGTAGTTTTAGACACTAGTGATGCCTTAGGTAAATTTAGTACAAAAGGTTATGAAGGCTACTTCATGGGGTATTTAGTGCAGAGCAAGGGATATAGGGTTTATCTTAAAGAGGAAAACGTATACTTGAAAGAGTACATGTTAGGTTTTTAGAGAATAAACCTAGTGATCCTGAAAGTGGTCCTAATTGGTTGTTTGACTTGGAACCTTTATCTAGAGCTTTAAATTATATGCCTGTCACTAATCCAGACATTGTGAAGGTAACTTCAAGTGTTGTGGAAGAACAAGTTGTTGATGTTTCAGGTACACAGGTTCATGAAAAGGTTGGATCACAAGCAGAAAAGTCATCTCCTATACAAGAATATGTTACAATCCCCATATGGACAGATGCTTTTGCTGCTGCTGCTGCTGCTGCTGGTGGTAAAGATAATGATGGTCCCCAAGTACCACCAGATAACAACATGCATGGTCCTTCAGGCACTGACAAAGGCAAATCTAGCGCTGACAAGACCAATTCAGACGTTGATGGCTCAGACGTTGACAACAATAGTTCAAGCGTTGTTAGCTCACACGCTGACAAACAAGGTTCAGACGTTGACAACACTTCTGCACATCTTTTCTCTTCCATTTTTGAACAAGGTGAACCTTCCAATTTATATGAAGAGGTTCATCCTCATGTTGATGAAAGAGAGTCTGAAGAAGAAGATATTGGCAACATGGAGAATGAGGTTGAGGACACCAGACTTTTTGAAGGAGGAGTTCTCACTTCTACTATGAAGAATCACCCCATTTCTCAAATCATTGGTGATATTATGAATCCTGTTCAGACTAGAAGATCTCATCAAGGTCTTGGTGGGTTTATTGCCAATATTCACAAGAAGGTTGATACCCCTCTTGTGCAAGCATGTTTGTTTGCATGTTTTCTGTCACAACAGGAACCCAAGAAGATATTTGATGCTCTCAAAGAACCAAGTTGGGTGGAAGCAATGCAGGATGAGCTTCACCAATTTGCAATTCAGGATGTTTGGGAGCTGGTTGATTGTCCCAGATATGTCAGACCTATAGGGACAAGATGGGTTCTAAGAAACAAGAGAGATGAAAGAGGAATTATGGTCAGAAACAAGGCAAGGTTAGTGGCTTAGGGATATACACAAGAGGAGGGGATAGACTACGAGGAGGTCTTTGCACCGGTTGCAAGGATTGAAGCTATAAGGATCTTTTTAGCCTATGCATCCTGCATGGGCTTCACTGTCTATCAAATGGATGTCAAGAGTGCCTTCCTCTATGGTACAATTGTTGAGGAGGTCTATGTGATGCAACCTCCTGGTTTTGAGGATCCAGAGAATCCAGACAAAGTGTATAGAGTCAAGAAGGCTATGTATAGACTTCATCAATCCCCAAGAGCATGGTATGGTACTTTGTCTACTTACCTAGTGGACAATGGATTCAAAAGGGGCACCATAGATCAGACACT
Organism: Glebionis coronaria; assembly: GCA_025667525.1. NCBI lineage: Eukaryota > Viridiplantae > Streptophyta > Magnoliopsida > Asterales > Asteraceae > Glebionis > Glebionis coronaria. The sequence goes on along the minus strand of CM046878.1, from coordinate 547,340,193 downwards.
ATTTACAAAGAAGAAAGGTAAGGATGTGTTGCTTGTTCAGGTCTATGTTGATGACATCATTTTTGGGTCTACTGATCCAAAGATGAGTGAGGATTTCTCCAAGCTTATGACAGACAAAGTCAAGATGAGTGCTATGGGGGAGATGAACTTCTTTCTTGGTTTACAAGTTCAGCAGAAAGAAGATGGTATCTTCATCTCCCAGGATAAGTATGTGGCAGAGATCTTGAAGAAATTTGGCTTTTCTCCACATGAAAAGAGGGCTACTACTCCTATGGATAGAGAACACCCTTGGGGAAAGATTGGAGATGAGAAAGATGTTGATGTCAGGCACTATAGATCCATGATTGGATCTTTGATGTACCTTACAGCCTCCAGACCTGACATCATGTTTGCTATGTGTGCTTGTGCACGCCATCAAGTGACTCCCAAAGAATGTCACCTTTATGCTGTGAATAGGATCTTTAGGTACCTAAGATGCTATCCTAGTCTTGGTTTGTGGTACCCAAAGGATTCACCATTGGAGCTGATTGCATATTCAGACAGTGACTATGGAGGTGATAAATTTGATAGGAAATCCACAACTGGTGGATGTCAGTTTCTTGGGAGCAGGTTGATATCTTGGCAATGCAAGAAACAAACAGTGGTGGCTAATTCTACAACTGAAGCTGAGTATGTAGCTGCAGCTGCTTGTTGTGGACAAGTTTTGTGGATTCAGAACCAGCTGTTGGACTATGGGTATAATTTCATGCATACCAAGATATTTGTTGACAATAACAGCACTTTATGCATCATTAAGAATCCTGTACATCATTCTAAAACTAAACACATAGAAATTAGACACCATTTTATAAGAGATTGTTTTGAAAAGGGTTTAATACAACCAGATAGGGTTGACACAGAAGAAAATGTGTCAGATTTACTAACTAAACCTTTTGATGCTGGGAGGTTTCAATACTTGGTAACAAGTATTGGAATGATCAATCTCACATAATATGTGTTTTGGAGTCTTTTTGTAAAAGTATGTACAGGATAATGCATTGTTATTGGTCTTTTGATAATTTAGATTTTCCACTATATTTTTCTAACACTGACAAAGGTTGCTTGAACGCTGGTAGGTGTTTTTGTAACGTTGTCAGCAATATATTTGTCTAACGCTGACAAAGCTTCCCTCAACGCTGTCATGTGTTATCGGGGCGTTGTCAGCAACAAATGTTAGTTTTGTGGTTTTCAATCTAAATGTGCAAGGGGTGTTAGCAGTATACGAGGAATATTTAAATAGTGTCTGATCTAAATGTTGGAACTAATCTCGTATCGATTCTAACATTTAGTTCCAATTAGCTTTAACATCAACTTGTAGGAGGACATGTATTAGGTACTTCCAGGCTGGGGGAAACTCCTGTTTATGATATTTATTTAAAGTTCCTTCATCAGGAAAAGGATAACCCAAAGCCCGTAGCCCTTGTTCTATTTCACTAATGGGAAGGGTGGTTATACCATCAGCATCATCAAGATGCAAGGCTTGGCGTACCAAAGCCTCAGTAACCACCCAAGTTCTCCCATGAACAATAGAAGATAACGTAGTCACTCTATTAACTGTTGAGGAACTGACAGTGTTCCAAAACTGTTTAATATGTGTGACAGGAATGAGTGGTGCATGAGAAAGAGCATACCTAATAGGAGATGCGTTCAAATACGCCACCATTTGTGTGTATTGGGGAAACAGAGTATCATCAGCATCAAGATACGCGATCATGTTGTGTTGGCTTCTGAACCCCAATTCTAAATCGGATGGTTTAAACTTTGGTGCCATTGTTGAAAGCTGTTAAAAATGATTGATGAAGATGAAGTTGATAAGAGAAAATTATGTTAGACAAGAATAATAGGTACCCTGTTTAAAAATAGGAGCCAAATATATAGGAGAAGAAAATGCATGTGATTGGCCCAAAAATAGGCAAGTATTTTCAAAATGTAATCATGAAAATATTGAAAAATAATAAGTTTATCTCATGCATTAAATGAAAGTTATCAACTCCCAAAATTACGGCCTAAAAATATGTCAAAAAGTAACAACTGGGTAGGTCCCATTGAGTGTCAACGGTCAAACATAACCTATCAACGCCCAACGGCTATATTCTTGTCAACGTTTGCCACAGCCATGTCAACGTCTAAATTGGTCACAACAACGCTTGGAAAAATACTTGTCAGCGTCCAAAAATAAAAATGTTAAAAAATGAAAAATGACCTTAACAAAGTAATTTATCCTAGAGAAGATAACCAAAAAGCTGATAATTATTATAGGGCGGTAAGCACTGTCCAGTTATGCACACTTGCTTATGCAAGATAGACATAACAGGCCTCTAGTGTCCCTTGCTAACCAAAACTCTTAACAACTAAGTTACCTTATAAAATTCCTTGTTACTCCTAGGTAAATCCCATAACAAAATCATTCCCAAGTCTCCCAACAGACCACAACCAATTCTAGGCCAAAAATGTCTTGGCAGCATGCATAGTATATGAACTTTGCATGCTATAGTGCCTCATGATTTAGTAAAACTAACTCATACTCACCTGTGGACACAATCTAGAATTGTGATAAGAGTATCATATGGATACCCAAACATCCTAAAGGTTCCTAAAACCTCCCCTTAAACTATGATACATAAGTTGCTAAAAACATGCATGAACATAAAAAATTTATGTCAAGATAGGAATTAAAAATTCCAACCATCATCCATAAACAAAAATATGCTCAAATGCTTCTCCAATGATCCATAAGCAACTCTGTATTCAATGGTATACTGCTAACACCACCTGCACATTTAGATTGAAAACCACAAAACTAACATTTGTTGCTGACAACGCCCCGATAACACATGACAGCGTTGAGGGAAGCTTTGTCAACGTTAGACAAATATATTGCTGACAACGTTACAAAAACACCTATCAGCGTTCAAGCAACCTTTGTCAGTGTTAGAAAAATATAGTGGAAAATCTAAATTATCAAAAGACCAATAACAATGCATTATCCTGTACATAGTTTTACAAAAAGACTCCAAAACACATATTATGTGAGACTGATCATTCCAATACTTGTTACCAAGTATTGAAACCTCCCAGCATCAAAAGGTTTATTTAGTAAATCTGACACATTTTCTTCAGTGTCAACCCTATCTGGTTGTATTAAACCCTTTTCAAAACAATCTCTTATAAAATGGTGTCTAATTTCTATGTGTTTAGTTTTAGAATGATGTACAGGATTCTTAATAATGCATAAAGTGCTGTTATTGTCAACAAATATCTTGGTATGCATGAAATTATACCCATAGTCCAACAGCTGGTTCTGAATCCACAAAACTTGTCCACAACAAACAGCTGCAGCTACATACTCAGCTTTAGTTGTAGAATTAGCCACCACTGTTTGTTTCTTGCATTGCCAAGATATCAACCTGCTCCCAAGAAAATGACATCCACCAGTTGTGGATTTCCTATTAAATTTATCACCTCCATAGTCACTGTCTGAATATGAAATCAGCTCTAATGGTGAATCTTTTGGGTACCACAAACCAAGACTAGGATAACATCTTAGGTACCTAAAGATCCTCTTCAAAGCATAAAGGTGACATTATTTAGGAGTCACTTGATGGCGTGCACAAGCACACACATCAAACATGATGTTAGGTCTGGAGGCTGTAAGGTACATCAAAGATCCAATCATGGATCTATAGTGCCTGACATCAACATCTTTCCCATCTCCAATCTTTCCCCAAGGGTGTTCTCTATCCATAGAAGTAGTAGCCCTCTTTTCATGTGGAGAAAAGCCAAATTTCTTCAAGATCTCTGCGACATACTTATCCTGGGAGATGAAAATACCATCTTCTTTCTGCTGAACTTGTAAACCAAGAAAGAAGTTCATCTCCCCCATAGCACTCATCTTGAACTTATCTGTCATAAGCTTGGAGAAATCCTCACTCATCTTTGGATCAGTGGACTAAAAAATGATGTCATCAACATAGACCTGAACAAGCAACACATCCTTACCTTTCTTCTTTGTAAATAGTGTCTGATCTATGGTGCCCCTTTTGAATCCATTGTCCACTAGGTAAGTAGACAAAGTACCATACCATGCTCTTGGGGCTTGATGAAGTCCATACATAGCCTTCTTGACTCTATACACTTTGTCTGGATTCTCTGGATCCTCAAAACCAGGAGGTTGCATCACATAGACCTCCTCAACAATTGTACCATAGAGGAAGGCACTCTTGACATCCATTTGATAGACAGTGAAGCCCATGCAGGATGCATAGTGATGTTTGTAAATTCACACTCGTTTAGGAAAACGAGGTAAAAGCGGTAAGTATTAAGCGTACGTTTAGGAAAACGTAAACACTTATGACCCAAAATAGGGATCGTTCTCGAGGAGGCTAGTGCGTTGTGTAATGAATTGATTAATGTTTGTGATTATATTGAGAAAAGAAGAAAATAGAAATGGGGTGAGAAGACAATGACGGTTACGAAGACGGATCGAGCTAAGACGAAAAGGCGTTCACGTAAAACCGTAAAAACTACAAAATTAAAAATTTTGAACCTAAAAATTAATTAAAAGCTAAAACTAAGTCTTAAACAATATAAATAAGAATAAAAATCCAATAAAAATATTTTAAAACCTTTTAGTAATTAAATATTCAATTTTAAATGCTAATTAAAGCCCTAAAATTAAATATAATTAATCAAAATGTCCAAAATATGATTTTATTGAACAAATAACTTACTTATATTATCTAAAGACTAAAAAGTATTTTTCCTAAATTTTAAAAACTATTTTTCTATTTTTAAATCACTAAAAACTATTTTAAAACTAAAATAATTATGAAAAATAATAAAATAATGCCAAAAATAATTTGACAATTTTAAAAATCCTAATTTACTCTAATGAACAGTAGAAAAATGAAAAAGTTTGAAAAATGTAAAATTTTTCACTAAAAGACAAAACAGTTAATAATTAAAACCCTAATTATACTAAATTAATTCTAAAAATTAAATAAAAAGTGAACAGTAAAAACTTTTAAAACCAAAAATCTTAAAATCTTTTTCTAAGTCTAGGAAAATTATTAAAACTGAAAAATAACAATTTTTACCACTAAATGCCAAAAACAAAAATATTAAAAGTATTTAAATTAGCTATAAAACCTAAAAAATAGTAAATGAACAGTAACAAAAAATCTAATTTAACTGAAAAATCACAAATTAAATTAGAAAAATAACAAAACTGGCTTCAATGTCTAACTCCTAAATAAGTGCACTAAAGACAAAAATTCTAGGTTTCTGATAGTGACATGTGACCAAGTTTGTCTTTTTGCTGAGCAGTGGTAAAATTGTGCAAGCAGGGGGAACTATGTTCCCACTAATAGTGTATTTTCTTGGTCAGTTGACCAATTGAGCTTAGGAAAGCTTGTGCTTGGATTTCTTGGGCAATGGGGGCACTCCCATAACCAGTTGGGTTGTGGGAAGTCAAGTAAACAAGAAACGACTCAAGTCTTTCACAAAAATTACACACAAATAGGCAATAAAGTTACTGATTAGGCATGCACTTTTCTGATGAACAGTTGACTTTATATACTTGCACAAACACGAATTTCAAAGCTTCAATTCTTGCACTCAATCCAAACAAATGACATATAATCAATTGCAAACCCTAGGGTGAACCAATATCTAACATATAACAAGATTTGATGAACAAATTTCAACAAATTTAGTCCCTAAAAGGACTTACTGATTTTGACCACTTGAATGCAATTTTTAGTACACAAATACTTTCAAAAACCTACCAAACTGAAAACCCTACTATCATACAACTTACTACAACCTAACGAGTGATTATATCAGGATTTTAAACAAGATTTATGCAATTTGACCCAGTTTAAACCCTAATCCAAACACACCCTTAAAATTCAGAAACTAAAAATTATCAAACCAATCCTAATCAAACTCTACTCAAACTGATCCTAATCTATCTAGACATGCATAGCAACCCTAATCAAGCATGAACAAACAGGAAAATCAACATTTGAACACCTTTCATATAACTTCACACAAATTACAATTTTCAGAAAAATGAAAATAAGGTACAAGGGATTTACCTTGTGGGACCCACATCCAGGTCCCACAATGGCTGCATAGCCATCTCCAAACAGGCCCGGGCCTATGCTGATCCTTGGATAACAATCAAGTCTTCACAAAATTCCTGCTAAGAACAACAAATGGAAACAATATATCCAACTTTTCTAATTTTTGAACCTTTTCACAATCTTTTCAAACAATTTTCTCAAATATTCTTCCTTTCAAAACACTTAAACAAAACTCTCACAAACTTGGAAAACCACTTTTGGAACAAGATATATCAAAACACCCTATTTTTCAGAAACTTTGAAAAAGGAATGATTTTTGAAAATCTTTGAACCAATGTTAAAATAATGAAACTCAGCTTCTAGCAACCTTAATACCAACTTCTATCAATCATAAAAGGAATTATATTTTAAAAAATACCAACTTTATATTGCATAAAAAGGGATTACAAAAGAAATTTTGCTAGAAAAACTGGAACCAAGGGGAATGTACATGCACATCCCCTATTTATACTACTACTTGGACTATTCTAGAATTTTAAATAAAATATTACAATGAGCAAAACCCTAGTTACTGATTTCCCTGAAATGCCCTTGGTTCAAATTCGAATCTTGGTCTTCTAGGCATCCATGTGATGTTTGTCCTTGTTGACAGCTAGCATTGATGATCTTGGACCCTTAATTTTGTTGTGGAGGACAAGGAATAGTTTTTGGGCGTTGATGTAGTCAAAGACATGTGATGGGTGAGCAGGGGAGGGGACAAAAGGGTGAGTGGTCGTTTTCTGGGTTGGGGGTTATGTTGGGAGTGTGGTAAGGAGTAAAACCCCCAATATTAATTGGGGTTTAAGTTAGAGATTAGGGCAATTAAAGCTGGGGGTTTTTAGGGTTTTTAGGATGAAGATGAATAAACAGGAGGTGTTTGATACGGTTTAGGTTAATTAAGTTTTTAAAAAAACGTTTACCACCAATTTTTTGTTTAACTAATTATTTAAAATCAGTTTAAAACAAGTGGATAGTGAGGTGGACAAGGGATGAAAGCTGATTGGATGAAAAGAATAAGTGGGCTACGTGTTAGTGTGGGAGTGGGTAATGGAAGTTTTCATGTCTGGCAGTTTTGGCCCCTTGACTCCTTTTGTCTTGCTACTTGATGAATAAACATTGTCAACGCCCAAATCATACTTAACAACTTTTGCCAACTTGCTGAAAATGGCCCAACATAGTTTCAAACTTTTTCCAAGGACCACTCATGTAATTTAAGCATTCTTCAAGGGCTAGATATGCATACTCTTGGTAATTTAGGGACCCCAATGTAATTTATGAGTTTTACAAGGGTATAAATTGCCAAGTCTTCCAAAGTTGAGGGATCATTCTTGCCAAATCTTCAAACTTCAAGGTCTTGATAGGAAAATCATGATTCGGGTCCGGTTCATTGTGCGGCTTCGTTTCCCGTGTTCGTTTTTTATTGATTCTTGTGATTTTTTTGTCTTTTCCTTAATATCCATTCCTAAAATACACAAGCAGCAAACACGAGCATATATTTGGTAGATTTAATGATATTTTATGCATTTTAAGCCCGATTTGGACTATGAGACTATGTATAAAAGCAGTCTCATCACTCCCCCATACTAAACCATTGCCGTGCCCTCACGCAATGCTAGAATAAAGTATCATAGCACCTCAAAAATTCATTTTTATTCACTTTATTGAAAGATAAACTAGCTATATTACTACTATCACTACTACTTGTGTTATAGACATAATGTATGATTTTCATCGCAAAATGGGACGTTTAGGTTCATAAAATAAGAACACGTGAATGCTTCGTTAGAAATAATTTCATCGTCCTCGATTTTCACCCCAATTCCATGCCAAGCGTGCAACGAGATCATTGTCATTATAAGTTAGTAATGCTAACACTACTCATATGCTCTAATAACGTACTTATCCTCCCATAATTCCTTAGTTGTATCTCTTATATTTTATTTTGTCTTGAATGTTTCACGAGGATACATTGTTTGACTTATGCGATAATAGAGATTTAGGTCTAAAAATAGAGTCCTAACGTTGTAACTAAGACCATCAAATCAATAACACGGTTTTATAACGGTTTTGAAATGATAGAGTTAATTATAAGTTACTATGTTAAAAAATTAAGTTGACAAGAAGAATCGATAAACACGGTTTTATAACGGTTTTGAACATGAGACTTATTACCAAGACTTTTATACGCCCCCTAACGGAAGGGCCTTATTATCTTTGGTTTACCTCCATCTTATATTCAAATTCGCCATGAAGCTTTTATTATGACTTCGGTCTTGCCTTGCCTTTTATTATCCGCCTCATCGGTGGTTTTATTAGCCAAAGACGTATATCCTCACGCTAAAGCAAATTTTGGATCTTTAAAGCTTCGAAGATTAAGGCTTGATTCACTTTCAATTTTGCATAGATTTTTCGGCCTTGTGGGGCTTCAAATTGTTTGCTAGATTTAGGTGAGCACTTGAAATCTTATTATTGGGTAAAGCTTTTGATTATTAGGGTGCCAATACGTCAAAACTGTGACGCTGGCGATACCTTAATGTCTTCCCAATTTAATTACACGGAAGCTACTAGAAAAGACTAGAAACCCAACAATCCTAACTAAACCACTAAGTCAATATTATTAAGCAAAAAATATTTACATGCGAAGGGAGAATAAGCAAACAACGAGAACACATGAGTTTTTGAAAGAATACGAGTATTCTACGTTTAGCATAGTAACTTATAACTAACTCTATCATTTCTCGTCCTCATTTAAGAGACTTAGCCTAATGTGTAGTTAAGGAATCAAAGCTAAGTGCTCACACGCACGGTCGAGTCAAAAATTACTCTTGTTCTCGCCATCGGAAAACCTACATTCGTGTCTTCAAACACTTATAAAACATGAGAAAAATTTTAAAATTTGGCCATTTTTAGCCTTATTTTGCAACAAAACGATAAACAAAAAGATAAACTTTGGAAAGCGCGAAGGTTTGGCAAGGCAAGTATCTATTCACCCCCCATACTAAAGTTAAACATTGTCCTCAATGTTTCGAGTCTAGGGGTGCAAACACCCCCATACTAGAGACGTAGTCGAATGCTTAATCTAGCATGAAAAGGGTGTAACCAATAAATTAATAGTCGTTTATGAAGTGTGCTATAAACCTAAGGTTAGAACATCAAAGGATATATCATTTGGATATTGGGAAAGTCTTCAAAGCAAACGATCGAGTGCTCCCATAAAACGAACACGAGAGGCTCCAATCGTGAAGATCATGATCTAAAAACCACAATGCACAAACAACCACGGAACAAAGGTTGGAAGGGCACACATCCCCTCACATTAAACTAATTAGAAAGCAATAATATTTACATGGATAAGCATGGGTCTCCCCCACGAGGCACCTTGTTTTTGATAACCGAGTCAAAAGCTCGACTCGAATCCCCATAAATGTGATCATTTAGGGATAATCATGGTGTGGTCAATTTTTAGTGGGGCTTACATGATAAACAAGGCCCAAAAGCATCTGGTATTAAGGACTAAGTCCTTTGATGGTGCAAAATACCGGGATCGAAGATAGCGTTCTCGTTTTCATTGGAAAAACAAATCAACCCCACTTCATCATGTGTCCACAAAAACCCAAAGGGTTTAAAGAAAATAGATGAGAAGAAATAGAAGGGTGAGACAATGGGTAAGTCATAAAAACCATGAGCTACTCGAGGTAGACTCGCACCAATCAAATAGAAAGATTTTCCATTTATTGCATCGGTGGAAGACCGAGATTTCCCCTTATAAGCAATTCCGGGATCAAATATCTCGTCCTCGGTGGAGAAAGGGGAGGTAACATAAGGGGCTTCCCCCACACTAAGTCCACACAAAGCATCGTCAAAAGGAGAAGACGAGCTTGTAGTACTCATAACACGTGGTGATGACGGAGTTAGCATTGTAGAAAAATCTTTTAAATCCAATTTAAAATCTTTTCCTTTTTCATCTTTTAAACTCTCCTTATGAAAACCCGATTTAATTATGTCAAAAATATTTGGTGTTTCTAAAGCAATGTTAGTCACACTAAAAATTCTCACATTTGAAAACCGTTTTGGTAAAGGTGGTGGCAAGTTCTCAAAACGTTTGTCAACAAAGAAAACTCCCCCATCGGGATCAACACATTCATCATCCGAAGAATCATTCGAGGTTGGAATCATAGGCTTAACACTCTTAACCTCCACCGGCAGAGGGGACGGAAAATCGTTTTTATCATCAACTCCTAAAACTCTTTTTGAAATCTTTTTGCAAATGTTTTTGATGGGATTGACATTGTACAAAGACGTGATAGAATACACATGAGAAAGTGTGGAGTTTTGAGTTGCATTGATGACGAGTTCTTCCTCATTGAAATGGAGAGTGATTTTTCTTGCATGCACATCGATAAGTGCCCTCGAGGTATCAAAAAATGATCGACCTAAAATTAGAGGAACTTTAGGATCGATGGGAATGTCAACAACAATAAAGTCTACGGGATAGTAGAACTTTCCAACTTTCACGAAGACGTCCTCGGCTACTCCACAAGCTAGAATCATAGAATGATCGGCCATCTCGATTGACATTCTTGAAGGAGTGAGATTGGGAAGATTGAGCGAATTAAAAATCTCAAGGGGCATCAAATTGATACTAGCACCAAGATCGGCCAAGGCGTAGCATTCTTCCATATCTTGTATAGCACATGGGATTAAAAACTTGCTGGGATCACCGAATTTTTTAGGTATGCGGCTAAGAAAAACCGATGAACAACTAGACGATTTTTGCAATTTCTCTTTGTTATTCAACATACTTTTGAAGTTCGCGGCAAATCGAGGCATCATGACCAAGGCGTCGGCAAAACTTATATTAAAATGCAAGTCACGAAACATTTTCATAAAAAGTTCAAATTGATAATTATTTTGTTCTTGTGCCTTTTCCTTGTCTCGTCTTGAAGGGTAAGTTAAGGGTGGTGTGGGTTGGGGCATAGGCATCGGCCTTGGAATCTCGGGTTCCATGATTGGTATGGGTTCAACCGTAGGTGTGGTTTGAGCGGTACTTCGTGGGCTTGGAATTTGCTCCTTTTCTACCACCACCTCGGGTTCTTTCTCTTTTTCCTTCTCCATAGAAGTACTTGGACGAGAAATGGGTTCTTTGAAAGTTTTACCACTACGAGTAGTAATGACCTTCAATTCTCCTTTCGGGTTCACGATGGTATCACTAGGAAGACCACCCGAAGAAGAAGGTTTACACATGATAGCTTCAAACATTTTGCCCATTCGGTCTTCAAACTTAGATTGCCTAGCATCCGCTTTTAACAATTCTTGCTTAATCTCATGTTGACTTTGCTCCATTTTTTGTTGATTTTGTTGGAGTCGTTGAACATTTCCTTCCATTTTATTAGCATGAGTCTTAAGTTCATTAGCAAGTTCGTTTTTAAGCTCGTTTTTCAACTCGGATCTTAAGCTAACCATTTCACATTGCATATTATCAAACTTAGCATCGTTTGCCTTAGCATAATTCAAAAACTCTCCTTGAAGATTTTTGATGTGATCATTTTGAAAACCTTGAGTCGTAGTTTGAAAATCACGGTTTTGGTTTTGGTTTGAAATTTGCCCATTTCCACTTTGATAATTACCCTTGTTGTAATTACGTTGATTGCCTTGATAATTACCACCTTGGTTGTTGTTTCGATAGTTATTAGCATTTTGATTTGGTGGAGCTTGATTTTGGCGGGAACCTTGACCGTTTTGGTTATAAGTTCCTGTGGCTATATAAGCACTCGAAGTGTTACCATCCGCGGTAATGCACTCGGAAATATAAAATTTTTCACTAAAAGACAAAACAGTTAATAATTAAAACCCTAATTATACTAAATTAATTCTAAAATTAAATAAAAAGTGAACAGTAAAAACTTTTAAAACCAAAAATCTTAAAATCTTTTTCTAAGTCTAGGAAAATTATTAAAACTGAAAAATAACAATTTTTACCATTAAATGCCAAAAACAGAAATATTAAAAGTATTAAAAATAGCTATAAAACCTAAAAATAGTAAATAAACAGTAATAAAAAATCTAATTTAACTGAAAAATCACAAATTAAATTAGAAAAATAACAAAACTGGCTTCAATGTCTAACTCCTAAATGAGTGCACTAAAGACAAAAATTCTAGGTTTCTGATAGTGACATGTGATCAAGTTTGTCTTTTTGCTGAGCAGTGGTAAAATTGTGCAAGCAGGGGGAACTATGTTCCCACTGATAGTGTATTTTCTTGGTCAGTTGACCAATTGAGCTTAGGAAAGCTTGTGCTTGGATTTCTTGGGCAATGGGGGCACTCCCACAACCAGTTGGGTTGTGGGAAGTCAAGTAAACAAGAAAAGACTCAAGTCTTTCACAAAAATTACACACAAATAGGCAATATAGTTACTGATTAGGCATGCACTTTTCTGATGAACAGTTGACTTTATATACTTGCACAAACACGAATTTCAAAGCTTCAATTCTTGCACTCAATCCAAACAAATGACATATAATCAATTGCAAACCCTAGGGTGAACCAATATCTAACATATAACAAGATTTGATGAACAAATTTCAACAAATTCAGTCCCTAAAAGGACTTACTGATTTTTACCACTTGAATGCAATTTTTAGTACACAAATACTTTCAAAAACCTACCAAACTGAAAACCCTACTATCATGCAACTTACTACAACCTAATGAGTGATTATATCAGGATTTTAAACAAGATTTATGCAATTTGACCCAGTTTAAACCCTAATCCAAACACACCCTTAAAATTCAGAAACTAAAAATTATCAAACCAATCCTAATCAAACTCTACTCAAACTGATCCTAATCTATCTAGACATGCATAGCAACCCTAATCAAGCATGAACAAACAGGAAAATCAACATTTGAACACCTTTCATATAATTTCACACAAATCATAATTTTCAGAAAAATGAAAATAAGGTACAAGGGATTTACCTTATGGGACCCACATCCAGGTCCCACAATGGCTGCATAGCCATCTCCAAACAGGCCCGGGCCTGTGCTGATCCTTGGATAACAATCAAGTCTTCACAAAATTCCTGCTAAGAACAATAAATGGAAACAATATATCTAACTTTTCTGATTTTTGAACCTTTTCACAATCTTTTCAAACAATTTTCTCAAATATTCTTCCTTTCAAAACACTTAAACAAAACTCTCACAAACTTGGAAAACCACTTTTGGAACAAGATATATCAAAACACCTTATTTTTCAGAAACTTTGAAAAAGGAATGATTTTGAAAATCTTTGAACCAATGTTAAAATAATGGAACTCAGCTTCTAGCAACCTTAATACCAACTTCTATCAATCATAAAAGGAATTATATTTTAAAAAAATACCAACTTTATATTGCATAAAAAGGGATTACAAAAGAAATTTTGCTAGAAAAACTTGAACCAAGGGGAATGTACATGCACATCCCCTATTTATACTACTACTTGGACTATTCTAGAATTTTAAATAAAATATTACAATGAGCAAAACCCTAGTTACTGGTTTCCCAGAAATGTCCTTGGTTCAAATTCGAATCTTGGTCTTCTAGGCATCCATGTGATGTTTGTCTTTGTTGACAGCTAGCATTGATGATCTTGGACCCTTAATTTTGTTGTGGAGGACAAGGAATAGTTTTTGGGCGTTGATGTAGTCAAAGACATGTGATGGGTGAGCAGGGGAGGGGACAAAAGGGTGAGTGGTCGTTTTCTGGGTTGGGGGTTGTGTTGGGAGTGGGGTAAGGAGTAAAACCCCCAATATTAATTGGGGTTTAAGTTAGAGATTAGGGCAATTAAAGCTGGGGGTTTTTAGGGTTTTTAGGATGAAGATGAATAAACAGGAGGTGTTAGATTCGGTTTAGGTTAATTAAGTTTTCAAAAAAACGTTTACCACCAATTTTTTGTTTAACTAATTATTTAAAATCAGTTTAAAACAAGTGGATAGTGAGGTGGACAAGGGATGAAAGCTGATTGGATGAAAAGAATAAGTGGGCTACTTGTCAGTGTGGGAGTGGGTAATGGAAGTTTTCATGTCTGGCAGTTTTGACCCCTTGACTCTTTTGTCTTGCTACTTGATGAATAAACATTGTCAACGCCCAAATCATACTTAACAACTTTTGCCAACTTGCTGAAAATGGCCCATCATAGTTTCAAACTTTTTCCAAGGACCACTCATGTAATTTAAGCATTCTTCAAGGGCTAGATATGCATACTCTTGGTAATTTAGGGACCCCAATGTAATTTATGAGTTTTACAAGGGTATAAATTGCCAAGTCTTCAAAAGTTGAGGGATCATTCTTGCCAAATCTTCAAACTTCAAGGTCTTGATAGGAAAATCATGATTCGGGTCCGGTTCATTGTGCGGCTTCGTTTTCCGTGTTTGTTTTTGATTGATTCTTGTGATTTTTTTGTCTTTTCCTCAATATCCGTTCCTAAAATACACAAGCAGCAAACACGAGCATATATTTGGCAGATTTAATGATATTTTATGCATTTTAAGCCCGGTTTGGACGATGAGACAATGTATAAAAGCAGTCTCATCACATAGGCTAAAAAGATCCTTATAGCTTCAATCCTTGCAACTGGTGCAAAGACCTCCTCATAGTCTATCCCCTCCTCTTGTGTATATCCCTGAGCCACTAACCTTGCCTTGTTTCTGTCCACAATTCCTCTTTCATCTCTCTTGTTTCTTAGAAACCATCTTTTCCCTATAGGTCTGACATATCTGGGACAATCAACCAGCTCCCAAACATCCTGAATTGCAAATTGGTGAAGCTCATCCTGCATTGCTTCCACCCAACTTGGTTCTTTGAGAGCATCAAATATCTTCTTGGGTTCCTGTTGTGACAGAAAACAGGCAAACAAACATGCTTGCACAAGAGGGGTATCAACCTTCTTGTGAATATTGGCAATAAACCCACCAAGACCTTGATGAGATCTTCTAGTCTGAACAGGAGTCATAATATCACCAATGATTTGAGAAGTGGGGTGATTCTTCATAGTAGAAGTGAGAACTCCTCCTTCAAAAAGTCTGGTGTCCTCAACTTCATTCTCCATGTTGCCAATATCTTTTTCTTCAGACTCTCTTTCATCAACATGAGGATGAACCTCTTCATATAAATTGGAAGGTTCACCTTGTTCAAAAATGGAAGAGAAAAGATGTGCAGAAGTGTTGTCAACGTCTGAACCTTGTTTGTCAGCGTGTGAGCTAACAACGCTTGAACTATTGTTGTCAACGTCTGAGCCATCAACGTCTGAATTGGTCTTGTCAGTGCTAGATTTGCCTTTGTCAGCGCCTGAAGGACCATGCATGTTGTTATCTGGTGGTACTTGGGGACCACCATTATCTTTACCAGCAGCAGCAAAAGCATCTGTCCATATGGAGATTGTAACATATTCTTGTATAGGAGATGACTTATCTGCTTGTGATCCAACCTTTTCATGAACCTGTGTACCTGAAACATCAACAACTTGTTCTTCCACAACACTTGAAGTTACCTTCACAATGTCTGGATTAGTGACATGCATATAATTTAAAGCTCTAGATAAAGGTTCCAAGTCAAACAACCAATTAGGACCACTTTCAGGATCACTAGGTTTATTCTCTAATAACCTAACATGTACTCTTTCAAGTATACGTTTTTCCTCTTTAAGATAAACCCTATATCCCTTGCTCTGCACTGAATACCCCATGAAGTAGCCTTCATCACCTTTTGCACTAAATTTACCTAAGGCATCACTAGTGTCTAAAACTACTACATGACAACCAAAAGGTCTGAGAAAACCAATATTAGGTTTTCTTCCCCAAAGTAACTCATAAGGTGTTCTGTTCTGAATTTTGTTAACCAATGCTCTATTTTGAACATAACAAGCTGTATTAACAGCCTCAGCCCAAAAGGCTATAGGAAAATGAGCATCAGCCAACATGGTTCTGGCTGCTTCAATTAGGGTTCTATTTTTCCTCTCAGCAACCCCATTTTGCTGTGGGGTTCTGGCAACACTGAATTGCCTAGTAATTCCTTTCCTTGCACAGAAATCATCTAACTTTTTATTCCTAAATTCACCACCATTATCACTCCTAAGTATTTTAACTTCATTGCCAGATTTCTTCTCAATCTGAGTGATAAAATCAATTAAAGTATCAGCTGTATCACTCTTCGTAGCTAGAAAGAAGGTCCAAGTAAACCTAGAAAAGTCATATGTGATGACAAAGCAATAGGACTTTCCATTCAAACTTTCTATATTGGTTGGACTAAAGAGGTCCATATGAAGCAAATGAAGAGGTCTAGTACTAGAGTGCACCTGTTTGGACTTGAATGAGACCTTGTGCTGCTTGCCTTTAAGACATGCAACACAAGAGTGGTCATTGTGGAAGGCCTTCTCAAGCAAACCATCAACCAAGCCAAGTCTCACAAGCCTGTTTATATTCTTAAAATTTATGTGCCCTAGTCTCCTGTGCCACAAATTACTTTCATCTACTGAAGCTTTAGCATAAAAACAAGACATATTGTTATTCATTCTAATCCCATTCAGATTCACATTGTATATGTCCTTATGCCTAGGTGTTCTATAGTCAATATATTTCTCATCAGGGATCTTATAATCCTTGCTTAACACCAAACATTCAGTATCAATAAACAGAACTTTATTTTTGTTATCACAAACTTGTGATACACTAAAAAGATTGTAGTCAAGTTCCTTTACCAAAAATACGTTCTCAAAACGTAAGTTCTTGGTGAGAAGGGTTCCTTTGCATGTGATAGTACCATATCCGCCTCTAAAGTAAACCTTATCACCATCCTTAATGGGAGTGAAGTTTGTGAGATAATCTTCCTTCCCTGTCATGTGCCTTGAGCATCCACTATCCCAATATCCATAATCATTGACCTGTTTTTGAATGCCCTGCACATAAAGAAAACAAATTAGTTTTCTTTGGGAACCCAAGCCTTAGAAGACTTGGATTCATCTGGTTGTTCAATAAGAACAGACTTAGTTCTTATAACAACCCCATTTTCATCCTTCTTAGGATGAAATACCCAATTAACCCCAATAGGTTTTGTAATGACCTTTGAAATGTAATTAAATCTGTTGCAGGTCATTAAAATCCCATTATCATTAGGGTTTTGATCTTTCTTTGGTCTCCATGTTAAGCTTGAAGAAGCTTTAAACCCCTTACCCTGTGGTTGCAAATATTTAGGTCTGGTCATGTTTTTGTCAGCGTTGGAATTGGTCTTGTCAACGCCGAAATTTCCCTTGTCAGCGTTGAACCTAGGGTTTGCTACAAAAACCCATTGCCTATTAGACCAAGTATTTGTCTTTTGAAATGGTCTTTGTCCATGAGTGTTAGACCCTCTAGTGAAGAATGGGGCAGGTCTAATCACTTGTGGACTTTGCTGCACACAAGGTTTGGGTCTGACAACGTTTGACTTTCTAACAACGTTGACTTTGTTCCTGTGAGCGCTGAATTTGTTCCTGACAGCTCTGACTTTGGGAGCGTTGACATACTTATATGCCAAGTGTGAAAAGCTACCACAAGTGTAACAGGCTTTTCTAGACACAACCCTAGGTCTAGAAGAGAAGAAGCATGTTCCATCATTGCTAACTTGGCTCTTAGGTGACCTAGTATTCCTATACATCTCTGCATACTTAATGCTAGGTTTTCTAACAGTGTTTGAGCCAAGGTCCACAACTTTACCAGTGATTGGGTTTGTAACCTTAATATGAGTTGACTCATTAGGACTTTCACATAGTAAGCCACCCTTAACAAATAAGGTAGGGTTAGCCTTCTTCCATTCATTTAGGTCAGTCAACTTTTGTTGATACTCTTCAACAGGGGTGACAACTCTTGGTGGAGGAATGAATTCCTCCTCTTGGAGTTCTGGCAAACCAGTCCAAGATAGGTCCTTTTGTTGGACACCATAGAAGTCACCAGCTGGTGGTGGAACCACAAAGTAGTCTTGCATCCCAATCCCAGTCATGTCCTTAGGATCCCTTTGTTTACTCACACATTCTCCTAGGGTTTGTGTTGCCTTATCAAATCTCTGGATTTTAAGGCCAACATTATCTTTGTTTTTAATGGCTTCATCTAATTTAGCCTGTAACTCACCATTAACCCTTTCCATGATGTTTCTAATATCCATACTAGCATTTAACTCATGTTTTAAGATATTTATTTTATCTTTTAAGTCAAATTCCATTTTCTTGTATCCAGAAACTGTCTTCTCAGTTTGAGTGAGAGCTAGTTGGTAATTAGACAGTTTGCATCTTTCAGTACTCACATCACTTAATAATCTTAATACCTCTTTGTTAAGTTTCTCAGTGTTTAACCTACAACCTTTACTACAAAAAGCATCATCGTATACCTCATTATCAGATGAAGAGGAGGAGTGTGCCATGAGAGCATATTCAACACGCTCTTCTTCTTCAATTTCAGCAACCAAAGCTTTATCCTCTTCCATATCCTTAGCTAGATAGCTCCAATCCCATCCCATACCATCAATTACTTGAACTGCAACCATAGCTTTAGGATCCTGAGCCTTAACAATTTGACTTGAGGGTTTACCAGCATCAGATCTTCTAGGAGATCTGCATTCCCTCATGAAGTGCCCCATACGATGACAGTTGTAGCACTCAACTTTGGATTTATCAAATCCAGCTGTGTCTTTTGCATTGAAGGTCATCTTCTTCTAAAACCTTCTGTTCCACCTGTTTGCTCTTATATTAGCAAGAGCCATGTTCCACTTAATGTCCATCTCTTCCAAGTGCTCATCACTTATCTGCTCAAGGTCCTCATATGTAATCACTGAACCATTGGGCAAAGAATCAATATAAGCACATACAGTATCCAAATCCAAACCAGCAGGTTTAACTCTTGGTGAGTCACTTTTCAATGTGTCAGCATCTGAAAAGGAGACGTTGACAGGACATGTTCCAGCGCTGACACATGATGATCCAGTAACTGGATGCATGTAGGAGTCCTTCTGATTGAATTGACCTTCACTATGAGAGAAGAAGGCCATGTTACCGTTGGTAGACTTGCTTCCATGCTCTAAAAGAGTTTCATCTTCCAACAGCCTCAGTTTGTTGTAGATGTCATCAAACGTGGAACTTTTGTAAGTATTATTGGCAAGAATAGATCTTGCCTCAATCTTCCACGCCTCACCAAGACTTTTAAGAAAGGTAGCATTAATGTCAACATCACCAAGTTGTGTCCCCATGAAGGACAATTTGCTTGTAATGTCAAGCAATCTGCTTCTCACACTACTAAGCTTTTCATTAGGTTGAGCCTTGAAGACAGCATAATCATGCATAAGTTGCTTCTTCTTCTCTTCCTTAGTATCTTCATTGCCACCATATGCAACTTCAAGAGCTGCCCATAGGTCTTTAGCAGATTCATAACCTCTATATTTATGCGGGTTCTCTTGTCCTAAAGAGAGTTTCAGAATATTTAGGGTTTTCACGTCAACCCTTTTCTTTGCTATGTCTTCAGCAGACCCATCTCTACCATCTTCAGGCTTTTCTTTCTTATCTGCTTTAGAACATCCAGCAACAGCTGCTCTTCCAGCAATAGCATCAGCAATCTTTTGGGCTTTATTGAATGTGTTTCCATATTCAATAATCTCCCAGAGTGTGTAGTCATAGATCCCTAGATATTGCTCAAAGTTGAATTTCCATAATTCAAAGTTGGTTGCATCAAGCATGGGAATCTTGATGTTTGGTAAAGGTGAGGAGGAGGAGGTTAGTTGTGGATTTAACATGATGTTGTTAGGGTTTTTGAGAAAATTAGGGTTTTGGTGATTTTTAGGGTTTCTTGTGTTCTTTAAGATCAAAAGTTCCTCTACAAGCTCTGATACAACTTGTTGATCCCAAACTTAGATCGATTTAGCTTTATGTATACGAGATTAGATCAAGTAATACACTTAGAGAAACCTTTGTATATGTTTATGACAATCTAAGTGTTATGCGGAATTAACACTTAAACAAGAACACAATGATATAAACAAACTTTCACTTTGATTAATGATATCAAACTTGCTTACAATGAAAGTAGTTTACGTATGAAAACTTATATTGAACATTAACCTAAAGGTCTTCTTTTATAGACATAAGAAGCCTTGTACAATAATCTACGTATCAACTATTCTAGGTAAAGATAAATATAGAAAATACATTGTTGTTCCTATCTTTACTAGAAGTAATCTAGAATACAATAAACGCGTAAAGTATATCTTCCCATCAGTGCTTGTCTTTAATGTATCAACGCTTGACTTTATCTTGTCAACGCTTGAGCTATCAGCGTTTGTTTTGCTCCTGTCAACGCTTGTTTTACTCTTGTCAGCGCTCAAGTAGATTGGCTATAATTTATTCCCAACAATCCTCCCCTAAACTTGATATTCACTCTAATGATCAAGTTTCTGAATAAACATTAAGAACTAGGAGAAATCTTACAAACCTTCTCATATTGGTAATAAATAAATCTGATCAAGTCTTTTGCCACGTCACTTGAATAATCAATTTCCAGCTGAGTGTTCTTCATCTTCTCCAAGATATCATTGGATATGAAATACTGACCATCCACAAGTAGATACTCAGCAAACTTTGTAGAACTCAAATAATAAACACCAGCAGCTGAATACAATCTCCATTGAAGACCACTGAGATCATCTTCAAGATCCTTCCAAATAGCAGGATCCTTATCTTTTGATCCACACATTCTCTTGAATGTGGACCTCAATTTTATTCCATTGGCTGAAGTTGGTGCTTCAGCCTCATACTTGACCTCTAACAACCTCCATAGGTCTACCAAGTCTTATCTGTCAAAACTTGCAAACAAAGATATAAGGGTGGTAAAAGTGTGCACCTCTTTTCCATACTTGCCAATCTTCCAAAATCCACATTCATCTTCTTCATAGCTCACAATTGGATTTCTAGAATCTAGTGGTAACACTTGTACCATATCTGAAGCTTCTAATGGTGAGAGCTTGAGACTCTTTCTTATGACAGCTTCACTTGGATGCAATGGATCCATATCTTTGGGAAACTCAAGAGAAATTCCCTTTTTCACTGGTCTGGGAACAAACATTGCTTTCTTGAGCTCCATTTCCTCTACAAGCTCTTCTTTTCTTTCATCAGAAAGAAGTCTTAGAGTGTTTGCTTCCTGCACTCTAACCCAAATGGGATAAGCTCTACATTCCAACTCATCAAATGTCAATGCCTTCAATTTCTGATAAGTCCACCCTGTTCCATGACACCTGAGCAACATGCAGTACAACTCCCTTCTATCCCTTTTCAACTCTGAGAGAACATTGCTTGCCTTGTGTTTCAAAATGACCTGGCAATCCTTTTGTACTTTGAGAAGAATCTCCAAACCCCATATCTGATCTGAAATGGTCCAGTGTGGATTCTCCATACATCTTTCTTCCCAAGCATGATACATTTGAACCACCTCTGGCATATCAAAATCAACCTGCAATTTCAACTCTCTCAATTTCTCCTTGGCCAACTCATCTCCATACTCAAGTCTTTCTGGCTGTTCTATGATCATAACACTTGAGTCTGAGCTGGCTTCATCCCTTCCCTCTTGCTCTTCTGAAGTGACAATAAAAGGTGATTCACCCACCTTTTTCTTTTCTTGTTCCACAATTTGTGCAGCCAACCTTCTATCAAATTTAATTTGTGCTGCATTCTTTGGAACAACCTCTTCTACCATAATACCCTTACCCTTATCTAATGGATCAATTGTTGGTAAGGTAGATGGTGATACCTGTGAAGAAACCTCTTTGATGATGGATGATGACTGGGATACATCACCCTCATTTGCAGGTCTGTCAACGCCCAATTCTGCTTTATCAGCGCCCAAGATACTCATGTCAGCGTTCAAATTCCCTTTATCAACGCTCAAATTTCCTGCCTCAGCGCCTTTTGCAATTTCCTCCAACATGGTTGTAAATGATAAATTTAAGTTTTTTTAGGAAAGACTAGAGACGTATCAAAACCTGTCTGTTTCTACAAACTTGTTAGGGCCTCAGCAACATCCAAAGATTGACCATCATGGCTGCCCTTATCACTCACATTTATTTGTTCATCCTCCCCTTTGGAAGATTCCTCCATCCCTCTCCTTGCACTAGCAGTCTCCAAAATAACAATCCTCTCCCTCAATTGCTTGAGTTCAAGGCCTTGTGTGCTGACAACTTGTACCAAGTCTGCGTTTTGCTTTTGCAAGCTCATGCAGACAGCCGTCAATTCTATTAGGGTCATTGGTTCCAATCTGCCCTCGTCTAAAATGGGTATTTGACCTCCCAAATCATATTCATTGGGCATGGATGAGGTCTTAATTATGGTGGGACTGCCTTGGCCAGCTTCTAAGCCAGAACCAATAGTCCCAGCCTCATCCATAGCACCAACTACACTTGTGGTGGTGGTTCTCTCTGCTACATGGCTAGGACCACTAGAGGAGAACACTCCAGTAGTCCTTTGGCATTTTTGGAACCTATATTGTGTTGGTGGAGATGATGATGTGGATTGGGTGGATGTGGGTTGGTTAAGGGGTGTTTGGGTCTGTGAAGGTTGAGTGTCAACGTTTGAAACAGGCACATCAACGCCAACATTTAACGTGTCAGCGTCGAAGGGTTCTTGGTCAATTTGCATATGTTGAGGTGAAGGTAATGGTTCAGGTATTGGGTCAATTTCGGGTTGAGGGTCAGGTTGGGGTTGAGCTGCTGCAATGACAGCAAGCATAGCTTGGGTTAAGGGTAGGTCACGATGTGGGGGTGAGTTCATCTTCATTAAAATTGCTTTCTTTTGCACAGGGATCTCATAAAAATCATTATGATCCATTGTGCAGTATCCTTGGACATCAAAAACCATTTGTAAAAATCTGGGATAAGCTAAAGTCATTTTATTCCCTTTATTTTTACACATGCCCTCAAAAATCATTTTGGAATAATTAAATTTTTGCCCAGTAGCAATGCACACAATAGCACTTGCAATAGATCTATTGATCTCATTGTGTGTAGTGCACTTGGGACTCAAACATTGTAGGAGGACATGTATTAGGTACTTCCAGGCTGGGGGAAACTCCTGTTTATGATATTTATTTAAAGTTCCTTCATTAGGAAAAGGATAACCCAAAGCCCGTAGCCCTTGTTCTATTTCACTAATGGGAAGGGTGGTTATACCATCAGCATCATCAAGATGCAAGGCTTGGCGTACCAAAGCCTCAGTAACCACCCAAGTTCTCCCATGAACAATAAAAGATAATGTAGTCACTATATTAACTGTTGAGGAACTGACAGTGTTCCAAAACTGTTTAATATGTGTGACAGGAATGAGTGGTGCATGAGAAAGAGCATACCTAATAGGAGATGCGTTCAAATACGCCACCATTTGTGTGTATTGGGGAAACAGAGTATCATCAGCATCAAGATACGCGATCATGTTGTGTTGGCTTCTGAACCCTAATTCTAAATCGGATGGTTTAAACTTTGGTGCCATTGTTGAAAGCTGTTAAAAATGATTGATGAAGATGAAGTTGATAAGAGAAAATTATGTTAGACAAGAATAATAGGTACCCTGTTTAAAAATAGGAGCCAAATATATAGGAGAAGAAAATGCATGTGATTGGCCCAAAAATAGGCAAGTATTTTCAAAATGTAATCATGAAAATATTGATAAATAATAAGTTTATCTCATGCATTAAATGAAAGTTATCAACTCCCAAAATTACGGCCTAAAAATATGTCAAAAAGTAACAACTGGGTAGGTCCCATTGAGTGTCAACGGTCAAAAATAACCTATCAACGCCCAACGGCTATATTCTTGTCAACGTTTGCCACAGCCATGTCAACGTCTAAATTGGTCACAACAACGCTTGGAAAAATACTTGTCAGCGTCCAAAAATAAAAATGTTTAAAAATGAAAAATGACCTTAACAAAGTAATTTATCATAGAGAAGATAACCAAAAAGCTGATAATTATTATAGGGCGGCAAACACTGTCCAGTTATGCACACTTGCTTATGCAAGATAGACATAACAGTCCTCTAGTGTCCCTTGCTAACCAAAACTCTTAACAACTAAGTTACCTTATAAAATTCCTTGTTACTCCCAGGTAAATCCCATAACAAAATCATTCCCAAGTCTCCCAACAGACCACAACCAATTCTAGGCCAAAAATGTCTTGGCAGCATTCATAGTTTATCAACTTTGCATGCTACAGTGCCTCACGATTTAGTAAAACTAACTCATACTCACCTGTGGACACAATCTAGAATTGTGATAAGAGTATCATATGGATACCCAAACATCCTAAAGGTTCCTAAAACCTCCCCTTAAACTATGATACATAAGTTGCTAAAAACATGCATGAACATAAAAAATTTATGTCAAGATAGGAATTAAAAATTCCAACCATCATCCATAAACAAAAACATGCTCAAATGCTTCTCCAATGATCCATAAGCAACTCTGTATTCAATGGTATACTGCTAAAATCACCTGCACATTTAGATTGAAAACCACAAAACTAACATTTGTTGCTGACAACGCCCCGATAACACATGACAGCGTTGAGGGAAGCTTTGTCAACGTTAGACAAATATATTGCTGACAACGTTACAAAAACACCTATCAGCGTTCAAGCAACCTTTGTCAGTGTTAGAAAAATATAGTGGAAAATCTAAATTATCAAAAGACCAATAACAATGCATTATCCTGTACATACTTTTACAAAAAGACTCCAAAACACATATTATGTGAGATTGATCATTCCAATACTTGTTACCAAGTATTGAAACCTCCCAGCATCAAAAGGTTTAGTTAGTAAATCTGACACATTTTCTTCTATGTCAACCCTATCTGGTTGTATTAAACCCTTTTCAAAACAATCTCTTATAAAATGGTGTCTAATTTCTATGTGTTTAGTTTTAGAATGATGTACAGGATTCTTAATAATGCATAAAGTGCTGTTATTGTCAACAAATATCTTGGTATGCATGAAATTATACCCATAGTCCAACAGCTGGTTCTAAATCCACAAAACTTGTCCACAACAAGCAGCTGCAGCTACATACTCAGCTTTAGTTGTAGAATTAGCCACCACTGTTTGTTTCTTGCATTGCCAAGATATCAACCTGCTCCCAAGAAAATGACATCCACCAGTTGTGGATTTCCTATCAAATTTATCACCTCCATAGTCACTGTCTGAATATGAAATCAGCTCCAATGGTGAATCTTTTGGGTACCACAAACCAAGACTAGGATAACATCTTAGGTACCTAAAGATCCTCTTCACAACATAAAGGTGACATTATTTGGGAGTCACTTGATGGCGTGCACAAGCACACACAGTAAACATGATGTCAGGTCTGGAGGCTGTAAGGTACATCAAATATCCTATCATGGATCTATAGTGCCTTACATCAACATCTTTCCCATCTCAAATCTTTCCCCAAGGGTGTTCTCTATCCATAGGAGTAGTAGCCCTCTTTTCATGTGGAGAAAAGCCAAATTTCTTCAAGATCTCTGCGACATACTTATCCTGGGAGATGAAAATACCATTTTCTTTCTGCTGAAATTGTAAACCAAGAAAGAAGTTCATCTCTCCCATAGCACTCATCTTGAACTTGTCTGTCATAAGCTTGGAGAAATCCTCACTCATCTTTGGATCAGTAGACTCAAAAATGATGTCATCAACATAGACCTGAACAAGCAACACATCCTTACCTTTCTTCTTTGTAAATAGTGTCTGATCTATGGTGCCCCTTTTGAATCCATTGTCCACTAGGTAAGTAGACAAAGTACCATACCATGCTCTTGGGGCTTGATGAAGTCCATACATAGCCTTCTTGACTCTATACACTTTGTCTGGATTCTCTGGATCCTCAAAACCAGGAGGTTGCATCAAATAGACCTCCTCAACAATTGTACCATAGAGGAAGGCACTCTTGACATCCATTGGATAGACAGTGAAGCCCATGCAGGATGCATAGTGATGTTTGTAAATTCACACTCGTTTAGGAAAACAAGGTAAAAGCGGTAAGTATTAAGCGTACGTTTAGGAAAACGTAAACACTTATGACCCAAAATAGGGATCGTTCTCGAGGAGGCTAGTGCGTTGTGTAATGAATTGATTAATGTTTGTGATTATATTGAGAAAAGAAGAAAATAGAAATGGGGTGAGAAGACAATGACGGTTACGAAGACGGATCGAGCTAAGACGAAAAGGCGTTCACGTAAAACCGTAAAAACTACAAAATTAAAAATTTTGAACCTAAAAATTAATTAAAAGCTAAAACTAAGTCTTAAACAATATAAATAAGAATAAAAATCCAATAAAAATATTTTAAAACCTTTTATTAATTAAATATTCAATTTTAAATGCTAATTAAAGCCCTAAAATTAAATATAATTAATCAAAATGTCCAAAATATGATTTTATTGAACAAATAACTTACTTATATTATCTAAAGACTAAAAAGTATTTTTCCTAAATTTTAAAAACTATTTTTCTATTTTTAAATCATTAAAAACTATTTTAAAACTAAAATAATTATGAAAAATAATAAAATAATGCCAAAAATAATTTGACAATTTTAAAAATCCTAATTTACTCTAATGAACAGTAGAAAAATGAAAAAGTTTGAAAAATATAAAAATTTTCACTAAAAGACAAAACAGTTAATAATTAAAACCCTAATTATACTAGATTAATTCTAAAAATTAAATAAAAAGTGAACAGTAAAAACTTTTAAAACCAAAAATCTTAAAATCGTTGTCTAAGTCTAGGAAAATTATTAAAACTGAAAAATAACAATTTTTACCACTAAATGCCAAAAACAGAAATATTAAAAGTATTTAAAATAGCTATAAAACCTAAAAAATAGTAAATGAACAGTAATAAAAAATCTAATTTAACTGAAAAATCACAAATTAAATTAGAAAAATAACAAAACTGGCTTCAATGTCTAACTCCTAAATAAGTGCACTAAAGACAAAAATTCTAGGTTTCTGATAGTGACATGTGACCAAGTTTGTCTTTTTGCTGAGCAGTGGTAAAATTGTGCAAGCAGGGGGAACTATGTTCCCACTTATAGTGTATTTTCTTGGTCAGTTGACCAATTGAGCTTAGGAAAGCTTGTGCTTGGATTTCTTGGGCAATGGGGGCACTCCCATAACCAGTTGGGTTGTGGGAAGTCAAGTAAACAAGAAAAGACTCAAGTCTTTCACAAAAATTACACACAAATAGGCAATAAAGTTACTGATTAGGCATGCACTTTTCTGATGAACAGTTGACTTTATATACTTGCACAAACACGAATTTAAAAGCTTCAATTCTTGCACTCAATCCAAACAAATGACATATAATCAATTGCAAACCCTAGGGTGAACCAATATCTAACATATAACAAGATTTGATGAACAAATTTCAACAAATTCAGTCCCTAAAAGGACTTACTGATTTTGACCACTTGAATGCAATTTTTAGTACACAAATACTTTCAAAAACCTACCAAACTGAAAACCCTACTATCATGCAACTTACTACAACCTAATGAGTGATTATATCAGGATTTTAAACAAGATTTATGCAATTTGACCCAGTTTAAACCCTAATCCAAACACACCCTTAATATTCAGAAACTAAAAATTATCAAACCAATCCTAATCAAACTCTACTCAAACTGATCCTAATCTATCTAGACATGCATAGCAACCCTAATCAAGCATGAACAAACAGGAAAATCAACATTTGAACACCTTTCATATAATTTCACACAAATCACAATTTTTAGAAAAATGAAAATAAGGAACAAGGGATTTACCTTGTGGGACCCACATCCAGGTCCATAATGGCTGCATAGCCATCTCCAAACAGGCCCGGGCCAGTGCTGATCCTTGGATAACAATCAAGTCTTCACAAAATTCCTGCTAAGAACAACAAATGGAAACAATATATCCAACTTTTCTGATTTTTGAACCTTTTCACAATCTTTTCAAACAATTTTCTCAAATATTCTTCCTTTCAAAACACTTAAACAAAACTCTCACAAACTTGGAAAACCACTTTTGGAACAAGATATATCAAAACACCCTATTTTTCATAAACTTCGAAAAAGGAATGATTTTTGAAAATCTTTGAACCAATGTTAAAATAATGAAACTCAGCTTCTAGCAACCTTAATACCAACTTCTATCAATCATAAAAGGAATTATATTTTTAAAAAAATACCAACTTTATATTGCCTAAAAAGGGATTACAAAAGAAATTTTGTTAGAAAAACTGGAACCAAGGGGAATGTACATGCACATCCCCTATTTATACTACTACTTGGACTATTCTAGAATTTTAAATAAAATATTACAATGAGCAAAACCCTAGTTACTGATTTCCCTGAAATGCCCTTGGTTCAAATTCGAATCTTGGTCTTCTAGGCATCCATGTGATGTTTGTCCTTGTTGACAGCTAGCATTGATGATCTTGGACCCTTAATTTTGTTGTGGAGGACAAGGAATAGTTTTTGGGCGTTGATGTAGTCAAAGACATGTGATGGGTGAGCAGGGGAGGGGACAAAAGGGTGAGTGGTCGTTTTCTGGGTTGGGGGTTGTGTTGGGAGTGTGGTAAGGAGTAAAACCCCCAATATTAATTGGGGTTTAAGTTAGAGATTTGGGCAATTAAAGCTGGGGGTTTTTAGGGTTTTTAGGATGAAGATGAATAAACAGGAGGTGTTTGATTCGGTTTAGGTTAATTAAGTTTTTAAAAAAACGTTTACCACCAATTTTTTGTTTAACTAATTATTTAAAATCAGTTTAAAACAAGTGGATAGTGAGGTGGACAAGGGATGAAAGCTGATTGGATGAAAAGAATAAGTGGGCTACGTGTTAGTGTGGGAGTGGGTAATAGAAGTTTTCATGTCTGGCAGTTTTGGCCCCTTGACTCCTTTTGTCTTGCTACTTGATGAATAAACATTGTCAACGCCCAAATCATACTTAACAACTTTTGCCAACTTGCTGAAAATGGCCCATCATAGTTTCAAACTTTTTCCAAGGACCACTCATGTAATTTAAGCATTCTTCAAGGGCTAGATATGCATACACTTGGTAATTTAGGGACCCAAATGTAATTTATGAGTTTTACAAGGGTATAAATTGCCAAGTCTTCCAAAGTTGAGGGATCATTCTTGCCAAATCTTCAAACTTCAAGGTCTTGATAGGAAAATCATGATTCGGGTCCGGTTCATTGTGCGGCTTCGTTTCCCGTGTTCGTTTTTTATTGATTCTTGTGATTTTTTTGTCTTTTCCTCAATATTCGTTCCTAAAATACACAAGCAGCAAACACGAGCATATATTTGGTAGATTTAAAGATATTTTATGCATTTTAAGCCCGGTTTGGACGATGAGACTATGTATAAAAGCAGTCTCATCACTCCCCCATACTAAACCATTGTCGTGCCCTCACGCAATGCTAGAATAAAGTATCGTAGCACCTCCTAAATTCATTTTTATTCACTTTATTGAAAGATAAATAGCTATATTACTACTATCACTACTACTTGTGTTATAGACATAATGTATGATTTTCATCGCAAAATGGGACGTTTAGGTTCATAAAATAAGAACACGTGAATGCTTCGTTAGAAATAATTTCATCGTCGTCGATTTTCACCCCAATTCCATGCCAAGCGTGCAACGAGATCATTGTCATTATAAGTTAGTAATGCTAACACTAATCATATGCTCTAATAACGTACTTATCCTCCCATAATTCCTAAGTTGTATCTCTTATATTTTATTTTGTCTTGAATGTTTCACGAGGATACATTGTTTGACTTATGCGATAATAGAGATTTAGGTCTAAAAATAGAGTCCTAACGGTGTAACTAAGGCCATCAAATCAATAACCCCTCCTAATAGACAACGATGTTAAAAAATTAAGTTGACAAGAAGAATCGATAAACGCGGTTTTATAACGGTTTTGAACATGAGACTTATTACCAAGACTTTTATACGCCCCCTAACGGAAGGGCCTTATTATCTTTGGTTTACCTCCATCTTTTATTCAACTTCGCCATGAAGCTTTTATTATGACTTCGGTCTTGCCTTGCCTTTTATTATCCGCCTCATCGGTGGTTTTATTAGCCAAAGACGTATATCCTCACGCTAAAGAGAATTTTGGATCTTTAAAGCTTCGAAGATTAAGGCTTGATTCACTTTCAATTTTGCAAAGATTTTTCGGCCTTGTGGGGCTTCAAATTGTTTGCTAGATTTAGGTGAGCACTTGAAATCTTATTATTGGGTAAAGCTTTCGATTATTAGGGTGCCAATACTTCAAAACTGTGACGCTGGCGATACCTTAATGTCTTCCCAATTTAATTACACCGAAGCTACTAGAAAAGACTAGAAACCCAACAATCCTAACTAGACCGCTAAGTCAATATCTATTAAGCAAAAAATATTTACATGCGAAGGGAGAATAAGCAAACAACGAGAACACATGAGTTTTTGAAAGAATACGAGTATTCTACGTTTAGCATAGTAACTTATAATTAACTCTATCATTTCTCGTCCTCATTTAAGAGACTTAGCCTAATGTGTAGTTAAGGAATCAAAGCTAAGTGCTCACACGCACGGTCGAGTCAAAAATTACTCTTATTCTCGCCATCGGAAAACCTACATTCGTGTCTTCAAACACTTATAAAACATGAGAAAATTTTTAAAATTTGGCCATTTTTAGCCTTATTTTGCAACAAAACGATAAACAAAAAGATAAACTTTGGAAAGCGCGAAGGTTTGGCAAGGCAAGTATCTATTCACCCCCCATACTAAAGTTAAACATTGTCCTCAATGTTTCGAGTCTAGGGGTGCAAACACCCCCATACTAGAGACGTAGTCGAATGCTTAATCTAGCATGGAAAGGGTGTAACCAATAAATTAATAGCCGTTTATGAAGTGTGCTATAAACCTAAGGTTAGAACATCAAAGGATATATCATTTGGATATTGGGAAAGTCTTCAAAGCAAACGATCGAGTGCTCCCATAAAACGAACACGAGAGGCTCCAATCGTGAAGATCATGATCTAAAAACCACAATGCACAAAAAAACACGGAACAAAGGTTGGAAGGGCACAAATCCCCTCACATTAAACTAATTAGAAAGCAATAATATTTACATGGATAAGCATGGGTCTCCCCCACGAGGCACCTTGTTTTTGATAACCGAGTCAAAAGCTCGACTCGAATCCTCATAAATGTGATCATTTAGGGATAATCATGGTGTAGTCAATTTTTAGTGGGGCTTACATGATAAACAAGGCCCAAAAGCAACCGGTATTAAGGACTAAGTCCTTTGATGGTGCAAAATACCAGGATCGAAGATGGCGTTCTCGTTTTCATTGGAAAAACAAATCAACGCCACTTCATCATGTGTCCACAAAACCCAAAGGGTTTAAAGAAAATAGATGAGAAGAAATAGAAGGGTGGGACAATGGGTAAGTCATAAAAACCATGAGCTACTCGAGGTAGACTCGCACCAATCAAATAGAAAGATTTTCCATTTATTGCATCGGTGGAAGACCGAGATTTCCCTTTATAAGCAATTCCGGGATCAAATATCTCGTCCTCGGTGGAGAAAGGGGAGGGAACATAAGGGGCTTCCCCCACACTAAGTCCACACAAAGCATCGTCAAAAGGAGAAGACGAGCTTGTAGTACTCAAAACACGTGGTGATGACGGAGTTAGCATTGTAGAAAAATCTTTTAAATCCAATTTAAAATCTTTTCCTTTTTCATCTTTTAAACTCTTCTTATGAAAACCCGATTTAATTATATTTGGTGTTTCTAAAGCATTGTTAGTCACACTAAAAATTCTCACATTTGAAAACCGTTTTGGTAAAGGTGGTAGCAAGTTCTCAAAACGTTTGTCAACAAAGAAAACTCCCCCATCGGGATCAACACATTCATCATCCAAAGAATCATTCAAGGTTGGAATCATAGGCTTAACACTCTTAACCTCCACCGACGGAGGGGACGAAAAATCGTTTTTATCATCAACTCCTAAAACTCTTTTTGAAATCTTTTTGCAAATGTTTTTGATGGGATTGACATTGTACAAAGACGTGATAGAATTCACATGAGAAAGTGTGGAGTTTTGAGTTGCATTAATGACGAGTTCTTCCTCATTGAAACGAAGAGTGATTTTTCTTGCATGCACATCGATAAGTGCCCTCGAGGTATCCAAAAATGATCGACCTAAAATTAGAGGAACTTTAGGATCGATGGGAATGTCAACAACAATAAAGTCTACGGGATAGTAGAACTTTCCAACTTTCACGAAGACGTCCTCGGCTACTCCACAAGCTAGAATCGTAGAATGATCGGCCATCTCGATTGACATCCTTGAAGGAGTGAGATTGGGAAGATTGAGCGAATTAAAAATCTCAAGGGGCATCAAATTGATACTAGCACCAAGATCGGCCAAGGCGTAGCATTCTTCCATATCTTGTATAGCACATGGGATTAAAAACTTGCCGGGATCATCGAATTTTTTAGGTATGCGGCTAAGAAAAACCGATGAACAACTAGACGATTTTTGCAATTTCTCTTTGTTATTCAACATACTTTTGAAGTTCGCGGCAAATCGAGGCATCATGACCAAGGCGTCGGCAAAACTTATATTAAAATGCAAGTCACGAAACATTTTCATAAAAAGTTCAAATTGATAATTATTTTGTTCTTGTGCCTTTTCCTTGTCTCGTCTTGAAGGGTAAGTTAAGGGTGGTGTGGGTTGGGGCATAGGCATCGGCCTTGGAATCTCGGGTTCCATGATTGGTATGGGTTCAACCGTAGGTGTGGTTTGAGCGGTACTACGTGGGCTTGGAATTTGCTCCTTTTCTACCACCACCTCGGGTTCTTTCTCTTTTTCCTTCTCCATAGAAGTACTTGGACGAGAAATGGCATCTGCAACTAAGAGGGAGCAGTAGATCGTCGATGGAAGAGCCATGTCAGTCAATTTCTATTGGGACTTCTATGGATTATGGATTCGACTAGAGGTTCTTTGAAAGTTTTACCACTACGAGTAGTAATAACCTTCAATTCTCCTTTCGGGTTCACGATGGTATCACTAGGAAGACCACCCGAAGAAGAAGGTTTACACATGATAGCTTCAAACATTTTGCCCATTCGGTCTTCAAACTTAGATTGCCTAGCATCCGCTTTTAACAATTCTTGCTTAATCTCATGTTGACTTTGCTCCATTTTTTGTTGATTTTGTTGGAGTCGTTGAACATTTCCTTCCATTTTATTAGCATGAGTCTTAAGTTCATTAGCAAGTTCGTTTTTAAGCTCGTTTTTCAACTCGGATCTTAAGCTAACCATTTCACGTTGCATATTATCAAACTTAGCATCGTTTGCCTTAGCATAATTCAAAAACTCTCCTTGAAGATTTTTGGTGTGATCATTTTGAAAACCTTGAGTCGTAGTTTGAAAATCACGGTTTTGGTTTTGGTTTGAAATTTGCCCATTTCCACTTTGATAATTACCCTTGTTGTAATTACGTTGATTGCCTTGATAATTACCACCTTGGTTGTTGTTTCGATAGTTATTAGCATTTTGATTTGGTGGAGCTTGATTTTGGCGGGAACCTTGACCGTTTTGGTTATAAGTTCCCGTGGCTATATAAGCACTCGAAGTGTTACCATCCGCGGTAATGCACTCGGAAAGATCATGAGCTCCACCACACGACAAACAACTCTTAGCAAACGCTTTAACCGAAGCGGAATTCGAAGCTTCTTGAGCTTTCCAATGGGACATAAGAGTCGAAAACCTATCGAAAAACCGATTTTCCTCATTAGCTTCATCTTGTAATGCATTAATGCTACGAGACGATGGTGACGATAATGAACCCAATTTGGTAACACTCGGTGTGTTAAGAGGGCTATAAACCTTAGACCTATTTTCAATTATCACCAAAGCTTCCTCAACCGTTTTACACAAAAAATTACCACCCGCGGCGGCATTTAAATAATCTCTTTCATGATCATTAAGTCCATCGTAAAACGTGTCAATTTGATGCAAGTCGGAAAAACCGCGATGAGGACATTCATGTAACATTTCCTTAAACCTATTCCAAGCCGTTGAAAAACTTTCATTTGATTCTTGTGAAAATTTTGAAATCTCATTTTTCAAATGCGTAGTCTAGAGGGCGGAAAAAATTGGTTCACGAACTTTGAAACAAGATCCTTCCACGTCAATATAGAATTGGGTGGCTCTTTCTCTAACCAAATTTTAGCAGGCCCCGCTAAGGAATACGGAAAAAGCATCATCTTAATCGAGTCATTCGAGACATCCTTAAATTTGCAAGTGGCGGTAAGACGATTGAATTGGCGGATATGGTTGTGGGGATTGTCCTTCTCATCACCACGGAATTTGTTGTTTTGGATCATCGAAAACAAAACCGTTTTAACCTCAAAATTCTCCGCAAGGATAGCGGGAATCACAATCGCTTCTCCATAACCCTCGGTGGGTGCTTGAAACAACTCCATCATAGTTCGATTAGCCATTTGTGCTTCTTTCACTACGATGGTTTCGTCAATAGGATACTCCTCACTAGAATGATTTGGAGTGGGAGTTTTGTTCTTTCGTTTACGTGCACGTCTTGCTTGATTACGAGTTAGCATAAACGTCACGTACAACGAGGGGACGAGCAAAGAAGATTCTTTTTGGTGTTTTTTATTTTTCAATTTTTTTGTGGTTTTTGATTGTATTAACCTTTTTGGAAATTGGTGAAATGTATTAGGTAGACACAAATCTACAAATCTCCTCTTTAATCAAATCTCTCGATTAAAGAAGCCTCAAGGAATGAAAACGATCACGTGAAGTGAACGCCTTCGATGACTTTAGAACGATGGTGGAACACCAAATCGTTCAAGAGGGTTTAATCAACTGAAACCAAGAAAATATATATGATATGTAATAATACTTTGGGCGGCAAAACCCTCGATTAGCTTTCAATCTCAAAATACGCACAAGCAAGCGAAGGAAACGAGGCTGCGCGAAGCACTTAAGAGCCTTTTTCCTTTAGGTCGTGAAATACAACCGCCTTATACCCACCTTATAGTTTGTATTTTTCAAATCGAGCTTCACGAAAGTATTTATCTATTTTTTCCTTTTTCTTTGGTTTGAGATTCGAATACAATGATTGGGTAATGACCTCCCAAGTCAAGGTTGTGATTTCTCACGTATTTGGAGTACTTGTGAATTTATTGTTCTACGTATACAATATAGTAATAATATTCACACAAAAACCGAAAACCGATAATACGTATTAGTAAAGTGCTACTAATACAAATACTAATTATGGTTAGTATAAAAAAAACAACAATTGTTCAATCAAAACACAACACGCCTCCACGGCAGCGGCGCCAAAATTGATGTTTGTAAATTCACACTCGTTTAGGAAAACGAGGTAAAAGCGGTAAGTATTAAGCGAACGTTTAGGAAAACGTAAACACTTATGACCCAAAATAGGGATCGTTCTCGAGGAGGCTAGTGAGTTGTGTAATGAATTGATTAATGTTTATGATTATATTGAGAAAAGAAGAAAATAGAAATGGGGTGAGAAGACAATGACGGTTACGAATACGGATCGAGCTAAGACGAAAAGGCGTTCACGTAAAACCGTAAAAACTACAAAATTAAAAATTTTGAACCTAAAAATTAATTAAAAGCTAAAACTAAGTCTTAAACAATATAAATAAGAATAAAAATCCAATAAAAATATTTTAAAACCTTTTATTAATTAAATATTCAATTTTAAATGCTAATTAAAGCCCTAAAATTAAATATAATTAATCAAAATGTCCAAAATATGATTTTATTGAACAAATAACTTACTTATATTATCTAAAGACTAAAAAGTATTTTTCCTAAATTTTAAAAACTATTTTTCTATTTTTAAATCACTAAAAACTATTTTAAAACTAAAATAATTATGAAAAATAATAAAATAATGCCAAAAATAATTTGACAATTTTAAAAATCCTAATTTACTCTAATGAACAGTAGAAAAATGAAAAAGTTTGAAAAATATAAAATTTTTCACTAAAAGACAAAACAGTTAATAATTAAAACCCTAATTATACTAAATTAATTCTAAAAATTAAATAAAAAGTGAACAGTAAAAACTTTTAAAACCAAAAATCTTAAAACCTTTTTCTAAGTCTAGGAAAATTATTAAAACTGAAAAATAACAATTTTTACCACTAAATGCCAAAAACAGAAATATTAAAAGTATTTAAAATAGCTAAAAAACCTAAAAAATAGTAAATGAACAGTAATAAAAAATCTAATTTAACTGAAAAATCACAAATTAAATTAGAAAAATAACAAAACTGGCTTCAATGTCTAACTCCTAAATAAGTGCACTAAAGACAAAAATTCTAGGTTTCTGATAGTGACATGTGACCAAGTTTGTCTTTTTGCTGAGCAGTGGTAAAATTGTGCAAGCAGGGGGAACTATGTTCCCACTGATAGTGTATTTTCTTGGTCAGTTGACCAATTGAGCTTAGGAAAGCTTGTGCTTGGATTTCTTGGGCAATGGGGGCACTCCCACAACCAGTTGGGTTGTGTGAAGTCAAGTAAACAAGAAAAGACTCAAGTCTTTCACAAAAATTACACACACATAGGCAATAAAGTTACTGATTAGGCATGCACTTTTCTGATGAACAGTTGACTTTATATACTTGCACAAAGACGAATTTCAAAGCTTCAATTCTTGCACTCAATCGAAACAAATGACATATAATCAATTGCAAACCCTAGGGTGAACCAATATCTAACATATAACAAGATTTGATGAACAAATTTAAACAAATTCAATCCCTAAAAGGACTTACTGATTTTGACCACTTGAATGCAATTTTTAGTACACAAATACTTTCAAAAACCTACCAAACTGAAAACCCTACTATCATGCAACTTACTACAACCTAATGAGTGATTATATCAGGATTTTAAACAAGATTTATGCAATTTGACCCAGTTTAAACCCTAATCCAAACACACCCTTAAAATTCAGAAACTAAAAATTATCAAACCAATCCTAATCAAACTCTACTCAAACTGATCCTAATCTATCTAGACATGCATAGCAACCCTAATCAAGCATGAACAAACAGGAAAATCAACATTTGAACACCTTTCATATAATTTCACACAAATCACAATTTTCAGAAAAATGAAAATAAGGTACAAGGAATTTACCTTGTGGGACCCACATCCAGGTCCCACAATGGCTGCATAGCCATCTCCAAACAGGCCCGGGCCTGCGCTGATCCTTGGATAACAATCAAGTCTTCACAAAATTCCTGCTAAGAACAACAAATGGAAACAATATATCCAACTTTTCTGATTTTTGAACCTTATCACAATCTTTTCAAACAATTTTCTCAAATATTCTTCCTTTCAAAACACTTAAACAAAACTCTCACAAACTTGGAAAACCACTTTTGGAACAAGATATATCAAAACACCCTATTTTTCAGAAACTTTGAAAAAGGAATGATTTTGAAAATCTTTGAACCAATGTTAAAATAATGGAACTCAGCTTCTAGCAACCTTAATACCAACTTCTATCAATCATAAAAGGAATTATATTTTAAAAAAATACCAACTTTATATTGCATAAAAAGGGATTACAAAAGAAATTTTGCTAGAAAAACTAGAACCAAGGGGAATGTACATGCACATCCCCTATTTATACTACTACTTGGACTATTCTAGAATTTTAAATAAAATATTACAATGAGCAAAACCCTAGTTACTGATTTCCCTGAAATGCCCTTGGTTCAAATTCGAATCTTGGTCTTCTAGGCATCCATGTGATGTTTGTCATTGTTGACAACTAGCATTGATGATCTTGGACCCTTAATCTTGTTGTGGAGGACAAGGAATAGTTTTTGGGCGTTGATGTAGTCAAAGACATGTGATGGGTGAGCAGGGGAGGGGACAAAAGGGTGAGTGGTCGTTTTCTGGGTTGGGGGTTGTGTTGGGAGTGGGGTAAGGAGTAAAACCCCCAATATTAATTAGGGTTTAAGTTAGAGATTAAGGCAATTAAAGCTGGGGGTTTTTAGGGTTTTTAGGATGAAGATGAATAAACAAGAGGTGTTAGATTCGGTTTAGGTTAATTAAGTTTTCAAAAAAACGTTTACCACCAATTTTTGTTTAAATAATTATTTAAAATCAGTTTAAAACAAGTGGATAGTGAGGTGGAC
Source organism: Glebionis coronaria (assembly GCA_025667525.1). Lineage (NCBI taxonomy): Eukaryota > Viridiplantae > Streptophyta > Magnoliopsida > Asterales > Asteraceae > Glebionis > Glebionis coronaria. The sequence goes on along the minus strand of CM046878.1, from coordinate 547,301,731 downwards.
AAGGGATGAAAGCTGATTGGATGAAAAGAATAAGTGGGCTACTTGTTAGTGTGGGAGTGGGTAATGGAAGTTTTCATGTCTGGCAGTTTTGGCCCCTTGACTCCTTTTGTCTTGCTACTTGATGAATAAACATTGTCAACGCCCAAATCATACTTAACAACTTTTGCCAACTTGCTGAAAATGGCCCATCATAGTTTCAAACTTTTTCCAAGGACCACTCATGTAATTTAAGCATTCTTCAAGGGCTAGATATGCATACTCTTGGTAATTTAGGGACCCCAATGTAATTTATTAGTTTTACAAGGGTATAAATTGCCAAGTCTTCCAAAGTTGAGGGATCATTCTTGCCAAATCTTCAAACTTCAAGGTCTTGATAGGAAAATCATTATTCGGGTCCGGTTCATTGTGCGGCTTCGTTTCCCGTGTTTGTTTTTGATTGATTCTTGTGATTTTTTTGTCTTTTCCTCAATATCCGTTCCTAAAATACACAAGCAGCAAACACGAGCATATATTTGGCAGATTTAATGATATTTTATGCATTTTAAGCCCGATTTGGATGATGAGACAATGTATAAAAGCAGTCTCATCACATAGGCTAAAAAGATCCTTATAGCTTCAATCCTTGCAACTGGTGCAAAGACCTCCTCATAGTCTATCCCCTCCTCTTGTGTATATCCCTGAGCCACTAACCTTGCCTTGTTTCTGACCACCATTCCTCTTTCATCTCTCTTGTTTCTTAGAAACCATATTTTCCCTATAGGTCTGACATATCTGGGACAATCAACAAGCTCCCAAACATCCTGAATTGCAAATTGGTGAAGCTCATCCTGCATTGCTTCCACCCAACTTGGTTCTTTGAGAGCATCAAATATCTTCTTGGGTTCCTGTTGTGACAGAAAACAGGCAAACAAACATGCTTGCACAAGAGGGGTATCAACCTTCTTGTGAATATTGGCAATAAACCCACCAAGACCTTGATGAGATCTTCTAGTCTGAACAGGAGTCATAATATCACCAATGATTTGAGAAGTGGGGTGATTCTTCATAGTATAAGTGAGAACTCCTCCTTCAAAAAGTCTGGTGTCCTCAACCTCATTCTCCATGTTGCCAATATCTTCTTCTTCAGACTCTCTTTCATCAACATGAGGATGAACCTCTTCATATAAATTGGAAGGTTCACCTTGTTCAAAAATGGAAGAGAAAAGATGTGCAGAAGTGTTGTCAACGTCTGAACCTTGTTTGTTAGCGTGTGAGCTAACAACGCTTGAACTATTGTTGTCAATGTCTGAGCCATCAACGTCTGAATTGGTCTTGTCAGCGCTAGATTTGCCTTTGTCAGCGCCTGAAGGACCATGCATGTTGTTATCTGGTGGTACTTGGGGACCACCATTATCTTTACCACCAGCAGCAGCAGCAGCAAAAGCATCTGTCCATATGGGGATTGTAACATATTCTTCTAAAGGAGATGACTTTTCTGCTTGTGATCCAACCTTTTCATGAACCTATGTACCTGAAACATCAACAACTTGTTCTTCCACAACACTTGAAGTTACCTTCACAATGTCTGGATTAGTGATATGCATATAATTTAAAGCTCTAGATAAAGGTTCCAAGTCAAACAACCAATTAGGACCACTTTCAGGATCACTAGGTTTATTCTCTAAAAACCTAACATGTACTCTTTCAAGTATACGTTTTTCCTCTTTAAGATAAACCCTATATCCCTTGCTCTGCACTGAATACCCCATGAAGTCGCCTTCATCACCTTTTGCACTAAATTTACCTAAGGCATCACTAGTGTCTAAAACTACTACATGACAACCAAAAGGTCTGAGAAAACCAATATTAGGTTTTCTTCCCCAAAGTAACTCATAAGGTGTTTTGTTCTGAATTTTGTTAACCAATGCTCTATTTTGAACATAACAAGCTGTATTAACAGCCTCAGCCCAAAAGGCTATAGGAAAATGAGCATTAACCAACATGGTTCTGGCTGCTTCAATTAGGGTTCTATTTTTCCTCTCAGCAACCCCATTTTGCTGTGGGGTTCTGGCAACACTGAATTGCCTAGTAATTCCTTTCCTTGCACAGAAATCATCTAACTTTTTATTCCTAAATTCACCACCATTATCACTCCTAAGTATTTTAACTTCATTGCGAGATTTCTTCTCAATCTGAGTGATAAAATCAATTAAAGTATCAGTTGTATCACTCTTCGTAGCTAGAAAGAAGGTCCAAGTAAACCTAGAAAAGTCATATGTGATGACAAAGCAATAGGACTTTCCATTCAAACTTTCTATATTGGTTGGACCAAATAGGTCCATATGAAGCAAATGAAGAGGTCTAGTACTAGAGTGCACCTGTTTGGACTTGAATGAGACCTTGTGCTGCTTGCCTTTAAGACATGCAACACAAGAGTGGTCATTGTGGAAGGCCTTCTCAGGCAAACCATCAACCAAGCCAAGTCTCACAAGCCTGTTTATATTCTTAAAATTTATGTGCCCTAGTCTCCTGTGCCACAAATTACTTTCATCTACTGAAGCTTTAGCATAAAAACAAGACATATTGTTATTCATTCTAATCCCATTCAGATTCACATTGTATATGTCCTTATGCCTAGGTGTTCTATAGTCAATATATTTCTCATCAGGGATCTTATAATCCTTGCTTAACACCAAACATTCAGTATCAGTAAACAGAACTTTATTTTTGTTATCACAAACTTGTGATACACTAAAAAGATTGTAGTCAAGTTCCTTTACCAAAAATACGTTCTCAAAACGTAAGTTCTTGGTGAGAAGGGTTCCTTTGCATGTGATAGTACCATATCCGCCTCTAAAGTAAACCTTATCACCATCCTTAATGGGAGTGAAGTTTGTGAGATAATCTTCCTTCCCTGTCATGTGCCTTGAGCATCCACTATCCCAATATCCATAATTATTGACCTGTTTTTGAATGCCCTGCACATAAAGAAAACAAATTAGTTTTCTTTGGGAAGCCAAGCCTTAGAAGACTTGGATTCATCTGGTTGTTCAATAAGAACAGACTTATTCTCATAACAACCCCATTTTCATCCTTCTTAGGATGAAATACCCAATTAACCCCAATAGGTTTTGTAATGACCTTTGAAATGTAATTAAATCTGTTGCAGGTCATTAAAATCCCATTATCATTAGGGTTTTGATCTTTCTTTGGTCTCCATGTTAAGCTTGAAGAAGCTTTAGACCCCTTACCCTGTGGTTGCAAATATTTAGGTCTGGTCATGTTTTTGTCAGCGTTGGAATTGGTCTTGTCAACACTGAAATTTCCCTTGTCAGCGTTGAACCTAGGGTTTGCTACAAAAACCCATTGCCTATTAGACCAAGTATTTGTCTTTTGAAATGGTCTTTGTCCATGAGGGTTAGACCCTCTAGTGAAGAATGGGGCAGGTCTAATCACTTGTGGACTTTGCTGCACACAAGGTTTGGTTCTGACAACGTTTGACTTTCTAACAACGTTGACTTTGTTCCTGTGAGCGCTGAATTTGTTCCTGTCAGCTCTGACTTTGGGAGCGTTGACACACTTATATGCCAAGTGTGAAAAGCTACCACAAGTGTAACAGGCTTTTCTAGACACAACCCTAGGTCTAGAAGAGAAGAAGCCTGTTCCATCATTGCTAACTTGGCCCTTAGGTGACCTAGTATTCCTATACATCTCTGCATACTTAATGCTAGGTTTTCTAACAGTGTTTGAGCCAAGGTCCACAGCTTTACCAGTGATTGGGTTTGTAACCTTAATATGAGTTGACTCATTAGGACTTTCACATAGTAAGCCACCCTTAACAAATAAGGTAGGGTTAGCTTTCTTCCATTCATTTAGGCCAGTCAACTTTTGTTGATACTCGTCAACAGGGGTGACAACTCTTGGTGGAGGAATGAATTCCTCCTCTTGGAGTTCTGTCATACCAGTCCAAGATAAGTCCTTTTGTTGGACACCATAGAAGTCACCAGCTGGTGGTGGAACCACAGAGTAGTCTTGCATCCCAATCCCATTCATGTCCTTAGGATCCCTTTGTTTACTCACACATTCTCCTAGGTTTTGTGTTGCCTTATCAAATCTCTGGATTTTAAGGCCAACATTATCTTTGTTTTAATGGCTTCATCTAATTTAGCCTGTAACTCACCATTAACCCTTTCCATGATGTTTCTAATATCCATACTAGCATTTAACTCATGTTTTAAGATATTTATTTTATCTTTTAAGTCAAATTCCATTTTCTTGTATTCAGAAACTGTCTTCTTAGTTTGAGTGAGAGCTAGTTGGTAATTAGACAGTTTGCATCTTTCAGTACTCACATCACTTAATAATCTTAACACCTCTTTGTTAAGTTTCTTAGTGTTTAACCTACAACCTTTACTACAAAAAGCATCATCGTATACCTTATTATTAGATAAAGAGGAGGAGTGTGCCATGAGAGCATATTCAACATGCTCTTCTTCTTCAATTTCAGCAACCAAAGCTTTATCCTCTTCCATATCCTTAGGCAGATAGCTCCAATCCCATCCCATACCATCAATTCCTTGAACTGCAACCATGGCTTTAGGATCCCGGGCCTTAACAATTTGACTTGAGGGTTTACCAGCATCAGATCTTCTAGGAAATCTGCATTCCCTCATGAAGTGCCCCATACGATGACAGTTGTAGCACTCAACTTTGGATTTATCAAATCCAGCTGTGTCTTTTGCATTGAAGGTCATCTTCTTCTAAAACCTTCTGTTCCACCTGTTTGCTCTTATACTAGCAAGAGCCATGTTCCACTTAATGTCCATCTCTTCCAAGTGCTCATCACTTATCTGCTCAAGGTCCTTATATGTAATCACTGAACCATTGGGCAAAGAAGCAATATAAGCACATACAGTATCCAAATCCAAACCAGCAGGTTTAACTCTTGGTGAGTCACTTTTGAATGTGTCAGCGTCTGAAAAGGAGACGTTGACAGGACATGTTCCAGCGCTGACACATGATGATCCAGTAACTGGATGCATGTAGGAGTCCTTCTGATTGAATTGACCTTCACTATGAGAGAAGAAGGCCATGTTACTGTTGGTAGACTTGCTTCCATGCTCTAAAAGAGTTTCATCTTCCAACAGCCTCAGTTTGTTGTAGATGTCATCAAACGTGGAACTTTTGTAAGTATTATTGGCAAGAATAGATCTTGCCTCAATCTTCCACGCCTCACCAAGACTTTTAAGAAGGTAGCATTAATGTCAACATCACCAAGTTGTGTCCCCATGAAGGACAATTTGCTTGTAATGTCAAGCAATCTGCTTCTCACACTACTAAGCTTTTCATTAGGTTGAGCCTTGAAGACAGCATAATCATGCATAAGTTACTTCTTCTTCTCTTCCTTAGTATCTTCATTGCCACCATATGCAACTTCAAGAGCTGCCCAAAGGTCTTTAGTAGATTCATAACCTCTATATTTATGCTGGTTCTCTTGTCCCAAAGAGAGTTTCAGAATATTTAGGGTTTTCATGTCAACCCTTTTCTTTGCTATGTCTTCAGCAGACACAGCTCTACCATCTTCAGGCTTTTCTTTCTTATCTACTTCAGAACATCCAGCAACAGCTGCTCTTCCAGCAATAGCATCAACAATCTTTTGGGCTTTATTGAATGTGTTTCCATATTCAATAATCTCCCAGAGTGTGTAGTCATAGATCCCTAGATATTTCTCAAAGTTGAATTTCCATAATTCAAAGTTGGTTGCATCAAGCATGGGAATCTTGATGTTTGGTAAAGGTGGGGAGGAGGAGGTTAGTTCTGGATTTGACATGATGTTGTTAGGGTTTTTGAGAAAATTAGGGTTTTGGTGATTTTTAGGGTTTCTTGTGTTCTTTAAGATCAAAAGTTCCAATTAGCTTTATGTATACCAAAAGTGGTTCCAATCTGCCCTACTTGACCTTTGTGAGGAATATTTAGGGTACCTTTATTTTGGGATCAACAAGGTAGAGCTGTGGATCATCAACAAGGTAGAGCTGTGATCTAATCTCGTATACATAAAGCTAAATACGAGGGCATGTGTTAGCAATATATATGTAGACGAGGACAGATTGGAACCAACTTTTTGAGTTTATGCGTTCAAATACGCCACCACTTGTTGATCCCAAACTTAGATCGATTTAGCTTTATGTATACGAGATTAGATCAAGTAATACACTTAGAGAAACCTTTGTATATGTTTATGACAATCTAAGTGTTATGCGGAATTAACACTTAAACAAGAACACAATGATATAAACAAACTTTCACTTTGATTAATGATATCAAACTTGCTTACAATGAAAGTAGTTTGTTGGGACTTAGGGATCTTGAGTTGATATGACAAAACAAGATGAAGGACCTATTAGCAAATAGTTAGCTTATATAGTAAGCTAGGGTTGTGATGTAACCCTAGTACCTCTATTATATAAAGAGGGTACCACCTTGGTTGTTATTCATTCATTCATATACAATGTAAACTAAAGGTGTGTGTGTGTTCCTCCTGGTGTCGAGCCTATAAGGTACCAGGAGCTAGTAGTCAGTAGCTTATTAGTAGTTTATGAATAAGAAAGCCTTGTTCATAACTTTGATTGTGTTTGTTATTATGTTCCGCTGTGCATTACAATCATTGTTATATATCTCAGATGAGTCTAGATCCTAAGACTCAACAAGTGGTATCAGAGCTTGTTGGCTCTCGATCTGGTTGATCTACAAGGTTTTCATGTTACTGTTATTTTTCTGTTTTTGAATAAAGATGTTCTTGCTGATCTAGGGTTTTTCCCAACAAACCCTAGATGATTCGTGTTTGATGTTACTGTTGTTATTTGAGGTTGTTGCTGTGTTTGATCAAAGAAGGCAGCAGGTTTGTGCTTGATGGTGGTCATACTGGTTTTGGTGAGTTGATCCTCGATCAACGATGAACCCTAGTGTGATCTATGGTGATCGATGTTTATAGCTGCTGTGATTTTTGATATTAGGGTTTTTCAGCAACCTTAAGATCAATATTACAAAAAGTTCGGTTACATTTGTTGCTGCTAATCAATTTACTTAAAAAAAAATTTCAAGGTGATTTAGGGTTTCAATGAATCCTAAACGTGATCAAGAAATAATTGGAAGGCAGCAGGAGTTGTGATTCAGAAACATATCACAGAACTTTGAGGGTAGAAGTTTTTGAGATGGGTTTTCTGATGATAGTAGGGTTTTCTTTCAAACCCTAAATACATGAAATAGGCAACGAGGGTACTGCTGCTGCAAGAAAATGGCTGAGTGGTCCTTGTTTCACATGGGCGAGAGGTGTGCAAAAGATGTTAACTGATGCTAGCATTTTCTGTCTTGTCTATGGTCCTCTGAAAAAGCAATCACGTGAGTAAAAGGGAATATTATTTGGCCATATCTGGTGGGTGATTTATGAAGAAAATGTGCTTCACGTATAGAAACAGTTATGGTCTACAATGGTCAAACGCATGTGTCAGGTATAATCGGCATGATTTTTGGGTCCAAATATGGTATGTTCTTTATTCACTTTTCTTTGTTTTCTAAAGTCAATGGAGTGACATATAGATGCTTAATATATGGGATAGCAGTTATGGTTCGTGAGACACAAATGGGATTCACATGTTTCTTGTTTGTGAATATATACTTCCCATATATAAGTTTCTACTTATCCCATTTAAAGTGCTAATTCTATGGAGATTGAACTTGATAAGGTCAAATGCATATAATTATGAATGGAAGGTTTTATTGCCTGCGTGATTTTTGGAGGTAAATGCACATTATAGGACTTTGTTTCTTTCCTTCTAAGACGTGTGATGTGCTGTACATGGAAGATGTATGTTGCGTATTTTATGGGATACAGGAATGAAACGCGTTATTGGCTAAAAAGGTGGGAAAATATACATTATATATGATTTAAGGGGAAGCATGGTATCTACTTATGAACGTCATATATAATGCTACAGTTATGAGGATGTGAGATTCATGTGTGGGTCAATATGTGATTCCTATTGTATAGGGATTATTTTTCCTTATTCCATAAATACCTCCGTAAATGACGTGGTCTTTTGAAGATACAGTTTGGTTTTAGGAGGAAAATAAGGAAAAGATTATATTTGAACGTGGGAGATAATGAGGAAGTATATTGAACGTGTGCTGGTATGGTCTCATCTATTTCAGGCATTTATTTATTTGTCGATTGGTTGATTTCTTCTTAAATATAGGATATACATTTTGGACGTAAAGAAGATCTGATCACGTTTGTGTTATTATATGGGTTATGTGATATGGGTTGAATAATGTATTAAACATGTTGGACTAAAGTTTGTGACTGCAAATCAGCAACAGTATTAGTGACAATTCTTGTGTCACTAAAAGTTTGGAGGGAAGATATTGTTGATATCAGCAACAGCTTCGGCATCAGTATAGCGACAGTGGTGACAGTTGGTTAAAAAAAATAAAAAAAAAGAAAAAAAAAGAAAAAGAAGAAGGGGTTTTGAGATGCTACTAGTAGATTTTTGTTCTTCCTACTGGTGAGCTATGGTTCCTACTGGTCCTATATTCATGTTGGTTGTGTTCTTGGTTCCTCCTAGTAATATTCGATGTTTCCTCCTGGTTGAATCATCGGTTCCTACTGCTCGGTTACTACTAGTTGGTTTCTACTGGTCCGTACCACTGGTTGGATTCTTACTAGTTTGTTCCTACTGGTAGGCTTCGGTTCTTACTTGGTTATGGTTCCTACTGGCTTGTTGTATACTAACTTTCTTTGGTCGGTTTTGGTTCCTTCTAGTCAAGTAAGATTCATACTACTATGATTTAGTGACTAGTCTGATGTCGCTACTGTTACTGGAGGAGGAGTTCTCAGCCATCATCATTTCGTTGTGGAGATTCATTGAAGAATACATTTGATTATCACTTATTTTATGTTGTAGTTGTTTTTCATAGGTTTTGTGTTCTTATCATATCTTAAAAGGAAGGGAGTACCTTTTAAGATAACTTGCTTGGTTTATATGGTGACGAAGACACGACATATCTAGCGAAGGGGTACGATCTATTCATATCTTAAAAGGAGTAGGAGCCTTTTTAAGATAGTTTGCTCTATGCGTACATTTGCGATCGCTTGAAGGGGTTACATTATTGTGCTCAGTGTCTCATTTATTTGAGGATTTTGTTCGATCTCGACGTCACGTGGTTACTGCAAGACATAAGACACAAGTTTGGGAGATTCCACTTCTTCATCAAATTCGTTATACTTGATTTTCTTCATCAGTGATCTCTCCATGGAACCTACTGGATTTGCCGTGTACTTCTTAAGGGGAAGACGATCCTTTTTGAGTTGATGTGACAAAAAGGGGAAGAATGCATGGATCAAAGGGAAGCTTAGCCTTCATCTATATTAGCTTCAGGGGAAGCTTGTGCTTACTGGTTTTGTCAAATCAACTAGGGGAAGATTGTTGGGACTTAGAGATCTTGAGTTGATATGACAAAACAAGATGAAGGACCTATTAGCAAATAGTTAGCTTAGATAGTAAGATAGGGTTGTGATGTAACCCTAGTACCTCTATTATATAAAGAGGGTACCACCTTGGTTGTTATTCATTCATTCATATACAATGTAAACTAAAGGTGTGTGTGTGTTCCTCCTGGTGTCGAGCCTATAAGGCACCAGGAGCTAGTAGTCAGTAGCTTATTAGTAGTTTATGAATAAGAAAGCCTTGTTCATAACTTTGATTGTGTTTGTTATTATGTTCCGTTGTGCATTACAATCATTGTTATATATCCCAGATGAGTCTAGATCCTAAGACTCAACATAGTTTACGTATGAAAACTTATATTGAACATTAACCTAAAGGTCTTCTTTTATAGACATAAGAAGCCTTGTACAATAATCTACGTATCAACTATTCTAGGTAAAGATAAATATAGGAAATACATTGTTATTCCTATCTTTACTAGAAGTAATCTAGAATACAATAAACGCGTAGAGTATATCTTCCCATCAGTGCTTGTCTTCAATGTATCAACACTTGACTTTATCTTGTCAACGCTTGAGCTGTCAGCGTTTGTTTTGCTCCTGTCAACGCTTGTTTTACTCTTGTCAGCGCTCAAGTAGATTGGCTATAATTTATTCCCAACAATCCTCCCCTAAACTTGATATTCACTCTAATGATCAAGTTTCTGAATAAACATTAAGAACTAGGAGGAATCTTACAAACCTTCTCATATTGGTAATAAATAAATCTGATCGTCTTTTGCCATGTCACTTGAATAATCAATTTCTAGCTGAGTGTTCTTCATCTTCTCCAAGATATCCTTGGATATGAAATACTGACCATCCACAAGTAGATACTCAGCAAACTTTGTAGAACTCAAATAATAAACACCAGCAGCTGAATACAATCTCCATTGAAGACCACTGAGATCATCTTTAAGATCCTTCCAAATAGCAGGATCCTCATCTTTTGATCCACACATTCTCTTGAATGTAGACCACAGTTTTATTCCATTGGCTGAAGTTGGTGCTTCAGCCTCATACTTGGCCTCTAACAACCTCCATAGGTCTACCAAGTCTTCTCTGTCAAAACTTGCAAACAAAGATATAAGGGTGGTAAAAGTGTGCACCTCTTTTCTATACCTGCCAATCTTCCAAAATCCACATTCATCTTCTTCATAGCTCACAATAGGATTTCTGGAATCTAGTGGTAACACTTGTACCATATCTGAAGCTTCTAATGGTGAGAGCTTGAGACTCTTTCTTATGACAGCTTCACTTGGATGTAATGGATCCATATCTTTGGGAAACTCAAGAGAAACTCCCTTTTTCACTGGTCTGGGAACAAACATTGCTTTCTTGAGCTCCATTTCCTCTGCAAGCTCTTCTTTTCTTTCATCAGAAAGAAGTCTTAGAGTGTTTGCTTCCTGCACTCTAACCCAAATGGGATAAGCTCTACATTCCAACTCATCAAATGTCAATGCCTTCAGTTTCTGATAAGTCCACCCTGTTCCATGACACCTGAGCAACATGCAGTACAACTCCCTTCTATCCCTTTTCAACTCTGAGAGAACATTGCTTGCCTTGTGTTTCAAAATGACCTGGCAATCCTTTTGTACTCTGAGAAGAATCTCCAAACCCCATATCTGATCTGAAATGGTCAAGTGTGGATTCTCCATACATCTTTCTTCCCAAGCATGATACATTTGAACCACCTCTAGCATATCAAAATCAACCTGCAATTTCAACTCTCTCAATTTCTCCTTGGCCAGCTCATCTCCATACTCAAGTCTTTCTGGCTGTTCTATGATCATAACACTTGAGTCTGAGCTGGCTTCATCACTTCCCTCTTGCTCTTCTGAAGTGACAACAAAAGGTGATTCACCCACCTTTTTCTTTTCTTGTTCCACAATTTGTGCAGCCAACCTTCTATCAAATTCAATTTGTGCTGCATTCTTTGGAACAACCTCTTCTACCATAATACCCTTACCCTTATCTAATGGATCAATTGTTGGTAAGGTAGATGGTGATACCTGTGAAGAAACCTATTTGATGATGGATGATGACTGGGATACATCACCCTCATTTGCAGGTCTGTCAACGCCCAATTCTGCTTTATCAGCGCCCAAGATACTCATGTCAGCGTTCAAATTCCCTTTATCAACGCTCAAATTTCCTGCCTCAGCTCCTTTTGCAATTTCCTCCAACATGGTTGTAAATGATAAATTTAAGTTTGTAGGAGAGACTAGAGACGTATCAAAACCTGTCTGTTTCTTCAAACTTGTTAGGGCCTCAGCAACATCCAAAGATTGACCATCATGGCTGCCCTTATCACTCATATTTATTTGTTCATCCTCCCCTTTGGAAGATTCCTCCATCCCTCTCCTTGCACTAGCAGTCTCCAAAATAACAATCCTCTCCCTCAATTGCTTGAGTTCAAGGCCTTGTGTGCTGACAACTTGTACCAAGTCTGCATTTTGCTTTTGCAAGCTAATGCAGACAGCCGTCAATTCCATTAGGGTCATTGGTTCCAATCTGCCCTCTTCTAAAATTGGTATTTGACCTCCCAAATCAGATTCATTGGGCATGGATGAGGTCTTAATTATGGTGGGACTGCCTTGGCCAGCTTCTAAGCCAGAACCAATAGTCCCAGCCTCATCCATAGCACCAACCACACTTATGGTGGTGGTTCTCTCTGCTACATGGCTAGGACCACTAGAGGAGAACACTCCAGTAGTCCTTTAGCGTTTTTGGAACCTATATTGTGTTGGTGGAGATGATGATGTGGATTGGGTGGATGTGGGTTGGTTAAGGGGTGTTTGGGTCTGTGAAGGTTGAGTGTCAACGTTTGAAACAGGCACATCAACGCCAACATTTAACGTGTCAGCGTCGAAGGGTTCTTGGTCAATTTGCATATGTTGAGGTGAAGGTAATGGTTTAGGTATTGAGTCAATTTGGGGTTGAGGGTCAGGTTGGGGTTGAGCTACTGCAATGACAGCAAGCATAGCTTGGGTTAAGGGTAGGTCACGATGTGGGGGTGAGTTCATCTTCATAAAAATTGCTTTCTTTTGCACAGGGATCTCATAAAAATCATTATGATCCCTTGTGCAGTATCCTTGGACATCAAAAACCATTTGTAAAAATCTGGGATAAGATAAAGTCATTTTATTCCCTTTATTTTTACACATGCCCTCAAAAATCATTTTGGAATAATTAAATTTTTGCCTAGTAGCAATGCACATAATAGTACTTGCAATAGATCTATTGATCTCATTGTGTGCAGTGCACTTGGGACTCAAACATTGTAGGAGGACATGTATTAGGTACTTCCAGGCTGGGGAAACTCCTGTTTATGATATTTATTTAAAGTTCCTTCATCAGGAAAAGGATAACCCAAAGCCCGTAGCCCTTGTTCTATTTAACTAATGGGAAGGGTGGTTATACCATCAGCATCATCAAGATGCAAGGCTTGGCGTACCAAAGCCTCAGTAACCACCCAAGTTCTCCCATGAACAATAGAAGATAATGTAGTCACTCTATTAACTGTTGAGGAACTGATAGTGTTCCAAAACTGTTTAATATGTGTGACAGGAATGAGTGGTGCATGAGAAAGAGCATACCTAATAAGAGATGCGTTCAAATACGCCACCATTTGTGTGTATTGGGGAAACAGGGTATCATCAGCATCAAGATACGCGATCATGTTGTGTTGGCTTCTGAACCCCAATTCCAAATCTGATGGTTTAAACTTTGGTGCCATTGTTGAAAGCTGTTAAAAATGATTGATGAAGATGAAGTTGATAAGAGAAAATTATGTTAGACAAGAATAATAGGTACCCTGTTTAAAAATAGGAGCCAAATATATATGAGAAGAAAATGTAATCATGAAAATATTGAAAAATAATAAGTTTATCTCATGCATTAAATGAAAGTTATCAACTCCCAAAATTACGGCCTAAAAATATGTCAAAAAGTAACAACTGGGTAGGTCCCACTGAGTGTCAACGGTCAAAAATAACCTATCAACGCCCAACGGCTATATTCTTGTCAACGTTTGCCACAGCCATGTCAGCGTCTAAATTGGTCACAACAACGCTTGGAAAAATACTTGTCAGCATCCAAAAATAAAAATGTTTAAAAATGAAAAAATGACCTTAACAAAGTAATTTATCCTAGAGAAGATAACCAAAAAGCTGATAATTATTATAGGGCGGCAAGCACTGTCCAGTTATGCACACTTGCTTATGCAAGATAGACATAACAGTCCTCTAGTGTCCCTTGCTAACCAAAACTCTTAACAACTAAGTTACCTTATAAAATTCCTTGTAACTCCCAGGTAAATCCCATAACAAAATCATTCCCAAGTCTTCCAACAGACCACAACCAATTCTAGGACAAAAATGTCTTGGCAGCATGCATAGTATATCAACTTTGCATGCTACAGTGCCTCATGATTTAGTAAAACTAACTCATACTCACCTGTGGACACAATCTAGAATTGTGATAAGAGTATCATATGGATACCCAAACATCCTAAAGGTTCCTAAGACCTCCCCTTAAACTATGATACATAAGTTGCTAAAAACATGCATGAACATAAAAAATTTATGTCAAGATAGGAATTAAAAATTCCAACCATCATCCATAAACAAAAACATGCTCAAATGCTTCTCCAATGATCCATAAGCAACTTTGTATTCAATGGTATACTGCTAACACCACCTGCACATTTAGATTGAAAACCACAAAACTAACATTTGTTGCTGACAACGCCCCGATAACACATGACAACGTTGAGGGAAGCTTTGTCAGCGTTAGACAAATATATTGCTGACAACGTTACAAAAACACCTATCAGCGTTCAAGCAACCTTTTTCAGTGTTAGAAAAATATAGTGGAAAATCTAAATTATCAAAAGACCAATAACAATGCATTATCCTGTACATACTTTTACAAAAAGACTCCAAAACACATATTATGTGAGATTGATCATTCCAATACTTGTTACCAATTATTGAAACCTCCCAACATCAAAAGGTTTAGTTAGTAAATCTGACACATTTTCTTCTGTGTCAACCCTATCTGGTTGTATTAAACCCTTTTCAAAACAATCTCTTATAAAATGGTGTCTAATTTCTATGTGTTTAGTTTTAGAATGATGTACAGGATTCTTAATAATGCATAAAGTGTTGTTATACAAATATCTTGGTATGCATGAAATTATACCTATAGTCCAACAGCTGGTTCTGAATCCACAAAACTTGTCCACAACAAGCAGCTGCAGCTACATACTCAGCTTCAGTTGTAGAATTAGCCACCACTGTTTGTTTCTTGCATTGCCAAGATATCAACCTGCTCCCAAGAAAATGACATCCACCAGTTGTGGATTTCCTATCAAATTTATCACCTCCATAGTCACTGTCTGAATATGAAATTAGCTCCAATGGTGAATCCTTTGGGTACCACAAACCAAGACTAGGATAGCATCTTAGGTACCTAAAGATCCTCTTCACAGCATAAAGGTGACATTCTTTGGGAGTCACTTGATGGCGTGTACAAGCACACACAACAAACATGATGTCAGGTCTGGAGGCTGTAAGGTACATCAAAGATCCAATCATGGATCTATAGTGCCTGACATCAACATCTTTCCCATCTCCAATCTTTCCCCAAGGGTGTTCTCTATCCATAGGAGTAGTAGCCCTCTTTTCATGTGGAGAAAAGCCAAATTTCTTAAAGATCTCTGCCACATACTTATCTTGGGAGATGAAGATACCATCTTCTTTCTACTGAACTTGTAAACCAAGAAAGAAGTTCATCTCCCCCATAGCACTCATCTTGAATTTGTCTGTCATAAGCTTGGAGAAATCCTCACTCATCTTTGGATCAGTAGACCCAAAAATGATGTCGTCAACATAGACCTGAACAAGCAACACATCCTTACCTTTCTTCTTTCTAAATAGTGTCTGATCTATGGTGCCCCTTTTGAATCCATTGTCCACTAGGTAAGTAGACAAAGTACCATACCATGCTCTTGGGGCTTGATGAAGTCCATACATAGCTTTCTTGACTCTATACACTTTGTTTGGATTCTCTGGATCCTCAAAACCAGGAGGTTGCATCACATAGACCTCCTCAACAATTGTACCATAGAGGAAGGCACTCTTGACATCCATTTGATAGACAGTGAAGCCCATGCAGGATGCATAGGCTAAAAAGATCCTTATAGCTTCAATCCTTGCAACTGGTGCAAAGACCTCCTCATAGTCTATCCCCTCCTCTTGTGTATATCCCTGAGCTACTAACCTTGCCTTGTTTCTGACCTTAATTCCTCTTTCATCTCTCTTGTTTCTTATAACCCATCTTGTCCCTATAGGTCTGACATATCTGGGACAATCAACCAGCTCCCAAACATCCTGAATTGCAAATTGGTGAAGCTCATCCTGCATTGCTTCCACCCAACTTGGTTCTTTGAGAGCATCAAATATCTTCTTGGGTTCCTGTTGTGACAGAAAACAGGCAAACAAACATGCTTGCACAAGAGGGGTATCAACCTTCTTGTGAATATTGGCAATAAACCCACCAAGACCTTGATGAGATCTTCTAGTCTGAACAGAAGTCATAATATCACCAATGATTTGAGAAGTGGGGTGATTCTTCATAGTAGAAGTGAGAACTCCTCCTTCAAAAAGTCTAGTGTCCTCAACCTCATTCTCCATGTTGACAATATCTTCTTCTTCAGACTCTCTTTCATCAACATGAGGATGAACCTCTTCATATAAATTGGAAGGTTCACCTTGTTAAAAAATGGAAGAGAAAAGATGTGCAGAAGTGTTGTCAACGTCTGAACCTTGTTTGTCAGCGTGTGAGCTAACAACGCTTGAACTATTGTTGTCAACGTCTGAGCCATCAACGTCTGAATTGGTCTTGTCAGTGCTAGATTTGCCTTTGTCAGCGCCTGAAGGACCATGCATGTTGTTATCTGGTGGTACTTGGGGACCACCATTATCTTTACCAGCAGCAGCAGCAGCAACAAAAGCATCTGTCCATATGGGGATTGTAACATATTCTTGTATAGGAGATGACTTTTCTGCTTGTGATCCAACCTTTTCATGAACCTGTGTACCTGAAACATCAACAACTTGTTCTTCTACAACACTTGAAGTTACCTTCACAATGTCTGGATTAGTGACAGGCATATAATTTAAAGCTCTAGATAAAGGTTCCAAGTCAAACAACAAATTAGGACCACTTTCAGGATCACTAGGTTTATTCTCTAAAAACCTAACATGTACTCTTTCAAGTATACGTTTTTCCTCTTTAAGATAAACCCTATATCCCTTGCTCTGCACTGAATACCCCATGAAGTAGCCTTCATCACCTTTTGCACTAAATTTACCTAAGGCATCACTAGTGTCTAAAACTACTACATGACAACCAAAAGGTCTGAGAAAACCATTATTAGGTTTTCTTCCCCAAAGTAACTCATAAGGTGTTTTGTTCTGAATTTTGTTAACCAATGCTCTATTTTGAACATAACAAGCTGTATTAATAGCCTCAGCCCAAAAGGCTATAGGAAAATGAGCATCAGCCAACATGGTTCTGGCTGCTTCAATTAGGGTTCTATTTTCCCTCTCAGCAACCCTATTTTGCTGTGGGGTTCTGGCAACACTGAATTGCCTAGTAATTCCTTTCCTGGCACAGAAATCATCTAACTTTTTATTCCTAAATTCACCACCATTATCACTCCTAAGTATTTTAACTTCATTGCCAGATTTCTTCTCAATCTGAGTGATAAAATCAATTAAAGTATCAGCTGTATCACTCTTCATAGCTAGAAAGAAGGTCCAAGTAAACCTAGAAAAGTCATCTGTGATGACAAAGGAATAGGACTTTCCATTCAAACTTTCTATATTGGTTGGACCAAAGAGGTCCATATGAAGCAGATGAAGAGGTCTAGTACTAGAGTGTACCTGTTTGGACTTGAATGAGACCTTGTGCTGCTTGCCTTTAAGACATGCAACACAAGAGTGGTCATTGTGGAAGGCCTTTTCAGGCAAACCATCAACCAAGCCAAGTCTCACAAGCCTGTTTATATTCTTAAAATTTATGTGCCCTAGTCTCCTGTGCCACAAATTACTTTCATATACTGAAGCTTTAGCATAAAAACAAGACATATTGTTATTCATTCTAATCCCATTCAGATTCACATTATATATGTCCTTATGCCTAGGTGTTCTATAGTCAATATATTTCTCATCAGGGATCTTATAATCCTTGCTTAACACCAAACATTCAGTATCAGTAAACAGAACTTTATTTTTGTTATCACAAACTTGTGATACACTAAAAAGATTGTAGTCAAGTTCCTTTACCAAAAATACGTTCTCAAAACGTAAGTTCTTGGTGAGAAGGGTTCCTTTGCATGTGATAGTACCATATCCGCCTCTAAAGTAAACCTTATCACCATCCTTAATGGGAGTGAAGTTTGTGAGATAATCTTCCTTCCCTGTCATGTGCCTTGAGCATCCACTATCCCAATATCCATAATTATTGACCTATTTTTGAATGCCCTGCACATAAAGAAAACAAATTAGTTTTCTTTGGGAAGCCAAGCCTTAGAAGACTTGGATTCATCTGGTTGTTCAATAAGAACAGACTTAGTTCTCATAACAACCCCATTTTCATCCTTCTTTGGATGAAATACCCAATTAACCCCAATAGGTTTTGTAATGACCTTTGAAATGTAATTAAATCTGTTGTAGGTTATTGAAATCCCATTATGATTAGGGTTTTGATCTTTCTTTGGTCTCCATGTTAAGCTTGAAAAGCTTTAGACCCCTTACCCTGTGGTTGCAAATATTTAGGTTTGGTCACGTTTCTGTCAGCGTTGGAACTGGTCTTGTCAACGCTGAAATTTCCCTTGTCAGCGTTGAACCTAGGGTTTGCTACAGAAACCCATTGCCTATTAGACCAAGTATTTGTATTTTGAAATGGTCTTTGTCCATGAGTGTTAGACCCTCTAGTGAAGAATGGGGCAGGTCTAATCACTTCTGGACTTTGCTGCACACAAGGTTTGGGTCTGACAACGTTTGACTTTCTAACAACGTTGACTTTGTTCCTGTCAGCGCTGAATTTGTTCCTGTCAGCGCTGAGTTTGGGAGCGTTGACACACTTATATGCCAAGTGTGAAAAGCTACCACAAGTGTAACAGGCTTTTCTAGACACAACCCTAGGTCTAGAAGAGAAGAAGCCTGTTCCATCATTGCTAACTTGGCTCTTAGGTGACCTAGTATTCCTATACATCTCTGCATACTTAATGCTAGGTTTTCTAACAGTGTTTGAGCTAAGGTCCACAGCTTTACCAGTGATTGGGTTTGTAACCTTAATAGGAGTTGACTCATTAGGACTTTCACATAGTAAGCCACCCTTAACAAATAAGGTAGGGTTAGCTTTCTTCCATTCATTTAGGTCAGTCAACTTTTGTTGATACTCTTCAACAGGGGTGACAACTCTTGGTGAGGAATGAATTCCTCCTCTTGGAGTTCTGGCAAACCAGTCCTAGATAGGTCCTTTTGTTGGAAACCATAGAAGTCACCAGCTGGTGGTGGAACCACAGAGTAGTCATGCATCCCAATCCCAGTCATGTCCTTAGGATCCCTTTGTTTACTCACACATTCTCTTAGGGTTTGTGTTGCCTTATCAAATCTCTGGATTTTAAGGCCAACATTATCTTTGTTTTTAATGGCTTCATCTAATTTAGCCTGTAACTCACCATTAACCCTTTCCATGATGTTTCTAATATCCATACTAGCATTTAACTCATGTTTTAAGATATTTATTTTATCTTTTAAGTCAAATTCCATTTTCTTGTATTCAGAAACTGTCTTCTCAGTTTGAGTGAGAGCTAGTTGGTAATTAGATAGTTTACATCTTTCAGTACTCACATCACTTAATAATCTTAACACCTCTTTGTTAAGTTTCTCAGTGTTTAACCTACAACCTTTACTACAAAAATCATCATCGTATACCTCATTATCAGATGAAGAGGAGGAGTGTGCCATGAGAGCATATTCAACATGCTCTTCTTCTTCAATTTCAGCAACCAAAGCTTTATCCTCTTCCATATCCTTAGCCAGATAGATCCAATCCCATCCCATACCATCAATTCCTTGAACTGAAACCATGGCTTTAGGATCCTGAGCCTTAACAATTTGACTTGAGGGTTTACCAGCATCAGATCTTCTAGGAGATCTGCATTCCCTCATGAAGTGCCCCATACGATGACAGTTGTAGCACTCAACTTTGGATTTATCAAATCCAGCTATGTCTTTTGCATTGAAGGTCATCTTCTTCTTAAACCTTCTGTTCCACTTGTTTGCTCTTATACTAGCAAGAGCCATGTTCCACTTAATGTCCATCTCTTCCAAGTGCTCATCACTTATCTGCTCAAGGTCCTCATATGTAATCATTGAACCATTGGGCAAAGAAGCAATATAAGCACATACAGTATCCAAATCCAAACCAACAAGTTTAACTCTTGGTGAGTCACTTTTGAATGTGTCAGCGTCTGAAAAGGAGACGTTGACAGGACATGTTCCAGCGCTGACACATGATGATCCAGTAACTGGATGCATGTAGGAGTCCTTCTGATTGAATTGACCTTCACTATGAGAGAAGAAGGCCATGTTACTGTTGGTAGACTTGCTTCCATGATCTAAAAGAGTTTCATCTTCCAACAGCCTTAGTTTATTGTAGAGTCATCAAACGTGGAACTTTTGTAAGTATTATTGGCAAGAATAGATCTTGCCTCAATCTTCCACGCCTCACGAAGACTTTTAAGAAAGGTAGCATTAATGTCAACATCACCAAGTTGTGTCCCCATGAAGGACAATTTGCTTGTAATGTCAAGCAATCTGCTTCTCACACTACTAAGCTTTTCATTAGGTTGAGCCTTGAAGACAGCATAATCATGCATAAGTTGCTTCTTCTTCTCTTCCTTAGTATCTTCATTGCCACCATATGCAACTTCAAGAGCTGCCCAAAGGTCTTTAGCAGATTCATAACCTCTATATTTATGCTGGTTCTCTTGTCCCATAGAGAGTTTCAGAATATTTAGGGTTTTCATGTCAACCCTTTTCTTTGCTATGTCTTCAGCAGACACAGCTCTACCATCTTCAGGCTTTTCTTTCTTATCTGCTTTAGAACATCCAGCAACAGCTGCTCTTCCAGCAATAGCATCAGCAATCTTTTAGGATTTATTGAATGTGTTCCCATATTCAATAATCTCCCAGAGTGAGTAGTCATAGATCCCTAGATATTGCTCAAAGTTGAATTTCCATAATTCAAAGTTGGTTGCATCAAGCATGGGAATCTTGATGTTTGGTAAAGGTGAGGAGGAGGAGGTTAGTTCTGGATTTGACATGATGTTGTTAGGGTTTTTGAGAAAATTAGGGTTTTGGTGACTTTTAGGATTTCTTGTGTTCTTTAAGATCAAAAGTTCCTCAACAAGCTCTGATACCACTTTTTAAATAGTGCCTGATCTACTTGAGCGCTGACAAGTCTACCAACAGTAGATTGGCCAATGGTTCAGTCACAAAGTATAAGTAGACACAGCTCTACCTTGTTGAGGAATATTTAGTTCCAATTAGTTCAAACATTTAGGGCAGATTGGAAAAGTGGTAGAGTGAATATCAAGTGAATATCAAGTGGTTCCAATTAGCTTTATGTATTTTCTAAATCGATCTAAGTGGTTCCAATTAGCTTTAAATAGTGTCTGATCTACTTGAACTTTGTGAGAAATATTTAGGGTCATTGGTTCCAATCTGCCCTTGTCTAAAATGGGTATTTGACCTCCCAAATCAGATTCATTAGGCATGGATGAGGTCTTAATTATGGTGGGACTGCCTTGGCCAACTTCTAAGCCAGAACCAATAGTCCCAGCCTCATCCATAGCACCAACCACACTTGTGGTGGTGGTTCTCTCTGCTACATGGCTAGGAGCACTAGAGGAGAACACTCCAGTAGTCCTTTGGCGTTTTTGGAACCTATATTGTGTTGGTGGAGATGATGATGTGGATTGGGTGGATGTGGGTTGGTTAATGGGTGTTTGGGTCTGTGAAGGTTGAGTGTCAACGTTTGAAACAGGCACATCAACGCCAACATTTAACGTGTCAGCGTCGAAGGGTTCTTGGTCAATTTGCATATGTTGAGGTGAAGGTAATGGTTCAAGTATTGGGTCAATTTGGGGTTGAGGGTCAGGTTGGGGTTGAGTTGCTGCAATGACATCAAGCATAGCTTGGGTTAAGGGTAGGTCACGATGTGGGGGTGAGTTCATCTTCATAAAAATTGCTTTCTTTTGCACAGGGATCTCATAAAAATCATTATGATCCCTTGTGCAGTATCCTTGGACATCAAAAACCATTTGTAAAAATCTGGGATAAGCTAAAGTCATTTTATTCCCTTTATTTTTACACATGCCCTCAAAAATCATTTTGGAATAATTAAATTTTTACCCAGTAGCAATGCACACAATAGCACTTGCAATAGATCTATTGATCTCATTGTGTGCAGTGCACTTGGGACTCAAACATTGTAGGAGGACATGTATTAGGTACTTCCAGGCTGGGGGAAACTCTTGTTTATGATATTTATTTAAAGTTCCTTCATCAGGAAAAGGATAACCCAAAGCCCGTAGCCCTTGTTCTATTTCTCTAATGGGAAGGGTGGTTATACCATCAGCATCATCAAGATGCAAGGCTTGGCGTACCAAAGCCTCAGTAACCACCCAAGTTCTCCCATGAACAATAGAAGATAATGTAGTCACTCTATTAACTGTTGAGGAACTGACAGTGTTCCAAAACTGTTTAATATGTGTGACAGGAATGAGTGGTGCATGAGAGAGAGCATACCTAATAGGAGATGCGTTCAAATACGCCACCATTTGTGTGTATTGGGGAAACAGAGTATCATCAGCATCAAGATACGCGATCATGTTGTGTTGGCTTCTAAACCCCAATTCCAAATCTGATGGTTTAAACTTTGGTGCCATTGTTGAAAGCTGTTAAAAATGATTGATGAAGATGAAGTTGATAAGAGAAAATTATGTTAGACAAGAATAATAGGTACCCTGTTTAAAAATAGGAGCCATATATATAGGAGAAGAAAATGCATGTGAATGGCCCAAAAATAGGCAAGTATTTTCAAAATGTAATCATGAAAATATTGAAAAATAATAAGTTTATCTCATGCATTAAATGAAAGTTATCAACTCCCAAAATTACGGCCTAAATATATGTCAAAAATTAACAACTGGGTAGGTCCCATTGAGTGTCAATGGTCAAAAATAACCTATCAACACCCAACGGCTATATTCTTGTCAACGTTTGCCACAGCCATGTCAGCGTCTAAATTGGTCACAACAACGCTTGGAAAAATACTTGTCAGCGTCCAAAAATAAAAATGTTTAAAAATGAAAAATGACCTTAACAAAGTAATTTATCCTAGAGAAGATAACCAAAAAGCTGATAATTATTATAGGGCGGCAAGCACTGTCCAGTTATGCACACTTGCTTATGCAAGATAGACATAACAGTCCTCTAGTGTCCCTTGCTAACCAAAAATCTTAACAACTAAGTTACCTTATAAAATTCCTTGTTACTCCCAGGTAAATCCCATAACAAAATCATTCCCAAGTCTCCCAACAGACCACAACCAATTGTAGGCCAAAAATGTCTTGGCAGCATGCATAGTATATCAACTTTGCATGCTACAGTGCCTCATGATTTAGTAAAACTAACTCATACTCACCTGTAGACACAATCTAGAATTGTGATAAGAGTATCATATGGATACCCAAACATCCTAATGGTTCCTAAAACCTCCCCTTAAACTATGATACATAAGTTACTAAAAACATGCATGAACATAAAAAATTTATGTCAAGATAGGAATTAAAAATTCCAACCATCATCCATAAACAAAAACATGCTCAAATGCTTGT
The DNA here is from genome assembly GCA_025667525.1 of Glebionis coronaria. NCBI lineage: Eukaryota > Viridiplantae > Streptophyta > Magnoliopsida > Asterales > Asteraceae > Glebionis > Glebionis coronaria. The sequence continues at coordinate 547,278,230 of CM046878.1, read as the reverse complement.
CCAATGATCCATAAGAAACTCTGTATTCAATGGTATACTGCTAACACCACCTGCACATTTAGATTGAAAACCACAAAACTAACATTTGTTGCTGACAACTCCCCGATAACACATGACAGCGTTGAAGTAAGCTTTTTCAGCGTTAGACAAATATATTGCTGACAACGTTACAAAAACACCTATCAGCGTTCAAGAAACCTTTGTCAGTGTTAGAAAAATATAGTGGAAAATCTAAATTATCAAAAGACCAATAACAATGCATTATCCTGTACATACTTTTACAAAAAGACTCCAAAACACATATTATGTGAGATTGATCATTCCAATACTTGTTACCAAGTATTGAAACCTCCCAGCATCAAAAGGTTTAGTTAGTAAATCTGACACATTTTCTTCTGTGTCAACCCTATCTGGTTGTATTAAACCCTTTTCAAAACAATCTCTTATAAAATGGTGTCTAATTTCTATGTGTTTAGTTTTAGAATTATGTACATGATTCTTAATAATGCATAAAGTGCTGTTATTGTCAACAAATATCTTGGTATGCATGAAATTATACCCATAGTCCAACAGCTGGTTCTGAATCCACAAAACTTGTCTACAACAAGCAGCTGCAGCTACATACTCAGCTTCAGTTGTAGAATTAGCCACCACTGTTTGTTTCTTTCATTGCCAAGATATCAACCTACTCCCAAGAGCATGGTAAGGTTTCTCTAAAATGTCTTGGCTTCATCTTGTGGAAACCTTGGTTTCTGGATCTTTTAAGCTACTAGGAATGATCATTGTTCATATGATTAAACAATCAAAGCGGAATTAGAACAACAATCATTAACAAGGTGTTTGGACACAAAGAACATGAATTAAAACAAATGGGTTGCTCATTATATTAATAATAAACAACCACTAGACGTGTATACATTGAATCCCACGTCTAGTGCACACACGCTTTAGGTTTACATTGTGAATGAATTGATGAATAAAACCTAAGACCCTTTGTTCCTTTTATAGTGTAAGGATTAGGGTTTACAAGAGATAAAAACAAATAAACAAGTAAATCTTCTATTTAGATAAACATATACAGAATATATCCTGCATATATATCCAAATATAATCTTCTAAAAGCTTCTTGTCTACGTTTCTGTCAATGCTTGAATTGCATGTGACAATGCTTGGATTTCTCTTGACAATGCTTGCTTCCATCAGCGCCTAATTTGTTCTTGACAACGCCTGGAATACTCTTGTCAACGCTTAGACAAATACCTTCATGTTTTCTTCGTTTTTGAGTTTCTGCCACATCAACTTTTTGACCCAACAATCTTCCCCTAGTTGATGGTGGCAAAACTCTATGTGTATCTCTTGTAAGTCGTACATGATCTTCAAATTGCTTCCCCTCAAGTGTAGCATGTATTTCTTCCCCTTTTTGTCACATCAACAGGGAAGTAAACAATGTATGAAATCTTTGAAGATTCTCCAAATGTAGCTCTATGTAATGATCTTGAAGAACAATTAATATAATATTTTTGATGTAGAAGTAGAGTAACCCAAACCTATGTTCCATATCTTGTACGATGATGTGATGAAGTATGTGGATGATACAAAAATCCTCATCCTTTGTGAGACACTGAGCACGATAATGTAACTCCTTCAAGTGATAGAAAATATGTGCATAGAGAACCATAAGAAAAATCACATATTCCTAGATCTTGTATCACTTCATCAGTAACCATGTAAGCATAAACAAGTTACCTTTAAAGTCAGTGGCTGGAAGTGCATGACTTTAAGATATGATAGAACACAAACTCGCGAAAATCTTCTTCAATCATCAAACTTACCATAAGAATTCTTCCCCTTAAGCCAACACTTCTTCATGACGAATCTTTATGAAATAATATATCATATGTAAAAGTTACATACGGATAACTCTTTTACAAGGCTATCCCGATTACATACTTTAAATATCCATCAAATTCCCACGAATAGTTGCTAACTCGCTTTAAGATCATTAATTCCTTTTAAAAATATCCGAGCCATAAATATCAACATGATATTCTAAATAAAATGGAGATTCCATGTACCTTCGTGTGTAAACAACTCCTTTTTGTATGCTAAAAATGTACCAGTTTTCTCAAACAGCAGCAATCCTTGTATTGTCCAATATCCTCCTTTATCCAATATCTTTGGCAATTATATTGTCCAATATCGGACAATACCTATCAGCGTTTGAATTCACATATATCGGACAACACTGTCAACGCTGTCAGCATTTGACTTATTCTCTGTCAGCGTCAAAATATTTCCTGTCAGCGTCTACTCTTGTCAGCGTGTGTTTTCCTTTTGTCAACGGCTCGGCTCAGCCACTGACATCATCTGTGCATATACTTTATGATTTGAGAGATAAAATATAATCCCTATAAGATAGGGATATCTTATACGATCAAATTGTTCCCATATTCTATTCCTCAAATCTCGTTCAAATTAAAAACATGATATCCAGATAATCTGACTTTCCTTTAAACACATCATGGCAACAAACGTGTCATCCAATCACAATTCTCTTATCGTGTGAACACAAACCTTGATCTCACGTCAATTGTCATCCCAATCCCATGTGCAACATATAAAAGAAAAGAAAACAATACCTTTGTTTGTTTATAGCTGTTGGGATCATATAAATAGATTAATGTACCATGTGAAGACAAACAAACATGGTCCCCTTTGCTTTAATGAATCCAAGATAGCAAATAATAATTCCTTCCTGAACGGGACCCTTTTTGTCATGTGAACACAAAGTAGCATATGATCGTGTGAACACAATAATCAACCAATCGCGTCTTTGCTATGGACCACTCTTGCAACTCACGTGAACAGCTTTTCTTTAATACTTTTGCACAAATATTCTCCCAAAATAGTTGTATCTTCACACGTCTTTTCACTCTTTGTTGACTTTTTCAATCCAGCAGTCACTGTGTATCCCATGACTTTTATATTCTTTATCAACGTTAAATTACTAACCATCAACGTTGCTGTTTGACAAAAAGCCTACGTTTGAGTCTGAAAATAGCATACCTCTACTCCTTGGGACCATATGACCTGTTACTGTATCAACACACGTAACCTTTAGACAGCCCTTTTCTTTTCCTTCCATGAACAATCACTCATACGCCGCTATAACAAACCCTAGATTCTGATGAATCTAAACCTAAACCCTAATTAGGGTTTTGAGAATAAACAGCTTCGTACTATACACCAGAATACATTATAACAGCCTCTAAACCTCATTCTTCTGCTCTTTTATTCGATCTAGGGTTTAAGAAACCCTAGTTCATGATTTTATGTAAATAAAGCAAAAACATTAATACCTTAAATAGTGAACTTCGACCTTGAATAACTTCTTCATTAGGACTCAGATCGAAAATCCCTTCGGTGAGATTCTAGACACAAGTGCCAAGAAAATACAGTCCAAAAATTACGAAGATCCAACGGTTAACGAAGGAGAGATCGTGTTTTGAACATGGCTGTCCACAGAAAACTGCATTCATCCTACTGCTGACTTTGACGCTTAATAACTTTTTCCTGGGGATAAAACTCGACAATCCCTCCGGTAGATGTCTAGATATATGTGTATAGAACACACATAAAAAATTTCGTGACGATCCAACGGTTCAATAAAAAGTTATGACCTTCTGAATACTGCTGCGCACACAAAAACGTCCAGAAAAACCCTAGACGGATTTTTCTTCTTTTCACCATACACGAACACCTTGTTGGTCCTAGCATCACAAGCCCCGAGGCTCTGATACCAATTGTGGATCCCAAACTTAGATCGATTTAGCTTTATGCATACGAGATTAGATCAAGTAATACACTTAGAGAAACCTTTGTATATGTTTATGACAATCTAAGTGTTATGCGGAATTAACACTTAAACAAGAACACAATGATATAAACAAACTTTCACTTTGATTAATGATATCAAACTTGCTTACAATGAAAGTAGTTTACGTATGAAAACTTATATTGAACATTAACCTAAAGGTCTTCTTTTATAAACATAAGAAGCCTTGTACAATAATCTACGTATCAACTATTCTAGGTAAAGATAAATATAGAAAATACATTGGTGTTCCTATCTTTACTAGAAGTAATCTAGAATACAATAAACGCGTAGAGCATATCTTCCCATCAGTGCTTGTCTTCAATGTATCAACGCTTGACTTTATCTTGTCAACGCTTGAGCTGTCAGCGTTTGTTTTGCTCCTGTCAACTCTTGTTTTACTCTTGTCAGCGCTCAAGTAGATTGGCTATAATTTATTCCCAACAACGCTTGGAAAAATACTTGTCAGCGTCCAAAAATAAAATGTTTAAAAATGAAAAATGACCTTAACAAAGTAATTTATCCTAGAGAAGATAACCAAAAAGCTGATAATTATTATAGGGCGGCAAGCACTGTCCAGTTATGCACACTTGCTTATGCAAGATAGACATAACAGTCCTCTAGTGTCCCTTGCTAACCAAAACTCTTAACAACTAAGTTACCTTATAAAATTCCTTGTTACTCCCAGGTAAATCCCATAACAAAATCATTCCCAAGTCTCCCAACAGACCACAACCAATTCTAGGCCAAAAATGTCTTGGCAGCATGCATAGTATATCAACTTTGCATGCTACAGTGCCTCATGATTTAGTAAAACTAACTCATACTCACCTGTGGACACAATCTTGAATTGTGATAAGAGTATCATATGGATACCCAAACATCCTAAAGGTTCCTAAAACCTCCCCTTAAACTATGATACATAAGTTGCTAAAAACATGCATGAACATAAAAAATTTATGTCAAGATAGGAATTAAAAATTCCAACCATCATCCATAAACAAAAACATGCTCAAATGCTTCTCCAATGATCCATAAGCAACTCTGTATTCAATAACACCACTTGCACATTTAGATTGAAAACCACAAAACTAACATTTGTTGCTGACAACGCCCCGATAACACATGATAGCGTTGAGGGAAGCTTTGTCAGCGTTAGACAAATATATGGCGGACAACGTTACAAAAACACCTATCAGCGTTCAAGCAACCTTTGTCAGTGTTAGAAAAATATAGTGGAAAATCTAAATTATCAAAAGACCAATAACAATGCATTATCCTGTACATACTTTTATAAAAAGACCCCAAAACACATATTATGTGAGATTGATCATTCCAATACTTGTTACCAAGTATTGAAACCTCCCAGCATCAAAAGATTTAGTTAGTAAATCTGACACATTTTCTTCTGTGTCAACCCTATCTGGTTGTATTAAACCCTTTTCAAAACAATCTCTTATATAATGGTGTCTAATTTCTATGTGTTTAGTTTTAGTATGATGTACAGGATTCTTAATAATGCATAAAGTGCTGTCAACGTCTGAACCTTGTTTGTCAGCGTGTGAGCTAACAACGCTTGAACTATTGTTGTCAACGTCTGAGCCATCAACGTTTGAATTGGTCTTGTCAGCGCTAGATTTGCCTTTGCCAGCGCCTAAAGGACCATGCATGTTGTTATCTGGTGGTACTTGGGGACCACCATTATCTTTACCAGCAGCAGCAGCAGCAGCAAAAGCATATGTCCATATGGGGATTGTAACATATTCTTGTATAGGAGATGACTTTTCTGCTTGTGATCCAACCTTTTCATGAACCTGTGTACCTGAAACATCAACAACTTGTTCTTCCACAACACTTGAAGTTACCTTCACAATGTCTGGATTAGTGGCAGGCATATAATTTAAAGCTTTAGATAAAGGTTCCATGTCAAACAACCAATTAGGACCACTTTCAGGATCACTAGGTTTATTCTCTAAAAACCTAACATGTACTCTTTCAAGTATATGTTTTTCCTCTTTAAGATAAACCCTATATCCCTTGCTCTGTACTGAATACCCCATGAAGTCGCCTTCATCACCTTTTGCACTAAATTTACCTAAGGCATCACTAGTGTCTAAAACTACTACATGACAACTAAAAGGTCTGCGAAAACCAATATTAGGTTTTCTTCCCCAAAGTAACTCATAAGGTGTTTTGTTCTGAATTTTTTTAACCAATGCTCTATTTTGAACATAACAAGCTGTATTAACAGCCTCAGCCCAAAAGGCTATAGGAAAATGAGCATCAGCCAACATGGTTCTGGCTGCTTCAATTAGGGTTCTATTCTTCCTCTCAGCAACCCTATTTTGCCGTGAGGTTCTGGCAACACTGAATTGCCTAGTAATTCCTTTCCTGGCAAAGAAATCATCTAACTTTTTATTCCTAAATTCACCACCATTATCACTCCTAAGTATTTTAACTTCATTGCCAGATTTCTTCTCAATCTAACTGATAAAATCAATTAAAGTATCAGCTGTATCACTCTTCATAGCTAGAAAGAAGGTCCAAGTAAACCTAGAAAAGTCATATGTGATGACAAAGCAATAGGACTTTCCATTAAAACTTTCTATATTGGTTGGACCAAAGAGGTCCATATGAAGCAAATGAAGAGGTCTAGTACTAGAGTGCACCTGTTTGGACTTGAATGAGACCTTGTGCTGCTTGCCTTTAAGACATGCAACACAAGAGTGGTCATTGTGGAAGGCCTTCTCAGGCAAACCATCAACCAAGCCAAGTCTCACAAGCCTGTTTATATTCTTAAAATTTATGTGCCCTAGTCTCCTGTGCCACAAATTACTTTCATCTACTTAAGCTTTAGCATAAAAACAAGACATATTGTTATTCATCCTAATCCCATTCAGATTCACATTGTATATGTCCTTATGCCTAGGTGTTCTATAGTCAATATATTTCTCATCAGGGATCTTATAATCCTTGCTTAACACCAAACATTCAGTATCAGTAAACAGAACTTTATTTTTGTTATCACAAACTTGTGATACACTAAAAAGATTGTAGTTAAGTTCCTTTACCAAAAATACGTACTCAAAACGTAAGTTCTGTACCTGTTTGTAGTTTAAAATTATTTACTTTTCTGCATTAGATCTTATTCTATCAAAACATTTTGTTCAAATAATACTTTGGTCAAAATCTTTTTGAGATCCAAGAGCTTGAAGTTGCTTATGTTAGGTTTGACAAGCCAAACATAAGCATACTGAAGTTCTTGTTATTTTAAAAGCTTGTAAGTTGGTTGGTTTCAAAGTAGTTGATTTCAAAAAGTTGTTTTCACAAGATTTCCTTAAAATATTATTTATCTTTCTGACAGCTTACTGCTATAAGCATTCAATAAGCTCATTTGACATTGAGCTTATTGAACTGCTTATCAGCTTGTTTTCTCTTGTGGTTTGTTGTGTATGTGTAGGTACCATTAACATTGCCTTACCATCTTGCCCATTTTTGTTGAAGATATTTGTCACCATGGTTCAGTTGTTGAACCACAGCAAGGTTCTCTACATACTTCTTATAAGCTCACAAAAGCTCAAAAAGACTCCAAATAGAAGGCATCAGCCAGGGTTTTATTGGCTTGAACCCTATTTGCTTTCTTTTTTCTAGATTATGTGAATTTATGAAAGTTGTGTGAATGCCTGTATTTGTGCTTTGTTCATGTTAATTTAGTAGTTTTGATGCATGATAGATAGAGGATAATCTGATTTAAGTGTTTTTTGTTTGAAATCTTCATTAATTTTTGTTAATCTGATTTTTAAGGGGTGTTTGGATTGAGTGGGTTAAGGTTGTGGATGAAAACATGACCTAGACTCATAAGCCTAAACATATCTGTTTTATTAGTACAAGTTTAGTTTCATAATTAGTTTCAAGCTTGGTGGTATAAAATAGGCATTTGAATGGTAGAAATTTGCTTATAATCTGCCAATCTTCATCAGTAGGCTAAAACCACTTGGATTTTGTGCTTTTAATTCTGAAAATTTGTAGACTGTTAGTGTTAGGAGCACTTTAGGGTTGGGAGATAGATGATTGTGATTTGTTGTTGTATTGAGCAAGATCTTGTGACTTAAATCTCACCCTATTGCACTCTAGTTCAGCAACTCAGTCCACCAGACCTTAGGTTTACATCAGTAACTGATTATGTGCTTTTTTGTATGATTTCTGTTTTTGAATTGTGAGTTTTTCTGTTTATATTGACTCCCCACAACCCAACTGGTTGTAGGGGTGCCTTATTGCCCAAGAAAAAGCCCCACATAAGCTTTCCTAAGCTTATTTTGGCTCAGACCTGAAAGTTGCATTAACAGTGGGAACCAATTTCCCACTGCTAGTACATTTGTTTCCCCTGCTTTGCTAAAGGACAAAAGCCCTTGAAGTGTCACTTTCAGAAACTATAATTTTTGTCTTTAGTGAACCAAAATAGGAATTAGGGTTTCAAACCAGTTTCTTTATTTTTCTTATTTAATTTTTGATTTTTCTGTTTATTTAATTTTCATGTTACTGTTCATTTAGTATTTTTTACATTTAATTGCATTTTTAATTAACTTTTTTAATTTCTATTTTTGTCTTTTAGTGACAAAAACTAATATTTTTCAATTTTAATATTTTTCATAGATTAAGAAAAAGATTTTAAGATTTTTAGTTTAAAAAGTTTTTACTGTTCACTTTTTAATTAATTTTTATAATTAAATTTAGTTTAATTAGGTTTTAATTATTAATCAGTTTTGTCTTTTAGTGGAAAATTTTATATTTTTCAAACTTTTTCAATTTTCTACTGTTCATTAGTATAAATTAGGATTTTTAAAATTGTCAAATTATTTTTGGCATTAATTTATTATTTTTTATAATTATTTTAGTTTAAAAATAGTTTTTAGTGTTTTAAAAATAGTAAAAATAGTTTTAAAATTTTACAAAAAATATTTTTAGGATTTAATTTTGTATTTTGAGGTTTACATCTATTAAACTTTCATTTTAGTTAAGTTTTAATTTTATTTAATTTTTAGGTTTTTCTTTATTTTAAAAATTAACATTAAATTATTAAATAGTTTTTAGACATTTTGGTTTTCAAATTAGTAATTCTTATATTTTTCTTTAGTTAGGATAAAAATTTGGTAATTTTTGGGATACTTTTTCGTTTTGTCGAATTTTACGTTTTAGCGTTTTTACGTCTTAGGGTCATTTTTAGCGTAATTCGCCTTTTTCTTTCTCCTTTCTCATCAAATATAATCACAAATCATTTATCATCTCTTAACACAACGCACCAAGCCTCCTTGAGAACGATCCCACACAAAGGGTCATAAGTGCTTTCGTTTTCCTAAACGAACACTTAATACTTATCGCTTTTACGCTCTTTTCCTAAAGAGTAGTAAAACCACAACTATCAGTCACGATGTGGGGGTGAGTTCATCTTCATAAAAATTGCTTTCTTTTGCACAGGGATCTCATAAAAATCATTATGATCCCTTGTGTAGTATCCTTGGACATCAAAAACCATTTGTAAAAATCTGGGATAAGCTAAAGTCATTTTATTCCCTTTATTTACACATGCCCTCAAAAATCATTTTGGAATAATTAAATTTTTGCCCAGTAGCAATGCACACAATAGCACTTGCAATAGATCTATTGATCTCATTGTGTGCAGTGCACTTGGGACTCAAACATTGTAGAAGGACATGTATTAGGTACTTCCAGGCTGGGGGAAACTCCTGTTTATGATATTTATTTAAAGTTCCTTCATCAGGAAAAGGATAACCCAAAGCCCGTAGCCCTTGTTCTATTTCATTAATGGGAAGGGTGGTTATACCATCAGCATCATCAAGATGCAAGGCTTGGCGTACCAAAACCTCAGTAACCACCCAAGTTCTCCCATGAACAATAGAAGATAATGTAGTCACTCTATTAACTGTTGAGGAACTGATAGTGTTCCAAAACTGTTTAATATGTGTGACAGGAATGAGTGGTGCATGAGAAAGAGCATACCTAATAGGAGATGCGTTCAAATACGCCACCATTTGTGTGTATTGGGGAAACAGAGTATCATCAGTATCAAGATACGCGATCATGTTGTGTTGGCTTCTGAACCCCAATTCCAAATCTGATGGTTTAAACATTGGTGCCATTGTTGAAAGCTGTTAAAAATGATTCATGAAGATGAAGTTGATAAGAGAAAATTATGTTAGACAAGAATAATAGGTACCCTGTTTAAAAATAGGAGCCAAATATATATGAGAAGAAAATGCATGTGATTGGCCCAAAAATAGGCAAGTATTTTCAAAATGTAATCATGAAAATATTGAAAAATAATAAGTTTATCTCATGCATTAAATGAAAGTTATCAACTCCCAAAATTACGGCCTAAAAATATGTCAAAAAGTAACAACTGGGTAGGTCCCATTGAGTGTCAACGGTCAAAAATAACCTATCAACGCCCAACGGCTATATTCTTGTCAACGTTTGCCACAACCATGTCAGCGTCTAAATTGGTCACAACAACGCTTGGAAAAATACTTGTAAGCGTCCAAAAATAAAAATGTTTAAAAATGAAAAATGACCTTAACAAAGTAATTTATCCTAGAGAAGATAACCAAAAAGCTGATAATTATTATAGGGCGGCAAGCACTGTCCAGTTATGCACACTTGCTTACGCAAGATAGATATAACAGTCCTCTAGTGTCCCTTGTTAACCAAAACTCTTAACAACTAAGTTACCTTATAAAATTCCTTGTTACTCCCAGGTAAATCCATAACAAAATCATTCCCAAGTCTCCCAACAGACCACAACCAATTCTAGGCCAAAAATGTCTTGGCAGCATGCATAGTATATCAACTTTGCATGCTACAGTGCCTCATGATTTAGTAAAACTAACTCATACTCACCTGTGGACACAATCTAGAATTGTGATAAGAGTATCATATGGATACCCAAACATCCTAAAGGTTCCTAAAACCTCCCCTTAAACTATGATACATAAGTTGCTAAAAACATGCATGAACATAAAAAATTTATGTCAAGATAGGAATTAAAAATTCCAACCATCATCCATAAACAAAAACATGCTCAAATGCTTCTCCAATGATCCATAAGCAACTCCGTATTCAATGGTATACTGCTAATGTAACACCCCATTTTGGAAATGGAATATTACGCATATCATGGCGTGTCATCAAAGCATACAAGGATAAATGTCTAAGCATTATTCAACCATAAATGGAAATACCGGAATCAAACATCGGTATCCCTAAGTAAAGCTCATCACACACAAACATAAATACTGTAAAAGGAAGGACGAAACAATGTCCAAAGCAACTGTATCAAAATAAAGGAAATGCATAAAGTAAAGAAAGACAGTAAAGCTTCCAATCCATATGCACCTACGTTTCAGATCTACGAGCGTCCCTGAGTACCTGCCGTTTTGGGAACATGAAAAGGAAAACGGCTGAGCAAGACGCTCAGTGCACGGATGTACAATAAAGCATGATATAGGATAAGCATGTAACATATAACAGCGGAAGACTAAGTACTGAGTAAACTGGTTAAGTAACATGAAAACTGGTTTTATAGTTTGAAAAGCCTTATGTTTAACCTGTGAAAACTGTTTTAACATATAAATACCATAGCCCATATAGGTCATGAAAAGGTCACGTGCATGAATACTTGGAGGGGTGACCTCATCATGCTGATTAGAGGGGATGCCTCTAATCAATATACTGATTTGGGTAGGAGGGATCAGCTCCTTGTGAAGGGTGCAAGGCACACACCACATTCACCATGATAAACTGAAATAAAACATGTAACTAGGATGCACCCATACGCCCCGACTGATATAATAATATGGCCAAACTGAAAAGGGACGCCACGAGCAATCACTCCGCCGTGGGGAAGTCATAACATCGGTGCCTCCAATGCTATGGTTATGGTACCTCCATAACTAGGTGAAACTGGTCATGCTTGTATATGGCTATAGTTTATGCTAAATTAACATAAGCAGTTCAAAACAATAAAACAAATGCTGGGGAAAACAGTTGGCTGCAAACGGGAAATCCTAATAAGGAAAGAATGTCCATACTGAAAGGACGGGAATCCGTACCTCAAGTCCAGTTAAATGAACGGAAGAAAGACTCCTACTTCTGGATCACTAATGCTACATGAATACACACGTGTATAAGTATCGATTCACTGATTACGTATTGGGTTCTGTGTCTTGTTATAGCTGATTTGGTATGTTTTAGGTCATGGTTCACTGTTTTAAGCCTTAAACTGTGTTTATCTTGTATTTCTGGTTTATCTGATTAAGTATTACTGGTGTTTCATGTATTAATATACTTACTGTATAATAATAAGTAACTTTCCAAAAATAGCAGGTTTCCAAAAATAGAAAGTTTCCAAAAATAGAAAGTTTCCAAAAATAGAAAGTTTCCAAAAATAGAAAGTTACCAAAAATAGAAAGTTTCCAAAAATAGAAAGTTTCCAAAAATAGAAAGTTTCCAAAAATAGAAAGTTTCCAAAAATAGAATTTACTGCCTAAAATAGATTAGTTTCTAAAAATAGAAAGTTTCCAAAAATAGATCAGCTGCCTTAATTAAATAAGTTTCCATATATAGAAAGTTGCCATGATTAGGTTAGCTGCCTGAATTAGATTGATTTCCATATATAGAAGGTTTCCATAACTAGATTAGTTGCCTTATTTAATTAAGTTTCTATAAATAGAAGTTTCCATAATTAGAATTAAGCTGATTATATAAGCTAACATATAAGTCTAAGTGTTATAAGCTTACTACTTAAGTCATATGATATAGTGTATAGTTTAATTATTATTTCATGTGTTTTAATTAAACTATAGGTTAAGCATTTTAATTAAAGTATAACATGTATAATTAAAATGAAATGAAAATACTTAGGTTAACATGTGTATTATTATTAATAATAATATAACCTAAGTCATGTCTAAATTAATTAATTATAGGCATGTTTTAATAATTAATTAATTATAACTTATAACATAAAAATACTTAGGTTAAATTAATGTCATGATAAACTAATAATTAAAATAACCTAAGTCATGATTTAATTAATATTTCATGTTATTAATTAATTATATCCTAAGTTCATGATTCATAAAATTACATGTAACATAGATCATGATTTTAACCAACGAACCGTGAACCGGGTATGAATTCGACACCGTACCCCGGGCCAAACCCGGGGCACACGTGTCCCCTTGCTGCCGTGGGTCCCACATGAGCCAACCAAGACCAATTGTGGTCTTGGTGGTGGCGGCAATAGCAAACCAAACCCCCCTCGGGTTTGTTTTGCTAGGCGGCTAGAAACAAACACCCCTTTAAATCATTCCTTGATTTTATTTAATATCAAAACATGTTAGATCAATGATTAATTATCTTGTTTTCATAAGAAAAATAATAACATGTTCATGAAAATAATCAAAGATCAAAAGAATTAAAAAGAATTAAAAAGAAGGGTTAGAAAGGTATACCACTATGTAGCTTGGAAAAAGGATGAACAAACACGTATTCTAACACTTGTTTTTAAGATCAAAATCAATCAAACACCCCCTTATGATGGTGTATAGGTGGCGGCACAAAGGAGGCAAAAAGGAGAGGAGAAAACTCTTTTTAGGGTTTTTAGTTTATTTCTTGTAAAATGAAAATGAAAACATGTTTAACACTTTACCCCCCTTAACTTGAAAAGTCCATGGGCTAAGCCCATTTCATGCATGTGTGCCGTGGGTATGGGGGCCCCACATGGGGTACCCGTACCTTTCTCGTGTCCCGATGTTTCGTGTTCGTTCGTGGTTAAACGTGCTCGTGTTTAACGTGTTTCTGTTTCTTTTAACGTGTCGTTTATCGTAAACTCCACGCTCGTGAATATATTATAAGTATTTACGTAATTATTTTAGTTAGTATTTTAAATGGTGTTCATGATTTAATTATGTTCACGTGATATATCATTAACTGTTTATCATGGGTTCGTACGTAATCGATACTTGTCATGACATACACGTATGCACTTGCTTGATTATTAGCACATGAATGTGATCAATACTACATGAGGTAAGTTTTAATCTAGAACGTACGATCTTAAGGGCACTGTTCATGGTAAAAGCATGCGGGTTTTACAATTCTTCCCCCCTAAAAAGAATAATTCGTCCCCGAATTATAGATAAAGTAAGCTGAAAAGAAGTGACATACCCGAACTCAAATATGAAGTGAGGGTAAGAAGTCCGGATAGACTCCTCTGTTTCCCAAGTGGCTTCCCGCTCGGTATGGTCCCTCCAAAGGATTTTGACGAATGGAATCGTCTTCCTTCTCATGACTCGTTCTTGCCTGTCGAGTACTCGTTCGGGTTCTTCTACAAACGTGAGATCTTCACGTATCTGTTCCAGTGGATACTGAACCATGTGAAGGGGATGATAATTGTACCCTCTGAGTAAGGACACATGGAACACGTTATGCACGTGCGAAAGCTGAGGAGGTAACGCCAATCGGTAAGATACTTCGCCGATTCGTTCAACGATATCAAATGGTCCGATGAACCGAGGACTGAGTTTTCCTTTGATCCCGAAGCGTTTAACACCACGTGCCGGCGAAACCTTGAGGAAGACGTGATCTCCCACATTAAAATGTATGTCCCTACGATGCTTATCGGCGTAACTCTTCTGACGTGACCGTGCTTCCTGCAGTTTCTGTTTAGCTACCTCAATCTTCTGGTTGGTCATTTCTATAATCTCTGGTCCTTCAAGTGTTCGCTCTCCCACTTGATCCCAGCAAGTTGGAGCGCGACACTTTCTGCCATACAACATTTCGAAAGGAGCACATTTGATACTTGCGTGCCAGCTGTTGTTGTATGCAAACTCAACTAAACAGATGTAATCGTCCCAATCACCTGTCCATTCCAACGCACACGACCTTAACATATCTTCCAATGTCTGAATTGTTCGCTCCGACTGTCCGTCCGTTTGAGGATGAAAGGCTGTGCTCAGCTTAAGTTGTGTACCCCAAGCTTTTTGCAGACCTTTCCAGAATCGCGACGTGAAACGAGGATCTCTGTCTGAGACGATGCTGGAGGGAGTGCCGTGGAGTCTCATGATCTCCCTTCTGTACGTATCTGCGAGTTTACTTACCGGATCTTCCTTGCGTATCGGTAAGAAATGAGCTGATTTGGTGAGTCGATCAACGATGACCCAAATAGCATTGTGCTTCTTCTTGGTAGGCGGAAGACCGGTAACAAAATCCATGGTGATTTTGTCCCACTTCCACTCTGGAATATCCAACGGTTGAAGGAGACCGCCAGATCGCTGATGTTCAATCTTAACCTGCTGACAGGTAAGACATTTGGAGACATACGTGGCTACATCCTGTTTCATACCACTCCACCAAAAGTGCTGTCTGATGTCATGGTACATTTTTGTCGACCCAGGATGTATAGAAAATGGGGAGCTGTGAGCTTCAGCTAACAATGCTTCCCGGAGTTCTTGATTATCAGGAACACAAAGTCTCGTGCCCTGCCAAACGATACCGTCTGCGTCCATTCTGAATTCTGTCTGCTTCTCCAAATTCTGAATTATCGCCCAAATCTCTCCATCATCCTTCTGCGCTTCCTTGATCCTAGTCAGTAACTCAGGTTCTACTGTAAGATTCGCCCAGTATCCGTGCTGCCCACGTACCATGATTTCAATGTCAAGCCGCTCCAAGTCCTTTATGTTTTGCTCCTTGATCTCAATGCCGTTTATCATTCCGGACTTTCTGCTGAGTGCATCTGCTACTACATTAGCTTTCCCGGGATGATACTGTAGGTTAATATCATAATCCTTCAACAGTTCCAACCATCTCCTTTGTCTCATGTTCAATTCTCGCTGTGTGAAGATATACTTCAAGCTCTTGTGATCCGTGAAAATGTCGCATGATTCTCCGTATAAGTAATGCCTCCATATCTTCAATGCGAACACCACTGCAGCAAGTTCCAGGTCATGCGTAGGGTAGTTTTCTTCATAGGGCTTAAGCTGCCGTGAAGCATACGCGATCACTTTCCCATGTTGCATGAGAACACAGCCCAGTCCCTTCCCCGATGCATCGCTATAGATCTGAAATCCACCTGTACCAGATGGGAGAGTAAGAATAGGTGCAGATACTAACTTCTGCTTTAGGTCTTCGAAGCTCTTCTCTCGATCTTCCGTCCAGACGAATTTCTCTCCTTTCCGCATCAGTTTGGTGAGAGGCAATGCCAGCCGAGAAAAGTTCTCCACGAATCTTCGATAATATCCAGCTAAGCCTAAGAAACTGCGGACTTCTGTCGCTGATGTTGGTCTTGGCCATTTAGTGATAGCCTCAACCTTCGCTGGGTCCATAGTGATCCCTTCTGCTGATACAATGTGACCTAAGAACGCCACCTTGTTTAACCAGAACTCACACTTAGAGAATTTCGCATACAGCTGCTTCTGACGAAGAATCTGTAGTACAGTACGGAGATGATCTTCGTGTTCCTCCGTGGACTTTGAGAATATCAATATGTCATCGATGAATACAATGACAAATTTATCAAGGAATTCATGAAAGATTCTATTCATTAGATCCATGAATACTGCTGGAGCATTAGTCAGGCCGAATGGCATGACTACAAACTCATAATGGCCATAGCGGGTACGAAAAGCAGTCTTGGCAATATCCTGCTCTTTAACCCTTAGCTGATGGTAGCCTGACCTTAGATCGATCTTTGAGAAGTGTTTGGCTCCTTGAAGTTGGTCAAACAGATCGTCTATACGTGGCAGTGGATATCTGTTGCGGATGGTAATCTTATTAAGTTCACGGTAGTCAATGCAAAGTCGCATGCTGCCGTCCTTCTTCTTAACGAACAAGACCGGTGCGCCCCATGGTGATGCGCTCGGTCTAATGAACCCTCGTTCAAGAAGTTCCTGTAATTGGTCCTTCAGTTCTTTTAGCTCTATGGGAGCCATACGATACGGAGCCTTAGAGATTGGCTCCGCTCCTGGAACAAGGTCGATGTTGAACTCCACTTCTCTTGCAGGTGGTATGCCTGGAAGTTCATCTGGAAAGACGTCTTGAAATTCTGAAACTACTGGTTGATCCTGAATCGATGGGGATTCAGCATCCATGTCATGAACCGTAGCGAGATAACCTTCGCAGCCATGTGACAGTAATGCACGTGCTTGCAAGGTAGATATGACTTGTACAGACCGTCCGGGTATGAACCCGTTATGGATGTACTCTGGTGCATTAATGTCGCCGAAGATCACTCGATAAGAGTGGCAGTCTATGGTAGCATGGTGCTTGGATAGCCAATCCATGCCGAGAATCATATCAAACTCAATCATGTCTAGAGGAAGTGCATCTACTGCACGAACTTTATCGTCAAACTCTAAAGGAAGACTCTTGTATACATGAGTTATTAATACAGAGTCCCTCAGAGGCGTGGAAATGGTAAGCTTAGTTTCTAATGGCAAGGGAAGTGTCCTGATGTTCTTAGCATAAGTAGTGGAAACAACTGAATGAGTGGCACCCGTGTCGAAAAGAACACATGCAGCCTGGCCGTACATATACAAAATTCCAGTAATGGTACCTGTAGATTTGTTTGCCTGATCGCGCGATGTCGTGTAGACACGCCCAGTGGTAGGAGGCGGTTTAGTATCAGCATGACCCGAAGTACCCTCCATTTCACCCTTACGGCAATCTCTCATACGATGGCCAGGGAGGCCGCACTTGTAGCACGCGTCGGAGTCACGACGACATGGGCCAGGGTGTCTGCGATGGCAGGTGCTGCAAAGAGGATGAGTGAATCCTCCAGCAGGAGTTCTTGCTTGCTGAGGGCCTGCTGATGACAGAACGTGTTAAGAACAAGGTATATGCACGAGTATAGGACGTAAACGTCGTAAGATGCTTACCAGTGTTAGCTGAACGGTTGGGCTGAGAACCCCTGTGGTTCTGGTCCCTTCCGTTACCGTGGTTCCTGGTAGAGATTAACATAGTGTCAGCATGAGAGATATAACATGAAATCATAAGAAGATGCGTAAATAGTAGGACCTGCTGTTGTTGGACTGTCCCGCATTGTTACGGTAATTGTCATTACCCTGCGCCTTTCCACAACAGAACGGTCGTTAGAGTGACCGTTTCCTTTGGGCTGATTGGGCTGCTGCTGAGTAGCCGGCTGAGACCGGTCCCCAGTTTTCTGCCTGGAAGATACAGTTTAAGAGATGATTATAGAACATATGACGATAGGATGCGGTCTGGTTAACGCTAGAACATGAAATGTTTTACCTCTTGTCGGGTCTTTTAGTTTCCCCGAACTCATCACGTTCCTGCAACATCTCAAGCTTCCTTGCTGCGTAAGCCACTTGTGCCACAGTATCCAACGGGGCATCTGATAAATTATTGGCAATCCTTGGGTTAAGGCCCCAACGAAAATGTAGTGCTTGCTCTTCAGTGGTGCCTGCGGATGCCCTCAGGACAGCTGTGTACCCAAGGAACCTCTGCATGAACTGACCACAATTCTCGTTGGGTCTCTGTCTCATGGCGTAGTATTCCCTCATGAGTCGATTACTTCCTTCCATGGGAAAAAAGATAGGTGGGGGAGGATATTCGTTGTCATGAAGAACGGCGTCTTGCCTTTCTGCCTCCATGTTTTCAAATAACTCCCAGAGTTTGTCTGTGTTTGCCATCTGACAGTATAACATAAACATATGATTAACAGTTCAAACATAAAATATATAAAAGAAAAATTTTATGCCAAAATTTCACGAGAAAAATTTTATGCAAGAAAATCTTTGTATGAATGCATGATGCAGTTTTATGAAAACTTTTGATGCTCGAGAGTGAACGCCTTCGGTCAGTTCACTCAAAATAAAAGACATATCGAGGGGACGCCTATGGGTCGGTCCCAAATCTAAAAGTTTCGATAAAACACATGCGACTAAATAGGGCCAGTCCTGTACCAACCATTACTTAGTCAAAAACCCTGTAACAATGACATGTATATGTATGCTTAAAATGATGAATGCATGAAAACAACTGTCAGTTCTAGGAAGACCGTAGTGACTACCCACTAATCACAGGTCATAATTGAGAGCCTACAGGTCGAAGCCTTGGCTCTGATACCATAATTGTAACACCCCATTTTGGAAATGGAATATTACGCATATCATGGCGTGTCATCAAAGCATACAAGGATAAATGTCTAAGCATTATTCAACCATAAAAGGAAATACCGGAATCAAACATCGGTATCCCTAAGTAAAGCTCATCACACACAAACATAAATACTGTAAAAGGAAGGACGAAACAATGTCCAAAGCAACTGTATCAAAGTAAAGGAAATGCATAAAGTAAAGAAAGACAGTAAAGCTTCCAATCCATATGCACCTACGTTTCAGATCTACGAGCGTCCCTGAGTACCTGCCGTTTTGGGAACATGAAAAGGAAAACGGCTGAGCAAGACGCTCAGTGCACGGATGTACAATAAAGCATGATATAGGATAAGCATGTAACATATAACAGCGGAAGACTAAGTACTGAGTAAACTGGTTAAGTAACATGAAAACTGGTTTTATAGTTTGAAAAGCCTTATGTTTAACCTGTGAAAACTGTTTTAACATATAAATACCATAGCCCATATAGGTCATGAAAAGGTCACGTGCATGAATACTTGGAGGGGTGACCTCATCATGCTGATTAGAGGGGATGCCTCTAATCAATATACTGATTTGGGTAGGAGGGATCAGCTCCTTGTGAAGGGTGCAAGGCACACACCACATTCACCATGATAAACTGAAATAAAACATGTAACTAGGATGCACCCATACGCCCCGACTGATATAATAATATGGCCAAACTGAAAAGGGACGCCACGAGCAATCACTCCGCCGTGGGGAAGTCATAACATCGGTGCCTCCAATGCTATGGTTATGGTACCTCCATAACTAGGTGAAACTGGTCATGCTTGTATATGGCTATAGTTTATGCTAAATTAACATAAGCAGTTCAAAACAATAAAACAAATGCTGGGGAAAACAGTTGGCTGCAAACGGGAAATCCTAATAAGGAAAGAATGTCCATACTGAAAGGACGGGAATCCGTACCTCAAGTCCAGTGAAATGAACGGAAGAAAGACTCCTACTTCTGGATCACTAATGCTACATGAATACACACGTGTATAAGTATCGATTCACTGATTACGTACTGGGTTCTGTGTCTTGTTATAGCTGATTTGGTATGTTTTAGGTCATGGTTCACTGTTTTAAGCCTTAAACTGTGTTTATCTTGTATTTCTGGTTTATCTGATTAAGTATTACTGGTGTTTCATGTATTAATATACTTAC
The DNA here is from genome assembly GCA_025667525.1 of Glebionis coronaria. Taxonomy (NCBI): domain Eukaryota; kingdom Viridiplantae; phylum Streptophyta; class Magnoliopsida; order Asterales; family Asteraceae; genus Glebionis; species Glebionis coronaria. The sequence continues at coordinate 547,257,974 of CM046878.1, read as the reverse complement.
TGTATAATAATAAGTAACTTTCCAAAAATAGCAGGTTTCCAAAAATAGAAAGTTTCCAAAAATAGAAAGTTTCCAAAAATAGAAAGTTTCCAAAAATAGAAAGTTACCAAAAATAGAAAGTTTCCAAAAATAGAAAGTTTCCAAAAATAGAAAGTTTCCAAAAATAGAAAGTTTCCAAAAATAGAATTTACTGCCTAAAATAGATTAGTTTCTAAAAATAGAAAGTTTCCAAAAATAGATCAGCTGCCTTAATTAAATAAGTTTCCATATATAGAAAGTTGCCATGATTAGGTTAGCTGCCTGAATTAGATTGATTTCCATATATAGAAGGTTTCCATAACTAGATTAGTTGCCTTATTTAATTAAGTTTCTATAAATAGAAGTTTCCATAATTAGAATTAAGCTGATTATATAAGCTAACATATAAGTCTAAGTGTTATAAGCTTACTACTTAAGTCATATGATATAGTGTATAGTTTAATTATTATTTCATGTGTTTTAATTAAACTATAGGTTAAGCATTTTAATTAAAGTATAACATGTATAATTAAAATGAAATGAAAATACTTAGGTTAACATGTGTATTATTATTAATAATAATATAACCTAAGTCATGTCTAAATTAATTAATTATAGGCATGTTTTAATAATTAATTAATTATAACTTATAACATAAAAATACTTAGGTTAAATTAATGTCATGATAAACTAATAATTAAAATAACCTAAGTCATGATTTAATTAATATTTCATGTTATTAATTAATTATATCCTAAGTTCATGATTCATAAAATTACATGTAACATAGATCATGATTTTAACCAACGAACCGTGAACCGGGTATGAATTCGACACCGTACCCCGGGCCAAACCCGGGGCACACGTGTCCCCTTGCTGCCGTGGGTCCCACATGAGCCAACCAAGACCAATTGTGGTCTTGGTGGTGGCGGCAATAGCAAACCAAACCCCCCTCGGGTTTGTTTTGCTAGGCGGCTAGAAACAAACACCCCTTTAAATCATTCCTTGATTTTATTTAATATCAAAACATGTTAGATCAATGATTAATTATCTTGTTTTCATAAGAAAAATAATAACATGTTCATGAAAATAATCAAAGATCAAAAGAATTAAAAAGAATTAAAAAGAAGGGTTAGAAAGGTATACCACTATGTAGCTTGGAAAAAGGATGAACAAACACGTATTCTAACACTTGTTTTTAAGATCAAAATCAATCAAACACCCCCTTATGATGGTGTATAGGTGGCGGCACAAAGGAGGCAAAAAGGAGAGGAGAAAACTCTTTTTAGGGTTTTTAGTTTATTTCTTGTAAAATGAAAATGAAAACATGTTTAACACTTTACCCCCCCTTAACTTGAAAAGTCCATGGGCTAAGCCCATTTCATGCATGTGTGCCGTGGGTATGGGGGCCCCACATGGGGTACCCGTACCTTTCTCGTGTCCCGATGTTTCGTGTTCGTTCGTGGTTAAACGTGCTCGTGTTTAACGTGTTTCTGTTTCTTTTAACGTGTCGTTTATCGTAAACTCCACGCTCGTGAATATATTATAAGTATTTACGTAATTATTTTAGTTAGTATTTTAAATGGTGTTCATGATTTAATTATGTTCACGTGATATATCATTAACTGTTTATCATGGGTTCGTACGTAATCGATACTTGTCATGACATACACGTATGCACTTGCTTGATTATTAGCACATGAATGTGATCAATACTACATGAGGTAAGTTTTAATCTAGAACGTACGATCTTAAGGGCACTGTTCATGGTAAAAGCATGCGGGTTTTACAGCTAACACCACCTGCACATTTAGATTGAAAACCACAAAACTAACATTTGTTGCTGACAACGCCCCGATAACACATGACAGCGTTGAGGGAAGCTTTGTCAGCGTTAGACAAATATATTGCTGACAACGTTACAAAAACACCTATCAGCATTCAAGCAACCTTTGTCAGTGTTAGAAAAATATAGTGGAAAATCTAAATTATCAAAAGACCAATAACAATGCCTTATCATGTACATACTTTTACAAAAAGACTCCAAAACACATATTATGTGAGATTGATCATTCCAATACTTGTTACCAAGTATTGAAACCTCCCAGCATCAAAAGGTTTAGTTAGTAAATCTGACACATTTTCTTCTGTGTCAACCCTATCTGGTTGTATTAAACCCTTTTCAAAACAATCTCTTATAAAATGGTGTCTAATTTCTATGTGTTTAGTTTTAGAATGATGTACAGGATTCTTAATAATGCATAAAGTGTTGTTATTGTGAACAAATATCTTGGTATGCATGAAATTATACCCATAGTCCAACAGTTGGTTCTGAATCCACAAAACTTGTCCACAACAAGCAGCTGCAGCTACATACTCAGCTTTAGTTGTAGAATTAGCCACCACTGTTTGTTTCTTGCATAGCCAAGATATCAACCTGCTCCCAAGAAACTGACATCCACCAGTTGTGTATTTCCTATCAAATTTATCACCTCCATAGTCATTGTCTGAATATGCAATCAGCTCCAATGGTGAATCCTTTGGGTACCACAAACCAAGACTAGGATAGCATCTTAGGTACCTAAAGATCCTCTTCACAGCATAAAGGTGACATTCTTTGGGAGTCACTTGATGGCGTGCACAAGCACACACAGCAAACATGATGTCAGGTCTGGAGGCTGTAAGGTACATCAAAGATCCAATCATGGATCTATAGTGCCTGACATCAACATCTTTCCCATCTCCAATCTTTCCCCAAGGGTGTTCTCTATCCATAGGAGTAGTAGCCCTCTTTTCATGTGGAGAAAAGCCAAATTTCTTCAAGATCTCTGCCACATACTTATCCTAGGAGATGAATATATAATCTTCTTTCTGCTGAACTTGTAAACCAAGAAAGAAGTTCATCTCCCCTATAGCACTCATCTTGAATTTGTCTGTCATAAGCTTGGAGAAATCCTCACTCATCTTTGGATCAGTAGACCAAAAAATGATGTCATCAACATAGACCTGAACAAGCAACACATCCTTACCTTTCTTCTTTGTAAATAGTGTCTGATCTATGGTGCCCCTTTTGAATCTATTGTCCACTAGGTAAGTAGACAAAGTACCATACCATGCTCTTGGGGCTTGATGAAGTCCATACATAGCCTTCTTGACTCTATACACTTTGTCTGGATTCTCTGGATCCTTAAAACCAGGAGGTTGCATCACATAGACCTCCTCAACAATTGTACCATAGAGGAAGGCACTCTTGACATCCATTTGATAGACAGTGAAGCCCATGCAGGATGCATAGGCTAAAAAGATCCTTATAGCTTCAATCCTTGCAACTGGTGCAAAGACCTCCCCATAGTCTATCCCCTCCTCTTGTGTATATCCCTGAGCCACTAACCTTGACTTGTTTTTGACCACAATTCCTCTTTCATCTCTCTTGTTTCTTAGAACCCATCTTGTCCCTATAGGTCTGACATATCTGGGACAATCAACCAGCTCCCAAACATCCTGAATTGCAAATTGGTGAAGCTCATCCTGCATTGCTTCCACCCAACTTGGTTCTTTGAGAGCATCAAATATCTTCTTGGGTTCCTGTTGTGACAGAAAACGGGCAAACAAACATGCTTGCACAAGAGGGGTATCAACCTTCTTGTGAATATTGGCAATAAACCCACCAAGACCTTGATGAGATCTTCTAGTCTGAACAGGAGTCATAATATCACCAATGATTTGAGAAGTGGGGTGATTCTTCATAGTAGAAGTGAGAACTCCTCCTTCAAAAAGTCTGGTGTCCTCAACCTCATTCTCCTTGTTGCCAATATCTTCTTCTTCAGACTCTCTTTCATCAACATTAGGATGAACCTCTTCATATAAATTAGAAGGTTCACCTTGTTCAAAAATGGAAGAGAAAAGATGTGCAGAAATGTTGTCAACGTCTGAACCTTGTTTGTCAGCGTGTGAGCTAACAACGCTTGAACGATTGTTGTCAACGTCTGAGCCATCAACGTCTGAATTGTTCTTGTCAGCGCTAGATTTGCCTTTGTCAGCGCCTGAAGGACCAGCAGCAGCAAAAGCATCTGTCCATATGGGGATTGTAACATATTCTTGTATAGGAGATGACTTTTCTGCTTGTGATCCAACCTTTTCATGAACATGTGTACCTGAAACATCAACAACTTGTTCCTCCACAACACTTGAAGTTACCTTCACAATGTCTGGATTAGTGACAGGCATATAATTTAAAGCTCTAGATAAAGGTTCCAAGTCAAACAACCAATTAGGACCACTTTCAGGATCACTAGGTTTATTCTCTAAAAACCTAACATGTACTCTTTCAAGTATACGTTTTTCCTCTTTAAGATAAACCCTATATCCCTTGCTCTGCACTGAATACCCCATGAAGTAGCCTTCATCACCTTTTGCACTAAATTTACCTAAGGCATCACTAGTGTCTAAAACTACTACATGACAACCAAAAGTTCTGAGAAAACTGATATTAGGTTTTCTTCCCCAAAGTAACTCATAAGGTTTTTTGTTCTGAATTTTGTTAACTAATGCTCTATTTTGAACATAACAAGCTGTATTAACAGCCTCAGCCCAAAAGGCTATAGGAAAATGAGCATCAGCCAACATGGTTCTTGCTGCTTCAATTAGGGTTCTATTTTTCCTCTCAGCAACCCCATTTTGCTGTGGGGTTCTGGCAACACTGAATTGCCTAGTAATTCCTTTCTTGGCACAGAAATCATCTAACTTTTTATTCCTAAATTCACCACCATTATCACTCCTAAGTATTTTAACTTCATTGCCAGATTTCTTCTCAATCTGAGTGATAAAATCAATTAAAGTATCAGTTGTATCACTCTTCATAGCTAGAAAGAAGGTCCAAGTAAACCTAGAAAAGTCATCTGTGATGACAAAGAAATAGGACTTTCCATTAAAACTTTCTATATTGGTTGGACCAAAGAGGTCCATATGAAGCAAATGAAGAGGTCTAGTACTAGAGTGAACCTGTTTGGACTTGAATGAGACCTTGTGTTGCTTGCCTTTAAGACATGCAACACAAGAGTGGTCATTGTGGAAGGCCTTCTCAGGCAAACCATAAACCAAGCCAAGTCTCACAAGCCTGTTTATATTCTTAAAATTTATGTGCCCTAGTCTCCTGTGCCACAAATTACTTTCATCTACTAAAGCTTTAGCATAAAAACAAGACATATTGTTATTCATTCTAATCCCGTTCAGATTCACATTGTATATGTCCTTATGCCTAGGTGTTCTATAGTCAATATATTTCTCATCAGGGATCTTATAATCCTTTCTTAACACCAAACATTCAGTATCAGTAAACAGAACTTTAATTTTGTTATCACAAACTTGTGATACACTAAAAAGATTGTAGTCAAGTTCCTTTACCAAAAATACGTTCTCAAAACGTAAGTTCTTGGTGAGAAGGGTTCCATTGCCTGTGATAGTACCATATCCGCCTCCAAAGTAAACCTTATCACCATCCTTAATGGGAGTGAAGTTTGTGAGATAATCTTCCTTCCCTGTCATGTGCCTTGAGCATCCACTATCCCAATATCCATAATCATTGACCTGTTTTTGGATGCCCTGCACATAAAGAAAACAAATTAGTTTTCTTTGGGAACCCAAGCCTTAGAAGACTTGGATTCATCTGGTTGTTCAATAAGAACAGACTTAGTTCTCATAACAACCCTATTTTCATCCTTTTTAGGATGAAATACCCAATTAACCCCAATAGGTTTTGTAATGACCTTTGAAATGTAATTAAATCTGTTGCAGGTCATTGAAATCCCATTATCATTAGGGTTTTGATCTTTCTTTGGTCTCCATGTTAAGCTTGAAGAAGCTTTAGACCCCTTACCCTGTGGTTGCAAATATTTAGGTCTGGTCACGTTTCTGTCAGCGTTGGAATTGGTCTTGTCAACGCTGAAATTTCCCTTGTCAGCGTTGAACCTAGGGTTTGCTACAGAACCCCATTGCCTATTAGACCAAGTATTTGTCTTTTGAAATGGTCTTTGTCCATGAGTGTTAGACCCTCAAGTGAAGAATAGGGCAGGTCTAATCACTTGTGGACTTTGCTGCACACAAGGTTTGGGTCTGACAACGTTTGACTTTCTAACAACGTTGACTTTGTTCCTGTCAGCGCTGACTTTGGGAGCGTTGACACACTTATATGCCAAGTGTGAAAAGCTACCACAAGTGTAACAGGCTTTTCTAGACACAACCCTAGGTCTAGAAGAGAAGAAGCGTGTTCCATCATTGCTAACTTGGCTCTTAGGTGACCTAGTATTCCTATACATCTATGCATACTTAATGCTAGGTTTTCTAACAGTGTTTGAGCCAAGGTCCACAGCTTTACCAGTGATTGGGTTTGTAACCTTAATAGGAGTTGACTCATTAGGACTTTCACATAGTAAGCCACCCTTAACAAATAAGGTAGGGTTAGCTTTCTTCCATTCATTTAGGTCAGTCAACTTTTGTTGATACTCTTCAACAGGGGTGACAACTCTTGGTGGAGGAATGAATTCCTCCTCTTGGAGTTCTGGCAAACCAGTCCAAGATAGGTCCTTTTGTTGGACACCATAGAAGTCACCAGCTGGTGGTGGAACCACAGAGTAGTCTTGCATCCCAATCCCAGTCATGTCCTTAGGATCCCTTAGTTTACTCACACATTCTACATTCCCTCATGAAGTGCCCCATACGATGACAGTTGTAGCACTCAACTTTGGATTTATCAAATCCTGCTGTGTCTTTTGCATTGAAGGTCATCTTCTTCTTAAACCTTCTGTTCCACCTGTTTGCTCTTATACTAGCAAGAGCCATGTTTCACTTAATGTCCATCTCTTCCAAGTGCTCATCACTTATCTGCTCAAGGTCCTCATATGTAATCATTGAACCATTGGGCAAAGAAGCAATTAAAGCACATACAGTATCTAAATCCAAACCAGCAGGTTTAACTCTTGGTGAGTCACTTTTGAATGTGTCAACGTCCGAAAAGGAGACGTTGACAGGACATGTTCCAGCGCTGACACATGATGATCCAGTAACTGGATGCATGTAGGAGTCCTTCTGATTGAATTGACCTTCACTATGAGAGAAGAAGGCCATGTTACTGTTGGTAGACTTGCTTATAGCCAATCTACTAATTTTCTCGAAAACCCTAACAACATTTAGATCTAATACATGTCAAATACGAGGACATGTATTAGGTACCACTTTTCCCAAACTGGATCATCATACGAACCACTTTTCCCAAAATACATAAAGCTATATAGTTTTGTGGTTTTGATATACACAGCTCTACCTTGTTGATCCCAAACTTAGATCGATTTAGCTTTATGTATACGAGATTAGATCAAGTAATACACTTAGAGAAACCTTTGTATATGTTTATGACAATCTAAGTGTTATGCGGAATTAACACTTAAACAAGAACACAATGATATAAACAAACTTTCACTTTGATTAATGATATCAAACTTGCTTACAATGAAAGTAGTTTACGCATGAAAACTTATATTGAACATTAACCTAAAGGTCTTCTTTTATAGACATAAGAAGCCTTGTACAATAATCTACGTGTCAACTATTCTAGGTAAAGATAAATATAGAAAATACATTTTTGTTCCTATCTTTACTAGAAGTAATCTAGAATACAATAAACGCGTAGAGTATATCTTCCCATCAGTGCTTGTCTTCAATGTATCAACGCTTGACTTTATCTTGTCAACGCTTGAGCTGTCAGCGTTGGTTTTGCTCCTGTCAACGCTTGTTTTACTCTTGTCAGCGCTCAAGTAGATTGGCTATAATTTATTCCCAACAATCCTCCCCTAAACTTGATATTCACTCTAATGATCAAGTTTCTGAATAAACATTAAGAACTAGGAGGAATCTTACAAACCTTCTCATATTGGTAATAAATAAATCTGATCAAGTCTTTTGCCACGTCACTTGAACAATCAATTTCCAGTTGAGTGTTCTTCATCTTCTCCAAGATATCCTTGGATATGAAATACTGACCATCCACAAGTAGATACTCAGCAAACTTTGTAGAACTCAAATAATAAACACCAGCAACTGAATACAATCTCCATTGAAGACCACTGAGATCATCTTCAAGATCCTTCCAAATAGCAGGATCCTCATCTTTTGATCCACACATTCTCTTGAATGTGGACCATAGTTTTATTCCATTGGCTGAAGTTGGTGCTTCAGCCTCATACTTGGCCTCTAACAACCTCTATAGGTCTACCAAGTCTTCTCTGTCAAAACTTGCAAACAAAGATATAAGGGTGGTAAAAGTGTGCACCTCTTTTCCATACCTGCCAATCTTCCAAAATCCACATTCATCTTCTTCATAGCTCACAATTGGATTTCTGGAATCTAGTGGTAACACGTGTACCATATCTGAAGCTTCTAATGGTGAGAGCTTGAGACTCTTTCTTATGATAGCTTCACTTGGATGTAATGGATCCATATCTTTGGGGAACTCAAGAGAAACTCCCTTTTTCACTGGTCTGGGAACAAACATTGCTTTCTTGAGCTCCATTTCCTCTGCAAGCTCTTCTTTTCTTTCATCAGAAAGAAGTCTTAGAGTGTTTGCTTCCTGCACTCTAACCTAAATGGGATAAGCTCTACATTCCAACTCATCAAATGTCAATGCCTTCAATTTCTGATAAGTCCACCCTGTTGCATGACACCTGAGCAACATGCAGTACAACTCCCTTCTATCCCTTTTCAACTCTGAGAGAACATTGCTTGCCTTGTGTTTTAAAATGACCTGGCAATCCTTTTGTACTCTGAGAAGAATCTCCAAACCCCATATCTGATCTGAAATGGTCAAGTGTGGATTCTCCATACATCTTTCTTCCCAAGCATGATACATTTGAACCACCTCTGGCATATCAAAATCAACCTGCAATTTCAACTCTCTCAATTTCTCCTTGGCCAACTCATCTCCATACTCAAGTCTTTCTGGCTGTTCTATGATCATAACACTTGAGTCTGAGCTGGCTTCATCACTTCCCTCTTGCTCTTCTAAAGTGACAACAAAAGGTGATTCACCCACCTTTTTCTTTTCTTGTTCCACAATTTGTGCAGCCAACCTTCTATCAAATTCAATTTGTGCTGCATTCTTTGGAACAACCACTTCTACCATAATACCCTTACCCTTATCTAATGGATCAATTATTGGTAAGGAAGATGGTGATACCTGTGAAGAAACCTCTTTGATGATGGATGATGACTGGGATACATCACCCTCATTTGCAGGTCTGTCAACGCCCAATTCTGCTTTATCAGCGCCCAAGATACTCATGTCAGCGTTCAAATTCCCTTTATCAAAGCTCAAATTTCCTGCCTCAGCGCCTTTTGTAATTTCCTCCAACATGGCTGTAAATGATAAATTTAAGTTTGTAGGAGAGACTAGAGACGTATCAAAACCTGTTTGTTTCTTCAAACTTGTTAGGGCCTCAGCAACATCCAAAGATTGACCATCATGGCTGCCCTTATCACTCACATTTATTTGTTCATCCTCCCCTTTGGAAGATTCCTCCATCCCTCTCCTTGCACTAGCAGTCTCCAAAATAATAATCCTCTCCCTCAATTGCTTGAGTTCAAGGCCTTGTGTGCTGACAACTTGTACCAAGTCTGCATTTTGCTTTTGCAAGCTCATGCAGACAACCGTCAATTCCATTAGGGTCATTGGTTCCAATTTGCCCTCGTCTAAAATGGGTATTTGACCTCCCAAATCAGATTCATTGGGCATGGATGAGGTCTTAATTATGGTGGGACTATCTTGGCCAGCTTCTAAGCCAGAACCAATAGTCCCAGCCTCATCCATAGCACCAACCACACTTGTGGTGGTGGTTCTCTCTGCTACATGGCTGGGACCACTAGAGGAGAACACTCCAGTAGTCCTTTGGCGTTTTTGGAACCTATATTGTGTTGGTGGAGATGATGATGTGGATTGGGTGGATGTGGGTTGGTTAAGGGGTGTTTGGGTCTGTGAAGGTTGAGTGTCAACGTTTGAAACAGGCACATCAACGCCAACATTTAACGTGTCAGCGTCGAAGGGTTCTTGGTCAATTTGCATATGTTGAGGTGAAGGTAATGGTTCAGGTATTGGGTCAATTTGGGGTTGAGGGTCAGGTTGGGGTTGAGCTGCTGCAATGACAGCAAGCATAGCTTGGGTTAAGGGTAGGTCACGATGTGGGGGTGTGTTCATCTTCATAAAAATTGCTTTCTTTTGCACAGGGATCTCATAAAAATCATTATGATCCCTTGTGCAGTATCCTTGGACATCAAAAACCATTTGTAAAAATCTGGGATAAGCTAAAGTTATTTTATTCCCTTTATTTTTACACATGCCTTCAAAAATCATTTTGGAATAATTAAATTTTTGCCCAGTAGCAATGCACACAATAGCACTTGTAATAGATCTATTGATCTCATTGTGTGCAGTGCACTTGGGACTCAAACATTGTAGGAGGACATGTATTAGGTACTTCCAGGCTAGGGGAAACTCCTGTTTATGATATTTATTTAAATTTCCTTCATCAGGAAAAGGATAACCCAAAGCCCGTAGCCCTTGTTCTATTTCACAAATGGGAAGGGTGGTTATACCATCAGCATCATCAAGATGCAAGGCTTGGCGTACCAAAGCCTCAGTAACCACCCAAGTTCTCCCATGAACAATAGAAGATAATGTAGTCACTCTATTAACTGTTGAGGAACTGACAGTGTTCCAAAACTGTTTAATATGTGTGACAGGAATGAGTGGTGCATGAGAAAGAGCATACCTAATAGGAGATGCGTTCAAATACGCCACCATTTGTGTGTATTGGGGAAACAGAGTATCATCAGCATCAAGATACGCGATCATGTTGTGTTGGCTTCTGAACCCTAATTCCAAATCTGATGGTTTAAACTTTGGTGCCATTGTTGAAAGTTGTTAAAAATGATTGATGAAGATGAAGTTGATAAGAGAAAATTATGTTAGACAAGAATAATAGGTACCCTGTTTAAAAATAGGAGCCAAATATATAGGAGAAGAAAATGCATGTGATTGGCCCAAAAATAGGCAAGTATTTTCAAAATGTAATCATGAAAATATTGAAAAATAATAAGTTTATCTCATGCATTAAATGAAAGTTATCAACTCCCAAAATTACGGCCTAAAATAGGTCAAAAAGTAACAACTGGGTAGGTCCCACTGAGTGTCAACGGTCAAAAATAACCTATCAACGCCCAACGGCTATATTCTTGTCAACGTTTGCCACAGCCATGTCAGCGTCTAAATTGGTCACAACAACGCTTGGAAAAATACTTGTCAGCGTCCAAAAATAAAAATGTTTAAAAATGAAAAATGAACTTAACAAAGTAATTTATCCTAGAGAAGATAACCAAAAAGCTGATAATTATTATAGGGCGGCAAGCACTGTCCAGTTATGCACACTTGCTTATGCAAGATAGACATAACAGTCCTCTAGTGTCCCTTGCTAACCAAAACTCTTAACAACTAAGTTACCTTATAAAATTCCTTGTTACTCCAAGGTAAATCACATAACAAAATCATTCCCAAGTCTCCCAACAGACCACAACCAATTCTAGGCCAAAAATGTCTTGGCATCATGCATAGTATATCAACTTTGCATGCTACAGTGCCTCATGATTTAGTAAAACTAACTCATACTCACCTGTGGACACAATCTAGAATTGTGATAAGAGTATCATATGGATACCCAAACATCCTAAAGGTTCCTAAAACCTCCCCTTAAACTATGATACATAAGTTGCTAAAAACATGCATGAACATAAAAAATTTATGTCAAGATAGGAATTAAAAATTCCAACCACCATCCATAAACAAAAACATGCTCAAATGCTTCTCCAATGATCCATAAGCAACTCTGTATTCAATGGTATACTGCTAACACCACCTGCACATTTAGATTGAAAACCATAAAACTAACATTTGTTGCTGACAACGCCCCGATAACACATGACAGCGTTGAGGGAAGCTTTGTCAGCGTTAGACAAATATATTGCTGACAACGTTAATAAAACACCTATTAGCGTTCAAGCAACCTTTGTCAGTGTTAGAAAAATATAGTGGAAAATCTACATTATCAAAAGACCAATAACAATGCATTATCCTGTACATACTTTTACAAAAAGACTCCAAAACACATATTATGTGAGATTGATCATTCCAATACTTGTTACCAAGTATTGAAACCTCCCAGCATCAAAAGGTTTAGTTAGTAAATCTGACACATTTTCTTCTGTGTCAACCCTATCTGGTTGTATTAAACCCTTTTCAAAACAATCTCTTATAAAATGGTGTCTAATTTCTATGTGTTTAGTTTTAGAATGATGTACATGATTCTTAATAATGCATAAAGTGCTGCTCCCAAGAAACTGACATCCACCAGTTGTGGATTTCCTATCAAATTTATCACCTCCATAGTCACTGTCTGAATATGCAATCAGCTCCAATGGTGAATCCTTTGGGTACCACAAACCAAGACTAGGATAGCATCTTAGGTACCTAAAGATCCTCTTCACAGCATAAAGGTGACATTCTTTGGGAGTCACTTGATGGCGTGCACAAGCACACACAGCAAACATGATATCAGGTCTGGAGGCTGTAAGGTACATCAAAGATCCAATCATGGATCTATAGTACCTGACATCAACATTTTTCCCATCTCTAATCTTTCCCCAAGGGTGTTCTCTATCCATAGGAGTAGTAGCCCTCTTTTCATGTGGAGAAAAGCCAAATTTCTTCAAGATCTCTGCCACATACTTATCTTGGGAGATGAAGATACCATCTTCTTTCTGCTGAACTTGTAAACCAAGAAAGAAGTTCATCTCCCCCATAGCACTCATCTTGAATTTATCTGTCATAAGCTTGGAGAAATCCTCACTCATCCTTGGATCAGTAGACCCAAAAATGATGTCATCAACATAGACCTGAACAAGCAACACATCCTTACCTTTCTTCTTTGTAAATAGTGTCTGATCTATGGTGCCCCTTTTGAATCCATTGTCCACTAGGTAAGTAGACAAAGTACCATAACATGCTCTTGGGGCTTGATGAAGTCCATACATAGCCTTCTTGACTCTATACACTTTTTCTGGATTCTCTGGATCCTCAAAACCAGGAGGTTGCATCACATAGACCTCCTCCACAATTGTACCATAGAGGAGGGCACTCTTGACATCCATTTGATAGACAGTGAAGCCCATGCAGGATGCATAGGCTAAAAAGATCCTTTTAGCTTCAATCCTTGCAACTGGTGCAAAGACCTCCTCATAGTCTATCCCCTCCTCTTGTGTATATCCCTGAGCCACTAACCTTGCCTTGTTTCTGACCACAATTCCTCTTTCATCTCTCTTGTTTCTTAGAACCCATCTTGTCCCTATAGGTCTGACATATCTGGGACAATCAACCAGCTCCCAAACATCCTAAATTGCAAATTGGTGAAGCTCATCCTGCATTGTTTCCACCTAACTTGGTTCTTTGAGAGCATCAAATATCTTCTTGGGTTCCTGTTGTGACAAAAAACAGGCAAACAAACATGCTTGCACAAGACGGGTATCAACCTTCTTGTGAATGTTGGCAATAAAACCGCCAAGACCTTGATGAGATCTTCTAGTCTGAACAGGAGTCATAATATCACCAATGATTTGAGAAGTGGGTTGATTCTTCATAGTAGAAGTGAGAACTCCTCCTTCAAAAATTCTGGTGTCCTCAACCTCATTCTCCATGTTGCCAATATCTTCTTCTTCAGACTCTCTTTCATCAACATGAGGATGAACCTCTTCATATAAATTGGAAGGTTCACCTTGTTCAAAAATGGAAGAGAAAAGATGTGTAGAAGTGTTGTCAACGTCTGAACCTTGTTTGTCAGCGTGTGAGCTAACAACGCTTGAACTATTGTTGTCAACGTCTGAGCCATCAACGTCTGAATTGGTCTTGTCAGCGCTAGATTTGCCTTTGTCAGCGCCTGAAGGACCATGCATGTTGTTATCTGGTGGTACTTGGGGACCACCATTATCTTTACCAGCAGCAGCAGCAGCAGCAAAAGCATCTGTCCATATGGGGATTGTAACATATTCTTGTATAGGAGATGACTTTTCTACTTGTGATCTGATACACAGATTTGCTATGGGGTTCAATTATATTCTCTCGATATCCTCTCGAATTGATCTCGGTTCTAAGTGGAATGATTGTTCTTGGTTACTAAAAAAGGGATTGGTTTGTTAATCTAATAAAGGTTTAAATGAACTAAAATAAAAACTTAAATTGAAAGCAATTAATTTAATAACAATTAATAAAACTAGAATTAAAATTAAAATGTAAATATAAAATGAAGAAACAGTAAGTAAGAAGAAACAGTAAGTAAGGCTTAAAAAATGCTCAAAATAAAATTGATTCGGAAGTTGACCTTGATTCGGAAGTTCACTCGGAACTTGGTTCGGAAGTTCTGATCCGGAACTTCGTTCGGAACTTTACTCGGAAGAATTGATTAAGAAGATTGATTCGGAAGTTTACCCGGAACTTCGTTCGGAAGTTGTTGATCCGGAAGTTCGTCCGGAACTTTTGGTCCGGAAGTTTATCCGGAAGTCCACTCGGAACTTTTGACTCGGAAGTTTATTCGGAAGATTTGAAAAGAGCATTCATTCGGAACTTTTAAAAATTGATTCGGAACTTTTTTTAAAAAACACTTTCATTCGGAACTTCTAAAACTCATTCGGAACTTTTTCTTCATCCGGAAGTTTGTGTTCATCCGGAACTTTGTGTTCATCCGGAACTTTTAGTTCATCCGGAACTTTTGGTTCATCCGGAACCTGGGAAATTCAAGAACAGTAATATTACCGAAAAACAGGGTAAATCGATTTCGAGCCAAAAATCAACAAGTTTTTCACTAAATCTTAAATAAAACTAGACACGAATCATATACTAACCAATAACAACAAATCCCATCAATAAAAACATAAAACCCAACAACTTTTGAAGATCAAATCAATGAAATAAGAACTTAAACTTTTAACCAAATAGATGAAGGTGAACAAGATGAAATGGAAAGATTGATATATTGAATGATTAAGGTTTTAACAATCAAAAGACAAAGATTAAACTACAAGATTGGAAAAACAATAATCAAAATCACCAAACACCCTAGTGGTGTTGGTGATACCTCCGAACAGAAAGGGAGAAAAAGATGGGAAAAGAAAAACTAAAAAACTGAATGAAAAGTGGGAAGGGTGGACTTTATATAGTCTTGTCTTTTGGTTGGTGAGTGGGCTTTCTCCCGTTCTTCTTGTCTTCTCGTCTTTTCAGAAAAGTTGACGTTTCCGATTCTGATTCGGGATTTGTCGTCGATTAAATTCAACTCGTCTTTTAATTTCTTTGTTTAATAGACTTGAGTTTCTTCGACTTATGTAAATCTTCCATCTTTGGTCCTTTTCTTCGATAACTCTTCAAATAGGCCCAATGACTTCAAATCTTTTGCATCTCTTGGACAATAGACTTCGTCTTGAGTCTTTTTCTTCGATAAAACCCGTGCAGTCCCATGTTTTCTTTAATATTCATCTGGTTAGCTCTGAAAACACAATAAACACAAAAACCACGCATAATTCCAAACAAATGATATTAAATACGTGTTTTGGTCTCGTTTTAGCCAGAATTAAGTGGAAAAAGGATGGGTGTTTACACACCTATCAAATCCCCTACACTTAACCATTGCCATGCCCTCATGCAATGCTTAGTCATAAAGCAAATTTACACTTTTCTCATAATCAATCAACCTTGGCCTTATTGAAATACTACTAAACAAAAATTAAAGTACTAGGAGAAATTAAAACTTTAAAGTAAACAAAGGATAGAAAACCATTTTCACTTGAAAATAGCTACATGGAAATAACTTGCAGAGAGATCAAGGACTTACATTAGGGCTTTGGTGCTGTGAAGATTTATCACCCTCAAGTTTCACGTTCCCCAAACTAAGCTTAAAAACGAGATCATTGTTATTATAAGTTAGTAAATCAAACACTTACACACATGGCTTAATTATATGCTTAAACTCCCTTATTCCTAGGTGTATCTCTTATATTTTATTTTTGTCTTAGAATCATCATGAAGATGTATTTTTGGACTTATTTCGATAGTTTATTTAGGCTGAAAGCAAAGTAGGACGATTTGATCAATAGTTAGCTAAAGGACAAAATCTCTTAAAACTGCTTCTCGGGATATCAAAAAGTTCATATCTTGGCATAACTCGGTTCACGATTTGAGACCTTTCTCGGGCCGATATTTGGCATGTACTTCATACTTCATATCTTGAGAGACGTGCTTGAGATAATGGTCTTCTCATCGTTCATAGAGTTTCTTCACTTGGAGACTTTTGAGAGGTACTCCAACTTTGTTGACCACGACTTCATGATTATTTCTTCAATCTCTATTTGGGATTTTGAGATACAACGATCCGCCTCCTTTTCGGACTTGGATCTATTTATCCTCATACCTTGTTAGGGTCTTTTCGGATAGACTTCTCCATCATCTTTATGGGAGTTGGTTGCTTTTCGTCGTGAGTCTTAATCCTTCATATTGACTTTGGGAATAATGCTTTTCACATCACTTTGGATCTTTAGCAATAAAATGGAATCCTCATGCCTTGTTAGGGCCTTTTCGGACTCGCCAATCTTCGCGCCCTGCTTCATAAGTTATGCCTTGGCTATGAACTCTTATCATTACCGAGCAACTTTTAAACGATCTTGGGCTAGAAGCTAAGTAACTTTTCAAATCGTATGACCTTACTTATTGCAGATAAATTATTAGCAAGTGATGGGAGAATAGGCAAATAATTACACCAAGTTAGCTTGTGCAAGAATACCGACTTATAATTGACTCTATCATTTCTCGTCCTCTACAATTTAAAATCTCAAGTAATGAGACTCGTGGATGCTTAGCCTAATAAACCAATTAAGGTCTATATGGTTAAGGATACTAGCTAGAATAAACTTGGATAAGTCTATTCGGGTTGAGTCAAAATAATCGCAACGGGCCTAATATGTCAAGGATTTCTAAACTCGCTACACCACTTTATTAATTTTTTTGACTTTATTGCGGGATATATACATATGAAAGCAATGATAAAAATTTAAAGATTACAAATAAATGGCCAAAGTTAATAAAAAATTTGAAAAATGTTGAAAAATATGATTTTCCGGTTAAATGAAGGCATTTTCATGGAAAAGTCCACTTAAAACTTCGATAGAAGTCCCCCCTACACTTAAGATAAACATTGTCCTCAATGTTTAAGCATGTGGGAAAAGTCTCCCCTACACTTATGACATTGTGCACGTTGGTTAACTCGAGTTAAGGAAGAGACGACTAAAGTGATCAATTTCAAATGTGAGTATGAAGAAAATTGAATCACGATAGTTGAGAGATAGAACCAGATTTCTGATAACACGGGAGCACGGTTCTTCAAAGGTTCCAAGAGTGCATTCATCCCTGTAATCATATCACCACACAAAGACAAACACTATAGAGGTCCCCCTACACTTAGGAATTCAAAAAATAAAAGGATAGATACTCGGGCTGCCTCCCGAGGAGCGCTTGTTTTTGATAACCGAGTCACGAGCCTGACTCGACCCAAAATTAGTTCATGGGGAACGTGGTAAGGGATGGAATCATCTCCTGAGAGATGTCCTCACCAAAGTACAGCTTCACTCGTTGGCCATTCACCTTAAAATTATGTCCATTAGGTTGAGCGAGCTCGAGAGTACCATATGGAAAAATTTGGGCAATAGTGAATGGGCCGGACCAACGAGATTTCAGCTTGCCCGAAAAGATTTTCAACAGAGAGTTAAAGAGTAAAACTTTGTCTCCAACTTGGAACTCTCGGTTCTTAATCTTAGAGTCGTGAATGAGCTTAGTCTTTTCCTTATAGATCAAAGAATTTTCATAAGCCTCATTACGGAGTTCATTCAGCTCATTGAGTTGGATCTTGCGTAGGTCACCGGCTTTGTTGATATCAAAATTAGCCCACTTCAAGGCCCAATAAGCCTTGTGCTCCAACTCAATGGGGAGGTGGCATGCTTTCCCGTACACGAGACGATATGGTGTACAACCAATCGGAGTCTTGTATGTGGTACGGAAAGCCCACAAAGCATCATCAAGTTTATCAGCCCATGAGGCACGATGCTCTCCCACGGTTCTTTCCAGAATCCGCTTTAATCCTCGGTTGGATATTTCAGCCTGGCCATTAGTTTGTGGGTGGTAGGCGGTGGAAAGACGATGATTTACACCATACTTAGCCATGACTCTTGCAAATTGGTTATTGCAAAAATGAGTCCCGCGATCACTAATAATGGCACGAGGCACACCGAATCTAGCGAATAGAGATTTCAAAAAGTGACAAACCACCCTTGCGTCATTAGTAGGTAAAGCTTTGGCTTCAACCCACTTTGAAACGTAGTCAACGGCTACAAGGATGTATTTGTTTCCTTTAGAGGAAGGGAAGGGCCCCATAAAGTCGATACCCCAAACATCAAAAATTTCACATTCTTGAATGAAATTCTGAGGCATCTCATCTTTATGTGTGATCTTGCCTTGTTTTTGGCAAGCATCACAACGTTTAACCATATTGTGAGCGTCACGATATATGGTGGGCCAATAAAATCCCGAATCAAACACTTTTTTGGCGGTGTGGTTGGGACCAAAGTGACCATCGGTGGGTCCTTTGTGGCAAGCGTCAAGGATTTCCAAAGCTGCCGGTCCATCAACACATCGACGAATAATCAAGTCGGCACATTGTTTGAATAGATACGGTTCATCCCAAAAGTAAGTCTTAATGTCTTTGAAAAACTTTTTCTTTTGCTGGGATGTTAACCCGTCAACGAGAATTCCACCCGCCAAGTAGTTTGCAATGTCCGCAAACCACGGGGTTTCATCAGAAGTCGAGTTGATAGACATTAAGGCATCCAAGGGAAAAGAATCATTGATTTCTTTGTTCGGAAGATCCCCTTGGTAAGGATCCTCAAGTCTACTGAGATGATCCGCGGCTAGGTTTTCAGCTCCTTTTTTATCGTGAATTTCGATTTTAAATTCTTGGAGTAGCAAAACCCAGCGAATAAGTCTTGGTTTGGAATCTTGCTTTGTCAACAAGTACTTCAGCGCGGAATGATCGGTGTAAATGATTGTGGTGGAAAGGACAAGATAGGGGCAAAATTTTTCAAAGGCATAGACAACAGCTAAAAGCTCTTTTTCGGTTGTCGTGTAATGCAATTGAGCCCCCGTCATTGTCTTGCTAGCGTAATGGATCGATTGGAAGTGTTTGTTCACTCTTTGTCCCAGAACCGCTCCAATAGCAAAATCACTAGCATCGCACATCAACTCGAAAGGCAGCTCCCAATTAGGGGTAACCAAGACGGGTGCCTTAGTAAGCTTATCCTTAAGCAAGTTGAAGGCTTCAAGACACTCTTTGGAAAAGATAAAAGGAGTATCGTTTTCCAAGAGGTGGGTCATCGGGCGAGCGATTTGAGAAAAATCTTTGATGAATCGACGGTAAAAGCCCGCATGACCCAGAAAGCTTCTCACACCCTTCACAGTTGAAGGTGGAGGTAATTTGGCTATGACATCTACTTTAGCACGATCTACTTCAAGACCGGCGTTAGAGATTTTGTGTCCTAGCACAATGCCTTCTTTTACCATAAAATGGCATTTTTCCCAATTCAGAACAAGGCGAGTGTCTTCGCACCGCTTAAGCATACGTTCCAAATTGGCAAGGCAAGAAGAGAAGGAATCCCCGAAGACCGAGAAATCATCCATGAAGACTTCCATGGTTTGTTCAACCATGTCATGGAAGATAGCTAACATGCACCTTTGGAAAGTCCCGGGGGCATTGCATAAGCCAAAAGGCATTCTTTTGTAAGCAAATGTGCCATAGGGACAAGTGAATGTTGTCTTCTCTTGATCTTGGGGATCGATGGGTATTTGGAAATAACCCGAGAAACCATCAAGAAAGCAGTAATATTCATTATCCGCTAAACGTTCAAGCATTTGGTCCATAAAAGGTAGAGGGAAGTGATCCTTTCTCGTGGCATCATTGAGTTTGCGGTAGTCTATACAAACTCTCCACCCAGTAACGAGACGGGTAGGAATCAACTCGTTGTTTGCATTGGGCACAACGGTGATGCCGCCTTTCTTAGGCACACAATGGACTGGACTAACCCATGGTGAATCCGAAATAGGGTAAATCATACCCGCATCAAGAAGTTTGATAACCTCTATTTTGATGACTTCATGGATTTTTGGATTCACCCTTCGTTGGCTTTGAATTGTGGGCTTAGAGTCTTCCTCCATGAGAATTTTGTGTGTGCAGAAGTGAGGATCAATTCCACGAATATCAGAGATTTTCCAAGCAATTGCCTTCTTATGATCTTTAAGCACGGCGATGAGGCGAGTTTTCTCTTCATCTTTCAAGTCCTTCGCAATGATGACTGGCGACTTCTTCTCTTCTTCAAGGAACACATACTTGAGATGGGGCGGCAACTCCTTAAGTTCTAAATCCGGAGGATTTTCGATGGGAGGCGTTTTCAAAGTCGGAGTATCGATAGCAATAACCGTGGGAGATGGTGGAGAAAGATTGTCTTCGTTGAGAAGGTTTTCAAAGAAATGCATGTCTTCATCCCCATGGTGGGAGAATCGTCACTTGCTAAGTTCACATCTCCCATGGTGGCTTCAAGATCTTTCCAAAACAAATCACTTTCTCCAAAGAGAGACAGTGATGAATCAATAAAGGAAACGATGTCAACATTGGGAAGAGAGGTAGGAATATTTTTACAAGCATCATTAAAGTGTTCTTCACAAGCCTCATCCAGAACGTCAATACAATTAACACTCTCGTATGAATAAGGTTGTTTAGACAACTTTCCCATGTTGAAAACGATTTTATCGTCACCCACTCTCATGATAAGCTCACCGGCTTCAACATCGATGAGAGTGTGACCGGTCCTCAGGAATGGACGACCCACGATCAAGGGAACACGAGGGTCCATCTCGTAGTCGACGACGACGAAATCGGCAGGAAAAGTGAATTTGTCGACTCCTACAAAGACGTCTTCGGCTATCCCCACTGGATAAGCAACCGTACGGTTAGCTAATTCCAAAGTCATTTTGGTGGGGACTAGCTCAGGGAGAGATAATTGCTTCCAAACGCTTAGAGGCATTAGATTAATACTGGCACCTAGATCGGCTAGGGCCATACAATTCTCTACTCCTGGGAAATTGCAAGGGATTAAGAAACGACCCGGATCACCAAGCTTGGTTGGCAATTTCCTTAAGAGCACTGCAGAGCAATTCTCATTAAGTTGGGTGTTGGCAATATCGAGAAGCTTTTCCTTGTCACTCAGAAGATCTTTAAACATTTTCGCGTACTTAGGCATGTGAGCGAGAGCCTCAGCGAAGGAGATGTTGAAATTTAATTGTTTGAACATTTTAAGAAAGTTCGAAACCTGAATATCATCCTTGCTTTTGAGCTTCTCTTTCCTCAACCTAGATGGATAAGGTATATTGGAAGAAGAGGAAGGCTTCGGTGGAATAGGATCACTCGCATCCTTGGGTGGAGGAGGGGTAGAAGTAAAAGGTTGAGGAATAGGAGCAGGTGACTCGTTCTCCTTAGTCACAATCACCGGTGGAGGTATAGGAAGCTCGAGTTCCTTGGTACCTTTGCCACTGCGAGTAGTGATTGCTTTCATCTCCCCTCTTGGATTCGCAACAGTGTTACTCGGAAGAGTACCCGAAGAAGAGGGTTGATTACCTTGGAAGAAACTAGCCATCATGTTCTTTAAGTCATTAGTTTGACTATCCAAAGTGTTTCTCATATCAGCTCTCAGATCGTTCCCTTGCTTGACCAGATCTGCTTTCAAGTTGAGCACTTCGCGCTGAAGATTTCCCACGATCACATCATTAGTCCTCATGTAGGTTTCCACTTCTTGGTGTAAAGCGGTGGGTTGGTTGAGAGGAGCATTGTATGCGGGTGGTTGATAAGCAGGTTGCTGGTAAACTTGGTTGTTTCTTTGAGGTGGTTGTTGTTGTTTGTGTTGTACACCGGCCATGTCTAAGTTATCGAGAGGCTCGGGCTCTTGATAAGACGTTGATCGAGTGTGCATACACCTGCAAAAGAACTAACAAGGGAAAAACAAAGCAAAATATTTTTGGTTTTTATGTTTTTTAATTTTTAGGATTTTTGAAAATTTTATATTTTTTAGGGTTTTTTGAAACTTTTTATGAAAAAGTAACGTTCACGGGGAACGGATCCCAAAATCCAAGTTCTCACAAAAAACTGTTGAGCTTAACGAGAAGAGCCGGCAGCGGCGCCATTTTATACACAGATTTGCTATGGGGTTCAATTATATTCTCTCGATATCCTCTCGAATTGATCTTGGTTCTATGTGGAATGATTGTTCTTGGTTACTAAAAAAGGGATTGGTTTGTTAATCTAATAAAGGTTTAAATGAACTAAAATAAAAACTTAAATTGAAAGCAATTAATTTAATAACAATTAATAAAACTAGAATTAAAATTAAAATATAAATATAAAATGAAGAAACAGTAAGTAAGAAGAAACAGTAAGTAAGGCTTAAAAAAATGCTCAAAAGAAAATTGATTCGGAAGTTGACCTTGATTCGGAAGTTCACTCGGAACTTGGTTCGGAAGTTCTGATCCGGAACTTCGTTCGGAACTTTACTTGGAAGAATTGATTCGGAAGATTGATTCGGAAGTTTACCCGGAACTTCGTTCGGAAGTTGTTGATCCGGAAGTTCGTCCGGAACTTTTATTCCGGAAGTTTATCCGGAAGTCCACTCGGAACTTTTGACTCGAAGTTTATTCGGAAGATTTGAAAAGAGCATTCATTCGGAACTTTTAAAAATTGATTCGGAACTTTTCTTTAAAAACACTTTCATTCGGAACTTCTAAAACTCATTCGGAACTTTTTGTTCATCCGGAAGTTTGTGTTCATCCGGAACTTTGTGTTCATCCGGAACTTTTAATTCATCCGGAACTTTTGGTTCATCCGGAACCTGGGAAATTCAAGAACAGTAATATTACCAAAAACAGGGTAAATCGATTTCGAGCCAAAAATCAACAAGTTTTTCACTAAATCTTAAATAAAACTAGACACGAATCATATACTAACCAATAACAACAAATCCCATCAATAAAAACATAAAACCCAACAACTTTTGAAGATCAAATCAATGAAATAAGAACTTAAACTTTTAACCAAATAGATGAAGGTGAACAAGATGAAATGGAAAGATTGATATATTGAATGATTAAGGTTTTAACAATCAAAAGACAAAGATTAAACTACAAGATTGGAAAAACAATAATCAAAATCACCAAACACCCTAGTGGTGTTGGTGATACCTCTGAACAGAAAGGGAGAAAAAGATGGGAAAAGAAAAACTAAAAAACTGAATGAAAAGTGTGAAGGGTGGACTTTATATAGTCTTGTCTTTTGGTTGGTGAGTGGGCTTTCTCCCGTTCTTCTTGTCTTCTCGTCTTTTCAGAAAAGTTGACGTTTCTGATTCTGATTCGGGATTTGTCGTCGATTAAATTCAACTCGTCTTTTAATTTCTTCGTTTAATAGACTTGAGTTTCTTCGACTTATGTAAATCTTCCATCTTTGGTCCTTTTCTTCGATAACTCTTCAAATAGGCCCAGTGACTTCAAATCTTTTGCATCTCTTGGACAATAGACTTCGTCTTGAGTCTTTTTCTTCGATAAAACCCGTGCAATCCCATGTTTTCTTTAATTTTCATCTGGTTAGCTCTGAAAACACAATAAACACAAAAACCACGCATAATTCCAAACAAATGATATTAAATACGTGTTTTGGTCTCGTTTTAGCCAGAATTAAGTGGAAAAAGGATGGGTGTTTACACACCTATCATGATCCAACCTTTTCATGAACATGTGTACCTGAAACATCAACAACTTGTTCTTCCACAACACTTGAAGTTACCTTCACAATGTCTGGATTAGTGTCAGGCATATAATTTAAAGCTCTAGATAAAGGTTCTAAGTCAAACAACCAATTAGGACCACTTTCAGGATCACTAGGTTTATTCTCTAAAAACCTAACATGTACTCTTTCAAGTATACGTTTTTCCTCTTTAAGATAAACCCTATATCCCTTGCTCTGCACTGAATACCCCATGAAGTAGCCTTCATCACCTTTTGCATTAAATTTACCTAAGGCATCACTAGTGTCTAAAACTACTACATGACAACCAATAGGTCTGAGAAAACCAATATTAGGTTTTCTTCCCCAAAGTAACTCATAAGGTGTTTTGTTCTGAATTTTGTTAACCAATGCTCTATTTTGAACATAAGAAGCTGTATTAACAGCCTCAGCCCAAAAGGCTATAGGAAAATGAGCATCAGCCAACATGGTTCTGGCTGCTTCAATTAGGGTTCTATTTTTCCTCTCAGCAACCCTATTTTGTTGTGGGGTTCTGGCAACACTGAATTGCCTAGTAATTCCTTTCCTGGCACAGAAATCATCTAACTTTTTATTCCTATATTCACCACCATTATCACTCCTAAGTATTTTAACTTCATTGCCAGATTTCTTCTCAATCTGAGTGATAAAATCAATTAAAGTATCAGCTGTATCACTCTTTATAGCTAGAAAGAAGGTCCAAGTAAACCTAGAAAAGTCATCTGTGATGACAAAGCAATAGGACTTTCCATTCAAACTTTCTATATTGGTTGGACCAAAGAGGTCCATATCAAGCAAATGAAGAGGTCTAGTACTAGAGTGCACCTGTTTGGACTTGAATGAGACCTTGTGCTGCTTGCCTTTAAGACATGCAACACAAGAGTGGTCATTGTGGAAGGCCTTCTCAGGCAAACCATCAACCAAGCCAAGTCTCACAAGCCTGTTTATATTCTTAAAATTTATGTGCCCTAGTCTCCTGTGCCACAAATTACTTTCATCTACTAAAGCTTTAGCATAAAAACAAGACATATTGTTATTCATTCTAATCCCATTCAGATTCACATTGTATATGTCCTTATGCCTAGGTGTTCTATAGTCAATATATTTCTCATCAGGGATCTTATAATCCTTGCTTAACACCAAACATTCAGTATCAGTAAACAGAACTTTATTTTTGTTATCACAAACTTGTGATACACTAAAAAGATTGTAGTCAAGTTCATTTACCAAAAATACGTTCTCAAAACGTAAGTTCTTGGTGAGAAGGGTTCCTTTGCCTGTGATAGTACCATATCCGCCTCCAAAGTAAACCTTATCACCATCCTTAATGGGAGTGAAGTTTGTGAGATAATATTCCTTCCCTGTCATGTGCCTTGATCATCCACTATCCCAATATCCATAATCATTGACCAGTTTTTGAATGCCCTGCACATAAAGAAAACAAATTAGTTTTCTTTAAGAACCCAAGCCTTAGAAGACTTGGATTCATCTGGTTGTACAATAAGAACAGACTTAGTTCTCATAACAACCCCATTTTCATCCTTCTTAGGATGAAATACCCAATTAACCCCAATAGGTTTTGTAATGACCTTTGAAATGTGATTAAATCTGTTGCAGGACATTGAAATCCCATTATCATTAGGGTTTTGATCTTTCTTTGGTCTCCATGTTAAGCTTGAAGAAGCTTTAGACCCCTTACCCTGTGGTTGCAAATATTTAGGTCTGGTCACGTTTCTGTCAGCGTTGGAATTGGTCTTGTCAACGCTGAAATTTCCCTTGTCAGCGTTGAACCTAGGGTTTGCTACAGAAACCTATTGCCTATTAAACCAAGTATTTGTCTTTTGAAATGGTCTTTGTCCATGAGTGTTAGACCCTCTAGTGAAGATTGGGGCAGGTCTAATCACTTGTGGACTTTGCTGCACACAAGGTTTGGGTCTGACAACGTTTGACTTTCTAACAACGTTGACTTTGTTCCATACTAGCATTTAACTCATGTTTTAAGATATTTATTTTATCTTTTTAAGTCAAATTCTATTTTCTTGTATTCAGAAATTGTCTTCTCAGTTTGAGTGAGAGCTAGTTGGTAATTAGACAGTTTGCATCTTTCAGTACTCACATCACTTAATAATCTTAACACCTCTTTGTTAAGTTTCTCAGTGTTTAACCTACAACCTTTACTACAAAAAGCATCATCGTATACCTCATTATTAGATGAAGAGGAGGAGTGTGCCATGAGAGCATATTCAACATGCTCTTCTTCTTCAATTTCAGCAACCAAAGCTTTATCCTCTTCCATATCCTTAGCCAGATAGCTCCAATCCCATCCCATACCATCAATTCCTTGAACTGCAACCATGGCTTTAGGATCCTGAGCCTTAACAATTTGACTTGAGGGTTTACCAGCATCAGATCTTCTAGGAGATCTGCATTCCCTCATGAAGTGCCCCATACGATGACAGTTGTAGCACTCAACTTTGGATTTATCAAATCCAGCTGTGTCTTTTGCATTGAAGGTCATCTTCTTCTTAAACCTTCTGTTCCACCTGTTTGCTCTTATACTAGCAAGAGCCATATTCCACTTAATGTCCATCTCTTCTAAGTGCTCATCACTTATCTGCTCAAGGTCCTCATATGTAATCACTGAACCATTGGGCAAAGAAGCAATATAAGCACATACAGTATCCAAATCCAAACCAGCAGGTTTAACTCTTGGTGAGTCACTTTTGAATGTGTCAGCATCTGAAAAGGAGACGTTGATAGGACATGTTCCAGCGCTGACACATGATGATCCAGTAACTGGATGCATGTAGGAGTCCTTCTGATTGAATTGACCTTCACTGTGAGAGAAGAAGTCCATGTTACTGTTGGTAGACTTGCTTCCATGCTCTAAAAGAGTTTCATCTTCCAACAGCCTCAGTTTGTTATAGATGTCATCAAACGTGGAACTTTTGTAAGTATTATTGGCAAGAATAGATCTTGCCTCAATCTTCCACGCCTCACCAAGACTTTTAAGAAAGGTAGAATTAATGTCAACATCACCAAGTTGTGTCCCCATGAAGGACAATTTGCTTGTAATGTCAAGCAATCTGCTTCTCACACTACTAAGCTTTTCATTAGGTTGAGCCTTGAAGACAGCATAATCATGCATAAGTTGCTTCTTCTTCTCTTCCTTAGTATCTTCATTGCCACCATATGCAACTTCAAGAGCTGCCCAAAGTTCTTTAGCAGATTCATAACCTCTATCTTTATGCTGGTTCTCTTGTCCCAAAGAGAGTTTCAGAATATTTAGGGTTTTCATGTCAACCCTTTTCTTTGCTATGTCTTCAGCAGACACAGCTCTACCATCTTCAGGATTTTCTTTCTTATCTGCTTTAGAACATCCAGCAACAGCTGCTCTTCCAGAAATAACATCAGCAATCTTTTGGGCTTTATTGAATGTGTTTCCATATTCAATAATCTCCCAGAGTGTGTAGTCATAGATCCCTACATATTGCTCAAAGTTGAATTTCCATAATTCAAAGTTGGTTGCATCAAGCATGGGAATCTTGATGTTTGGTAAAGGTGAGGAGGAGGAGGTTAGTTCTGGATTTGACATGATGTTGTTAGGGTTTTTGAGAAAATTAGGGTTTTGGTGATTTTTAGGGTTTCTTGTGTTCTTTAAGATCAAAAGTTCCTCAACAAGCTCTGATACCACTTGTTGATCCCAAACTTAGATCGATTTAGCTTTATGTATACGAGATTAGATCAAGTAATACACTTAGAGAAACCTTTGTATATGTTTATGACAATCTAAGTGTTATGCGGAATTAACACTTAAACAAGAACACAATGATATAAACAAACTTTCACTTTGATTAATGATATCAAACTTGCTTACAATGAAAGTAGTTTACGTATGAAAACTTATATTGAACATTAACCTAAAGGTCTTCTTTTATAGACATAAGAAGCCTTGTAAAATAATCTACGTATCAACTATTCTAGGTAAAGATAAATATAGAAAATACATTGTTTTTCCTATCTTTACTAGAAGTAATCTAGAATACAATAAACGCGTAGAGTATATCTTTCCATCAGTGCTTGTCTTCAATTTATCAACGCTTGACTTTATCTTGTCAACGCTTGAGCTGTCAGTATTTGTTTTGCTCCTCTCAACGCTTGTTTTACTCTTGTCAGCGCTCAAGTAGATTGGCTATAATTTATTCCCAACAATCCTCCCCTAAACTTGATATTCACTCTAATGATCAAGTTTCTGAATAAACATTAAGAACTCACCCCTGTGCAAAAGAAAGCAATTTTTATGAAGATGAACTCACCCCCACATCGTGACCTACCCTTAACCCAAGCTATGCTTGCTGTCATTACAGCAGCTCAACCCCAACCTGACCCTCAACCCCAAATTGACCCAATACCTGAACCATTACCTTCACCTCAACATATGCAAATTGACCAAGAACCCTTCGACGCTGACACGTTAAATGTTGGCGTTGATGTGCCTATTTCAAACGTTGACACTCAACCTTCACAGACCCAAACACCCCTTAACCAACCCACATCCACCCAATCCACATCATCATCTCCACCAACACAATATAGGTTCCAAAAACGCCAAAGGACTACTGGAGTGTTTTCCTCTAGTGGTCCTAGCCATGTAGCAGAGGGAACCACCACCACAAGTGTGGTTGGTGCTATGGATGAGGCTGGGACTATTGGTTCTGGCTTAGAAGCTGGCCAAGGCAGTCCCACCATAATTAAGACCTCATCCATGCCCAATGAATCTGATTTGGGAGGTCAAATACCCATTTTAGACGAGGGCAGATTGGAACCAATGACCCTAATAGAGTTGACGGCTGTCTGCATGAGCTTGCAAAAGCAAAATGCAGACTTGGTACAAGTTGTCAGCACACAAGGCCTTGAACTCAAGCAATTGAGGGAGAGGATTGTTATTTTGGAGACTGCTAGTGCAAGGAGAGGGATGGAGGAATCTTCCAAAGGGGAGGATGAACAAATAAATGTGAGTGATAAGGGCAGCCATGATGGTCAATCTTTGGATGTTGTTGAGGCCCTAACAAGTTTGAAGAAACAGACAGGTTTTGATACGTCTCTAGTCTCTCCTACAAACTTAAATTTATCATTTACAGCCATGTTGGAGGAAATTACAAAAGGCTCTGAGGCAGGAAATTTGAGCGTTGATAAAGGGAATTTGAACGCTGACATGAGTATCTTGGGCGCTGATAAAGCAGAATTGGGCATTGACAGACCTGCAAATGAGGGTGATGTATCCCAGTCATCATCCATCATCAAAGAGGTTTCTTCACAGGTATCACCATCTACCTTACCAACAATTGATCCATTAGATAAGGTTAAGGGTAATATGGTAGAAGAGGTTGTTCCAAAGAATGCAGCACAAATTGAATTTGATAGAAGGTTGGCTGCACAAATTGTGGAACAAGAAAAGAAAAAGGTGGTTGAATCACCTTTTGTTGTCACTTCAGAAGAGCAAGAGGGAAGTGATGAAGCCAGCTCAGACTCAAGTGTTATGATCATAGAACAGCCAGAAAGACTTGAGTATGGAGATGAGTTGGCCAAGGAGAAATTGAGAGAGTTGAAATTGCAGGTTGATTTTGATATGCCAGAGGTGGTTCAAATGTATCATGCTTGGGAAGAAATATGTATAGAGAATCCACACTTGACTATTTCAGATCAGATATGGGGTTTGGAGATTCTTGTCAGAGTACAAAAGGATTGCCAAGTCATTTTGAAACACAAGGCAAGCAATGTTCTCTCAGAGTTGAAAAGGGATAGAAGGGAGTTGTACTGCATGTTGCTCAGGTGTCATGGAACAGGGTGGACTTATCAGAAATTGAAGGCATTGACATTTGATGAGTTGGAATGTAGAGCTTATCCCATTTGGGTTAGAGTGCAGGAAGCAAACACTCTAAGACTTCTTTCTGGTGAAAGAAAAGAAGAGCTTGTAGAGGAAATGGAGCTCAAGAAAGCAATGTTTGTTCCCAGACCAGTGAAAAAGGGAGTTTCTCTTGAGTTTCCCAAATATATGGATCCATTACATCCAAGTGAAGCTGTCATAAGAAAGAGTCTCAAGCTCTCTGATGAGACTGCTTTTATACATAGTCTCATCGTCCAAATTGGGCTTAAAATGCATTAAATATCATTAAAACTGCCAAATATATGCTCGTGTTTGTTACTTGTGTATTTTTAGGTACGGATATTGAGAAAATGGCAAAAGATCACAAGAATCATTCAAAAACGAACACGGGAAACGAAGCCGTACAATGAACCGGACCCAAATCTGGAATTTCCAAAATGGACCTTGAAGAATTGAAGATTGGCAAGATTGGCCCCTCTACTATTGAAGACTTGGAAATTTATACCCTTGTGAATCTCATTTATTGCATTTGGGTCCCTAAATTATCAAGTATTTACAAGATCAGTCCTTAAAGAATGAAGAATTGGCATAAGAAGTCCTTGTTTCAAGTTTAATAAGTTGATGTGCCAAAAATGCCAAATGTTGAAACTTATTTTCAAAAGGAATGAAGTTTATTAGCTATTATTACAAAGTGAAGGAAATATAAACCTTGGGGGGCCATTTTTGCCAGACAACCAAACCCATACACCCACTCATAAGCTGACACCTCAGCTTGACCCACCCATTTACCCATTTACCCAAACCCTTACCCGACCAACCCACCCATTAGCCCAACACGTTTATTTAACTAAACTGGGTCAACCCCAGTCAAACCCCCCACTTCCCTCCAAACACCCATTTTAAATAATTTGTTTCCCAAAATAGATCTAATCACCCCCTAATTACCCATAAACCCTAAACCAATCCCAGACCCAATTAATTTCATATCAAGGGTTTTTTACTTGATTAATTCCAGATCACTAATACACATCCTTGTCGCCACAACCCACATCCCAAACCAACACAAGACACACCCATGTGTCTTGTGGGACCCTCCCCTGCCCCGTCCCTTTCCCTCAAAACCCTAAACCCGACCAAACCAACGACCCACAATGACTCCTTGGCCCCCAAGAAGATTTTAACGTCCAAGATCAAGACTCCAACAGCTGGCATGTCATTTTCCTTCACAAGACGAATTTTGACTAAATTTTCAAGAGAAGACCAAGGATTAATGGGAATTTCATGTACTAGGGTTTTGTAGTAATAGAATTTTCCTTTCAGTAGTATATATAGGAGACGCATGTGTCCCTATACCTTTGTTCCAGATTTTGATTTCAAAACTTATTGTAATCCCTTTTTTAAGTTATAAAAGTTGGTATATTTTTTAAATAGTAATTCCTTTTTGTCATTTAGAAAGTTGGTATTTAATGTGTGA
Source organism: Glebionis coronaria (assembly GCA_025667525.1). Lineage (NCBI taxonomy): Eukaryota > Viridiplantae > Streptophyta > Magnoliopsida > Asterales > Asteraceae > Glebionis > Glebionis coronaria. The sequence goes on along the minus strand of CM046878.1, from coordinate 547,226,557 downwards.
AATCAATCTGAGTTCCATTTAAAATTTATTCAAACATTTGGTGTTTGAATTTTTCAGAAAGAAGGTTTCTGAAAATAGGGTAATTTTTGGTAAAAATTGATTCAAGATTTGGTATTTCCAGGTTTTTAAGTTATTGTGTAAGTGTTTTAAAAGAAGTTTATTTGAGAAGTTTTTGAAAAGATTTGAAAGGATTTTAAAAAAAATCAGATTTTATTTGTATATTGTGCTCTCTATTTTTCTTAGCAGGAAAAGTCATTGAGCTTTTGTTGTCCAAGTGTTCTGCATAGGCCCCGGCCTATTTGGAGGTGGTTAAGCAACCACTGAGGGACCTGGATGTAGGTCCCTCTTGGTAAAAATCTTGTTCTCCTATCTTCAGTTTTAAAGTGTGTGATTTGTGAAATTTATGTGATTTGATGCATGAAAGTTGTTAGGTGTAGTTTGAGTGTTTGATTTTGCTGATTTATGTTTGTTATGCATGTTAGAGTAAGTATCAATCAGTTTGGTTAGGGTTTGAGTTACTTTGCTTTGTAAAAATTCAAAATCTGAATATAAAGGGGTGTTTGGATTAGGATTTAAGAGTGGTTTAATGATATAAATTTTGCTTGTAAACCTGTTTAAAACATTTCTTGGATGGTTATCACATGTTATGTGCACTAAGGTTTCAGTTTGGTAGTATATTGAACACATTTGCATGCTAAAATATTGGCCAGATAGCAAAAATCAGTCAAGCACTTTTCTTGCTTGTTTTGTGAAAAATTGTGCCTCAGCTTGTGATCATTGCTAGAAATCAGGTTGGTTTAGGATTGTGTAGGGTTTTATTGTCACTTGATAAACTTGTGTGCAAGTTGTAAGCATTTGAAATCCATTTTGAGTGCCAATTGAACCAGCAAATCATACCAGACCTGCATAGCCATCACAGAAACCTTCATTGTGCTATTTGTGTGATTTTTGGCTAGATACTTGCTTATTTTTGTGTTTCCAGTGACTCCCTATACTCAACTGAGTATAGGGGTGCCTTCTTGTCCAACAATCATCCACATAAAACCAAGATCAAGCCCTCTTGATCATTATTTTCACAAGTGAAGACTGTTCTTCTTTGTGTTTTCAAAAAAAAGTAAACTGGGTACGAATTGCATTCTTTTGGGATTAATCTTGGTTAAATTGGATTTGTACTTGTTTTTTTGAGTTCTAAGGAGTCACAGGCTTGAGTTTTAAAAAGTTAAAAAGAAAAAAAAAGTTTTTTTTAAAAAAGGACTGGCCAGGACTCGAACCTGCGCCATCCTCCTCACAACACATCACACATACCGTTACGCCCTTGGGTCTTTTACTGATAAAGACTCAAACCGTTTAATATTTAAGGATTGATTGTTTCTTGGCTTATTTAGCTAACAACTTAATATTAATCTGATTTCAGCTTATTCCTTTAAGCTTTTTCACATTTACTATTTTTCTTTTGTATTCATATAGGTTAGGGATTTTTTGGTTCAAAAATATTATTTTTCCCGTACTTATTTAATTTACTAGGATTATTTTAAGTTAATATTTTAGAAAGTAAATTAAAAATAGAAAAAGCATTTTAAAAAATCCAAAAAAATAGTTTTTAGGTTTTAAATTATATTTCTGAGGTTTACAGCTAAAAAAGTTTTCAAAAAGTCTAATTTTTGATTTTATTGGATTTTAGGGTTTTTTACCAACTTTGAAATTTAATGTAAAATCATTAAATAGGTTTTAGAAACTTTTAATTGCATTTTTGTTTTATTTACAATATTTTAGATTTTTGGTAATTTTTTAGAATTATTTTATAAATTTGAATTTTTTTATTATTTTATTATTATTTTATTATTAAAAATTGAAAGTTTATTTTTTCTACTTTTTTCATTTTTCCTAGATTGTAAACACTAAAATAGGAATTTTTTAACTTTCCAAATATTTTTAGGACTTTTCAATTAATTTCAAGAATTAATTTAAGTTTTAAGTGATTTTAATAGTTTTTAAGTGTTTAAAAATAGTTTAATTTGGTTTTAAAATTTTAAAAAATACTTTTTAGCTTAATTAGGTTATTTTTGAGGTTTACAAACTTTGAAATCTTGTTTAGGGCTTTTTAATAATTAATTGTGATTTTTAGGGCTTTAATTAGCATTAAAAAGTCATTATTTAATTAATTAAAAGGTTTTAGCAAGTTTTGATTTTTTTAAACTCTTAGAATATTATTGTGGATTTTTAGTAATTTTTAGGAATTTTTAGGTTAAAATTTTAATTTTTGCACTATTTATGGTTTTACGTGATCGCCTTTTTCGTCTTAGTTTAATCCGACTTCGTAACCGTCTTTTTCTTTCTTATCTCATTTCTTTCTTTTCTCATAACAATAAAATCATCATTAATCAATTCATTACACAACACACTAGCCTCCTCGAGAACGAACTCACTTAGGGTCATTCACACACGGTTTTCCTAAATCGTCGTGCCTCACTTGCCCTATTTTATTGCTCTTTTCCTAAAGGGTAGTAAAAACTTCAACATCATTTTGGCGCCGCTGCCGGGGAGGCGTGTTGTGTTTTGATTGAACCATTGTTGTTTTTATACTAGCCATAATTAGTATTTGTATTAGTAGCACTCTACTAATACGTATTATCGTTTTTCGGTTTTTGTGTGAATACTATTACTATATTGTATACGTAGAACAATAAATTCACAAGTACTCCAAATACGTGAGCAATCACAACCTTTACTTGGGAGGTCATTACCCAATCATTGTATTCGAATCTCAAACCAAAGAAAAAAGGCAAAAATAGATAAATACTTTCGTGAAGCTTAATCTTGAAAATACAAACTATAAGGTGGGTATAAGGCGGTTGTATTTCACGACCTATAGGAAAAAGGCTCTTAAGTGCTTCGCGCCGCCTCGTTTCCTCCGCTTGCTTGTGCGTATTTGATTTTGAGAGCTAATCGAGGGTTTTGTCGCCCAAAGTATTATTACATATCATATATATTTTCTTGGTTTTATTGATTAAACCCTCTTGAACGATTTAGTGTTCCACCGTCGTTCTAAAGTCATCGAAGGCGTTCACTCCACGTGATCGTTTTCATTCCTTGAGGCTTCTTTAATCAAGAGATTTGATTAAGGAGGAGATTTGTAGATTTTTGTCTACTTAATACATTCACCAATTTCCAAAAAAAGTTAATACCATCAAAAACCACAAAAAAATTGAAAAATACAAAACACCAAAAAGAATCTTCTTTGCTCGTCTCCACGTTGTACGTGACGTTTATGCTAACTCGTAATCAAGCAAAACGTGCACGTAGACGAAAGAACAAAACTCCCACTCCAACTCATTCTAGTGAGGAGTCTCCTATTGACGAACCCATTCTACGAGAAGCACCAACCATGGCGAATCGAACTATGATGGAGTTACTTCAAGCACCCACCGAGGGTTATGGAGAAGCTATTGTGATTCCTGCTATCCTTGCGGAGAATTTTGAGGTGAAAACGGGTTTGTTGTCGATGATCCAAAACAACAAGTTCCGTGGTGATGAGAAGGACAATCCACACAACCATATCCGCCAATTAAATCGTCTTACCGCCACTTGCAAATTTAAGGATGTCTCGAATGACTCGATTAAGATGATGCTTTTTCCGTATTCCTTAGCGGGGCCCGCTAAAATTTGGTTATAGAAAGAGCCACCCAATTCTATATTGACGTGGAAGGATCTCGTTTCGAAATTTGTGAACCAATTTTTTCCGCCCTCTAAGACTACGCATTTGAAAAATGAGATTTCTAAATTTTCACAAGAATCAAATGAAAGTTTTTCAACGGCTTGGAATAGGTTTAAGGAAATGTTGCATGAATGTCCTCATCACGGTTTTTCTGACTTGCACCAAAAAGACACGTTTTACAATGGACTTAATGATCATGAAAGAGATTATTTAAATGCCGCCGCGGGTGGTAATTTTTTGTGTAAAACGGTTGAAGAAGCTTTGGTCATAATTGAGAATAGGTCTAAGGTTTATAGCCCTCGTAACACACCGAGTGTTGCCAAATTGGGCTCGTCATCGTCTCGTAGCATTAATGCTTTACATGATGAAGCAAATGAAGAAAATCGATTTTTTGATAGATTTTCTAGCCTTATGTCTCATTGAAAAGCTCAAGAAGCTTCAAATTCCGCTTCGGTTAAAGCGGTTTCTAAGAGTTGTTTGTCGTGTGGTGGAGCTCATGATCTTTCCGAGTGCATTACCGCGGATGGTAACACTTCGAGTGCTTATGTAGCCACGGGAACTTATAACCAAAACGGTCAAGGTTCCCGCCAAAATCAAGCTCCACCAAATCAAAATGCTAATAACTATCGAAACAACAACCAAGGTGGAAATTACCAAGGAAATCAAAGGAATTACAACAAGGGTAATTATCAAAGTGGAAATGGGCAAATTTCAAACCAAAACCAAAATCGTGATTTTCAAACTACCACTCAAGGTTTTCAAAATGATCACACCAAAAATCTTCAAGGAGAGTTTTTGAATTATGCTAAGGCTAATGATGCTAAGTTTGACAATATGCAACGTGAAATGGTTAGCTTAAGATCCGAGTTGAAAAACGAGCTTAAAAACGAACTTGCTAATGAACTTAAAACTCATGCTAATAAAATGGAAGGAAATGTCACACGTCTCCAACAAAATCAACAAAAAATGGAGCAAGGTCAACATGAGATTAAGCAAGAATTGTTAAAAGCGGATGCTAGGCAATCTAAGTTTGAAGACCGAATGGGAAAAATGTTTGAAGCTATCATGTGTAAGCCCTCTTCTTCGGGTGGTCTTCCTAGTGATACCATCGTGAACCCGAAAGGAGAGTTGAAGGTTATTACTACTCGTAGTGGTAAAACTTTCAAAGAACCCATTTCTCGTCCAAGTACTTCTATGGAGAAGGAAAAAGAGAAAGAACCCGAGGTGGTGGTTGAAAAGGAGAAAATTCCAAGCCCACGAAGTACCGCTCAAACCACACCTACGGTTGAACCCACACCAATCATGGAACCCGAGATTCCAAGGTCGTTGCCTATGCCCCAACCCACACCACCCTTACCTTACCCTTCAAGACGAGACAAGGAAAAGGCACAAGAACGAAATAATTATCAATTTGAACTCTTTATGAAAATGTTTCGTGACTTGCATTTTAATATAAGTTTTGCCGACGCCTTAGTCATGATGCCTCGATTTGCCGCGAACTTCAAAAGTATGTTGAATAACAAAGAGAAATTGCAAAAATCGTCTAGTTGTTCTTCGGTTTTTCTAAGCCGCATACCTCAAAAAGTCGGTGATCCCGGCAAGTTTTTAATCCCATGTGCTATACAAGACATGGAAGAATGCTACGCCTTGGCCGATCTTGGTGCTAGTTTTAATTTGATGCCTCTTGAGCCTTTTAAATCGCTCAATCTTCCAAATCTCACTCATTCAAGAATGTCAATCGAAATGGCCGATCATTCTACGATTCTAGCTTGTGGAGTTGCCGAGGACGTCTTTGTGAAAGTTGGAAAGTTCTACTATCCCGTAGACTTTATTGTTGTTGACATTCCCATCGATCCTAAAGTTCCGTTAATTTTAGGTCGATCTTTTTTGGATACCTCGAGAGCACTTATCGATGTGCATGCAAGGAAAATCACTCTTCGTTTCAATGAGGAAGAACTCATCATTAATGCAACCCAAAACTCCACACTTTCTCATGTATATTCTATCACGTCTTTGTACAATGTCAATCCCATCAAAAACATTTGCAAAAGAATTTCAAATAGAGTTTTAGGAGTTGTTGAGAAAAATGAAGTTTCGTCCCCTCCGCCGGTGGAGGTTAAGAGTGTTAAGCCTACGATTCCAATCTTGAGTGATTCTTCGGATGATGAATGTGTTGATCCCGATGGGGAAGTTTTCTTTGTTGACAAACGTTTTGAAAACTTACCACCACCTTTACCAAAACGCTTTTCAAATGTGAGAATTTTTAGTGTGACTAACATTGCTTTAGATACACCAAATATTTTTGACATAATTAAATCGGGTTTTCACAAGGAGAGTTTAAAAGATGAAAAAGGAAAAGATTTTGAATTGAATTTAAAAGATTTTTCTACAATTCTAACTCCGTCATCACCGCGTGTTTTGAGTGCTACAAGCTCGTCTTCTCCTTTTGACGATGCTGTGTGTGGACTTAGTGTGGGGGAAGCCCCTTATGTTCCCTCCCCTTTTTCCACCGAGGACAAGATATTTGATCCTGGAATTGCTTATAAAGGGAAATCTCGGTCTTCCACCGATGCAATAAATGGAAAATCTTTTCATTTGATTGGTGCGAGTCTACCTCGAGTAGCTCATGTTTTTAGAGACTTACCCATTGTCCCACCCTTCTATTTCTTCTCTCCTATTTTCTTGAAACTCTTTGAGTTTTTTTTGGCTCACGATGAAGTGGCGTTGATTTGTTTTTCCAATGAAAACGAGAACGCCATCTTCGATCCCGGTATTTTGCACCATCAAAGGACTTAGTCCTTAATACCGGTTGTTTTTGGGCCTTGTTTATCATTTAAGCCCCACTAAAAATTGACCATACCATGATTATCCCTAAATAATCACATTTATGGGGATTCGAGTCGAGCTTTTGACTCGGTTATCAAAAACAAGGTGCCTCGTGGGGGAGACCCATGCTTATCCATGTACATATTATTGCTTTCTAATTAGTTAATGTGAGGGGATTTGTGCCCTTCCAACCTTTGTTTCGTGGTTGTTTGTGCATTGTGGTTTTTAGATCATGATCTTCACGATTGGAGCCTCTCGTGTTCGTTTTATGGGAGCACTTGATCGTTTGCTTTGAAGACTTTCTCAATATCCAAATGATATATCCTTTTATGTTCTAACCTTAGGTTTTTAGCACACTTCATAAACGGCTATTAATTTATTGGTTACACCCTTTCCATGCTACATTAGGCATTCGACTACGTCTCTAGTATGGGGGTGTTTGCACCCCTAGACTCGAAACATTGAGGACAATGTTTAACTTTAGTATGGGGGGGTGAATAGATACTTGCCTTGCCAAACCTTCACGCTTTCCAAAGTTTATCTTTTTGTTATTCTTTTGTTGCAAAATAAGGCTAAAAATGGCCAAATTTTAAAAAATTTCTCAGGTTTTATAAGTGTTTGAAGACACGAATGTAGGTTTTCCGATGGCGAGAATAAGAGTAATTTTTGACTCGACCGTGCGTGTTGAGCACTTAGCTTTGATTCCTTAACTCACATTAGGCTAAGTCTCTTAAATGAGGACGAGAAATGATAGAGTTAATTATAAGTTACTATGCTAAATGTAGACTACTCGTATTCTTTCAAAAACTCATGTGTTCTCGTTGTTTGCTTATTCTCCCTTCGCATGTAAATATTTTTTGCTTAATAAATATTGACTTAGCGGTTTAGTTAGGATTGTTGGGTTTCTAGTCTTTTCTAGTAGCTTCCGTGTAATTAAATTGGGAAGACATTAAGGTATCGCCAGCGTCACGGTTTTGAAGTATTGGCACCCGAATAATCGAAAGCTTCACCCAATAATAAGATTTCAAGTGCTCACCTAAATCTAGCAAACAATTTGAAGCCCCACAAGGCCTAAAATCTATGCAAAATTGAAAGTGAATCAAGCCTTAATCTTCGAAGCTTTAAAGATCCAAAATTCGCTTTAGCGTGAGGATATACGTCTTTGGCTAATAAAACCACCGATGAGGCGGATAATAAAAGGCAAGGCAAGACCGAAGTCATAATAAAAGCTTCATGGCGAAGTTGAATAAAAGATGGAGGTAAACCAAAGATAATAAGGCCCTTCCGTTAGGGGGCGTATAAAAGTCTTGGTAATAAGTCTCATGTTCAAAACCGTTATAAAACCGTGTTTATCGATTCTTCTTGTCAACTTAATTTTTTAACATCGTTGTCTATTAGGAGGGGTTATTAATTTAATGGTCTTAGTTACACCGTTAGGACTCTATTTTTAGACCTAAATCTCTATTATCGCATAAGTCAACGATGTATCCTCGTGAAACATTCAAGACATAATAAAATATAAGAGATACAACTTAGGAATAATGGGAGGATAAGTACGTGATTAGGGCATATGAGTAGTGTTAGCATTACTAACTTATAATGACAATGATCTCGTTGCATGCTTGGCATGGAATTAGGGTGAAAATCGAGGACGACGAAATTATTTCTAACGAAGCATTCACGTGTTCTTATTCTATGAACCTAAACGTCCCATTTTGCGATGAAAATCATACATTATGTCTAAAACGCAAGTAGTAGTAATAGTATTAGTGTAGCTAGTTTATCATTTCAATAAAGTGAATAAAATGAATTTTGGAGGTGCTACGATACTTTATTCTAGCATTGCGTGAGGGCACGGCAATGGTTTAGTATGGGGGAGTGATGAGACTGCTTTTATACATAGTCTCATCATCCAAATCGAGCTTAAAATGCATTAAATATCATTAAAACTGCCAAATATATGCTCGTGTTTGTTACTTGTGTATTTTTAGGTACGGATATTGAGAAAATGGCAAAAGATCACAAGAATCATTCAAAAACGAACACGGGAAATGAAGCCGCACAATGAGCCGGACCCAAATCTGGAATTTCCAAAATGGACCTTGAAGAATTGAAGATTGGCAAGATTGGTCCCTCTACTATTGAAGACTTGGCAATTTATACCCTTGCGAATCTCATTTATTGCATTTGGGTCCCTAAATTATCAAGTATTTACAAGATCAGTCCTTGAAGAATGAAGAATTGGCATAAGAAGTCCTTGTTTCAAGTTTAATAAGTTGATGTGCCAAAAATGCCAAATGTTGAAACTTATTTTCAAAAGGAATGAAGTTTATTAGCTATTATTACAAAGTGAAAGAAATATAAACCTTGGGGGGGCATTTTTGCCAGACAACCAAACCCATACACCCACTCATAAGCTGACACCTCAGCTTGACCCACCCATTTACCCATTTACACAAACCCTTACCCGACCAACCCACCCATTAGCCCAACACGTTTATTTAACTAAACTGGGTCAACCCCAGTCAAACCTCCCACTTCCCTCCAAACACCCATTTTAAATAATTTGTTTCCCAAAACAGATCTAATCACCCCCTAATTACCCATAAACCCTAAACCAATCCCAGACCCAATTGATTTCATATCAAAGGTTTTTTACTTGATTAATTCCAGATCACTAATACACATCCTTGTCACCACAACCCACATCCCAAACCAACACAAGACACACCCATGTGTCTTGTGGGACCCTCCCCTGCCCCGTCCCTTTCCCTCAAAACCCTAAACCCGACCAAACCAACGACCCACAATGACTCCTTGGCCCCCAAGAAGATTTTAACGTCCAAGATCAAGACTCCAACAGCTGGCATGTCATTTTCCTTCACAAGACGAATTTTGACTAAATTTTCAAGAGAAGACCAAGGACTTAATGGGAATTTCATGTACTAGGGTTTTGTAGTTCTAGAATTTTCCTTTCAGTAGTATATATAGGAGACGCATGTGTCCCTATACCTTTGTTCCAGATTTTGATTTCAAAACTTATTGTAATCCCTTTTTTAAGTTATAAAAGTTGGTATATTTTTGAAATAGTAATTCCTTTTTGTCATTTAGAAAGTTGGTATTTAATGTGTGAAATCAATCTGAGTTCCATTTAAAATTTATTCAAACATTTGATGTTTGAATTTTTCAGAAAGAAGGTTTCTGAAAATAGGGTAATTTTTGGTAAAAATTGATTCAAGATTTGGTATTTCCAGGTTTTTAAGTTATTGTGTAAGTGTTTTAAAAGAAGTTTATTTGAGAAGTTTTTGAAAAGATTTGAAAGGATTTTAAAAAAAAAAAATCAGATTTTATTTGTATATTGTGCTCTCTCTATTTTTCTTAGCAGGAAAAGTCATTGAGCTTTTGTTGTCCAAGTGTTCTGCATAGGCCCCGGCCTATTTGGAGGTGGTTAAGCAACCACTGAGGGACCTGGATGTAGGTCCCTCTTGGTAAAAATCTTGTTCTCCTATCTTCAGTTTTAAAGTGTGTGATTTGTGAAATTTATGTGATTTGATGCATGAAAGTTGTTAGGTGTAGTTTGAGTGTTTGATTTTGCTGATTTATGTTTGTTATGCATGTTAGAGTAAGTATCAATCAGTTTGGTTAGGGTTTGAGTTACTTTGCTTTGTAAAAATTCAAAATCTGAATATAAAGGGGTGTTTGGATTAGGATTTAAGAGTGGTTTAATGATATAAATTTTGCTTGTAAACCTGTTTAAAACATTTCTTGGATGGTTATCACATGTTATGTGCACCAAGGTTTCAGTTTGGTAGTATATTGAACACATTTGCATGCTAAAATATTGGCCAGATAGCAAAAATCAGTCAAGCACTTTTCTTGCTTGTTTTGTGAAAATTTGTGCCTCAGCTTGTGATCATTGCTAGAAATCAGGTTGGTTTAGGATTGTGTAGGGTTTTATTGTCACTTGATAAACTTGTGTGCAAGTTGTAAGCATTTGAAATCCATTTTGAGTGCCAATTGAACCAGCAAATCATACACACCTTCATAGCCATCACAGAAACCTTCATTGTGCTATTTGTGTGATTTTTGGCTAGATACTTGCTTATTTTTGTGTTTCCAGTGACTCCCTATACTCAACTGAGTATAGGGGTGCCTTCTTGTCCAACAATCATCCACATAAAACCAAGATCAAGCCCTCTTGATCATTATTTTCACAAGTGAAGACTGTTCTTCTTTGTGTTTTCAAAAAAAAGTAAACTGGGTACGAATTGCATTCTTTTGGGATTAATCTTGGTTAAATTGGATTTGTACTTGTGTTTTTGAGTTCTAAGGAGTCACAGGCTTGAGTTTTAAAAAGTTAAAAAGAAAAAAAAAATTAAAAAGGACTGGCCAGGACTCGAACCTGCGCCATCCTCCTCACAACACATCACACATACCGTTACGCCCTTGGGTCTTTTACTAATAAAGACTCAAACCGTTTAATATTTAAGGATTGATTGTTTCTTGGCTTATTTAGCTAACAGCTTAATATTAAGCTGATTTCAGCTTATTCCTTTAAGCTTTTTCACATTTAGTATTTTTCTTGTGTTTTCATATAGGTTAGGGACTTTTTGGTTCAAAAATATTATTTTTCCCGTACTTATTTAATTTACTAGCATTATTTTAAGTTAATATTTTAGAAAGTAAATTAAAAATAGAAAAAGCATTTTAAAAAATCCAAAAAAAATAGTTTTTAGGTTTTAAATTATATTTTTGAGGTTTACAGCTAAAAAAGTTTTCAAAAAGTCTAATTTTTGATTTTATTGGATTTTAGGGTTTTTTACCAACTTTGAAATTTAATATAAAATTATTAAATAGGTTTTAGAAACTTTTAATTGCATTTTTGTTTTAGTTACAATATTTTAGATTTTTGCTAATTTTTTTTAGAATTATTTTATAAACTTTGAATTTTTTTTTGATTATTTTATTATTATTTTATTATTAAAAATTGAAAGTTTGTTTTTTCTACTTTTTTCATTTTTCCTAGATTGTAAACACTAAAATAGGAATTTTGTAACTTTCCAAATATTTTTAGGACTTTTCAATTAATTTCTAGAATTAATTTAAGTTTTAAGTGATTTTAATAGTTTTTAAGTGTTTAAAAATATTTTAATTTGGTTTTAAAATTTTTAAAAATACTTTTTAGCTTAATTAGGTTATTTTTGAGGTTTACAAACTTTGAAATCTTGTTTAGGGCTTTTTAATAAATAATTGTGATTTTTAGGGCTTTAATTAGCATTAAAAAGTCATTATTTAATTAATTAAAAGGTTTTAGCAAGTTTTGATTTTTTGTAAACTCTTAGAATATTATTGTGGATTTTTAGTAATTTTTAGGAATTTTTAGGTTAAAATTTTAATTTTTGCACTATTTACGGTTTTACGTGATCGTCTTTTTCGTCTTAGTTTAATCCGACTTCGTAACCGTCTTTTTCTTTCTTATCTCATTTCTTTCTTTTCTCATAACAATAAAATCATCATTAATCAATTCATTACACAACACACTAGCCTCCTCGAGAACGAACTCACTTAGGGTCATTCACACACGGTTTTCCTAAATCGTCGTGCCTCACTTGCCCTATTTTATTGCTCTTTTCCTAAAGGTTAGTAAAAACTTCAACATCACTCTCACCATTAGAAGCTTCAGATATGGTACAAGTGTTACCACTAGATTCCAGAAATCCAATTGTGAGCTATGAAGAAGATGAATGTGGATTTTGGAAGATTGGCAGGTATGGAAAAGAGGTGCACACTTTTACCACCCTTATATCTTTGTTTGCAAGTTTTGACAGAGAGGACTTGGTAGACCTATGGAGGTTGTTAGAGGCCAAGTATGAGGCTGAAGCACCAACTTCAGCCAATGGAATAAAACTGTGGTCCACATTCAAGAGAATGTGTGGATCAAAAGATGAGGATCCTGCTATTTGGAAGGATCTTGAAGATGATCTCAGTGGTCTTCAATGGAGATTGTATTCAGCTACTGGTGTTTATTATTTGAGTTCTACAAAGTTTGTTGAGTATCTACTTGTGGATGGTCAGTATTTCATATCCAAGGATATCTTGGAGAAGATGAAGAACACTCAGCTGGAAATTTATTATTCAAGTGACGTGGCAAAAGACTTGATCAGATTTATTTATTACCAATATGAGAAGGTTTGTAAGATTCCTCCTAGTTCTTAATGTTTATTCAGAAACTTGATCATTAGAGTGAATATCAAGTTTAGGGGAGGATTGTTGGGAATAAATTATAGCCAATCTACTTGAGCGCTGACAAGAGTAAAACAAGCGTTGACAGGAGCAAAACAAACGCTGACAGCTCGAGCGTTGACAAGATAAAGTCAAGCATTGATACATTGAAGACAAGCACTGATGGGAAGATATACTCTACGTGTTTATTGTATTCTAGATTACTTCTAGTAAAGATAGGAACAACAATGTATTTTCTATATTTATCTTTACCTAGAATAGTTGATACGTAGATTATTGTACAAGGCTTCTTATGTCTATAAAAGAAGACCTTTAGGTTAATGTTCAATATAAGTTTTCATACGTAAACTACTTTCATTGTAAGCAAGTTTGATATCATTAATCAAAGTGAAAGTTTGTTTATATCATTGTGTTCTTGTTTAAGTGTTAATTACGCATAACACTTAGATTGTCATAAACATATACAAAGGTTTCTCTAAGTGTATTACTTGATCTAATCTCGTATACATAAAGCTAAATCGATCTAAGTTTGGGATCAACATATGCCACCTCATCACCCAAGAGTGCACACGAAAGGTGCCCTGCTACACCTTTGAGCATGAAGACAAAACCATGGCAGGGAATCTACAGCTCACAATCCAGCTTTCATCCTAAGCAAAATATGGACCCTTTGATCAACTTTTCACACATGCCACCCCCACAAAATGCCAATTCCAAGTCACATGTTCTTCAAGTTCAAAATCTGCATAGGGTAATATGGGGACTTCACAGCTTTAGGGTTTACGGTTTTTAGCCTCTTAGCAAGTTCATTGTAGCCTATATAAGGCATAGGACTGAGTACTTTAATTTTTGCTCTTGAATTTTCCAAGTTCACCTTTCTGTAAATCCTTTTCAATATTAATGAAATGTGTTTGAAATGTTGAAGAAATCTCAAGTGCCATTGTTATAACCTGTTTTTTATTGTTCTTTGTTCATTATTCTTGAATCAAAAATCTGTTTTCAAAAGAGGAGTGTGCAAAAGTTTGCACATTTTCCACAATTTCTTGATATTTTGCTAAGTTCTTGGCCTATCTTGGAATTCTTGGGCTATAGGGCTGATCATAGCATCCTGATATTGTGTTATCAAGGTGTGGTGTAGCTTATAACTTGGGGATAATCAAGTGTGGAAGACAAGAGTTGCATCAATCAAGGATTTTTCATCTTTTTGTTTTTATAATTGTGCTTCTAACTTTGTAGATTCTTAGCAGGCTTTGTTGTGGAAGCTTGTGCTTGTTCTTGCTAGCACATAAGCTCAAAATCCGTGGGTGTGGATGTACATCCATGAGGTACACACCCTTAATCTCAAAATATGAAAATATTTTGGATATTTGTGATATTTGAGTGTTGCCTATGTTCTTGTGTATTTTGTGGCTTAATCTTGCTTGAATCTGTTGTTCTCATCTGTTATTGTGATTATTTGGGCTTGGGTGGTCTTAAATCTCACTTTTGATTTGAAAAACTTGGTTTTGAAAAGTTAAAGGGGTGTTTGGGATTACCTGTTTGTGATTGAATCTTGTTATTGTGTTTGTGGAAGTTTGTATTTGTGCTCTTTATCTGATATACACTTGTTTGAGAGTGTTTTGCTGCAAGTTTTGTGGTTTGAAACCTTGAATTAAAGATTGTGCTATAACTTATTGAGTTTGACTGTTTTTGACCTAAAATTTTGGGAAAACCTAGATTTTATGCATGTTTAGGGATAAAAGTTGTTTAAACATCATTAATATAACATACTTGATAGATCTGAGGTGTTGAATCTGGCTTGTGTGTCAAATACATCAGCTAAGTGAAAAACTGCATGTGTTAGTGTTCATCAGTAACATTCATTAGCTTGAATCTTGCTTAATTCTTTAAATCATTGCATGAAACCTGTTTAGACTTGCTTATTTGAGTTTAATATAGCTTGTGTATGCATTTGGTTGAATTTGGCTGGCTGATTTGTGCTAAAATTGCTTTTTGAACCTAAACTGCTTACTTGTTCATGTCTGTGCAACATCTGGTACTTTATTGATTAAACTGTATCAATTGGGTGTTTGTGGTTGTGATATTTTGATTGTTCTTGACTCCTTTTGATCCAAAGATCATTTGGGTGCCTTTGTGTAATCTGAATCTCCAAAAAAGTCACTAAAGACAAAAAGTCAAACAAGTCAAGCAGTGGAAAAAGTTTCCACTGCTCAACACCCAAAACTAGCCCCTGCCAGTGTAAAATTGAACTCAGCTTATCAATAAGCTATTTTAGCTTATCCATACTTGCAACAACTTATTTTTTGTGATAGATCTTCATTATTTGACCCATTTGATTAGACTGGAGCTTATTGGACTTTGACTTTGACTTTTTACTAGAAAACCAACTTATTTGACTTTTACATAAGTGCTTATTTGCTTTTTCAGCTTATTGAGTCAGCTTATTTGAAAACTCTTTGTTGATTTTGCTTAATTAAGTCATTTAAAAGCTTTAGAAACTTGAATCAGCACTTGGGGTGGCCTAGAACTCAAAAACGACTATTTTGTCGTTTTCTGTAGATTGCTTATTGCATTTTCAGGCTTATTCCTTGGGCTTATTTCAAATTTCTTTTTACAGAAGTCTTATTTAGGACAAAAGAAGCTTGTGTGTCTAATTTCAGCTTATGGCATTGGCTTATAGCTTAATGGGCCAAAAAGCCCATTAAGAATAAGCTGTTTGGTATAAGCTAGCTTATTTCACACTGTCAGCTTTATTGCCTTTGGAAAAAGTGGTTTAAAATCAAATTTTGAGTCAAGTAGTGCTTTTTGGGCTTATTTTGGACACTTTTTTATATTAGGCTCGATTTTGGCCCATTAAGGATCTGTTTTGGGTTTAGCCCACTTTTTAGGCCCATTAAGGGTATTTAGGTAATTTCACTCTCATTTCTGAGTTATTTAGGTTAAATAAAGCTAGTTTGCAAGTTTTTAGAATTTTTTATGATTTTTGGACTTTTAATAATATTTTAATATTATTTTATTGTTAAAAATTAAAAGTCTGATTTTCTAAGTTTTTATATTTTTCCTAGATTGTAGACACTTAATTAGGAATTTTGAAACTTTTCAAATATTTTTAGGGTCTTTAATTATTTTCTAGAATTAATTTAAGTTTTAATTGATTTAAATAGTTTTTAATTGTTTAAAAATAGTTTTTAGTGATTTTAAAATTTTGAAAAATACTTTTTAGCTTAATTAGGATATTTTTGAGGTTTACAAACTTTAAGATCTTGTTTGGGACTTTTTAATAGTTAAAATTGATTTTTAGGGCTTTAATTAGCATTAAAAAGTCATTATTTAATTAATTGAAAGGTTTTGGCAAGTTTGGATTTTTTGAAAACTCTTAGAATATTATTGTGGATTTTTAGTGATTTTTAGGAATTTTTAGGGTAAAATTTTAGTTTTAGTGCTTTTTACGGTTTTACGTGTGCACGCTTTTCGTCTTAGTTTAATACGACATCATAACCGTCATTCTCTTCTCATCTTATTTCTATCATTCTTTCTCACAAATATAATCACAAAGATAATCATTTCATTACACACACACTAAGCCTCCTTGAGAATGATTCTCCACTTTGGGTCATTTGTACACGGTGTTCCTAAATCGTCGTACTTAATACTTGCCACTTTTGCTCTCTTTTCCTAAAGAGTAGTAAAAACACTACATCATTTTGGCGTCGCTGCCTGGGAGGCGTGTTGTGTTTTGATTTGGAATTGTTGTTTTTATATACTAACCAAAATAGTATTTGTATTAGTAACACTCTACTAATACGTATTATCGGTTTTCGGTTTTTGTGTGAATACTATTACTATAGTGTATACGTAGAACAATAAATTCACAAGTACTCCAAATACGTGAGAAATCACAACCTTGACTTGGGAGGTCATTACCCAATCATTGTATTCGAAGCTCAAACCAAAGAAAAAGGCAAAAATAGATAAATACTTTCGTGAAGCTCAATCTTGAAAAATACAAACTATAAGGTGAGTATAAGGCGGATATTATAAAATATAACCTAAGGAAAAAGGCTCTTAAGTGCTTCGCGCCGCCTCGTTTCCCCGCTTGCTTGTGAGTATTTGATTTTGAGAGCTAATCGAGGGTTTTGCCGCCCAAAGTATTACTAAGTATCATATATATTTTCTTGGTTTCATTGATTAAACCCTCTTGAACGTTTTGGTGTTCCACCAACGTTCTAAAGTCATCGAAGGCATTCACTTCACGTGATCGTTTTCATTCCTTGAGGCTTCTTTAATCGAGAGATTTGATTAAGGAGGAGATTTGTAGATTTGTGTCTACTTAATACATTCACCAAGATCCAAAAAGGTTAATACAATCAAAAACCACAAAAAAAAATTGAAAAATACAAAACACCAAAAAGAATCTTCTTTGCTCGTCCCCTCGTTGTACGTGACGTTTATGCTAACTCGTAATCAAGCAAGACGTGCACGTAAACGAAAGAACAAAACTCCCACTCCCAATCTTTCTAGTGAGGAGTCTCCTATTGACGAACCTATTGTAAGAGAAGCACCAACCATGGCAAATCGAACAATGATGGAGTTACTTCAAGCACCCACCGAGGGTTATGTAGAGGCTATTGTGATTCCCGCTATCCTTGCGGAGAATTTTGAGGTGAAAACGGGTTTGTTGTCGATGATCCAAAACAACAAATTCCGTGGTGATGATAAGGACAATCCACACAACCATATCCGCCAATTCAATCGTCTTACCGCCACTTGCAAGTTTAAGGATGTCTCGAATGACTCGATTAAGATGATGCATTTTCCCTATTCCTTAGCGGGGCCCGCTAAAATTTGGTTAGAGAAAGAGCCAACCAATTCTATATTGACGTGGAAGGATCTCGTGTCTAAGTTTGTGAACCAATTTTTTCCGCCCTCTAAGACTACGCACTTGAAAAACGAGATTTCAAAATTTTCACGATGAAAGTTTTTCAACGGCTTGGAATAGGTTTAAGGAGATGTTACATGAATGTCCTCATCACGGTTTTTCTGACTTGCATCAAATTGACACGTTTTACAATGGACTTAATGATCATGAAAGGGATTATTTAAATGCCGCCGCGGGTGGTAATTTTTTGTGTAAAACGGTTGAGGAAGCTTTGGTGGTAATTGAGAATAGATCTAAGGTGTATAGTCCTCGTAGCACGTCTAGTGTTCGTAAGGCTTCGTCTTCGGCTTCACCTTCTTTGTCTACTACCATCGATGCTTGCCAAATTAAGGCGAACTTGGAAAACAAGATTTTTGATAAGCTAAAAGGACTTTTGATTGAGTTTAAAGTTGGTGAACCAAGTGCTCCCGCTACGGCTAAAGCGGTTGAGGTTTCGTGCATGTATTGTGGTGGAGGTCTACATACTCGTCATCTTCATGAACGTCGATCTCATCGATTTCTTCGTCATAGATAGGCTTGTCAAACCATGGTTTGTCATTCCCCTCTTTGATGATTTTAGAAACTCTCCCGAATAGATCACGATCAAGCACGAAACCATCATTCTTTTGTGGGGATCGTTGATAAGTTAGATCCTCACGAATGTGGTAAACGTCATTCTCAAATGAGGAGTGTTTATAAGGTAACTCCTCGAGAATGGGACTTGTGTCTATAGCGAGAAATTCATCGACCTCCTTAAAGAATTCTTCATCATCACAATCGTGAAATGAAGGAGGATCGATGATATGGTCATCAACGTTCTCGAATTCATCATCAAAAATGGGATTATGATGAAAAATAGGTTCGTATACGGAATTCGAGTACATTGTGAAAGTGTCGTCATTCTCATCATCATAAGAAATTTCCGACATGAGATCGTCCTCTTCATTTGAAGATTTATCAAAGGGTAAATCCTCGAAGATGGATGGCGGATTAGCAAGTATATGCTCGATCTCGGCAAAATCATCATCGCCATCAAAGAAAGTGTCGATGTGAGCAAGTTCTCAAGTGGATTTCTCGAGAGTCACAACCATGGTCCTGCAAGCCCTTGGGTAATGCTTAGGTGACATTTCTATGATGGGTGAGATTGCATTGGGTTGGACCACTTCCTTAGCCTTAATGGGTTTGGGGCTAGGAGTGGGAGGCACTTCAATGGGTTTAGAAGTATGGTCCTCAAAGTCATGGTACTTCGAAGGTGGTGAAGACGAGCCCATATTGGTCTTTGTCGTGATGGCACTAACGTCGCCCTTCGGAATTGGTGTTTCACTTGTTTCACTAAATATATCCGAAAGTGATTTTTCATCCATAAATTTACGCATCCCCTTTTGAATTAGGTACACGTATTCTTTATCATTAAAATCATCATCTTTAAAACCATTCTTCTTAATTCTTTCAAAACATGCTTCAAGCCTCATATTTTCCGCTAAAGTTAACATTTTGAAATCATTAGGTTTAGAAACATTAGGTTTTGAAACCTCGGTTTTTTCATTGTCATAAGACACTTGGGATTTACTCGTGAAAAAGTCCATTTTATCCTCCCCATATCTCATAGTGAGTCTCCCCTCGTGAACGTCGATTATGGTTCGAGCCGTCGATAAAAATGGCCGGCCTAAAATAATGGGACATTTAGGGTCACACTCGTAATCGGATATAACGAAATCCGCGGGAAAAACAAACTTTCCAATTTTAACATAGACATCCTCGGCTATTCCAATTGGTATAAGTGGAGTACAATTTGCAAGCTCGATAGTCATGTTCGTGGGGGTAAGTCTAGGCAATCTCATCAATTTCCATAGAGAATCAGGCATAAGATTGATGCTAGCACCTAAGTCGGCAAGGGCTAAACATCCCTCAATCTCGTAAAAATCACAAGGTAACAGAAATTGGCCCGGATCCTCTTCCTTTCTCGGCATACGCCTTTTAGGTTTTTTAAAAAGGATTGAAGCACAAGTTTCTTCAAGGGTTACTTTGGTAAGATCAATAAAACTCTCTTTTTGAACCGTGGATGGAATTTGAGGTACACGAGGGTGTGCACTCTTTTCCTTGGTCACCACGTTTAACCCCTCGACTGTAGAACATGAAGGCGTCTTAGAAGTCGAGGGTTTAAAAGAAGGAACAACTCTAAATCCATCAAGGGTAGGGGTAATCACACGACCTTTCTCACGAGACGAGGCGGCTTTATATTGTTCCTTCGGATTTGCTACGGTGTCACTAGGTAACGAACTCAATGACACACCCGAGGACTTGTTCATAATGGCCGAAAACATCTTTTTAATGTCAATTTGTCCTTGCTCAATCTTTGTGTTTTGCAATTTCAATGTATTAGAAAAGTCGTTTTTCAAAGTACCAATTTCTTCCTCTAATCGTCTCATATTAGCCTCATTCGTTTTCATGTAATTTTGAAAATCGTTTGACGAACTATTTTGATATGAATTAAAGTTCCCTTGGTTTTTATTACTTCTTTGAAAATTGTTTTGATTCCCACTTGAAAAATTGTTTCCTTGATTGTTGTTGTTATCTCGGTTTTGCCAATTCAAATTACGACCTTGATTATAACCTTGATTTTGAAAATTCCCTTGTTGATTATTTCCTTGAAAATTGTTACGATTTTGAAAATTGTTGCCTTGGTTATAATTGCCTTGTTGTGATGGACCCGCGTTATTTTGATTAGAAAAATTGTTGTTTCCATTTAACGCACTCACATTCGACGTTTGGCAATCCGTAGCCGCACACTCATAATAATTATGAGGTCCACTACAAAACGTACACGAAACCTCAACCGCTTTCACCGTAGCGGGAGCGTCTTTCTTTTGCATCTCAACGAGAAAAGACGTGAACACATTCGTCAACTTGTCGACTTTCGCATCAACTCTCTCAATGTCGCGATTAGAACTACTAACATTGGCGACATTGGCAACACTCGGTACGTTGCGGAGTTGGTAAACCTTGGATTGATTCTCGATAATCATTAAGGCGTCTTTCGGAGTTTTGCACAAAAAGTTGCCACCGGCGGCGGAGTTCAACGAATCTTGTTCTTGAAAACTAAGACCGTTGTAAAACGTATCGATTTGGTGCAACTCGGAAAATCCATGGTGAGGACATTGCCTAAGCAATTCCTTAAAACGATCCCACGCGTCTCTAAAAGATTCATTGGACTTTTGCTCAAATCTCGTAATTTCATTTTTGAAAAACGTCGTCTTAGACGGTGGGAAAAAATGATTAACGAATTTGGAAACGAGATCCTTCCACGTAATTATCGAATTAGGTGGCTCTTTCTCGTACCAATCCTTGGCGGCACCATCGAGCGAGTACGGAAAAAGCATAAGCTTGACGACATCGGCGTCGACGTTCTTAAACTTTCTCGTGGCCAAAAGACGATCAAAATTCCGAATATGGTCGTGAGGATTATCGGCTTCACGACCTCGAAACTTCGTAGCTTGGAATAACGAAAGCATTCCGCTCTTAATCTCAAAATTCTCCGCTTCGATAGCGGGAATTACGATCGCGTCTCCATAACCCTCGGTGGGTGCTTGGAGCAATTCCATCATTGAACGATTGTCGGCCATCTCCTCTACGGTTTATTCAACAACGATATTAGGAACGTCGGTTTCTAAATCTCGTCTACGTCGTCGATTCCTTCGATTACGATTGCGTCGATTCCAAGCGTCGCTAGAATTAGAATAATCCTTCGATCGAGTGCGCATGCACTAAGCGTAGAATGGGTGGTAGCAAAGAAGATTCTTTTTGCGGTTTTTTAATTTTTCAATTTTTTTGGTTTTTGATTGTTTTTAATTTTTTGGGATTTTTGAATGTATTACGTAGACACAAATCTACAAATCTTCCCTCGAATCAATTTCTCGATTAAAGGAGCCTCAAAGAATGAAAACGATCACGTGGAGTGAACGCCTTCGATGAATTTAGAACGTTGGTGGAACACCAAAACGTTCAAGAGGGTTTAATCTTGAAAACAAGCAAATATATATGGTACGTAGATAATACTTGGGCGGCAAACCCTCGATTGGCCCTCTTTCTCAAAACACGCACAAGCAAGCGGGGGAAACGAGGCGGCGCTAAGCACTTAAGAGCCTTTTTCCCTTAGGTCGTGAAATACAACCGCCTTATACCCACCTTATAGTTTGTGTTAATTGAAATTAAGCCTCACGAAAGTATTTATCTATTTTGCCTTTAAACTTTTGCTTTAGATTCGAATACAATGATCGAGTGATGAAATCCTGAATCAAGGTTGCGTTTTCACGCTTTTGGAGTACTTGTATATTTATTGTTCTACGTAAGTACAATATAGTAATATATTCACAAGAAAAACGAAAACGATAATGGGATATTTACAATATAGTAAAATGATTGGTTTGTGTTTAATTTAGGAAAATTAAACACGATTTATTTAGATACTATAATATACTAGAGAAAAATAACAAAAATGAGTATGTACGATATTTACGCTTTCCAAAAATTGAAAAGCAAAAACGCACTACTCACACAAACACGATACTAATAATGGCAACTCAAAAACACCTCTCCGGCAGCGGCGCCAAATGATAGGTGTAGAAATACGCGTTTAGGAAAACAACGTATAATAATGGCAAGTATTAAGTCTTACGCTTTAGGAAAAACGTAAAACCAAATAAATGCGGGTTTGTTCTCGAAGGAGGTGTGTGGATTAAGTGTGCAAATTATATAAAGTCAAGTTTGGATTAGTGACGTTTTTGGATGAGAAAAGAAGGAAAAATAAGACGGATTACGCTAAAAATTACCCTACGACACGAAAAACGCGAGATCGTAAAAATCAACAAAACTAAAAAGTCTTCTAAAAATTACCAAAAAATTAACTTAATTAAAGAAAAATATAAATAGCACAAAATTGAAAACCAAAGTATCTAAAACCTTTTTAATAATTTTAAATTAATTTTTAAAGTCAATAAAAAACTTCAAAATTAAATAAAATTAAAAATAAGTTAAAATGAAAATTTTATGGATTGTAAACCTAAAACTATTTATTTAAAACATAAAAACTATTTTTGAAAATTTTTAAAATAAATTATACTATTTTTAAACTAATTAATTAAAAAGGGTAATAAAATATTAATAAAAAAATAATTAAATAACGTGAAAAATAAAAACTTTATACTAAAAAGTCCTAAGTGTAATGGAGAACAAGGGAAAAATCAAAAACACCGACTTAGCTTATTCAATAAGTTGGAATCAGCTTATAATAACTCGAATTGAATTATAAAAGCTAACACAAAAATGCCTTAACTATCTAAGCAATGCAACATTGGTCAGTAAAAGACCCAAGGGCATGGCGGTGAGTGTGTTGGTGTGTGGTGTAAACGGCGCAGGTTCGAGTCCTGGCCAAGACTTTTTGAAAAACTTTTTTTTTGTTAACTACGTAAACAGTGAACTAACAGTAACTTAAAAACACAAATCCAACATACAAGTTACACGATTTAAAGCTCAAAAAGGATCAAATATTGCTCAGCCCTCAAAACCTTTACTTGTTCCTTTTTCTTTGTTCTTTAACTGAGTACAGTTGGGGTATTTGGAGCCCGGTATGGGTGTTTGGTTTTTGCTGGGCGCAAACGACACCCTCACAAGTCGGTGGACTTGTGAGGAGCCAAGATAACAAGAAACAAACGCAGAATCACACATGAATTACCCTAATCAGTTAAGCACAGAATGTGAACAAGTATGGGGCTGCTAGTTTATACAGTGACTATCAAAAGCGATCACTAGACCTCCAAAACACTACGGAAACCTATAACCAGCTAATAACCACTGTATTATTCCTAAAACTGCCAATGACCAAGCTTCCAAACACAAGATTAAGCTCGTGCATCCTACTGCTAAGGCCAAAGAAACAAAAAGGGAGGGAAAGGTCTGCTGACCTAAACTATGACAAAAAAATGAGTCGCGTTGGCGTATTAGGCAACAAAGTGAGGTTTGGTTTGTCAAAGCTTTCGGTAAAACAATCCAAACCTAATTCAAACAATACAAATCCCTACCCTATCACCTAGACTATCTGTTATACGAATTTTCAGGCTCAAAACAAGAAAATGAGGCTGCTGATGCAATAGGTAGCTAAGGGTGCTATGTTACTGATGCAAATGGCTTCCAAGCGAGTCTTAGACCACCCTAGCTATCAATTGACCAACCCAAAACAAAAACCGACATTGAGAAAGTCTAACCTATCAAGATAACTAACTGCGGTCTAAATTTCCAAATCTAAATCACCTAAATTCAAACAGATTAAGGACCTACTGAGTTTACTAGCAGGTTTTACCACTTGTGAGCATACAAATCTGATATTAATCTTATCAATCAAAAAACAAAACACATAAAATACACTCCTACCCTAACCAAGTGTATATGAACTGATTTTTAGAGTCTTGCGTGTCACCCACTAAACCTAACAACCAGAACCAAACACCCCTTAATCTAGGCTGTTAACAATTTTTTTTAACCAAATGCATCCAAATCAAATTAAATTCCTAAAAATCTAATATCCCGCAGTCACTAAACACCGAATATCAGAAAACCAACAAGAGTTATCAAACAAATCGTTACAAAGATTAAATCCACACCAAATGGTCTTTCAAACAAAAATAAACCAAAAAAAGGGGTTCAAAGCCTTACTTAAAAAGCTGATGCCTTCCTTATTTCTGGGGGTTTTCAGGCTTAAAAGATCTTGTCGAAGTGTAGAGACCCTCGTTGTTTGGTCTACAACAGACCAAGAGGGGAGGACTATATTCTTCAACAAAAGAAAGGATAAATATGGGGTCTTGTGATGAGCTTGCTCCCTGCACAAACACAACAAATCCAGGAAACAAGATGTTCAAGCTATATAAGCTTAACCATAAGTTGTTGTCAGCAGCTTATGGTGAGCTTGTATCGCAGTAAGTGAAGTATAAAAAAACAAAAGATTTCTTAAAATCTTGTACACTGAAACTTTAAACCAAATAGAATTTTTACAAGAGCTTAACCCAAACTGAATCTAACACCTCGAGTCCACTTTCACTTCATCAAGGTGCTTCATTCAATTTTGAAAAAAAATCTCTTTCTAAAACCTAAATATAAAGATTGATTTCTTAAAATTTCTTGAAACGTGAATACCTTTTTGAAAACTTAAAAAAAAACTTTGATGAAGATTATGCTAACATTGCAAGATAAATTTCAAATCATTACACTACGAAAACAAATTAAAAGGAACTAAGCTTTTGAACCAAACTTAAAACATTTTTTCATTAATTAAAAATTTTTACAAAGAGGCTGGAACAAAGGGAAACCAACAATCCTGGTCCTCCTTAAATACTAAACAAAAGACTATTCTAGAATCATTAATAAAAAATTCAAATTACAAACCCTAATGCTGTTGAATCCTAATTATGCCCTTAGTTTGAACCTGGTCAAGGATGATCATGTGATGTACAGCTATTGTTTACATGATCTCAACCCTTCAGTTTGTTGTGGGGAGCACGTCAAAGCTTCTGAGTCGTTGATTTAGTCTTCCTTTTGATAAAAGTGCAAGAACCCGTGAGTGAGGATGGCTGTGGGGGGGACAAAGATGTGGTGAGGTCATTTTCAAGCATGTGGGCATGTTCCTTGTTGTCAATCATGTGAAACCCCCAAGTTAATTAATCTTAATAGTGAACATTAAATTAACTGGGGATTTAGGGTTCTTTTGGTGGAAAAGGGGGTTTTGATCTTGATGGAATGAGAAGTTTTGTTTCCCGGCTTAGTAAACATTAAATAATTAGGTTTAAAACCTAATTATAAATTAGTGAGGGTTGACTGGGTGTTGACCTGGGTAGTATTCAGCTTGGATTTCGGGTATTGGGAGGTCTAGTTGGGCTAAGTGGGTGATAGTGTGGGCTCAGACCGGGTTAACATAGGGTATGGGTATCATTTGTCCAGGTTTGCCCCCCAATGTCTCAAAATCTTGTCACATAAAGTTTTCAACAGCACTTATCTTCATTCCCTTTATAATAAAACTTTGTGTTTTTATACATTTGCCACAAAAGTTTCATCATAATTGTTCCAAGGGCATTTTATGCATATTTGCATTCTTCAAGGGCTAAACATGTAATGTCTTGTCATTTTAGGGACCCAAATGAAATTTTGGAGTTTTACAAGGGTATAAAATGACAAGTCTTCAGAAGTTGAGGGACCAATCTTGACAAATCTTCAAACTTCAAGGACTTCATTGGAAAATCATGATTCGGGTCCGGTTCTTCGTGCGGCTTTGTTTCCCGTGTTCGTTATTGCTTCATTCTTGTGATCATTTGTTGATTTCACGATATCCGTACCTAAAATACACAATGAACAAACACAAGCGTATATTTGGGTATTTTGACGATATTTTAAGCGTTTTAAGCCCGATTTGGACGATGAGACTATGTATAATTGCAGTCTCATCAAATATGCAGGAAAGTTTAAGCTAATTCGTAAAGGACATACCAAGATGACGTATACCGGTTACGGTCATGTTTATAAAGTGTGATAGTCAATAGGATTTGACACAGCTCATATCATAAATGTAAAACGGTAAGTCGAGACATATCCATCATAGATTGTGATTGTTGTGACAACTACTCTCAACTAGAGTTATCATGATTGACTACGTAACGTCAAAGGATAACATCGTTGATCCGCTTACAAAAGGCTTAAGCAGAGAGTTAGTTAGTGAGTCGTCTAAAGGAATGGGACTAAAGCCCATGAAGGAATGAGTTTCTATGAAGGAAAACCTAACCCACTTGACTGGAGATCCCAATATTTGGGTTCAATAGGACAACCTAATCATAGAAATGTGGGGGAAGTCACGTCAATGTAGGGGAGTTACTTAATATAGTAATTTTCTTAGTCCATTCCAAGAACAATGTGACTTATTGAGAGGTTAAACATATGGCTTTAATGATTCAGGATGAAATCATAAAGCATGATGATTCAAGATAAAATCATAAAATATATGTTTTTAATGATTCAAGATGAAATCACCTATGTGAGAGAGAAGTAGGGGTCGCTTCGAAGGAAATTGTGGGGGCGCAATTTCTAAGAGCTCTTGCAGAACCAGGCTAGTGTTCATGACCATAACGAACACGACTATGAGGACTTGAAAATCTTAGGGAGAGTCTTGTGTGAGTGTGTATTGTCGTCTTTGTAAGCAGAGGCTAAGTTCAAAGACATCGCGTCTACTTAGATCTAGGAGACTAAGTGCATCTCACAAGGGAAGGTTCAAAGGGTCACACCTACCTTTCCTATGCAAGATTCAACTGTTGGAATTTTATTAAAACTTTTGTGTATTATAACCGATCTCTATTCATGTGGGGTATTGTTGGAAAATATTGTTGGCAAAGTAACTTTTTACCAACTTTGGACACAATTATGTATATGTATGTATCATATATTTAGTGATACTTTTAGAGGTTCGCGTTCTCCTTGAAGAGAGCTTTGCAATGAGCCTTTATGTGTCCAAAATGAAGGTGATGTGAATGAGATATCGTGTCTCAAAGTTAGGCATTGGTACCGTGCTTAAAGATGAAAAATAGTTTATTTTTTGTCCCACATCGGTGAGATGAGTAAACTGGAAGGGAGTCTACTGTGTATAAATAGAGGCCTAATTTCATAGCTTTTTCATACATCAAATCAATAAGTATTATTATTGGTTTCCAAAATATTGAGTACGCATCTGTAAAGGTGAAATTTCGGGCAGTTTTGTTAAGTCCGACAGTACAACTTACTGTTTCGGTTGTTGTACCCTGGGAAACAGACGGCGAATCTGTTTTAAGGGAAGCGTGTCAAACACGTGTCTCACCTCTTTAGTGCTAAGTGTGTCTAACACGTATCTCGACTTGCTGGTGATTTAGTAAGTCTTTTCTTTATTTTATTCTTTTATTTAATTATCGTTTATAATTATGTATGTGTTTGTTTTTCTGTTATATATATTTTGTTATTTAGTTTATGTTAATTTAATTAATTTTATTTATCTGATTTATAAATAAAAGAGTTATAGTTTCCCTATAGTTTACTTGTCCGCTTTAGATTTTTCAAGTCTTTTTTCTTTAACTTTGACTATAAATTAATTTTTTTGTGTTATGTAATATTTGATAAAAATTATACTAATAAAAATAGGAAAATGATGCCTGCTTTTTTATGCAGGCAATTACCTACATTTTCTTGACAAAAAAAGAACACTACTTTCATAGTAGTTAAAATTACATCCCCTTATAAAAGTTTGCACAGCTCACCTTAAATCTTATCTATTTAGACAGTATCATAAAATTAGGCGTCAAATCTCCCGCCAAAAAAAAATCAACAAGCGCATATTATATGTGGTTCTAGTGTAAAGGAATCCCAATAATTAACAAAAAACTATGTTCAACTCTCTGAGTTTTTCAAGAAGTGATCAAAATCACGAGGAGGAAACCATACAAGGTTTGATTATATTATTCATCATTTTTTTCATGGTTAAATAAATCTGTTCTTTTACTTTCTCTTATGAATTTTTTTAAGTAAAAAAAGAAATAGATTGACACATGGTGTATGATCTGAGTACTTGTTATGAGTGGATTATGTGGTATTGGTATTGTGGGTTATTTGTAAGTCTTCAATTGAATGTACCTGGTATTGATCTGGTCTACAAGTATGTTCTACAAGTTCAGTTTACAATCTAACTAGTGGTTATGACTTGATCTTAGTTTTCTTTGCCCCTTGCTTTGTGATTGCATTTCAACCCCCTGACATAATGTTTATCTTGTTGTGGTTTGTTTGGATGTGTGGTCCCAGAGGTATTTAACTTCTTTAGATATGTTAGGATTGTTCGGTTTGATTGTGTTTCTATCTTTAAGTTCATTATAGGTCACTTTTTGTTGTTTTGTTAACTTACTTTTCTTAGTTTTTGTTCTTAATAGATGAAATGGAACATACACTAATTGATGATATCGACAACAATGGTTATCTTATGCAAGAAAGAAGTAACAGATGTTACACATATTTACAATGGATCTTTAAGGTATACTACTATTTTAGGAAAAAAAATTGCACTTCTGATGATGCATATGTTTTTGACACCTAGTATGGTCTATCCAAGAGTTTTGGTATTCGTGAGCATCAAATTAATAGGTACAAAGACACAAACGAAGTTTATCGGCGAGTATTTTCATGTAACAAGGAAAGTTTTAAGGATATGACTGATAAGAGACAATTACGCAATGATGTAAAATGACGTTGTATTACACGAATTGGTTATGAGGCCCTAACGCAAGTGACATTATCAAGTGACAATGATGAGTGGGTTGTTGAAAAGTTTAGTGATGATCATAATCATCCTTTTGATTCTCCATCAACGGTAATTAAGCAAAGGTCTCATAGCATCTTTCATCGTTCCAATGAATACAAAGATGTTGTAATATTATTGTCAAAAGCAGGGATGAAGCCTTCTGAAATCACTAAAATAGTTAATGCCTTTAGAGGTGGTGAAGAGGATCAACTCACTCGAGTTCAATGTTCCACTATTGTTAGTGAAGAGAGAAAATATAACTTAGGCAAAGAATGTCATGGAATTATCATGCATTTTAAAGAAAAGGCTTATTTGGATAAAGAGTTTTACTTTGCAATGGACATAAATGAAGATGGCGTACTACAAAATCTGTTTTGGGCAGATGGGAGATCAAGAACATCGTATTGCCAATTCGGTAATGTTGTTGTTTTTTATGTAACTTATAGGACAAATAAGTTTAGTTTCCCATTCGCACCATTTGTTGGCATAAACCACCATGGTCAATCTATTATATTAGGAGTTGCGTTGTTGGAAAATGAGACCGAGAAAACGTTTAAATGGTTATTTGAGCAGTTTCTAAAGTGTATGCATGAGTGCGCGCCTGTAGCTCTCATTATAGACCAAGATTTGGCAAGGGTTAATATACACAAAAGTTACTAAAGTTTGGCAAAAAATTCGATTTTGTTACTAAAGTTTAAAACCTAACAGAAAGGTTACCCAAGTATACGGGTTTATGTTTTAGGTTACTAAACGTTTATAAAAACTATTGTCCCGTTACTCCCTTGACGGGTTACCTGTTGAGAGCCCCTTTTGACCTGTTAAGTTAGAGTTTTATGGGTCCTACCCGTATATGAGTCACCATCTTATATTTAATAATACATTATTTTTCACATGCTTGAAGTATGTTCTAACTAAAAAATGGTTTATCTTAGAGTACTTATTTTGATTTAATAAACAAAATGTTATGATACGAAAAGATCAAATCAGATTGCAAGTTTGGCAAAAAAAATGAATAATGCAGCTTGATATGTGTCGTAGTTCACAAAATTTTAAATTCTTTGCTTGTAAAAAAGTGATGTTTAAAGAGACGAATAGTTAGTGGTGCGAGAAAATATTACAATTTGAGAAACATGTATACAAATTAAAATGTGTGTAAGTAATATACAATCACCGGTTATGTTGCCTTCATTTTAAAATAAAAATTAGAAATGGTTAATAAATGTATTCATAAGTAATCGCAATTATTATGTATAATATATATTCTTTCCGTCTCATATTAAGTGTCCACTTTGATTTTTTCGGTCTTTCTTATTGAACTTTGACCATAAATATCTTCTTTTGTGTTATATAATATCGGATGAAAAATATAATTTATAAAAATACATTTAAATCTCAATCCATACATATATTTTTCATCCAATATTATATAACACAAATGAAAATATTTATAATCAAAGTTGAATAAGAATGACCGAAAAAAGTCAAAGTGAACACTTATTATGAGACGGAGGTAGTAGAAATTATGTATATATATTGCACGACAAAGCAGAAAGTGTTACAAAAATTAGTCATACTACAAATATATGTCATATAAGAAGATAAAATTGTAACCCAACCCAATATAAAGCACTTTGATAATTTAGTTAGATTTTTTAGACCCTTAAATTAACATAGACATATTCAACCAATGATAATCACTCATTTTTTTAAAAACCCACTTCCCACCACTTTTTTAAAAAAATAAATATCTCACAAACGGTAAATCGTCAAAAAAAAAAATACATCATTGTAACGAGAATTAAATTATCTTTCTATCGAGGGGCACATGTATATACTTTCGACGAACTTTTTTTCGACTTTTTTTCTTAAGTCACTTATGAGAGAATCATATATGATTCGTCACGAATCATATATGATTTTCAGAAAATCATATATGATTCGTGATATGAATCACATATGATTTTCTGAAAATCATATATGTTTCGTGACGAATCATATATGATTCTCTCAGACGTGACTTAAGAAAAAAAGTCAAAAAAAGAGTTCGTCGAAAGTATATACATGTGCCCCTCGATAGATAGATGATTTAATTCTCGCCGCGATGATATGTTTTGTTTTACGTAACGATGAACGGTTTGTGAGATGTTTAATTTTTAAAAAATGAGTTTTTTGTTACATGATAAAAATGGGTGGTTGTGATTGGTTGATTTAGTCTATGCTAAATTAAGGGTGTATGTTGACTTTTTCCGTTTCGAACATGATAATTATTTTTTTTAGTTAGATTGTAAAACCGAACAATTATAATCATTTTTTAAGTCTATTACTAAATCACTCAAAATCACATTTAATATAATTTTAGAGTTACTTTCTCTCTCTCTCTTCAAAGCTGTATCTTTTTATCATGACTTCATAAGTTCATATCTCCATTTTCAGATCTGCACAACCTTTTATCGTTTTCAATTTAACACAATATAGCAAGAATCTCAAATCTGATTCAGGCCTTACCACTTTGACCTCCTTTCGTTTGAGGCGATGTTCCAAAGATTCACGCAACCCTTTGAGGTGTTGTCTCAAAGATTTACGCTTCACCACCTCGCCCTCCATATCATTTGTTTCCTTTGCACGTTTCTCCACAACTGTAGTCCATGCAAGAACTTCAAAGATATTATGAACTTCAAAATATCTACTATAAGCTTTTTTTTATTCTAGCAAATCAAGGAAAGTATTTCAAATATAGTATATCACTAACCGAATGGTTGATTTGGGTTGTCTTTTAATAAAATGAATTTGGCTAAAAGGGGGGGGGGGGGTCAATTGGATCGGAAGTTCCGCAAGATCCATTTTGAATGTAGATGGATTATTGGTTTAGATCTTGACAATTACTCTAGTCATAATGTTTTTGAAACTGTTAGGCTAAAACTATGGAGTAGATTAGTGGAGATAAAAGAAGGCAAGGTGGGAGAAGGTAAAGAATTTGTCAAACATTGATTTTTATTAAGGTTATTAAATAATAAATTAATATTATTAAAAAAAAATTATAATGCCACAGGCTACAATCTTAACTACTTTATAAAACATTTATCATTTTTTTCTATAATTAGAAGTCTTAAAATATTAAGCCCCTAACATTTCTTTATTAAGAAATATATAAAACACTACTCAATGTTGACCATTTACAAATGATACTTTAATACATACGAATTTTTTGTATGAGTCAATCCATAAATGTGAATCAATAGCATTCAAAGCCTAATAATTAAAAACTTAAAGTTTTTAAACATGCTCTTAAAAGTATAGAATGTAACATATATATCATTACTTTCATTAAAAACTCATTTGTAACACCTTATTTATCACCATGTAACAACTCACCCAAAAGTCATATATATAACCAACCTCAAAAGTCATAGAAAAAAAGTAGCTCTTTGGTTTTTAATTTTGATTCTCTTTCTTTTTTCACTTACACAACAAGTCACACCCATCATTTTTAAAAACTCGAAAAATAACTCAAAATAGTCGGAATGGCAACATAAAACAAGCTGAACACATATATCACCAAATCTCCGTCAAAAATATGGTTCATAGACTACTAATATGATGTCTACTTTTGTCGAAAATGAAGATATTTACAATGCATGTAAGGTGTTTGATGCCTAAAAAAATGACGTATTGGACGCTATGATCCTGGAGCATATGAGTCTCATTCATCGTAAAGTTATTGTTCGAAAACTATAAGTCCTGAATAATATTGGCTCACTGCAAAATTAGTCACCGGGTATCCGCCGTCGCATTGAACGGGTACGCGGCTAGTAGGTTAAAACATACGAAGTAACCTGTGTAACAGGTAATCAGAACTTGGGTAACCTATATGTTAGGTTTTAAACATTAGTAACCAAATCGAATTTTTTAACAAACTTTAGTAACTTTTGTGTATATTAACCCATTTGACAATGGGTAAAGCAATTTCAAAAGTCTTTCCAAACAGGAAGCATCGATATTGTGCATGGCATATTCAAAAGCATGTTTTAGAGCATCTACAACCATTTCGATCTCGATGTGATGATTTCAAAGATACATAAAATCAATGGGTTAAAAGCTAATATGTTGAAAAATTTGAATCAGGATGAGAAAAGTTCAAGGAGAAATATTACATTGAAGACGAGAGTTGGTTGGGAAACATGTTCAAGTTGCGTCATCATCGTGTAAAAGCATATTTCAAAGATACTTTTTTTGCTGGCATGACAAGAGCGGAAGGAGTGAAAGTGTACATTCATTTTTTGATGGTTTTGTCAATGCTAAAACCATGCTAAATGAGTTTGTAGTCCAATATGACAAAGTTGTGATTTCTCGCAGAACTGCAGAAAAAGACCTAGATTTTAGAACTTTGAATTCAAAGCCCACATTATATAGTAATCATCCGATTGAACAAATGGCGGCAACATGTTATACTCGGAATATTTATGATACTTTTAAGAAAGAGTGGAAGGCTCGTTTTGATTGTGGTCATGAAATATTAACCACAGATGGCGGTGTTAAGGTTATATATCGTGTCGGGTTTTTGAAAGGTAATAAGAAAGGTTGGAAAACTGTTGAGTATAATGTTACTTCAGACGTTTTTGTTACTTGTTCGTGTGCAAGGTTTAAGACTTCTGGAATCTTCTGCAAACATATTCTCTACATCATGAGGCGAGAGCCTTTAACAACCATTCCAAGCCATTACATAATACCAAGGTGGACTATGAAGGCAACATATAAGGTGGGAGGAATTGAAAGTCTATGGCGAGATAAAAATGACATACCTACAAAAGAAGTAACTTTGTTAACTATATGGTCCATTCGAGCAAAATTCGACAAAATAGAACAAGATGGACGAGATTCAGTCGATGACATTAATAAAATTGATGCGGTTCTTAATCATCTTTTGGAAGAACAAAGTAAAAGAAAGAAGACTAGTGTCGATGATGATATACCATCTACGCAACAAGAGAACATATCACAACAACACCTTTCGAAGAAAAAAAGGAAGACAAAAGATTGCCTACAACGTCTATTAGTTTCTGATCCTGTTGTTCCAATTAAGACAAAAGGTCGGCCAAAACGTGCTATAAGAGTAAATCCTGGTTTGGAGGTCTCTTTGGACTTGAAGAGAAAGAATTCTTGTAGTTATTGTCGGAAAAAGGGTCATAACATTACTAGCTGCCCACAGAAAAAGGTTTGTTTATGCTTCATACTCAACAGTGCATCTTTTGGTTTTTGATTCTCATTTTTATTGATGAAAAGAAAAGAGCGACTGAACGAGGTGAAGCTGACAATTAAGTGAGCTGTATATGTATATGGTGCAGTGGGTCATTTGTTTTTCACTCATGGATTTTTGGATGTTTGACGCAATGGGTAACTTTTCAATCTGCAATTTCGCGCAATGGTATAGAACTATGTCTGCAATGTTTAAGTAAATGGGTGTTTGGCACTGATGATGTCTACAACATTGCATGTTTATGTCGGAAAAAGGGTCATAACATTACTAGCTGCCCACAGAATAAGGTTTGTTTATGCTTCATACTCAACAGTGCATCTTTTGGTTTTTGATTCTCATTTTTATTGATGAAAGAAAAGAGCGACTGAACGAGGTGAAGCTGACAATTAAGTGAGCTGTATATGTATATGGTGCAGTGGGTCATTTGTTTTTCACTCATGGATTTTTGGATGTTTGACGCAATGGGTAACTTTTCAATCTGCAATTTCGCGCAATGGTATAGAACTATGTCTGCAATGTTTAAGTAAATGGGTGTTTGGCACTGATGATGTCTACAACATTGCATGTTTATGGATGCTCGATCCTATATATTGGGTATATATTATGTAGTGAATGGTACTTGATCCTATATATTGAGTATGTATTATGTACTGAATTTTGCTGTCACCATGGGTTAATTGGTATATGTATATTTTACCTTTAAAAGAAGCAATGGGTTAATGGGTCAAAAGTGAAAAAAATTGTTGTTGTCACAATGGGTTGTGTCACCATGATCTTTTTAGTACGTTATACAGCAAACGTTCACCTCCATTTTATCTGACTAACTGATTACAGACCCCTTAATTAACGTACGATTTAAGGATAAACTAACATTGTCTAGTAACACGTTCTCTCAGTGCAGGTTGGTTTCTTATTTAACAAACTTCGGCTCAGTAACTTCTGTGAGGAAGTAAATGAAATTTGGCAGTCATTAAACTTTTTGTGCCTATGTGATTCACAATAACTAACCGAGGTTTAAAGTTCACCTTGGTGTCATTATTTGGCTCCAAGTTCGATTTTGATAGTGTACACAGAACCAATCTGTTGATGCACATAAAAATATCACTATCTGTCTGTGCAATCTTACTACTTTCTGCGTATGTTCTTTTTGTTTTTTGTAGGATGTTACTGGAAGAAGTTGACCGGAAGGTCAAAACAAGTCTATAGATGTTAAAGCACATTTAAACCTCCAAACTTCATCATTGTGCTACTTATCTTGTTAGCAGCATAGCTTGCAAACACTCGTTATGATTCAATTTGGATTGTACATTTGAATAATATTCAGGTGCTTATTTAGATTGTACTTATGTATAATGCAATTTATAGTTCTTTCCCTGTTAAATTTGTGTTTTTAGTTTTTTTTTTCGGATGATTAGGATTGCTCCTTAGGAGGTGCTTAAGATTTGTTTATTTGAATATGTATCACCCTTCTTACTTATAGCAGATAAGCTAAAGTGCACCTTTTATATGCTTACGTCATAAGAATATTGGTATCTCCTAATATTTTAAGTGGATAAGCGGTTTGAAATTAGTAATCCCAAACACCCCCTAAAACAGGTACTGATATACAATGCGGTTTAAAATTAGTAATCTCAAAGCATCACGGACATGCTCTTTCATGTATTTCTTGTATGTGCATCTTCCTCTTTGTGTCCTCTTTTTCTGCGTAATCTTACAGGAAAAGGTTGACCAGCAGGTCAATGTGAATTCCATAGACGTTAAATATGGAAACTTTAACGAATCTGTAACAGATCCTGTATGCAGCATAGCTTGCAATCAGTGTCTGATATATGATGCAGCATAGCTAACCGATGCTGGCGTGGTACAAGCTAACGTTCACCCTCCTATTCATTTGATGAAAACAGAACCCTAGTTAACCATACCGAGGCATGTAGATGCTGAATCAAAGCCTACTGCATCTTCTAGTTCGTATAATTTTACTAGCTAAATGCATTAAATTTTTATAACATTTAACAGAAATCAAGTTGCATCACAACACAACGTATAGAAGCAAAGTGTAAGGTAAAATATGCTTTACTGTATTCATATAATTAGCCATGTGGGGTTTGCGTTGGACAATCAATAGCAAGACTTCATGTTCTGAATAGCTAACCAATTTTTCCATGATTGAGACACTTGACCAATTTTATGGATTTTGGATACTGGAAATGGAGTGTGTTTAAAAGAAATGTGATTGCAATGTTTATGTAAATTATGTTCTTTTTTTGTCAAAGAAAAGTAGGCAATTGCCTACTTTGTGAAGCAGGCATCATATTCCCAATAAAAATATATCTAAAACTCAATTCATTCATATAGTTTTCATCAAGTATTACATAAAACAAAAAAATTAATTTAAGATCAAAGTTGATATAGAAAGACTTAAAAAGTGGATAAGTAAATTGGGACGGAGGAAGTATTATATAGAGCATTAGAGCTTGTACAATCCGTTTGTTTTAGTGCAGTTTTAATTTTGTACATTAGATATTTAGGTTAATGTGTAATTATTAACTTATGATTTATGTTAATATTTGGTTTTCAGTTATTGTATTTGTATTGACTTGTATGTTACTGTACTTAAGTATTCATTTATAAAATATACTCGAAACAAGTTTTTCAAGTAATTTTTTTAAATTATTGAATCGTTAAACCCGGACAACGCACGAGTATTGCACTAGTTATAAATGTTAACAAACTTACTATATTTTACACATTTATTTAAAGTGAAAAAGACGCTAATTTTTTATAGTGCTTTTTTGAAAGAGCTAAAAATATACATACAAAAATATCAGCAAGAGTCAAGAAAATATTACAAAAGATGAATTGAATTTTTAAGTTGATCGACCCAACTGCTAACATTAGTACGTACATTACTAGTTCGCCTTAAAACATCAAGTCGAATTAGACTTCAGCTTGACTTGTTTGCCCTCTTATTAACTGGCGAGGCTCAGATGGTCGTATGTCCAATACAAACCCTCCCTCGCGAACAGTAAATAATAATAAATTTGAAAAATGAAATATCCCGGTCAATAGCTTATCATCTACCCATTAATCAATAATCTGTGCAGAAAAACCACAACCTTAAATAAATTGTGCATTTCTTCCCAGAACATTGGAAGTCAAATTAGATGTATGGATCAAGCTCGTTCAGGCAAATTTAATGATTACCTTTCATAAGACGGAACGTGCTAGGTATACACATTTATGTACTTACATGGAAGAGTTGATATAAATAAGAAACTTGGGAAGGCTCTCAAGAGCTAATGTGAAAACTGCCCCGAACACAAACAAGAAGACAAAAGCCAACAATACTTTCGCAATGTAGCCAGGACCGATATCTGAAGGCAATAGTCCTTTCGTTGACCGCAACTCGTCCATACCCTACAAATAGAACATTGATGAGGTATAAGTCAGATCTGACTAGAGATAATATACAAAGTTAAGTATCATGTTATGGGCTGCGTATGCAGAGCAAAAGCGATTGTGGATCAACCCAACCGAACGTGAACCAACCCTTTTTGGCCCACATCAAAAAGTTGTCACATATAGTCAGGTGCCCTCCTGACCTGGTTCTCAACACCTCAGTTTTGCCACCTCCAGTGACAGTTCTAGAATGGCAGAAACCTTGTTGAAATTATTATTATTAGAGTAAATTGCATCGTTCGTCCTCGTGGTTCAGACTAGGGCTAAGCATGGCAGACCTAAAACCGGACCAGACCGGAAAACCAGACCGGACCGAACAGTTTCGGTCCGATCCTCGGTCCGGGGTATTGGAACATTTCGGTCCTCGGTCCGGTCGGTTTGGTCTTACCAAAAATCTCGTCGATTATGCCTAATAGGACCGGACCGAACCGGACAGACCCGGACAGGACCATTTCGGTCCTCGGTCCGGTCCGGGCCCGATGCTCACCCCTAGTTCAGACCAAATCCTTAGCCTCATCCCTGATCTTTTCTTTTTTTGCTTAATTCGTCCTTATCTTGAAACATTGTAACACCATTCATCCTTAAAAACAATTGAGAAATACTAGAATTCTGGTGAAAACCAAATTGAAAGGATCCAAGTCAAAATTCAATTTGGTTATGATCTGTTCAAACTGTTTTTGGTTATAATTCAATTCTCGCGAGCGGGAAAACAAACAATCATGCCTCAAGTATCCTAATGTGTGCGGTTTGAACCGGCCCAACCGGGCAAATGACTCTCAAGAGTGACAAACCCTACATTAGTTAATTTTTGTTGGTCAAGCACTGTATGCACTTTCTGAAATAATAAAACTAACCAAAACATAAAAAATGTGGGTTTGCAATTTTCAGAATCTATATTTATAAACAAACATGTGTCTATATGTGTGAAGTCTAGAGTTGCCTGCAGCGGGATAAGTCGGATAACATCCAAAAAAACACTAGTGCAAGACAAAATCTTCATAGATAATACCTATGTTATAGACTCGACAATGTTTCATATAAGCCAAAGCTAAAAATAGTATAACAAGAATAAGTTTTGACTAATAATAGAGTATTACTTCATTCACAACCTTTAAAGAGACTGTCTATCAATCATTTTTCTAGATCACATTCTCATAGAGCAAGTTACATGAATGCAATGAATCATTTTTATCAATTACGTGTCCTTCTCTTATTACCTTTAAGTTTCCAGTTTCTTACATCTAAAGCCGATGATTCGATATATGAAACTTTTCTAAACTGTATGTCCAGCCGCAACTCCTCAGATCATGTTTCCTCCCTAATCTATCATCCAAACAATTCATCATACGCAGCAACTTTGCAAGCCTACGTAAGAAACCAAAGGTTCAATAAATCGACTACTCCTAAGCCCATAATCATCGTGACCCCACTTTACGAATCCCATGTCCAATCTACTATCATTTGCTCCAAGAACATGGGAATGAACCTTAGAATCCGAAGTGGTGGTCATGATTTTGAAGGACTGTCTTATGTTTCCTACACCAACTTTGTTCTACTCGACATGTCTAATATTCGGTCTATTGACGTCAATATAGAGGAAGAAACTGCAATGGTGCAAGTAGGTGCAACCATTGGTGAACTTTATTATGGAATTTGGGAGAAAAGTGAGGTGCATGCTTTCCCAGCTGGTGTATGCCCAACTGTAGGAATAGGTGGGCATATTAGTGGAGGTGGATACGGTGTTTTGATGAGAAAATATGGACTAACGGTAGACAATGTTATTGATGCAGTAATAGTCGATGTTAATGGGAATCTTATGAATAGAAAAGAAATGGGAGAAGATCTTTTTTGGGCCATACGAGGCGGAGGAGGTGCAAGTTTTGGAGTTGTACTTTCATATAAACTACAACTTGTTCGAGTTCCTGAAATGGTCACTGTTTTTCGAGTCACAAAAACATTGGAAGAAAACGCGACTGATATTTTTAACAGGTGGCAATATGTAGCAGACAAGATGGATAATGATTTATTCATAAGATTACATTTAAAACCGGATCATGTTAAAAAGACCATTATAGCCGATTTCACATCCTTTTTCCTTGGAGATTCCGATCGTCTTGTTTCGGTGATGAATGAGGAGTTTCCTGAATTAGGTGTGAAAAGAAATGATTGTAAGGAAATGAGTTGGATAACATCCGCGCTATTTTGGTCAAGCAACGATAAGGCTCCATTGGAGACTTTGCTAAAAAGAAGTTTTTCTGACAAGTTTGCAAAACGGAAATCAGATTACCTACAAATCCCTATTCCTAGAAATGGGATCGTATCTTTAATGCAAAAAATGCTAGAACTAAATGTTGTGGGACTAGCTATTAACCCGTATGGCGGAAGAATGAGTGAAATCCCAGCTTGGGAGACACCGTTCCCCCATCGAGCTGGAAACATTTTTAAAATAGAGTATAGTGTTAACTGGGACGAAGAAGGACCGGAGATTGAGGCTTACTATGTTAACCAAACTAGAATACTTTATGATTTCATGACTCCTTTTGTGTCAAAGAACCCGAGAGGTGCGTATCTTAACTATAGAGACCTGGACATTGGTACCAGTACAGTCGGAAACAATAGTTACACCGAAGGTAAAGTCTATGGGGAAAAATATTTCATGGGAAATTTTGAGAGGTTAGTGAAAGTGAAAACTATGGTCGATCCAGATGATTTCTTTACAAATGAGCAAAGTATTCCGGTTCTACAAAATTAGGAGGAATGAGGGGAAGTTGAACAACCTAGATGTGATAACTGTATACTTTGTTCCTTGTACTATGTTTTTCAACCTTTATTACATCAAAGAGCTCCATTTATCCCTTTATGATACTTCGATGTTTTATCACATTATTGATAGCGTGTGGGAGCTTTACACCAACTAATTATTACCTATACCCAAAGTCAAGC
Source organism: Glebionis coronaria (assembly GCA_025667525.1). NCBI lineage: Eukaryota > Viridiplantae > Streptophyta > Magnoliopsida > Asterales > Asteraceae > Glebionis > Glebionis coronaria. Next base: position 547,185,852 of record CM046878.1, on the reverse strand, counting down.
TTAATAAAAGCAAAAACTAATGTGACATGTCTCGAAGGAGATGTTCCAACTAATGTGACTGTCTCGAAAGCAGGGGCAGATCCAAAAAGAGATGATAGAGAAGAAGAAAATGATGTGAGGTATGTAACACTGTTCGTCCTGTGATTTGGCCTGATTTGCATGAATCGTCCATATAAGGACGAATGGTGTTACATAGTTTCAAGATAAGAACGATTCATGCAAAAAAATATTAGGGACGAAGCTAGGGATGTGGCCTAAACCACAGGGTCGAATGGTGCAATTTACTCTTATTATTAATGACATGAATTTTGCTTTTGGTCTAAGCCTATCGACATAAAACTCACGACCCTAACTGTCTTCAGTGAAGTACTTCTTGTGTTTCATTTGTGTGCAAGACTGTGATTATTATGAGATTTTAAACATTTTAGATATAATTTCACAGTAGGTTTTTGGATAACTGCTAGCGCCACCAAGGAACCTTTAGGTCTAGCATGTGATGAACAAATGAGGCAACGTTGACTTTAGAACAAATAAACTGCATTTCAGATGAGGTGCCAACGATTGTAAAGTTCAAGGTGCATCACAAGATGATTCTGTATGATGATCCAGCCTAGTTATTAGAGTTTCCAAAGCAAGCTAATTTCGTAATAATAGGTAAAAATATAATTACCAAATAGGAACCAAAAAAATCTACGATGTAATTACCTACCTATTCCCGTGCTATGACCTATATTTAACTGGTTGGAACATATAAAAGTTGAATATCAAAATTGACCATCTTACCGAATACGTTACAATTCTATCAACTTCCCCATTCATTATATTCTGTATTAAAATCCCCATCCTCTAAATGCCAATCCTGGGGCTAGGTCCCTATATTAACATGGGAGGGGTAAATCGCAATGTCCTAATGTAAAGGATGTGCTTGAACCCCAGAAAGAAGACCCTAGAATCATATATATTGAAGCTAATATTGAAGCTTCGTCAGCTTTTTCTGCTACCGAAAAAAATAAATGCCGCACAAGAAAAAGGTAGACATACCAGTGGAGATGATTCATGGTTTGGTGTTCTTCTGATACTTGGCCTAGCTCGTGCACCTCCTTCAAAGACCAAGAATAAAGTTAAGGAAATGAGATCATAAGGCAATGTCTGACTAGTACATCGGTTCTCAAAAGATCCAATATTGAATGTTTAAATATGCACTTCAAACTCAAAAGTGTCTAGACAACGAATACTAATGATAAGGTATTTGGTAACATTGTAATTTTTAATCAACCAATTACAGTCGGTGTAGTATAAGCAATCTCAAACTCCATATTATAAGCAGGCATCAACCTGGGTATATCTAATTTGTCATATAACAAAAAATAAGCTGATGAGACGTTTCTTTCGAATGCTCAAAATTGTTTATTTTCTTTACAACTAATAGTAAGTACCAAAAGTAGCAATAATTACTCTTCTGATTTAATTCTTATCTTTTACTTACAAGTGAACAAGCAAGTACGTCTACTCTATCAAGCACATTTAGCATATACGCAGTTTAATGGGATGTTTGAGATTGCTTTTTTGTTTTCTGATTTCTCATACAGCAGTTCGACTAAGGAACCTTCTGATAAAACAAACTACTTCTGGCTTCCTGCTTAAACCAGTATTTCCATCTAACCTACAGAAATCCTCGATCAAAATAACTCAATCTAACTCAATGTTATGGCTTATTTTGAGACTTAGGGGCTTATATAAGTTTATCATGATATATAAGCCCATAAACCTCCAAATAAGCCACAAAATTGGGGCTTATGTTATATAAGCCGAAATGAGATTACGTTATATAGGCCAAACCAAACACCCCTACAAAATTATGGCTTATGTTATATAAGCTGAAATAGGCTTACGTTATATAAGCCAAACCAAACACCCCTTTAGCGTACTTTTAAACATCATAAGCAAATCCAAATTCTAAACAACTTCGCATTACATATATACCTTGGGTTTCCGCAACAGTTTGCAACTTCCAGCCCTCACCATAACACACAAGAAGCGAATTCGGGCCGAAACTGACACTCTCCTCCCCGTCTTTAACAGCTTCAATATACAAACCCATAGGCAACCCCTCGTCACCAATCTTCATATTAATCAGTTTCAAAGCAACCCCAGCTTCTGTACCAACAGCAAACCTTCTCACTTTTTTTGTACTTGTGCATTTTACCTCCAAATACTATATTAACAAAAACAAAAACAAACATGATAAATATTAATGTAAATATGATTTTATTTAAAGTGTAATGGGTTGTCACTTACGGATGGTGGTGATGGTGGTGGTGGTTTGACTTGTGAGTTTTCGCCGTTGACCATGGTGTTTGACTTGAGTTCAGATTGGAACATGGGAATGGAAGAGTTGACTGTTTTTAATTGGGTTTTTTATCTTGTGCCCAGGGTTTTTTATTTTGCTTTTGGACCCGTATATATGTTCTTATCATGTGTCCTTAGGGCACATGTTAGAAAAATCTTGAGCGAGTCGCTTGTGAAAAGCTCGAGATCAGATCGGTAAAAATTCGAACGTGTCGAGTCTAAACGAGCTTATTAACGAGCTTAGTTACAAGCTTATTAACGAGCTTAAATTAGATATATACTATGAGCCGAGCTCAGATTGGGGTTTGAATGTTTTGTTGGTTTGGAAGAGTTGACCTTTTATAGTGAATGGTTGTTTTAAGAAAAGGCTGATTTGGTCTCTGAATTTTGTGTAGAAAAAAGCTGAATTCGATCGGGAAACTCGAAAACCGGAATAATTGAGACGGGATGGGTTATCTTTATCGGGTCATAGGGCGAGTGTGGGGAATAAGGTCCCCGACCCGCTCTGCCCGATTAATATTTATGTTTAACTATCTATCGCGAGATGGTTGTTAATTTTACTACCCAAAACTGAAGCGTACTAGGTGGTTAACCGGATATTTGGTTACTCGTGGTTCAGGTTACGGATAGCCATTTTATAGGTTTATGAGAGTTTAAGCTTATAAATAATAAGAGTACATGGTTTCAAACATACAATGTCGTTTTCGTATAATTAAATGAACCATATAAAGTTATTTCATTATAAAATATTCATAAATAACATATTAACAAAAAATATTTATTCGATATTAATAATTTACGATACATTAACTCAATTTTAAAAATAAATGTTTAGAAATATTGACATTAAGAGTAAAAAGTTCCTTGTAAACACATGGTTTATTATTTGAGTACTTAATTAAAAAACTTTCATGTATAATATGCGTAGTTCGGTTAGGTTAACTGTACGTGGATATCTAAAAATGAAAACCGACATCGAACCGTGATAAGCGGGTTTTTTCGGTTTCGGTTTTTCTCGTTTTCGACTTCTTTGGGTTCGTGTATATCGGTTCTCGGTTCTAGATTGAGCGGCTCAGCTCGGCTCATCGATTTCTCCTTTTATTTAACACCCGTAATTTGCACGGCTACAATCGAAAACATATATTACTCCGTATTCGATGTGATCTTATACTTAATTAATTGCATAAATCGTCTTTGTGGTTTTACGATTTAACGAGATTGGTGCTTAGAAGTTTTTTTAAAGGACCATCTTACATACTACGTAGTTTAATTTTTTTACCTGTATCGGGTTTAGTCCCTTGACCACTAAATCCGTATCACTAGTTTAATAACGGGTTTAGTTCCTACCGAATTAGTAGTCAAAGGACCAAACCCGACACAAGTCAAAACCACAAAAAGAAAGATGATTCGTTATAAAAAAATCCTAAGGGCCAATTTCTTTAAACCCGACAGACCACAAGGAAAATTTACGGAATTAATATAAACATAAATTTAGGGTTTTGTAATATTACTTAACCCCTTAAAAAATGTCAAGAACTCCTAGAGCCCCAGCTATTGGCATTGATCTTGGAACAACTTATTCATGTGTTTCTGTTTGGCAGCACAATCGCGTTGAGATCATACCCAATGATCAAGGTAACCGGATCACCTCGTCTTGCGTTGCTTTTAACGACACTGAACGTTTCGTGGGTGATGCTGCAAAAAACCAGGCTGCTTGTAATCCTACAAACACCATCTTCGGTTAGTCACGTTGTTCTTCAATTTGTACATGTTTATATATTCACACATAGTTAAGTTTACGTAAACATAAATAAACAGATGTTAAGCGATTGATTGGACGAAGAGCAAGTGATGAAACTGTTAAACAAGACATGACGTTATGGCCTTTTAAGGTCGTGACTGGGAACAACGACAAGCCTAAAATTGTAGTCAAATACAAAGGTGGAAACAAGGAATTTGCTGCGGAAGAAATTTCGTCCATGGTCTTAGAAAAGATGAAAGAAATCGCTCAAAAGTATCTTGCAACAACGGTTGAAAAGGCGGTGATAACTGTTCCTGCATATTTTAATGATTCACAACGTCAGTCAACAAAGGATGCTGCAGCGGTTGCTGGACTTGAAGTTGTGCGTATGATTAATGAACCAACAGCAGCTGCAATCTCTTATGCTCTTGACAAGAGAGCCGGTGTAGATGGCAAGATGAATGTGTTAGTTTTTGATTTGGGTGGTGGTACTTTTGATGTTTCTGCTCTCATAATTGATGAAAAGGGAACCATCGAGGTTAAAGCTACAGGTGGCGATACACATTTGGGAGGTGAAGACTTCGATAACAGAATGGTGAATCATTTTGTTCAAGAATTTAAAAGAAAAAACAACCAGGACATTAGTAACAGCAAAAAAGCTTTATGTAGGTTAAGGGTTCAATGTGAGAGAGCAAAGAGGGTTATTTCAGCATGTACTCAGACGACATTAGATATTGATTGCTTGTTTAACGGTATTGATTTTTCTGCAAAGTTTACTCGGGCTAAGTTTGAGGAGGTGAACATGGACTTATTCAAGAAGTGCATGGAGCATGTGGAGACGTGTTTGAGAGATGCGAATATGAGTAAAGATAGCATTGATGAAGTTGTTCTTGTTGGCGGATCTACCAGGATTCCTAAGGTACAAGAATTGTTGCAGGAGTTGTTCAATGGAAAAATACTCTGCCAACAGTTGAATCCTGACGAGGCTGTTGCACATGGAGCTGGAATTTTAGCTGCAAATTTAAGCGGCATGGGAGATGAAGCAACAAAATCTTTGGTGCTAATTGATGTTACTCCTTTGTCACTTGGTGTGGGGGTGCACGGAGATGTTATGCATGTGGTAATTCCAAGAAATTCTCCTATACCAATAAAAAAGGAAACCGTAGTCACTACCCCTACAGACAATACAAGTTCACTGCTTTTTACTGTGTATCAAGGTGAGAGATCCAAGAGGACAGAAAATTATTTATTGGGAGAATTTACACTGCATGGCCTTCCTCTTGCTCCACGATGGGAGGTTAAGGTAACCTTATGCTATGAGATAGATGTTAATGGGATCTTAAATGTCTCAGCCAGGGAAATAAAAACTGGCACACACAAAGCACTCAGGATCACAAACACTGGCAGTGTGTCAACAAAGGAGATCGAGAAGATGATTAAAGATGCTGAACGATATAAGATTGCGGATGAATTACACCTGAACAAAGTGAAGGCTCATAGAGACTTAGAAATGTATATCTGTAACTTAAGAGCCAAGATTAAGGATAACAATGTCCGATTGAAGCTTAGATCAGGGATGTGCCTTCCAGCACTAAGCATGAAAGGCGGCATAGAGAATCGAATTGAGAAAGCTCTTAAGTGGCTTGATGAAAATCCGAAGGCTGAAATTGATAAGTTGAAGAAAAAGGAAGAGGAACTCAAGAATTATTGCAAACTCAAGAACTTGGACATTGCATTGAACTAATTAAGTAACGACAATGCACTATCTGGTCGTTACTGTCTCTAAATTTATGCATATATGCTTACCATCAATTAAATTGCTTTCAAATTTACTTATGTTGGAAATCATGTTTATATCTAGGTGCATTTTGGATTTGGACTTTGCAATTTCCAACTTATATTACAAATATATTTGATTGATTAATACCTTGCATTTGTTTGTTTTTTCTCTCTTAAATATCGGGTCTCTTTTAATTGCGACTTGTAGCTTGTTTGGTTGATGGACTCGACCTCTCATTTTGGAGTACTTTTTTGGTTTGTAATTAAGGAAGACACCTTCAGTCATAAAACAGAATCGGTCGAAGGTTGCAAAAGAATGTCGTCCTGACTAGCTACATACCTAACTGGATTTTGGCATAACCCAGAATTAGACAAAGCTTGCAAAATAATTGTGTGAAAACTGTATTCAATATAGTTTTTAAAACTTATTCTTGTTTGGCAGATCTCTAAACCATAGCCAATTCTCTTAGAATTAGCTGCAAAGGGAAGTTACTCGTGTTGATATTAGGACCAAACTAGCTAGTTCTAAACTAAACCTGAATGTCACTTCCTTTAGTATGGATTTTCAAGCTCTGAATTTGTCAGAACCACTCCCACTGTTTGATTCGGTTAATTTTACACTTCTTCATGCATGAACCGAAAGTTGGGTATCCAAAAGTTCCAAGGACAGTATAAAACCCCATTTGTCAAAACACATTTATCTCAAAGTTCCTAGCAGACTAGCAACTGAGTTTTCCAACACTCCGACTACTGTACTTTGTCTACTAACCACAACAATGAGTTTCGGGGACAGCTTTTACCATATTTTGTAACATGAACACATGCCCAAACCGTCAATGATGCATTTCCAATGTACAGAATATACGATCAAATGCAAAGATATATCCGCTTTTATCCATTTATATCAATTATATTTGCTCCATGTTTTCAATCTTGCATTTGGTCTTCATTTTGGTCAATAAGGTAATCGGAAACAATATTAATCTTTTGTATCTTTTGCATTCATTATAATCATAATAAGACCAATAAGTGCAGATGTGTTCTTATTGCCGTTCTAGTAAAAAAAACTATACATATATATATGTCCTTAGTGGTCGGGTTGGAAAGTTTGGTTAATGAGTAACAACTCAAAACAGGTAATAATCATTTAGCCCTAACACGAACCGATAACACTATCTAGTTATCGGGCTCGGGTCATTAGTACCCCACAAGATTTTTTAACCGATTTAACCCGACCCGATAAGCCTTATCAGTACTTAGAGAGGTGAACTTAAATGAAGGTCTTTAGAGCTTAGGGAGTGGTGGCGCCGTGGGGTGCCAAACCCATGGCGCGGTGGCTGTGATGATTTCCCACACCCAAAAATCCCACGGTGTGGGTCTGCGGCGTGACCCAACCCACGGGGCGCGAGTGGTGTGTTTAAAATAAAAAAAAAAATTTGAAAATTTTTTAAAACAAACGGCTAGTAACCGTTATTTTTGAAAAAAAATGTTTTTTTTTTTGTTTTTAATGCCCGAACGGCTAGTTTTTTTTTTTTTTAATTTTAAATTGAATGCCCAACGGCTAGTTTTTTCTAAAAAAAAAAAAAAAAAAAAAAAATTCAAAAAAAGTGGCGAAAGCGAGGTTGATGTGATTGAACGGGCTCGGGCCATTTACGCGGACGATAATAGAAATGCCACGTTTAATCACGAAAAGACATGGAATGTTTCGAGGAAGTCCCCGAAATGGGACGCACCCGAGGTTGCCCCGGTTGATTTGACCGAGAACGAGGAAAGCGGTTCGTTTTCGATGCCGATGAACACGGACGAACTTTTCCAACGCGATCAACGACCCCGCCCCGCGGGTAAAGAACGGCCCGGGAAAAAAGCCGTTCCGAAACATCGGGGAGTACCGGAGGAAGTAACTCGTCTCGATTTGAAGACGCGGTTACCTATGACCTTCGTCTCCGTCGTGAAGCCTCGTAAAAAGCGTATGCGGCTTCGCAACGCAAAGACGACACAATTGCCGAATTAGAGGAGTTGAAATTTCTCGACTATGACACCTCTAAAATGGATCCCGAATCGGCCGCGTTTATAAATTTCAAAAAAGAAGAAATCAAGGCTCGTCTACGCGCAAAAATGCCGAATACCAATCAATACCGCGACGTTGAAGATTCCGAAGACTCCTCCAACTAGTAGTTTTTTTTAGTAATTTTTCGTTTTTTTTTTTTTTTTTTTTCGAAGTTGTATTTTTCTATTTTTTTAGGATTGTAATATTTATTTTTATTTATGAAATGAATTAATTTAATTTGAAAATGTGAGAAATAAAAAAAAAACTGGGACCCACAAAAGGGAGTCACTTGAAGTGATGACTCCTCTGATTTTTTCATGTGAGTAAGTAAATGTGTTTTGCTGACGTGGCACCCAAAACACCCTCACTTGGAGTGATGGTCTACCAACTGGCTGTTAGTAATTTCACTCCTTTAACCAGATATCACTACAACTATCAACACTAACTAGCTCTTTTAGTGCAAGAAACATATAGTTAATGAGCCACACATATCTTATACATTAAGAAGATAGCAATGCTATTTACATTTTCTTGAATCAATTTGAAAATCTTTAGAGGGCCAACCAATTCTGGTAACTTTTTACAGTATATTCACACTTCCGAGTTCCGATCATGCAAATTTTCTAAAAATAAGTGTCATGTGCAAACTCATTTTGCTTTTGAATATGTGTGGTTAATTTTTTGAGGGAAATTTTAGTAAAAACAGAAACATTGTTGCTTTTATCTCTATTTTTCACCCTGGGGAAATTTTTTACTGGACATCGAGTACGCTTTTATGTTCATGGTCCTTTTTTTTGGAACCAATTGATGTTTCATGTCACCAACTGTTTGTCTGAACCCATCTTTAATATTTGTTCAATCAAACCATCCTTCATAAAAATTTAATCTTTTTACATGCCAAGTTTCAAAAATGAAATATTGAATGAACATCTGCACTCTGCAGAATTCTTTCGAATTACTGATTCTTGTCCCTGGTTGAAATGCTGTGATGGATGACATTACAAATGTTGGAATCCATGATTTATATGCTGTCTCGCAACAAGAATGATGTGAATCAAGAACAAGAACGCGTACAATGGGTTCCCATATTTCCTTAATTCGTAATTCCTCTTCGACTTGTCAATGTTTTTCATAACAAGATTAACTAGAAATAATCACTACTCCGTATTCTATGTTCAATCAAAAATTTCGATTCCATCATAATAGTAAATTTGTTTCCTTTGATGGGTCGATTTCTTAATATAAACCAGGTACCCCAAAGATCCTGAAAAGATTATGCTAGCTAAACAAACAGGCTTGACTAGAAGTCAGGTACTATAATTACTTGATTTATATTTCTAGATGCATGCTTAGAATTTTCATTGCCATTTAGGGACCTTGTGATATGTTTTTCCTGAAATGATCATTTGGTTTATCAGGTATCAAACTGGTTTATAAATGCACGAGTTCGTCTATGGAAGCCAATGGTCGAGGAAATATACCAAGAAGAGTCTGTAGATTCTGCAATGGACTCCAGCTCTTCATCAGAACTCGCACCCAAAAAGACTTTACTTGATCAAGCACAAGATACGAGCCACAGTACAGCACCATCCTCTCAAGCTAATCACAAGGAAATCGCATGTTCCACTGTCAGTGATCATAATGTACTCGAGAAACCTCGTAATATACTCGAGAACCCAATCATCAACGATGAGGTATCGCTAACATTAAGGTTGCAACACTGTGAGAAAAGTATCTTACCCCAAATGTCATCTCTTGGTAACCTTGATCATAGTCTAACTGATTCTAAAGATGGCAGGGGTTGTAATGATGACCATGATGGTGGTGGCGTTTCATCAGGGGGCTTAGTACAGATGATTTCAGTGGAACCGGGTAGTAGGGATTACATGATTTTGTAGCATGAGTACTTGAGTAGTTTGTTTTGGCCGAGTGTTTCAATTAAGTTCTTGTAATTTACCTTGATTTAGCTTCTAGATACTAGAGGTGAAAATGAGCACAAATCATATTCTAGAACTGTATACAGAAGCTGCATATATTTCATTATTCTCAGTTCATATATTCATCAAATTGACATTGTCATGATTTTACCTTTTGGTGCAGAAATAAGTATGAACATCAATAACAGTCTGTCATCTTATTAAACTGCCATAACAAACTAGAAATGGAAATTTCGACCCATCTATCAAGTCAACCGGGTCACACTATACTGAAAAACGTCAAAGATGCATCGCGTAATGCATCAAGTTACTGAGAAAATTCTATTAATGAAGTACAATACTCTTTCAGTTACAAAAGAAAATTTTGATAATATTTTACATACGCAATAAAAAGACAACTTTTTGTGACAAGGGGTGTTTGGGATCAAACCACCAACTCGACCCACAGCAAAAAAGTATCTGTTTCACTTTTCACCAGTTACCAACAGCCTGACCCGTCCATTTTTCCATGTCTAATACAATGCTAATTGTGATGCTTATTGTCCAGAAACTTAAGGGCAAATAAAGGCAAATGGATTGAACAGGTGAAACTTGAAAGTCCGCAAGAAGTCTATTTGCATTGCATATTGTAGGTTTAGATCGTCGCTAAGTATCTGTAAGGATTTATTAAAAGATGTTTCTGAAACTTTAGGAGGTATTTGCTGGTGAATTACCTAGACTTTCGCCATTAAGGCAAGTTGAATTTGGTATTGATTATATTCCCGGTGCTGCACCTGCGGCGTGTGCACTGTACGTCAGCACCATCTGAATTAAAAGAATTACCGTACAGTTGAGAGAGTTGTCGGAGAAAGAACTAGCATGGGTAATGAGACAATCTTGGCATTATCAAAAGGACCGAACGAATTGGTGAATGTACATCCATACTCACTAATTTTTAAGCTTTAAGCTGATGTGCCTAGCAAAATAAGGCACAAGCTTCCACAACAAAGCTGCTAAGATTCAACAAGGTTAGAACAAAAATATGAAAATCAGAAAAGTGAAAAAGCTTTTTGTACCATGATTATCACATTTATTAAGTAAAATGGCCAAAAAGTGTCTCGGTGTGAGCCGATCCTGACACAACCCACACCAGCCCTAACTAACAACACAATGTTACGCAACCCAACCATCTTGCAACCTCCAGATAAACTTTGGAAAAAAGAAAGCAGTAACTGAACAAACGTAAATATAGAGGTTACTAGGAATACATGCCAGCATGAAAACTGGATTAAAGTACACATTATGACTAATGATCACCTACAAAATGCTAGTAACATACTCCATTAAATATAGAGGTCGCTTGTAAAGGTTACTAGGAATACATGCCAGCATCAAAACTGGATTAAAGTACACATTATGACTAATGATAACTTGCGAAATGCTAGTAACATACTCTCCATTACATCAGAGCTTCAACGAGACTCCCAATCCTTTATCTTTTTTCCTTTGGGTTTTGCTATAGGCTTCATTCCCGCCATTTGTGAGTTGTATTTTGCCCGAAGTGTATCATTGTATGTCCAGCTGCAAAACATTAAAAAAAACATATCTTAGGAATTTTTCAAAATAATTAAAGATTCACTTGGCATTTAACATATGAGCTTTCTTTTCTGAACTTGATCAAATACATAAGCTACAATCACTAACAAGCTTGGTTCATGGATCAGAATATTCATAAATGTGTGTCTAAATTATTTTACTTCCAATTTTGTGTGCTAAAAATTGTGCATAAAAGATGGGTTGTTAGACCTACTATGCCACACAAGCCAATGGATAAGGTGTTGTAGACAAGCAGGACCATTTGTACCTTAAAAGACCAGCTCTTTTTTTATTTTCAGTTATCGAGATGGCTTCTTTTTTCTATTTGGCACATGAATAACCTAGCTAAGCCACATGCTGTTCCCCAACGAAAAATAATAAAACTGGACTCCTTAACAAGACGGACACAAAGACACGCAGTAGCAAAACTACTGTGCTTAAAAAAGTGAGCAGTATACACATAAATAGTTAAGTGGAGTTGGATAAGTAGAAAAAAAAAAGCTGAAGTATCCATGGAAGTGAGGATATAGTAATAATGTAATATACTCATATACAGATGTCTGGCAGTTTGGTTCCAGAAATCTACTAGCCTATTACCAAAGTTAAAACAATAAAATCAAAAAGAGTTCTTTATCATGGCCTAGAGTGGGCTCCAGAGCGAGAGAAACATTCAAGCTCTTTGACGTGCGCTTATTAACTTATGATTCATTACATCACTAGCGCAGCATCTTTGCTACATTATCTACTGCCAATCAACTTATATCTAGGTTTAAATCAACTAGGCACCTACAATTTGCAACATAAAATTAAGTTCCAGAGAAAGTAATTTACAAACTATCGCAACAATCCGCTAGGTTAGAAACCATATAAGTGGTTATTTGGAGAATTGATTCCGAATTAGCATGGATTTATATGCTGTCTCGCAACAAGAATCATGTGAATCAAGAACTGGAACGCGTACAGTGGGTTGTATCCAGTTCCATTCCTATCAGTACCGGAACACTGAAGTCGGTTTTCCTTCTTTGGTGGAAGAAGGTATCCAAGATTCCAAGAATAATCAACATGGAACTGGGAATGTGATTTCAGATTCTATGTACTTGAAAATGACTCAACAACTGCGTGATGAAGTTGTTAATGTCAAGAAAGCAATGAAACCAAAATATTCTAAACATGAGTACATAAACGATTACCAAGAAGGGGGGTCGGAAAACCAACAGGATTCCAGTGTACTCACAGCTTCTGCAAAAGAAGAACTGCAGAACAAGATGACCAAACTATCCTTTATGTTAAACGAATTGAAGTGAGTTTCTTGTTTTCTATATTAAAACTGACACGGAGTTCACTTAATTGCATAGTCAAAAATTGGAAGCAGAGTAAATCACACCAACGATATCTATCATGTTCCAAAATCTGTACAAAAAGCTAAAAAAATATGCATCCCATTGCATCTTTCCAAAATCCAATCTTTATTATATATGCACAGGTTGATAGAAGATACAAACAATATCACCATCAAATGCAGATCATTGCATTATCATTTGATGTAATAGCTGGATGTGGTGCTGCAAGGCCCTGCACAGCACTCGCTATCCAAACCATCTCAAAACATTTTATGTGCTTGAGAGATGCAATTAACAGCCAGATAAAATTCATATCAAGAAGCATTGGTGAGACGGATTCAAATGGGAATGAAACCGTGATTTCCAGGCTGAGATTCATAGATCAACAGCTCGGACAAAAGAAACGCGTTCAGCAATTTGGTGTGATGCATCAACAGATTTGGAAGCCACGAAAAGGGCTTCCTGAAAGCGCTGTGTCAATTCTACATGCATGGCTATTTGAACATTTCTTTAATCCGTAATTCCTCTTCGACTTGTCAATGTTTTTCATAACAAGATTAACTAGACATAATCACGACTCCGTATTTAACTAAAATTCTATGTTCAATCAAAAATTTCTATTCCATAATAATAGTAAATTCATTTCCTTTGATGGGTCGATTTCTTGATATAAACCAGGTATCCCAAAGATCCTGAAAAGATTATGCTAGCTAAACAAACAGGCTTGACTAGAAGTCAGGTAGGCTTCATACCTTTTTCATGATACCTATCAGGCTATAGTTACTTGATTTATATTTCTAGATGCATGCTTAGAATTTTCATTGCCATTTTGGGACCTTGTGATATGTTTTACCTGAAATGATCATTTGGTTTATCAGGTATCAAACTGGTTTATAAATGCACGAGTTCGTCTATGGAAGCCAATGGTCGAGGAAATATACCAAGAAGAGTCTGTAGATTCTGCAATGGACTCCAGCTCTTCATCAGAACTCGCACCCAAAAAGACTTTACTTGATCAAGCACAAGATACGAGCCATAGTACAGCACCATCCTCTCAAGCTAATCACAAGTTCCACTGTCAGTGATCATAATGTACTCGAGAACCCAATCATCAACGATGATGTATCGCTAACGTTAAGGTTGCAACACTGTGAGAAAAGTATCTTACCCCAAATGCCATCTCTTGGTTACTGTGAACATAGTCTAACTGATCCTAAAGATGGCAGTGGTTGTAATGATGACCGTGATGGTGGTGGCGTTTCATCAGGGGGCTTAGTACAGATGATTTCAGTGGAACCGGGTAGTAGGGATTACATTGTAGCATGAGTACTTGAGTAGTTTGTTTTGGCCGAGTGTTTCAATTAAGTTCTTGTAATTTACCTTGATTTAGCTTCTAGATACTAGAGGTGAAAATGAGCACAAATCATATTCTAGAACTGTATACAGAAGCTGCATATATTTCATTATTCTCAGTTCATATATTCATCAAATTGACATTGTCATGATTTTACCTTTTGGTGCAGAAATAAGTATGAACATCAATAACAGTCTGTCATCTTATTAAACTGTCATAACAAACTAGAAATGGAAATTTCGACCCATCTATCAGGTCAACCGGGTCACACTATACTGAAAAACGTCAAAGATGCATCGCGTAATGCATCAAGTTACTGACAAAATTCTATTAATGAAGTACAATACTCTTTCAGTTACAAAAGAAAATTTTGATAATATTTTACATACGCAATAAAAAGACAACTTTTTGTGACAAGGGGTGTTTGGGATCAAACCACCAACTCGACCCACAGCAAAAAAGTATCTGTTTCACTTTTCACCAGTTACCAACAGCCTGACCCGTCCATTTTTCCATGTCTAATACAATGCTAATTGTGATGCTTATTGTCCAGAAACTTAAGTAACATAACTGGAATTATAAAAGAACAAAAACTTCGTAAACCTGATTTAGGGTGAAGCATATAACTAGCAAGAAAATTTGCAACTACCCGCATAATTTAGCTAAAAACAGCACCTGCTATGGTCCATGCCAACAACCATTTTTCAACAAACAGTACCAGAAATTCTACGCAAAACATTAGCACACACGATAGTTCATGCTTTTAGTTACATATTTGCTTTTAGTTCATTCTTTAGAAACCATATTAGTGGTTAGTGTAGCTGTTTGGATTTGGTCATAGAATGGATCATTCTATATGTTCGACTAGTTCAGTCGTCCATAAGGCAATGTCCTAGGTTGTTGGATAATCTTGATGGATCATGGGTACGGGTCAGTAGTATGTGGATCATGGGTTAGGGTTATGGTTCTTGTTTGAATAAGTCTGGTGGAAATAAGCATGTAGCTGCCATATTATTAGGATTACATGGGTTAGTTAGTTAGGTCCTGTTTATTAGGAAATAGTGGTACATGGTGCCTACATATTTGTGTTTACTTTTAGTATAAATAGGTGTCTCGTATATTGTAATTCAGTAAGAGTTCCATCACTTTATGATATACAAAAGCATTGAAACCAAGCTGCTGTTTTGATTGGCGTTCAGCTAGTTGTGTTTTCGGGTTCGAGGGACCGAATCCTACACGTGGTATCAGAGCCTTGAGGCTCATAGCCGGGATGTGGAGAGCACGAAAAGGTATGTTTGCATCCTTTGTAATCAGGTATAGAAAGGTTAAAGCATGCAGCAAGTTTCTGATTACAACGGATGACCATAAGAACTCAGCAGCGAAGAATGTTTGAAAGCAAGAAATTAGCAAGAAGAAAAGTGAAAGAATGGAGCAAGTTAGCAAGAGAATGCAGCAAGATTAAATAGCAAGAGTGATTTCTCAAACAAGGAAGCAAGCGAGAAATCACAGCAAGATGCAAGAATTACCAGCAAGGTTGTGATTCTTACCAGCAAGGGAAAAAAAAGCAAGAGCAAGTCATCGCAAGTTAGCAAGAAAGAAGATTGTCGCGTAGTCTGTAGCAAGTAGCAGGCACGACAACAATAGCAAGTAAAAAAGTTTCGTGTTTGTAGCAAGTAGCAAACAAGAAAATAGTCGACAAGCAAGGGTCGACAAGCAAGGATCGACAAGCAAGGGTCGATAAGCAAGGGTCGATAAGCAAGGATCGACAAGCAAGGGTCGACAAGCAAGAGTCGACAAGCAAGGGTCGGCAAGAGTCGGCAAGCAAGAGTCGACTAGTAAGATTCGACTAGCAAGAATTGATTAGCAAGTAGCAAAAACGAGAAAGACATAGAGTGACGAGCAGCAAGAGCAAGGAAGATGAGCAGAAAGAGAGAAGAAAGAATGATCATGTTGGTCGTGGCAGGAAAGTGAGTTCCATTGAGAAGACCGTGGAACTGTGAAAGGGAACCTCGAGGAGACACGAGTCGAGATCATCAAGATTACGGGGGTGAATGTTGGATAATCTTGATGGATCATGGGTACGGGTCAGTAGTATGTGGATCATGGGTTAGGGTTATGGTTCTTGTTTGAATAAGTCTGGTGGAAATAAGCATGTAGCTGCCATATTATTAGGATTACATGGGTTAGTTAGTTAGGTCCTGTTTATTAGGAAATAGTGGTACATGGTGCCTACATATTTGTGTTTACTTTTAGTATAAATAGGTGTCTCGTATATTGTAATTCAGTAAGAGTTCCATCACTTTATGATATACAAAAGCATTGAAACCAAGCTGCTGTTTTGATTGGCGTTCAGCTAGTTGTGTTTTCGGGTTCGAGGGACCGAATCCTACATAGGTAAACTTTGTGAAGTGAAAGATGAGACCCTCGTCTCTGCTATGGCGATCTGATTCGATCAGAAGATTTCAAGCTCCTAAAATGTACCATCACCTGATTCAGAAACCTTAACTGGAGATTCAGCCACGTCATCAATCCCCCAACTGTAACTCGTGACGTCAGGATTGCCTAATAGGTGGATTTGGGTTATCTATCCTCAAACGGGTCAAATGGGCATAGCATAGGTTGAAACCAAGCTTTGATGTCCATACAGGGCATAGCAAAGTTGGGAAGCAACTGAACTGAATATCCGCATGTCCATGAGATCTTGATGTTACCTGTAAATAGCTATGCGTTTGGGACTGCTTGCTTATGTGTGTATCTCTTTTTATTTATTAATCCGTGGGTGAATTGACTTGTTTATAAGAAACAGTTTAAGATTTGCGTATTTGGATTAGCAGATGTGTATTATGTGTTCTGTTAATGTTCTGTCATGGTATCTGCACTGAAAAAGTTTGATCCTCTCACATAAATGAGAAGTTATCCTCTCACATAAATGAGAAGTTAATCTATTAATATTTTGGTTCCACTTCATTCTCCTTCAAACCATAATGGGATTTACGGATTACAAGAAGAAGAAAGGAACAGAACAGTAGTTTGAGTAAATAGACACATATTTACAGCATAACGAATTTCTTGATGAATGAATACTAGCAATACGACAAGATGAGTTTCAAACCTTCTAAAATACTAACAGAGCTAACTAACTTGCTAGCAGAATGATCAATAAGTTAACTATCTCATAAGTTACAAATACTACTGCTACATATTCTTGTAGTCCACTCTAGCCTTGCGCTCCTATACAAATCTATTAGAAAATAAACCATCTATACGGGACTATACCAGCATTAAAGGAACTACACCAACCAGTATTTGCATTTGGGTAGAGTATTCCTACCGCCACCCCAATTTTACTGGCAAGTTTCATTAATTCTATGGCAATTCCACCAAGTACTCTAGTTCAAAGTTTCATATAATGTTACATAGCAGAACGCACAAAACCAATATCAGCAAATCAACCACATAAGACTGAATATTAATGTAAACACGCATTGCATAAGAAGATAAGAGTACGTACGGGTTATTCCAGTCAGTAGTATCTTCATTAACAAGATGAGTCCACTTCGTCCTTCCACTGCGACCAAAGTGCTTGACCTGCATAACCTTGGGTAAAATGGTCTTATCCATCTTATCTTCTCCAGTCGGTGAAGAATAGTTACGCCTGTAAACCCCATCAGCACCAGCTGTCCCGGCAGTATCATCAGGATCATCCTGAAAGAACGCACCCTTATGATAATACTTCTGCATAAACCTCCATTTCTGCTTCGGTCCACCATTATTCTGCTTCGGAATATTCCTCTCCCGCTCTCTCCTCTCCTCCCCGGTCATATTCCTAACTCCCTCAATCTCAACCATCGCGTCACGATCCTCTCTATCACGTTTAATCCTCGCAATCTCACGAGCCTTCCACGCTTCATACTCGTCAGCATTATTCAAATCATCGTCCGTTTCCACATCAGCAACATCCGCCTCCGCTTCCAAATTCTTCTGCACCTCCAAATCCTTCCGTATCTCCTCAACAACAATCTGCTTCATCTCAACTTTCCTCTCCTGCACCCTCCGTTTCACCAACTCCTCAACAGCCTTTTCCTCCGCCTCAATCTTCTCCCTCTCAGCAATAGTATCCCTCTCACTCTTAGGCACAAAAACCGGCTTCACCATAGCCATACCCATCTGATCATCCTCTGAATCCGTCTCGTACTCACTCTCCCTAATTCTCCTCCTCCTCCTCTCATCAACCGTGTCCTCCTCAAACTCCAACTACTCCAACCGCCTCTGCTCCTCTTTCTCAGTCGATACAATCTCCGCTTGCCTAATCCGCCTATGAACTGCATGCACCTCCTCCTTATTATCCAACCTATTCTCCGCCAATCGCCTCAACCTACGGTCATCACCTCTCACAATATTTCCCCTAACACCCCCATCGTCCCTACTCGGAAAAGCAGCTTCCAACGCGCCGCCCCGGGCCAGTAACGCTTAACTTTAGTTTGGCCTATTTTGCCCCTAAGAGCACAGGGTACGGCATTTTTTTGCCTCGCGCCGTGCGAAAACGCGACCCCACGGCACGAGAAACCACACCCCACTTGGCGTTTTCGTGCCTCGCGCCGAGGGGACGGCGCGCGTTTTCGTGCATTTTTTTTTTTTTTTTTTTTTTTTGAAAAAATTTATAGCCGTTGGAATTGATTTTTTGACCGTTTGAGGTCCGTTTTTTTCAAAAAAAACCTAATTTTTTACCTATAAAACTCCCATTTTCACCTATAAATCACATACAATTCACCAATTTCACCTCAACAATTTAAAATGGAAGACATTCCCGATATGTATGAGTATTACTCCACACTTGATATGAATAATTACGCGCAATACATCGATTATTTAGATCGAATAGACGAAGTTGAAGACGAAAGAAACTCGTATACAAGACGCTACATTCCACGTGAAAGAGAATTGGCGGAAGAAAAACTACAACGAGATTATTTTGGGGATGAAGATACGCCACCTATATATCCGGAAGAATATTTTCGACGAAGGTATCGTATGAGCTCCACTTTATTTAATAAAATTGTTAGTGATATACAAAATTATAATGCCGACCCGTTGCCCGAATACTTCCATTTTTTTAAGCAACGTGTAGATGCAACGGGTCGTTTGGGGTTTTCTACTCGTTTGAAATGTACATCCGCCATACGCCAATTGGCATATGGTTCAAGCCCCGATGCATTTGACGAGTATTTGCAATGTGCGGCACGTTGTTCCCGTGAATGCTTATGGCATTTTACTAAATGCATATACATATTGTATGTTGAAGAATATTTGAGAAAACCTAATTTAGCGGATGTCCAACATGTATATGATTTACATGAGAAGAAACACGGTCTTCCGGGAATGCTAGGGAGCATAGATTGTATGCATTGGGAATGGGTTAAATGCCCCAAGGCGTTACATGGTCAATTTAAAAATAGATGTAAAAAATACCCGACTATAATGCTTGAGGCCGTAGCCGATCAACAATTATGGTTTTGGCATGCATATTTTGGGGTACCAGGTGCAAATAACGACCTTAATGTGTTAAATGGTTCACCGTTATTTGATGACCTTCTAGCCGATAGAGCTCCCGAAACTCCGTTTGAAGTCAACGGGAATACTTATAACAAAGGTTATTATTTAGCGGATGGTATTTATCCACAATGGTCTACTTTTGTCAAAGCTTTTAGTGTCGCTAGGGATGCAAAAACATTGAAGTTTAAGAAGGTTCAAGAAAGTGCAAGAAAAGATGTTGAAAGAGCCTTTGGTGTGCTACAAGGTCGGTGGGGAATTATACAACAACCGGCACGAGCGTATCAAATGAACGTCATTAGGAGAATTATGTACACTTGCATTATATTACACAACATGATATTGAAAGACCAAAAGTTCGATATAAGTGAATATATGCACATGTACGTTTCTCCGGAACCCAACATTACACGTACTTGGGTCGAACGATGCGAAAGACAACAAATGAAAACAAAAGAACTTCGGGATAGAGCAACGCACGAAGACCTTCGATACGACCTTGTTGAACACTTGTGGAATCAAGAAGAAGAGCAATAAATGTACTTTTTTTTATATTTGTAATTTTATTTTTTTTTGTAATTTTTTTTTTAATTTTCGTATTTTTTTTTAATTTATGTACTTTTATTTAATTTTAATGAAATGTTTAATAAATTTGTTTTATAAATTTTTTATAATTTTGTTTTTAATTTTTTTTTTTTAATAAGTAGTGGGTCCCACAAAAACACCACGGCTCAAGCCAACCAGGGAGCCTCAAATGTGGTGTTTTCGTGTTCCTGATGTGGTGGGATCATTTACCCACCACACACCACACCCCTTGAAAAAGTTGGTGTTTTCCCACGGCTCAGCACGACGGCACCAAACCACACCCTGTGCTCTAAGTTTATCCCTAAGAGCATAGGGTACGGGGCGTTTTCGCCCCGCCTTTTCCCACAACGCGACCTGAAAACGCGAGAGCCACACCCCGTGTGGCGTTTTCGTGTCTCGAGCCGAGGGCACGGCGCGCGTTTTTGCACGAAAACGCGAGACACGAAAACGCGAGACCGTTCGCGTTTTCGTGCATAATTTTTTTTTTTTTTTTAATAAAAGTGGGCCCAATTTTTTCCCCATGGCTCAAGCCAACCAGGGAGCGTGAAATGTGGCGTTTTCGTGTTTGTGGTGTGATGGGATAAATTCTCGTGTTTTCCCACGACTCAACACGAAAACACCAAAACCATACCCTGTGCTCTAACCGCTATAACGGTGTCGCTAACACCGGCTGTAACTGACATTGTACCGGATTTAACCAACTAACAGAAACCCTAATTTTATGAATAAATTAATTACCTGCAAAAAATAATGAAAAAATTAAATAATAAGTTAATGAGATTGACACGTGGATTAATAAAGTGTAATGATATGAACTTACTGGAATCGATTGATGGGCGTGATACTAATTTTGATTTTCATTGTTTGTATGTAGAAAAAAGTTGCGATGTTTGTGTGATTTTTACTGTTTTGGTCTTGTTTTGAATATAAAAATAGGTTTATTTCAAAGGAAATATTTTGTTTTTAAGATTAACAATATTTTTCATTTCTTTGTTTCTCTTTCACTCTTTCTCGAGTTCTTTTTTCAAATAATTTAAGAGGAAAGAATGGGAAGAGATCATATGAGAAAGAAAGATATATTAATTCATGAGTTTATATTTTTAATTGTGAGGAAAGAAAAAGGAACTTAGGGTCTGTTTAGTTGTAGAAAACTTTTCATAATTTTTTGTTTCTAATTTTCTAGAAAAGAAAAGACTTTTCTTTTTTAAAAAAGAGTTGAGAATTTTGAAAACTTGTTTAGATGATATTTTTTATTTTCTAAAAAAAATAAACAATGTTTAAACGAAACTATTTTCAACCATTTTTTTCATGATCAACTTTTTTTTCACGTTTTTGCTAGTTTTTTTTACATTTTCGTCTGTTTTTTTCGTCTTCTTATTTCATATTTTCGTAATTTTTTTTACGTTTTAATTAGTTTTTTTTACGTTTTCATCAGTATTATTACGTTTTAATCTATAAATTTACGTTTTCGTCAGTATATTTACGTTTTCGTCAGTAAATTTACGTTTTCGTCAGTAATTTTACGTTTTTTTCTATAAATTTACGTTTTCGCCAGTAAATTTACGTTTTCGTCAGTAAATTTATGTTTTCGTCAGAAAATTTACGTTTTCGTTAGTAAATTTACGTTTTCGTCAGAAAATTTACGTTTTCGTCAGTAAATTTACGTTTTCGTCTTTAAATTTATGTTCTCGTCTATAAATTTAGGTTTTCGTCAGAAAATTTACGTTTTCGTAAAATATTTACGTTTCCGTCAGTAAATTTACGTTTTCGTCAGTAATTTTACGTTCTCGTCTGTAAATTTAGGTTTTCGTCAGTAAATTTACGTTTTCGTCAAAAATTTACTTTTTTGTCAGAAAATTTACATTTTCGCCAGTAAATTTACGTTTTTGTCTGTAAATTTAAATTTTCGTCAGTAAATTTACGTTTTCGTCAAAAATTTACGTTTCCGTCAGTAAATTTACGTTTTCGTCAGTAAATTTACGTTTTCGTCAGTAATTTTACGTTCTCGTCTGTAAATTTACGTTTTCGTAAGTAAATTTACGTTTTCGTTAGTAAATTTACGTTTTCGTCAGTAATTTTACGTTTTCGTCTGTAAATATACGTTTTCGTCAAAGTTTACTTTTTCGTCTGTAAATTTACTTTTTCGTCGGTAAATTTACGTTTTCGACAGAAAATTTACGTTTTCGTCAAAAATTTACGTTTCCGTCAGTACATTTACGTTTTCGTCAGTAAATTTACGTTTTCGTCAGTAAGTATACGTTTTCGTCTGTAAATTCACGTTTTCGTCAGTAAATTTACTTTTTTGTCAGAAAAATGAAATTTACGTTTTCGTCAAAAAATTTTAAATTTAAATTTACTGAAGAAAACGTAAATTTAAAGACGAAAGCGTAAATTTACTGACGAAAACGTTAATTTACTGACGAAAACATAAATTTACAGACGAAAACGTAAATTTACTGCCGAAAACGTAAATGTACTGACGGAAACGTAAATTTTTTACGAAAACATAAATTTTCTAACGAAAAAGTAAATTTATCGACGAAAACGTAAATTTACTGACGAAAACGTAAATTTAAAGACGAAAACGTAAATTTTCGGACGAAGACGTAAATTTTCTGACGAAAACGTAAAATTACTGACGAAAACGTAAAATTACTGACGAAAACGTAAATTTACAGACGAAAACCTAAATTTACAGACGAAAACCTAAATTTTCTGACGAAAACGTACATTTTCTGACGAAAACCTAAATTTACTGGCGAAAACGTAAATTTTCTGACGAAAACGTAAATTTTCTGACGAAAACGTAAATTTTCTGACGAAAACGTAAAATTACTGATGAAAACGTAAGATTACTGACGAAAACGTAAATTCCCTGATGAAAACGTAAATTTACAGACGAAAACGTAAATTTACAGACGAAAACGTAAATTTTCTGACGAAACGTACATTTTCTGACGAAAACCTAAATTTACTGGCGAAAACGTAAATTTTCTGACGAAAACGTAAATTTTCTGACAAAAACGTAAATTTTCTGACGAAAACGTAAAATTACTGACGAAAACGTAAAATTACTGAGGAAAACGTAACATTTTCTGACAAAAACGTAAATTTACACACGAAAACGTAAATTTACAGACGAAAACGTAAATTTACAGACAAAAACGTAAATATTCTGACGAAAACCTAAATTTACTGGCGAAAACGTAAATTTCTGAAGAAAACGTAAATTTTCTGACAAAAACGTAAAATTACTGACGAAAACGTAAAATTACTGACGAAAACGTAAATTTTCTGACGAAAACGTAAATTTTTTGACGAAAATGTAAATTTCTGACGAAAACGTAAATTTTCGGACGAAAACATAAATTTACTGACGAAAACGTAAATTTTCAGACGAAATCGTAAATTTATAGACGAAAACGTAAATTTACTGACGAAAACGTAAATTTTCTGACGAAAACGTTAAAATAATGATGAACGGTGAATACTGAATAGAGTAACTTGTTATTGAAATGGGTTAAATAAAACAATGGTGGGTATGAGGTGAAAATTTAGAAAAGGGTAAAATGGAGTTTTCTAATTTTCTATATAAATTTAGAAAATGAAAATTTTGTAATTTTTGAAAAATATTGAAAAATGATGTTGCTAAACAGGTTTTCTATTTTTCACTTTTCAAATGAAAATTTTTCTAGAAAAGTGGAAAATTTTTCTCCAACTAAACAGCCCCTTAGGGTCCGTTTGGTTTGAAGTGGGGTTTTACTTTAGGTTTTGATTTATAAAGTAGGTGGTTTAGATTTAAGTAAAAGGTTGGGTTTTAAATTAAATGTAAAAGAGAGAAAATAATATTAAATTTTTTAATATATATTATAATATATATTAAGTTATATATATATTAATAAAAAAATTGGTTAAATAAATATGAATGTAAAGTTTGTAAGAAAAGACAAAGAAATATAATGATTAAAAAAAACAAATCCTACTTTTGTTAGAAAACCTTATATATGACCCAACTTTTGTAAAACCCCTTATTTTTAGTATAAAAGCCAAAACCTGCAAACCATAGGACTAACCAAACGACTGCATGTCACCTTTTTAGTTCAAACCCATGGAAAACCAAGAAACCAAACGGGCCCTTAGAATAATTACTAAATTACCCTCAAATTATCTCATATTTTTATTAAACTAGGATATGGTGTCCGCGCTCCGCTGCAGAGGAGCGCGGGCGATATTGGGAACGTTTGCAGTGGCCGTTGATGTACGTGCACATAAAGCTGGGCAACCCGCATTTGGATTGTGGTTGCAGAACATCGATAATGGCTCCTCCACCAGCTCCAAAATATTCAACATTTTCATTTTTGCATCACACATAAACATTCCAAAAAAGGACCTAAAAAACCTCAGCTGCAAGCACCAGCAGCAACATAAGCTGCAAAAAAGGGCAAATTCAAAATTTATGTAATTTTAACCGATATGCAACACAAACCAACATCCCTGATTTATTCTAAGTTCTAAAATTCATTCCATGGTTACTGGCACACGATATGTAGAGCGGGAAAAAAGGATTGGTGGCATTGATGAAGCAGGCAAAAGAATAAGCAAGTTTGAACCGTTATCGTGAGTATTAACTATTAAGCACAAACACCTAGCGTAACAGCAATGGTACATGCTACTCTTAAGAAATACCAAACGAACAGCATGTGTTCTTCTTCCTAACACATGACCTCAACTCCTATGGGTTGATGAATAACTCTAATTAGAAAGGTTTCATATTTATAGCACTTGCAACATTGTTTTATATACAAATATCTTTAATCATAAACTACATATTCCTCTCTGGTAATCATAAGGTAAGTACTCGCAGTTCCTTTGGTTCCCTATTTATATGACCCTAGAAATTCTGTCAAGGAGTGTTTGGGTAGCTAATTTCAATGACCATATAGAGTCTGAAACGTATTATTAAGGGCTGCTTGGAACTGCGAGCACTTGCCGCACAGGTTGCAAATGCAAAGTGACCATAAAAGTGTTTTGTGATAAAGCTGAACTTCATCTTAAAACTCTAACCACTTAAGTTGACAATAATCTAATTTGGACAAATAAATACTTCACCGCAACTTTTTATTCTACACATACAAATAATAATAGAAAATTTTGTTCTTTATAATTGAAAGGCACATTGTTTCATTTATGTATAAATGTAACTGTACCAACTATATGTTCCCTATAAATCTTCTTATAAAACTAAACTAATGTACGGCCGTATTTATCACATATACATTATTCCAAAGCATATTGGAAGCTATCAATTATCGTTAAAAGCATTTTCGACCGTATTCATCACATATACATTATTCCAAAGCATATTGGAAGCTATCAATTATCGTTAAAAGCATTTTCGACTTGTATTAACCCAGTAGGTTTGAAAATATTCATGTGCGCATTAAATAAAGTAAAGGAAACATACCTTTTGAAGCATGTCACAACTTGCTTTCGTCTCTAAGAGCAACAAATGAGATATAGCACAAAAGAATCCATCCTGAATCTTGCACATGAGCACCTACAATCCGGAGTTTTCGGTTGTCACAAATATAATATAGGATGATAAAAATAATATTATGATTAATACTATCAGTAAGCACAAACTTTAATTAGTTAGATGTTCTATGACAGTTATGTCCAATTTTTTCATGAAAAGAAGGTGTCCCAGAATGAGTATAATTACAGTTAACAAAAATGATAAAAGTGAAACAGCACACCTTCAAAGGTGATCGAAAACATACAATAATCAAAACTGTCTGCAGAAAATGCATCTGTTTTTATTGTGATTATGAGTTGAGAACTGAATATCTCGAGAAAATGCGATATCGTTTGGCAAATTGTATAAATGCTTACTGAAATAGGACAGGGTTAAATTACTCACCAGGATAAAGATGTGCATGCTCGACTAAATATTCGTCTACCGCCTTCGCTTAAAGCAAGTTATGGCTTCCAAGGCTAGCTGTCCCATGTACATAAACCCGAAGGTTTGTCGCATTCTCGCCACCTAAAAAGAAGGACATCATGTCAACACCAGAGATTTAGATCTAATTTTCTCGCTCAAATGATGAAGCCAACCTTTCATTCTAACTACATGAAGGGATTTGCAGACGTGTTTCATTCAGATAAAAAAACTTAAAATAACAGATTTTTATTAGTACATAAATAAACAAACAAATAGAGTGAGCTTACATTTCTATGATATATACAGCTTGAGCTCTCGTTAGGTGCTAGTCATTTCCAACAGCAACAACCTCAAGCATAGGTTTGAAAAATCCTCACTTTCAAATTCATTCGTAAGCTTGAAAAACTGCAGATTCGGATGCTCCTCTCCTTCCACCTGAAACGCTGCACCATTCTCACCAATCAAAACCCGAAACACAGCATATAAAAATAGGCCTATAAATTAATAGGAGTAGACTCACATAAAATGATATAAACACTCATGACTTATAAAGACGAAAACAAAAATTAAGAGTTGTTGAAGAAGTTCATTACCTTTAAGTCTACACTGTTTTTTGACTTCCATGTTTCACTCTTCTACATCTTACCACTTCATCAACATCCAACCTTCTTATATTCCTTATTTTACAGGAGAAGAAATGCATAATCAAACAAAACCTCTAATAATCTAAAACAGATAATCAAAACAAAAAAAATTGAATCTTTATATTAATGGAAAAAAGATTAATCCTTGAGATAAGAGAAAATTAACATTTTAATCACTTGAACCCGCTGGAATCCTTACTACACCGTCGCTGCCTTAGCCACCATCACTGCTTCCCGTTAGATCTAACTAATCCGCCCTGGTTTGTTGGTTTGATCTAATCATTATTGGTCGTTTTGACCCATAAACCCTCAGGAACAAAGTGACTGTCACCAAATAAGAACGACACCTCGACTTTGTAGGATCAGATAAGGCAAAATCAAGGAGAGAGTGGGCACACCCGCCATGGCTGCATCTATAACAGGTTGCCCCGCTAAGATACGGGCAACCTCAACCTTGTTCAGGTTTCCATTGTTCATCATAGCCTAAGAAAAAAGGATCACCAAACAGACAATACATATCGCGAAAATGACCAACCCTTTCAAAGGTCGGGGGCAATAATCTAGGTGTCTATTATCCCACCAAGTTTGAAAGGTTCATTGTTCTCTCCATTTTTTATTAATTGTTCCTATACGTGGCTCCCAACGAACCATCCAATCGCCTATAAGGCGTAAACAAACATCCCCTGATGAGATTGAAATGAAGGGCAACTAAATTGGTGTAAACAAACATCCTTGATGAGATTGATATTAGTAGCTGAAATAATGGTTGAAATGGGTGAGAGTGATATTCTGTCCGTGTCCCATTCTCAGCCAGTTCCACGTCTTCATCTCCTTCGTATTCCAACTCTGAATCAGGTTCGGTTTCTGTTTCTACGCGAGAGAGTATGAAAAATCATCAGAAAAGTCGATCATTAAGTGATGGAAATTCTGATGAAAGATGTTCTACAGGTTCAAAGGAATATGCTTATTAATACAGGTGAAGTGGTTATACCCTTGTTAACCAAATCGACAAAAAATGTGCATTGCTTTGACTTAAAACCTTAGCTTATTGCATATCAATGCAAATAAGAATAAGGATAATGTTGACCTTAAAATTCAGAGATTTGATAAGGCCTCACAAACCCTAGGAGAATGTGTTAATAAACAGAGGGATCCTAAGGACATGACTGGGATTAGGATGAAAGACTATACTGTTGTTCCACCACCAGCTGGGGACTTCTATGGTGTCCAAAGAAAGGACTTATCTTGGACTGGTTTGCCAGAACTCCAAGAAGAGGAATTTATTCCTCCACCAAGAGTCCTTACCCCAGTTGAAGAGTATAGGGAAAAGTTGACTGACTTAATGAATGGAAGAAAGCCAACCCTACCTTGTTTGTCAAGGGTGGCATGCTTTGTGATAGTACAAATGAGTCAACCCCTATTAAAGTAACAAACCCAATCACTGGCAAGATTGTTGACCTTGGCTCAAACACTGTTAGAAAACCTAGCATTAAGTATGCAGAAATGTATAAGAATACTAGGTCACCTAAAAGCTAAGTTAGTGATAATGGAACAGGCTTCTTCTCTTCTAGACCTAGAGTTGTGTCTAGAAAAGCCTGTTACACTTGTGGTAGCTTTTCACATTTAGCCTATAAGTGTGTCAACGCTTCCAAAGTCAACGCTGTTAAAAGGTCAAACATTGTCAGACCCAAAACTTTTGTGGAGCAAAGTCCACAAGTTGTTAGACCAGCCCCATTCTTCACTAAAGGGTCTAACACTCATGGACAAAGACCATTTCAGAAGACCAATACTTGGTCTAATAGGCAATGGGTTTCTGTAGCAAACCCTAGGTTCAACGCTGACAAGGGTAATTTCAGCGTTGACAAGACCAAATCCAACGCTGACAGAAACGTTGCCAGACCTAAATATTTGCAACCACAGGGAAAGGGGTCTAAAGCTTTTTCTAGCTTGACATGGAGACCTAAGCTAGATCAAAACCCTAATTCTAATGGGATTTCTATGACCTGCAACAGATTTAATTATATTTCAAAGGTCATCACAAAACCAATTGGGGTTAACGGGGTTTTTCATCCAAAAAGGGATGAACAAGGGGTTGTTATAAGAACTAAGTATGTTCTTGTTGAACAACCAGATGAATCCAAGTCTGCTAAGGCTTGGTTTCCCAAAGAAAACTAATTTGTTTTCTTTATGTGCAGGGCATTCAAAAACAGGTAAATGATTATGGCTATTGGGATAGTGGATGCTCTAGGCACATGACCGGGAAGGAAGATTATCTCGCTAACTTCACTTCCATTAAGGATGGTGATAAAGTTTACTTTGGAGGCGGATATGGAACTATCACAGGCAAAGGAACTCTTCTCAACAAGAACTTGCGTTTTGAAAACGTGTTTCTGGTAAAAGAACTTGATTATAATCTTTTTAGTGTATCACAAGTCTGTGATAACAAAAATAAGGTTCTTTTTACTGATACTGAATGCTTGGTGTTGAGCAAGGATTTTCAAATTCCAGATGAGAAATATATTGACTATAGAACACCTAGGCATAAGGACATTTATAATGTGAATCTTAATGGGATTAGGATGAATAATAACATGTCATGTTTTTATGCTAAAGCTTCAGTTGATGAGAGTAATCTATGGCACAGGAGACTAGGGCACATAAACTTTAAGAATATAAACAGACTTGTGAGACTTGGTTTGGTTGATGGTTTGCCTGAAAAGGCTTTCCACAATGACCACTCTTGTGTTGCATGCCTTAAAGGCAAGCATCACAAGGTCTCATTTAAGTCTAAACAGGTGCACTCTAGTTCTAAACCACTTCACTTGCTGCATATGGACCTGTTTGGTCCAACTAATATAGAGAGTTTGAATGGTAAATCATACTGCTTTGTCATCACATATGACTTTTCTAGGTTTACTTGGACTTTCTTTTTAGCTATGAAAAGTGACACTACTGATACTTTAATTAGCTTTATTACCCAAATAGAAAAGAAAACTGGTAATGAAGTTAAAATGCTTAGAAGTGATAATGGTTGTGAGTTTAGAAATAAACTGTTGGATGATTTTTGTGCCAAGAAAGGGATTACTAGGAAGTTTAGTGTTGCCAGAACCCCACAGCAAAATGGGGTTGCTGAGAGAAAGAATAGAACCCTAATTGAAGCAGCCAGGACTATGTTGGCTGATGCTCACTTTCCTATAGCTTTTTGGGCTGAGGCTGTGAATACAGCTTGTTATATTCAGAATAGAGCATTGGTCAACAAGATACATAACAAAACACCTTATGAGTTACTTTGGGGAAGGAAACCTAATATTGGTTTTCTTAAACCTTTTGGTTGTCATGTAGTTGTACTAGATACTAGTGATGCCTTAGGTAAATTTAGTGCTAAAGGTGATGAAGGCTACTTCATGGGTTATTCAGTGCAGAGTAAGGGATATAGGGTTTACCTTAAGAAGGAAAAACGTATACTTGAAAGAGTACATGTTAGGTTTTTAGAGAGTAAACCTAGTGATCCTAAAAGTGGTCCAAATTGGTTGTTTGACTTGGAACCTCTATCTAGGACTTTGAATTATATGCCTGTTACTAATCCAGACATTGTGAAGGTAACTTTAAATGTTGTGGAAGAACCAGTTGTTGATGTTTCAGGTACACAAGTTAATGAAGAGGTTGGATCACAAGCAGACAAGTCATCTCCCATACAAGAGTATGTCACTATTCCTATATGGACAGATGTTTTTACTGCTGCTGCTGCTGCTGGAAAGGATAATGGTGGTCCCCAAGTATCACCAGTTAACAACATGTATGGTCCTTCAGGCGCTGACAAAGGAAAATCTAGCGCTGACAGGACAAATTCAGGCGTTGATGGCTCAAACGTTGACAACACCATTTCAGGCGTTGATGATCCAAACGCTGGCAACCTTGGTTCAGGCGTTGACAACACTTTTGAGCATATTTTCTCTTCCAATTTTGAACAAGGTGAACCTTCAAGTAGACATGAAGAGGTTCATACACATATTGATGGAAGAGAGTCTGAAGAAGATATTGGCAACTTGGATGATGAGATTGAAGACAACAAACTTTTTGAGGGAGGAGTTCTCACTTCTACTATGAAGAATCACCCCACTTCTCAAATTATTGGAGATGTGATGTCTCCTGTTCAGACTAGAAGATCTCATCAGAGTCTTGGTGGATTTATTGCCAATATACACAAGAAGGTTGATACCCCTCTTGTTCAAGTATGTTTGTTTGCCTGTTTTCTGTCACAACAGGAACCCAAGAAGATTTTTGATGCTCTCAAAGAACCAAGTTGGGTGGAAGCAATACAGGATGAGCTTCACCAATTTGCTATTCAGGATGTTTGGGAGCTGGTTGATTGTCCTAGGTATGTCAGACCTATTGGGACTAGATGGGTTCTAAGAAACAAGAAAGATGAAAGAGGCATTGTGGTCAGAAACAAGGCACGTTTAGTGGCTCAGGGATATACACAAGAGGAAGGGATAGACTATGAGGAGGTCTTTACACCAGTTGCAAGGATTGAAGCTATAAGGATATTTCTAGCCTATGCTTCCTGCATGGGCTTCACTGTCTATCAAATGGATGTGAAGAGTGCTTTCCTCTATGGCACAATTGTTGAGGAGGTATATGTTATGCAGCCTCCTGGTTTTGAAGATCCAGAGAATCCAGACAAGGTGTATAGAGTCAAGAAAGTTATGTATGGACTTCATCAAGCCCCAGGAGCATGGTATGGCACATTGTCCACTTATTTGGTGGAAAATGGATTCAAAAGGGCATCATAGACCAGACATTATTTACAAAGAAGGCTGGTAAGGATGTCTTACTTGTTCAGGTTTATGTTGATGATATCATCTTTGGCTCCACCAATCCAAAGATGAGTGAAGACTTTTCCAAGCTTATGACAGACAAATTCAAGATGAGTGCAATGGGGGAGATGAACTTCTTTCTAGGGTTACAAGTTCAGCAGAAAGAAGATGGTATCTTCATCTCTCAGGATAAATATGTGGCAGAGATCTTGAAGAAGTTTGGCTTATCTCTACATGAAAAGAGGGCTACTACTCCTGTGGATAGAGAACACCCTTGGGGAAAAGTTGGAGATGGAAAAGATGTGGATGTCAGGCACTATAGATCAATGATTGGTTCATTGATGTATCTCACAGCCTCGAGACCTGACATTATGTTTGTTGTGTGTGCATGTGCACGCCATCAAGTGACTCCCAAAGAATGTCACCTTTATGCTGTCAAGAGAATCTTTAGGTACCTTAGATGTTATCCAGATCTTGGCTTGTGGTACCTAAAAGATTCACCATTGGAGCTTATTGCATATTCAGACAGTGACTATGGTGGTGATAAGTTTGATAAAAAATCCACAACTGGTGGATGTCAGTTTCTTGGGAGTAGGTTGATATCTTGGCAATGCAAGAAACAAACAGTGGTGGCCAATTCTACAACTGAAGCAGAGTATGTTGCTGCAGCTGCTTGTTGTGGACAAGTCTTATGGATTCAGAACCAGCTGTTGGATTATGGGTATAATTTCATGCATACCAAGATATTTGTTGACAATAACAACACTTTATGTATTATTAAAAATCCTGTACATCATTCTAAAACAAAACACATAGAAATTAGACATCATTTTATAAGGGATTGTTTTGAAAAGGGTTTAATACAACCAGATAGGGTTGACACAGAAGATAATGTGTCTGATTTATTAACTAAACCTTTTGATGCTGGAAGGTTTCAATACTTGGTAACAAGTATTGGAATGATCAATCTCACATAATATGTGCTTTGGGGTCTTATTGTAAAAGTATGTACAGAATAATGCATTGTTATTGGTCTTATTGAAGTTAGATTTTCCACTATATTTTTCTAACGCTGACAAAGGTTATCTTAACGCTGACAAGTGTTATCGTGGCGTTGTCAGCAACAATGTTAGTTTTGTGGTTTTTAATCTACGTGTGCAGGTGGTGTTAGCATTATACCATTGGATACAGAGTTGCTTATGGATCCTTGGAGAATCATTTGAGCATGTTTTTATTTATAGATGATGGTTGGAATATTTATATTCCTATCTTGACATAAATTTTTCTGTTCATGCATATTTTTGGGGCAACATATGTATCACAGTTTAAGGGGAGGTGTTAGGAACCTTTAGGACTTTTGGGTATTCTTATAATACTCTTATCACAATTCTAGATTGTGTCCACAGGTGAGTATGAGTTAGTTTTACTAAATCATGAGGCACTGTAGCATGCAAAGTTGATATACTATGCATGCTGCCAAGACATTTTTGGCCTAGAATTGGTTGTGGTCTGTTGGGAGACTTGAGAATGATTTTATGATGGGTTTTACCTGGGAGTTACAAGGAATTTTATGAGATAACTTAGTTGTTAAGAGTTTTGGTTAGCAAGGGACACTAGAGGACTGTTATGTCTATCTTGCATAAGCAAGTGTGCATAACTGGACAGTGCTTGCCGCCATATAATAATTATCAACTTATAGGTTATCTTCACTAGGATAAATTACTTTGTTAAAGTCCTTTTTCATTTTTATTACTTTTATTTTTGGACGCTGACAAGTATTTTTCCAAGCGTTGTTATGACCAATTTAGACGCTGACATGACTTTGGCAAACGTTGACAAGAATATAGCCGTTGGGCGTTGATGGGTTATTTTTGACCGTTGACACTCATTGGGACCCAGTTGTTATTTTTGACGAATTTTGGGGCCGTAATTTTGGGAGTAGATAACTTTTAATTAATGCATGAGATAACTTATTTTCTTTTCAATATTTTTATCATTATATTTTGAAAATAGTTGCCTCATTTTTTACCAATCACATGCACCTATCTCTCCTATATATTTGGATCCTATTTTTAAATAGGGTACCTCATATTCTTGTCTAACAATTTTCTCCTATAATTCATCTTTCTAAATCATTCACAAACAGCTTTCTTCGACAATGGCACCAAAATTTAAACCAAGTGATTTGGTATTGGGATTCAGGAGTCAACACAACATGATTGCATATTTGGATGCTGATGACACTCTGTTTCCACAATACACCCAGATGGTGGCGTATTTGAATGCATCCCCAATTAGGTATGCTCTTTCTCATGCTCCTCTCATCTCTGTCACGCATATTAAACAGTTTTGGAACACTGTTAGTTCCTCAACAGTTAATAATGTGACTACATTATCATCTATTGTTCATGGGCGTACTTAGGTGGTTACTGAAGCCTTGGTTCGCCAGGCTTTGCATCTTGATGATGCAGATGGTATAACCACCCTTCCCATTCATGAAATAGAACAAGGTCTAAGGTCTTTGGGGTATCCTTTCCCTGATGAGGGCACTTTAAACAAATATCATAAACAAGAGTTTCCCCCAGCCTGGAAGTACCTCATACATGTCATCTTGCAATGTTTGAGTCCCAAGTGTACTGCACACAATGAGATTAATAGATCAATTGCTAGTGCTATTGTGTGCATTGCAACTGGGCAAAAGTTTAATTATTCAAAAATGATTTTTGATGGCATGTGTAAAAACAAAGAGAATAAGATGACTTTGGCTTATCCCAGATTTTTACAAATGGTTTTTGATGTGCAAAATTACCGCACAAGGGATCATGATGATTTTTATGAGATCCCTGTGCAAAAGAAAGCTATTTTTACAAAGATAAATTCACCCCCTCACCGTGACTTACCCCTCACCCCAGCTATGCTTGCTGTTATTGCAGCAGCACAACCCTAACCAGACCCACAACCACAACTTGACCCAATACCAGAACCTTTGCCTTCACCTCAACACATGGAAATTGACCAAGAACCCTTCAACGCTGACACATTAAATGTTGGCATTGACACACCTAATCCAGACGTTGACACCATTCCTTCATAGACCCAAACACCCATTAACCTTCCCACATCCACCCAATCCACATCATCTTCTACCCCACCACAATATAGGTTGCAAAAACGCCAAAGGACTACTGGAGTGTTCTCCTCTAGTGGTCCTAGCCATGTAGTAGAGATAACCACCACCATAAGTGTGGTTGGTGCTATGGATGAGGCTGGGACTATTGGTTCTGGCTTAGATGCAGGCCAAGACATTCCTAACATCTTTAAGACCTCATCCATGCCCCATGAATCTAACTTGGGAGGTCAAATACCCATTTTAGAGGAGGGCAGATTGGAACCATACACATTAATGGAATTGACGGTTGTCTGCATTAGCTTGCAAAAGCAAAATGCAGACTTGGTACAAATTGTCAGTACACAAGGCCTTGAACTCAAGCAATTGAGGGAGAGGATTGTCATTTTGGAGAATGCTAGCACAAGGCGTGGGATGGAGGAATCTTCCAAAGGGGAAGATGAACAGATTAATGTGAGTGATAAAGGCTCACATGATGGAGAATCTTTGGGTGTTGCTGAAGCCCTAACTGAATTGAAGAAGCAACCAGGTTTTGTTAGATCTATGGTAACTCCTACAAATTTAGACTTGTCTTTTACAGCAATGTTGGAGCAAATTACAAGAGGCGCTGAGACAAGTAATTTGGGCGTTGACAAGCAAAATTTGAACGCTGACACACCAAGCGCTGACATGAGCAAATTGGGCGCTGACACAAGAAATTTGAGTGTTGACAGACCTGCAAATGAGGTTGATGTATTCCAGTCATCAGCTATCATCAAAGAAGTATCTTCATAGGTATTACCATCATCCTTACCCATCATTGATCCATTAGATAAGGGTAAAGTAATCATGGTAGAAGTAGAAGTTCCAAAGGATGCAGCACAGGTAGAGTTTGATAGAATGTTGGCTGCACAACTTGTGGAACAAGAAAAGAAGAAGGTTGGTGAATCACCATTTGTTGTCACTTCAGAGGAACAAGAAGGAACTGATGAAGCCAGTTCAAGTTCAAGTGTAATGATAATTGAGCAACCTGTGAGACTTGAATATGGTGATGATTTGGCAAGAGAGAAGCTTAGAGAGTTGAAATTGCAAGTAGATTTTGATATGCCAGAAGTTGTTCAGATGTACCATGCTTGGGAAGATAGGTGTATAGAGAATCCAAATTTGACTATTTCAGACCAAATTTGGGGTTTGGAGATTCTTCTAAGAGTTCAAAAAGACTGCAAGGTAATTCTGAAACACAAAGCTAGCAATGTTCTCTCAATGCTGAAAAGGGATAGAAGGGAGCTGTACTACATGCTACTCAGATGTCATGGAACAAGATGGACCTATAAGAAATTGTTGGGATTATCCTTTGAAGAGTTGGAGTACAAGGCTTATCCCATTTTGGCAAAGGTGCAGGAAATGAATACTATCAGACTTCTTTCAGATGAAAGGAAAGAAGAACTTGTAGAAGAGATGGAGCTTAAGAAGGCAATGATCATTCCAAGACCTTTGAAGAAGGGAGTTCCTCTTGAGTTTCCTAAATATATGGATAGATTGAAGCCTAGTGAAGCTGTTATAAGAAGGAGCATCAAGCTCTCACCATTGGAAGCTTCAGATATGGTACAAGTGTTACCTCTTGATGCCAGAAACCCTATTATAAGCTATGAAGAAGATGAAAGTGGGTTTTGGAAGATTTTGCAGGCATGGGAAAGAGGTACACACTTTTACTACACTTATATCTCTCTTTGCAAGTTTAGATAGAGAAGACTTGGTAGACCTTTGGAGGTTGTTGGAGGCCAAGTATGAGACTGAAGCTCCTACTTCAGTCAATGGAATAAAACTTTGGTCCACATTCAAGAGAATGTGTGGACCAACAGAAGAAGATCCTGCTGTTTTGAAGGATCTTGAGGATGATCTCAGTTGTCTTCAATGGTGTTTGTATTCAGCTGCTGGTGTGTATTATTTTAGCTCTACAAAGTTTGTTGAGTATCTTCTTGTAGATGGTCAGTATCCCATGTCCAAAGAAGTTTTGGAAAAGATGAAGACAACACAGCTGAAGATTGACTATTCAAGTGACGTGGCCAAAGATTTGATTAGGCATGTTTATTACGAATATGATAAGCATTGTAAGATTCCTCCTAGTTCTTAATTTTTATTCAGAAACTTGATTATTAGAGTAGATATCAAGTTTAGGGGAGGATTGTTGGGAATAAAATGTAGCCAGTCCACTTGAGCGCTGACAAGAGGAAAACAAGCATTGATAAGAAGAAAACAAACGCTGACAGATCAAGCGTTGACAAGAAGTCAAGCGTTGATAGGTTGAAGGCAAGCACTGATAGGAAGATATGATCTACGCGTATTTTTGTTTCTAGTTTGTTTCTAGTAAAGATAAGTTCAACATTGTATTTTCTATAATTATCTTTACCTAGAATAGTTGATACGTAGACTCTTGTACAAGGCTTCTTATGTCTATAAAAGAAGACCTTTAGGTTATGTTTGATATATAAGTTTTCATACGTTAAAACACTTTCATTGTAAGCAAGTTCGTTATTATCAATCAAGTGAAAGTTTGTTTTACATCTTTGTGTGTTCTTGTTTAAGTGTTAATTCCGCATAACACTTAGATTACTCTATACATAAACAAAGTTTCTCTACGTGTATAACTTGATCTAATCTCGTTTACACAAGCTTAATCGATCTAAGTTTGGGATCAACATGGTTCCGTCTTTCGACAAAGCCATTTTGTCCAGGGGTTCTAGCAATTGAAGTTTTGTGTTCAATGCCTTATTCTTGAAAATAGGATTGCAGAGTCTTGTTCAAAATTTTTGTACCCCTATCCATTCTGACTGTTAATACTTGAGCATGAAGATTGCGTTGTATCATCTTGAGAAAGTTTTTGAGAACCTCTGGTGAATCTTTCAAGTAAGTCCATGTGTATCTGGAGTATCCATCAACAATCACAAAAATATAATTTTTCCCATTATACTCTCTACACACATGGGGCCACATAAACCCATGTGTAGATGTTCTAATCGTCCTTTTGAGCTTGGGGTAGTCTTCGTCTTGAAAGACTTTCGTCTTGCTTTCCCCAACTCACGAGATGAGCAAAGATGGTCTTTGACGAATTTTAACTTAGGAAGACCGGCCACGATATCATTCTTCGATAACAAGTTATTGATGTCATAGTTGAGATGAGACAAACGTTGATGCCATGACCATGCTTGAGAAGATGAAGCTTTAGCCATTAAGAAAACTGAATTTGGTAAAATAATGTCTTGAAGAGCGACTGTGTAGAGATCAGAGCCACGAGAACCTATCAGAAGGTCATTCATGTCGTAGTCTATAACATAGCAAGTAGTTTTCCGAAAAGCCACTTCCAAATCCGTGTCACAAAATTAACAAGCTGGGAATAAATTGTGATTCAGTCCCTTGATGTAATAAACCCGTTTGATAGTGATATTCCCTTGAACCAAATCTTCACATCCGAGTATCAGTGCAAACTGATCATTTACAAATTGCACCATACACAAAAACTTCTCCACGAAGTTAATTAGAAGCTTGAGATTTCTTGTCATGTGCTTTATGCACCCAGAGTCCATTATGAAGAGAATGATATCGACAAGCTGCATAAGAATTAGGAGACAATGTAGAGTTTGACAAATGGGAGCCCTTGATAGAAACGGATTCCAAAATATTAGTAGGCCTAGATTCAAATCCTAGAGGCAAGCTAACATTCATAGACCCAATTACTATAGTGGTTATCCTAGGTACCCATTTATATTATGGAGATGTGAATCTCGAGTACCTTCCCCCCCCCCCCCTTTTACATGTCCTAATCATGTTTTCGTAAAGCTTCCTTAACCTATTTTGCTTTCTCTGATTAGTGGATTCTAACACACTTAGTGTCTTAAGTGGTTTAGCAATGGATTGGTTCAAAGGTCTCGTGGGTTTTCTAGTACTAGTGGCACAACCATAGGCTTCCTAGTTCTAGCATTCACACCATTATAGTTAAAAGCACAAGCATCACAACTGAAAGTACGAACACTTTTTCCATAATTAACACAAGTAAATTCAACATTTGAGGTCTTAACATTCAACCCGTCATTACATGCAGTTACATACGTTTTGTTCTTATAAAACTTAAAATTCCTACGGTGGTCTTCTACTTCTATCTTCTTCACTTGGATATTGTTAGGCATGACCCTATCTTGCATTTTAGCGCTCTTAAGATGTGATCAGCTAACGCTAGTAGTGGGAATTACTCTTGTAGAAAAATACACATGTGATTAGTTTTCCTAATATCCTCAGGTAACCGCAATGTTCTAGTTTGAGTGGGCCTAGTGTTCAACTTATACATTCCTGGTGCAATCACATTTGTGCTCTTATCATTTCCTATCTTAGGCAAAGTCTGTGACTGTTTCTCTAAAACAGATGATTTTGGACATTTAACCACATTTGGTTGACGAACAACGGATGGTTTTCCAAAAACGGATCCTTCCACATACTTTCCTTTCACTTTCTCGATGAGTTTTTCTAACTCACTAATGGCTATGTCCTTGTCTTGTAGTTGAGATTTCAAGCTATTTATTTCAAAATCTTTTCATTCAAGTTACGAAATAAAGAAGCTACAAGTTCTTGACACTTTTTAGGAGTATGACATTTATCATTACTTTGTAAAGAAAGTTCAAGAGAAATATCTTTTCAAAATTTCATTATATGATTTAGTTTTGTTTGAAAGCTCAACCTCAAGATTTTGACATTTCTCGTTCACGTCCGATAACATACGAACCAGTTCACAATATTCATCAAGATCAGTATACGTACCAAGTATAGCATTCATATGGTCGGAACGATATTATTCCCTAGAAAGTCGATCAATTTTGTTAGAAAGTTGGCGTTCTTGTGTCGTTAATTTAGATTGAAGAAAATCAACTTTGTCTTCAAGAGAGTTAACATATCTTAAATCATTTACCATTTCCTTAGTGAGAGCGTTATAAAACATTTGCACATTATTTGAAAGATCGTGTGTAGTTGGAATAATGCATTGTTGGATGACGACTTCTACTTGTGGGTTAGGTTTAATATTTCAAACAGTATCTGATGACGTATAGTCCCCAACCGGGTCATGAACCCGGCCCACGGGTACTACCCGCATCCGGCCTGTTACTAATGGGTTGGATGAATATCATTTGAGCTTATGGGCTTCGAATGAACAGTTACCGCATGCATGCGTGCGACCCACGGCCCGGCACGGCCGGTACAGGGTTAGACATAATCATACTCTTATTATGATTAGGATTTACCCCAAAGAAGAGGATATACACTCACCATAATTAAAAGATAACAATCAAACTAATTCTGGTACTTATCATTTCCTTGGGGCCGAAGCATCAGTGACAACCCATTAGGGTTTCACTGCCTATATAAGGAACCCCCAAGGGTTCCACAAAGGTATTACATTCTACACACTTTCAACTCTCATCCGATTCTTAAACCCTAACCGATTACTTACTCTCACGTCGGAGTCTAATCGTGAGATACATTCCCACGGTAAGCCTAACGCGTGTTGCTTTAGTGTGCAGGATCCCAGCAAGATATTTCACTTGGTGCAGGAGCCGGAACCCAACCAACCCGAATTAAGCCTAATTCGGGTCTAGCAAGGATCATCCAACTTTTGTATCAACAAGTTGGCGCCATCCGTGGGACCTATACACTAAGCTAGAACAAGTTTCTTCTCGATCTCTTTCAATGACGAAAGGATATCCGTAAGGAAATCCCAGGAACACGAATCCTGCGAACCAGAAGTCCACTAGGGACGGGATACTCATTCCCACTCAGTCCCCTAGAACCAAACTGGTGGACCAAATAACCGAAGTGTTTTTCGGTCCATGGGTATGATAGGCACGTCTGCTATCACCCCACCACCTACCTCGACCTTGGACAACCCTGATCCAGGGAGTGCGCCTAAGCCCCCTAACAAGGAGCCGCGCAAGCCATCGACCGAGGAAGAAGTGGAAGTCGAACCACTTAGTGAGGAAGACCTCGCTCGAGTTCTCACGCAGAACTTCGAGAGGATCGTCCCAGGAATCGCGTCCAGGTTAAACCTAGGTAGGAACCTCCAATCTAGGCTCAACTTTGGCAGGGCCGCATCCGGCACCTCTCCTCAAATTCAAAGGAAGAAGAGGGCATGGCCCTAGGAACTAAACCTCTTTGAGGAAACCCCTCAACCTCGGAATGTGTTCGAGCGTATAGGGGATCGTGTTATGAAGGAACTACTATAATCTCGTGAAGAAGGAGATAGATCCGATGACTCGGCCGAACGGCCAGACCTGGAACTAACCAAGAACAATCGTCGCACAAGTGTGTGGGATAGGATGAATACCGGGAAAAGGCTCCTAGATCTTCTCATAGAGAGGATCCTCTACCAAAAGGTGGGGCACCGCCCCCTTCCCCCGGTCCATCAGGAGAGGATTCAGATGACCATCCGCCCAAGCGTCGCCGACCTAGGCGTACTCCTCCACCGCTGCCAGACGATGAAGGGTACTACGGTGGCCCCTATTATCGTGAGGCGTAAGAGGAAGATCTCTCCCGCCCATGGTGTGATCCTAATCTCACCTGTCCATGGTGTGATCCCAGGGAAGATCCTTTTACTCTCCGCATACGGAATTACTCCGAGGATAAAAAGCGTCGCATGCCGGCGTGCGTCAAGACTTATGATGGGTCTGGTGATCCGGATGATCACCTAAAGA
This sequence comes from Glebionis coronaria, assembly GCA_025667525.1. Classification (NCBI taxonomy): domain Eukaryota; kingdom Viridiplantae; phylum Streptophyta; class Magnoliopsida; order Asterales; family Asteraceae; genus Glebionis; species Glebionis coronaria. The sequence goes on along the minus strand of CM046878.1, from coordinate 547,144,353 downwards.
TATTTGACACACAGGCAAAAATTGAACGGTGGCCCATGCCTATATGGTGCCAGATGTTCAATTCAACCTTGATCGGCAATGCTCGTGATTGGTTTGAGGGACTTCCTCCCCGAAGCATTGATAGCTTCACTGAACTGCGTACTATGTTCAAAAAAAATTATACTCATCGAAAGAAGTATAATAGGGACCCGGTCTCATTGGCAACCGTCAAGAAACGGCCTGGAGAATCCACGGAGGCCTTCACCGAACGCTTCAATGATGAGTGCACGCGCACAAAGACAATGCCAGAACTTCTAAAAATTTCTTATTATATGCATGCCATAACAGACAGGGAACTAATTAGACGTCTCAATGACAAGCGACCGGAGAGATATGACGACCTCATGGAAAGGGTCAGGAACTTTATAGAAGGAGAAACTGCGGTAGCCGCGGCCTATCCTACAAAGGGAAACAACTATCGATCAAACGACCAGTCCAGAAGACAGTCGGGTGATTGAAACAAGCAAGGCAGTGGAAGGGGCTCGGACTACAAGAGTCAAAACAAAGGAGGGCGGTCGGAGGACAAGTTCACCCCCTTAAAGATGTCCTATCGGGAGATCTTGTTGACAGAAGGGGCGAACTTCCCGAGACCTCCTCTGATGACGTCTCTGGTGGACCGTCGTCAAGGAAATCGCTTTTGTGAATTCCACAACGACAAAGGTCACGGCACGGAAGAGTGCATCCAGCTCAAGAAGCACATTGAGTCACTGATCAAGTCAGGCAAACTCAAACATTTGGTCAAGGATTGGAAGGACGGAAAGGATAACAAGAAGCACGATAAGAAGGATCCCCAAAAGGACAAACCTTCGACTATATACATGATCCAATCCTGGCAGCACCGCACAAGGCATAAAATTAGTCAAAAATTTTCACGCGATAGAGAAATCTCATTCCCTCCCATCACGGCAAGTGACATAGCAGATGCACCTCTCACGATTGAGGTAAGCATTAGAACACACAATGTTCGTCGTATGTATGTGGATGGAGGGTCATCGGCAGAAGTACTGTACGAACACTGTTTCGTACAGCTACCACCAGAAATAAGAAGCCAATTAGTACCGGCCACGTCGCTGCTCATCGGATTTAGTGGAGACACCATCTGGCCAATAGGGCAGCTGCGTCTGCTCGTAACCATCGGGAATGAAGAACATTCCACCACGGCGTGGATGAACTTTATGGCGATACGCTCACACTCTCCATACAATGGGATCATAGGCAGACCAGGTATCCTGGCCATACGGGCAGTACCCTCCACAGCTCACAGAATGATTAAATTCCCTATGGAAGGAGAAATTGTCACCATCTATAACTCAATCATACTGGCATCCGAATGTCATGCCGTGACAAAACCAGTCCTACCTGTTCCCGTCAAGGATGGATCACCACCTCTCAACTGGAAGGTGGCAATCCATCCTGATTATCCGGAACAAGAGGTGTCTATAGGAGGAACACTCTCGGATAGCGACAAGAGGGCCATGTGCTCTCTTCTAAAAGCAAACTTGGATGTATTCGCATGGGAGCCCAAGCATATGACGGGTGTGCCACGGAACATAAACTCCAAATCCGCCAGGGATATCCTCGCGTTAAGCGAAAGAAGCGTGCTCAAGCACCAGAACGCAGCCTAGTAATACTGGATGAAGTACAAAAATTAGTAGATGCAGGAATTATGCGCGAGGTATACTACCACAAGTGGTTATCTAACCCGATCATGGTCAAGAAGCATGACGGGAGCTGGCGCATGTGTGTGGACTTCACAGACCTAAACAAAGCCTATCCACAGGACTGCTATCCGTTACCAGAGATTGATTGGAAAGTGGAATCCCTATGTGGGTATCCCTTTAAGTGCTTCTTAGACGCGTACAAAGGATATCACTAGATCCAGATGGCGGAAGAGGACGCAGAGAAAACGGCGTTTCATACTAGTCAGGGCGTATACTATTATACAAAAATGCCATTCGGACTAAAGAGCGCTGGGGCAACATATCAGCGGCTTGTTGATAAAGCCTTCGACTCATAGATAGGCTGTAACCTTGAGGTCTACGTTGACGATCTAGTCATCAAAAGTCATACGGAGGAGGCACTTCTCTGTGACGTCCAGGAGACGTTTGACACGTCGAGGAGGATTAATATGAAACTAAATCCAAAAAAATGCACGTTTGGGGAAACTGAAGGGTTGTTCCTTGGGTACATGATCGATCCGCATGGGATCAAACCTTGCCCAGAAAATACGGACGCGGTGATACAGTTACCGTCTCCTCAAACGCGAAAAGAGGTACAATCATTAAATGGAAAGCTGGCCGGGCTAAACAGGTTCTTGTCGAAATCCGTAGAGAAGTCACTCCCCCTATTCAAAACACTCAAGAAGTGCATCAAGAAGGTATATTTCCGTTGGACGAAGGAAGCTGAAGAAGCTTTTGGTCAGCTTAAGCAACACCTCGCAGCTCTTCCCATGCTAGTGGCACCCCGACCTAAAGAAGAGCTCATCATGTATCTATCGGCCACACATGGAGCAATAAGTGCGGTACTTATGACAGATAGGGACACAGTCCAAACTCCGGTCTACTTCATAAGTAGAACACTACAAGGGACGGAGTTGAATTATTCCTCTATGGAGAAATTGGTTTTGGCATTAGTATTCGCCACAAAACGGTTACGCCGGTACTTTCAGGCGCACCCAATTATCGTTATTACTGATCAACCAATAAAACAAATCATTTCGAAACCAGACGTGGCCGGCAGGTTAAAGGAGTGGAGCATTCTGCTAGGAGAACATAACATCTCCTATAGACCAAGGACCGCGGTCAAAGGCCAAATCTTGGCAGACTTCCTGGTTGAGAATCCAGATGAGGACGGACTAGTAATACAAGGAGAGGAAGCTCCAGCAGAACCATGGGTATTATTGATTGACGGATCCTCGTGCACGGATGGATCGGGAGCTGGTCTCATCCTTACGAATCCGGAAGGATTGAAGTTTACATACGCCCGACGCTTTGAGTTCACAGCCATCAATAATGAGGCAGAATATGAAGCGTTGATTGTGGGTTTAAAAATCGCCGCTAGAATGGGAGTCCGCAACCTTGAGGCCTACGTGGACTCACGGCTTGTCGCGAACCACATTCTAGGGGGTTACGTAGCCAAGGAGGACAACATGGTTCGATACTTGGAGAAAGTCAAGTCGCTCATCGCTACTTTCAGCAAGTTTTCTATCAAACAGGTACCAAGAGGTGAAAACAAGAAGGCGGACGCTCTTAGCAAAATCGCGTCTACAAGTTTCGCCCACTTATCCAAGCAAGTCTTGGTAGAAATACTAAAGGAAAAGTCTATAACGGAAGGTGAAGTCGCAGCTATAGTTGAGGAAGAGGGACCTACATGGATGACCCCGATCATCAGCTATTTAACTGATGAAACCCTTCCGGATGAGGAAAATGCGGCACGGCGAATCAGAAGGAAGTCGCAGCACTTTGAGCTTCGAGAAGGTATTCTTTACAAGCGCTCTTTCTTACAGCCGTGGTTGCGGTGTGTTGGGCCACGCCAGGCTACTTATGTGATCAGTGAGATACATGAAGGGCTATGCGGTATGCACGCAGGTCCACGATCTGTAGTGGCACGAGCTCTACGCACGAGATATTATTGGCCTACTATGCATAGGGATGCACGCGACATGATTCGTAAATGTAGTGATTGCCAAGTGCACAGACCAGTACCGCGACATCCGCAACAGGAACTGACACCCATTACATCCCCATGGCCATTCTATAAGTGAGGGATTGACATTGCATGACTTTTCCTCGTAGCTGCAGGGGGAGTTAAGTTCTTGATCGTCGCAATGAACTACTTTACACGATAGATAGAAGCTAAAGCAGTTAAATCCATTACAAGCAAACATGTTAAAAAGTTTGTTTGGGAAAACATCGTGTGCCGTTTTGGCTTGCCAGGAGAAATCATCTCGGACAACGGGAAGCAGTTCGCGGATAATCTATTCAAGGACTGGTGCGCAGCATTGAATATCACGCGGCGCTTCGCATCTGTTAAGCACCCGCAGACAAATGGTCTTGTGGAACGGGAAAATTGAAGCTTAGGTGAAGGCATCAAGGCACGCCTGGATGAACGAAGTGCCAAATGGGTAGATGAGATGCCACATGTTCTATGGGCACATAGGACTATGATTAAAACAGCCAATGGGGACACTCCATTCGCGCTGGCCTACGGGACTGAAGCTGTTATACCAGCAGAAATTGGAATGCCGACCATCCGCACAGCGGAGGTTAATGTTGTCATGAACGACGAGCAATTCTGGATTAATCTGGACTTGTTGGAGGAAAAAAGAGAAATAGCGGCTATCAATGAGGCCAAGTCCAAGGCACGGATGAAGGCTTATTATGACGTCAAGGTTAAAGGTGTTTCCTTTCGACCGGGAGATTTGTTTATCGTGCCAACGAGGCAAGTCGAGCGGAGAATACAGGAAAGCTGGGGCCAAGTGGGAAGGACCGTATGAGGTTACGGAAGCCTTAGGACGGGGCGTGTACAAGTTGCGTGACATGGATGGCCGCGACCTGGAACGCACATGGAATATTTGCAATCTTAAAAGATGCTATCTTTGAAAGGCTATGGCTTCCGCATGGACACTTCAGTTGGCTTCAATGAAGATCCATGTATTTTCTTTTGTTTTGTTTTTTGCATGCTTTCTAGGTTCCCTTTGTTTTTAGGATTTCCCATTCTTGTCAAAACAAAAATCGTAAACGTTCTAATAAAATGTAGTGGTGCCTAGCTAGCTCCACAGCTCGTTCTTGTGCAAATTATTGTCTTGTCTTTTAGATTCTATGTGCAAATTATTATCGTATAGATTTAGTTGTTATTGCTATAATGTGCTATCTCTTATTCATATGCATTCATTCAAAACCGTACATGTACTATGCGCCTCCAGGCGGGGTAAGAGGATTAAGTGAACCTAATAATTCAACTTGTCGCATAAGAGGGATGCAACCCCAGTGACGTGGATCATGTATCCTTACTAGACACCTTCTTTACAAGACGTTGTAATAAGTTTCCATATGCCGCACCCACGTAGTGCTTTGCATGGTAAAGACGCACGCCGCACGTCTAGTAAAATATAGACTTGGTTGTATTTTGAGTAAGACGTGACATGTCATGCAATATAGATACATGATATCTAAAGAACATACACAAGTTTCAAATTCAAAACACAAAGTAGCCGTAGTTATCACGGACTTACATAAACATAACGAGTTATAATAATATTGTCAGTTCTAGCCGTATACATACGCGGACGAATAAAGGCACAAATGTTTACAATGTAAATTACAGAGGAGGTAAAAACTCTCCTATCTCTTTCTTCCCTTCTTCAATCAAGGCGCGGAGGACCTCACCGCGAGCATCTTTTCCACCCTGTGCCCTGGTCATGTTAGCATCCAACGCCTCGGCTAACAACTTCTCACCTTTCATTACCTTTGAAACGGAGTCATAGGTGGGCAGAGCCAGTTGGATGGGATCGGCTGTGAGCTTGGACATTATCACCTCATTGGGAGCATCCTTCAGCGACTCAAGCTCGTCTAGGAATGGGTGCTGGATTTCCCCAAGGGCGGCCATCGATGCGGTCATCTTCTCTTTAGCTAGAGGGTTGTGGTAGGCATGTTGGGTGATGTCTTCCTTCTTGCTTATCAGCTCCGCAGCTTTGGTCAAACCCTCATGCCTACCACGGTCGATGCCGTCCGATACAACATCAGCAAAAGCCTGCAACAAGTAAGGAGCCTCCGTTACCTTGTTCACGACAAGCCGCATTCCCTGGCCAACCATCCATCTACGCCCAGCTATGGCTGTGAGCAAGGCAGGGCACAACACTTCGGCGCAGTCCGTTGCCATCCTGCTCAGTTCTCCCTCAGCTACCGCAGCTTGCTCTTCCAAAGTAGTCCGCGCATGGGTAAGTTCATCCTTAAGCGTGTCGCGTTCCTGAGCAATGGTGAAGGCTTGCACTGTTACGGATTTAGTGGCGGCTTCGGCTGCGGATACCTATAAATAATACTTGGAATTACTACAAGACAATATGGGTTTTTTGTGTGAACAAATGAGTATCAATAGAAGCATATACCTTCTCATTGGATGCATCTAGAAGGGCCTCTAGCTTAGCAATGCGTTCCTCGCGTGCATTGGCGTGGTGGGCTTGTTCCTTGATTGTTGACTCCGCTACGACTAAAGCTGCCTGCAGGGATGTGATAGTCTTCTCATGTTTTTCCACCAGTTACTCTCGGCGAGCAATCTTCCTATCAGCACGGCTCACGTTGGCCAAAGCTTTTACCAGGCGGCACCATAGGGCCTCACCAACTGTCACCTGGTACACGGAGGATACATCAAACTGCTCCAGCAGCGTCTCGTGCTCGAGTTCATGGAAGTCTTGTGCCAGCGCTGGAGGAGTGATGTGTTCCATAAATTCTCTGCACTCGGACTCCGCCTCTAATCTTGTTAAGCTGGACAAGTTCCAGGCTGGGCGAAGGCTGGTGTCGCGTCCCTCAGGACGTGGCTCCTCTGCATGAGTTACGGGAGGAGATGAAGGTCTCAGTGATATCACGGGTGAGGGTTCCCTTTCCACCTCTTTCTCCTGTGCTACTATCGACGGGTCCGCCTTGTTATTAGAATACACTTATTAGTTTTTTGTTTGTGGATTATATCTTGTGGAGTATTGATTGGTACTTACGTAGTGTCAGTCACGGGTTATGTGATAGTAGGAGCCACGGCATTCACGGGGGTGGCCTTCCAGACTTGATCATCATCATGCAACGAAGGGTTGACTTGGGCTGTAGAGACGCTGCTTCCTTCTTGAAACTGCAGATGGTCCTTCCTTAGCTTCTTTGGGGGATCATTGTGTGCCCCGGCCACAACCTCCAGGTTTTTTGCAACCTTCTTGGTGGTCTTCCGCTTTCTCGATTTGGGCTCTGATGGCTGCGGGGATCCAGAATCTTGTATTGTTTCATTTTCTTCACCAGTGCGACTGTTAGATGGATTGGTGAGCTCTTCTTCATCTTGGTTCGGCACGACATCCTCCAACAGCAGCTCCTCACCATCTTCATTCTGGAAATCTAGGGGGATTCTGGATCAAGGGCTCCCCCTCATCCGACTGCGGCTCAGTGGTTTCTTCTAGAGGGATGGTCATGTTGACGGTGGCCTCTAGTAAGGGGGGTTCACCTTCTTTTAGGGGTCGTGATCCTTGAGGAACTTTGCTTGGATCGCCTTGGCGTAATAAACCAAACAGCTTCATCTCTGCGGACATATGCATACACACGGATTAGTAATTTCACAAGTACTATAAGACATGTTTTGAATCTAAAGTATGGAAGACCTACCCTGCGTACGTTCGGTCAGAAAGCACGGATATCTATCCTGCCTCCCATAGTAATAGCGGCTGATCCCTACTAGGCACAGGAAGTGATCCGGCAGGCCCCTATGGAATTCTGTACGGTGGGTGTCTAATATTTTCAAATCCTTACTACTATAGTCCTTGGATTTGGGAGGATAGTCTTTGGGTGCTCTGGTTTTGAGGACAAAAGGGGTGGGGAATACTTTCTCATCTACGAAAAAATAATGGTCGTATCAATTCTTAAGGGAATCTAAGGGTTTTTTGTAAGTCATGAGGGCGGTCGTGGATCGTTTCTTGAACGATAGCCACCCATTCACCAGTTGGGGGGAGTAGAAAACCCTAACAAGATTCGCGGTCGGGGATACCTCACATGTATAGCAGGTAATTTAAAACTGGTTGATCTTACATGCCCCTATGCAGTAAAGTTGGGTTATGTGGAAGTCGTAGTACAGAAGCAGATCTACTAAGAACCTAGAAAAGGGGATGCGGTAGTTAGCCGAGTCAAATAGACGTGTATACACGCCTATCTTTCCCTTTGGAGCATCCGTAATCGCTTCACCGTCACCTGGATAGGTCGGATGTACGCTTTCAGGAATATAATACTTAGACAAAAAGTCTATGTATTTCTCCGGCGGCATCACGTTGAGAACATCCGTAATAATAGGGTTATCCTTCACCATGTTTTATAAAAAGGATTAGAGGGGCGTGATGATCTAACCTGCGGTGGAGAAAATTCGTGGGCTAAGAAGAGAAGGTATGAAGGAATGAGCTCGAGTATAACAATGGCGGAAAAGGGTGTAAACTATGTGTGTACATAGTAGCACAAACCAACCCTTTTATAGAGTTGCCTCGATTTCCAAGGTAACGTGGATGTTCGCCACGTGTAAACCACTACGCCCATCTAACGGATGGGATTTCTGAGACTTCTGAAACATCAGAAGGGACCCACGGGTTACTTCTTGACAGTTTTACATAGCTCAAGGGTGGGCCTTTCTGGTGCACTTTTGCAGGCATGCGTCTGACTATTGACTACCATTAATGCATTCATTAAAGTTGTCTCGGTCGGCTTATTTTGGAGTGCGGTCGTATCTGCAACAACAGGGTCTATAGGACATTGATTAGTCTAGAGGTTACGCCTACGGCTGTAACAACTAGACTGAGGGGACATGATGACGTATAGTCCCCAACCGGGTCATGAACCCGGCCCACGGGTACTACCCGCATCCGGCCTGTTACTAATGGGTTGGATGAATATCATTTGAGCTTATGGGCTTCGAATGAACAGTTATCGCATGCATGCGTGCGGCCCACGGCCCGACATAGGGTTAGACAGAATCATACTCTTATTATGATTAGGATTTACCCCAAAGAAGAGCATATACACTCACCATAATTAGAAGATAATAATCAAACTATTTCTGGTACTTATTCTTTTCTTGGGGCCGAAGCATCAGTGATAGCCCATTAGAGTTTCACTGCCTATATAAGGAACCCCCAAGGGTTCCACAAATGTATTACATTCTACACACTTTCAACTCCCATCCGATTCTTAAACCCTAACCGATTACTTACTCTCACGCCGGAGTCTAATCATGGGATACATTCCCACGGTAAGCCTACCGCGTGTTGCTTTAGTGTGCAGGATCCCAGCAAGATATTTCACTTGGTGTAGGAGCTGGAACCCATCCAACCCGAATTAAGCCTAATTCGGGTCTAGCAAGGATCATCCAACTTAAGTATCAACAGTATCTCGTGACACTTTTTCATAATCTATTACCCCTCTATACAAAGCTAAAACCCTTGTTTTATACGCTCAAATTGTTTAACACTTTTACATTTCTCATACCATTTACGTTTTTCATCTTAAATTCTTTTCTCTAACAAAGTTGAATGTTTTGTAAAACCCTTTTTTGTAGATACTTTCTTTTCCGTTTTATTACATGTTTGTGGAACATTTGAAAAATACTCTTATTCTTTGGAAAGTTCTTTTTGAGGAACAAACTTAGCATGGTTAGTACAATCAGAAGGTTTTATCAAAACACTTAATTTGGATCGACTTTATTCGAGATGACTAATAATTTCGTCGGGGTCAAGGGAAAGCATGAGAGAAATATTATCAATGTAACAACTGATATCATATAAAGCAGGCTAAACCCTTTAAACTCTCTTGAGATACTTAGGCTTAACAAAACTCGTTTTCATATTTTTATTGAGCATATTCATTGTTTTAATTGATTGACCCGTTTTATAAACAATGTTATTGTTTGACTTTATTTTCCAAAGCAAGAACTTTTTTAATTTATGTTTCTTCATAAATTTTATAAAACTGAGTTTGTTCTTTGTTAACTGAGAAATCTGAATTTTATGTTACATAAGTTGTTCTTTAAGTTCCGATACCTTTTGTTTTGACATATGAAGTTCATGTGCATCTTTAAAGCAATATTGTTCGTTGAGCACCTTCCGTTCATATGCCAAACCATTAGCTATAGTAACTCGTCGATCAGCTTCTTATACATAATCAAAATCTTTAATCCTGTCAATCTCATCGGCTAAGGATGTGTTTACTTGCCTTAAACGTTTATTGGTCGCTTTGTTTTCATCAATTTCATGTTTCAAAGTATCAATTATATAACCCAAGCAAAGCACGGTCCTCATATGATTCAGTATCCTGATCAACATTACCTTCATCATTACACATATCTGGTGAATCAGAAGTGATATTGTTATCCTCCGTCTTTATTACATATGTGTCATTGGTGCTTTCGGGTTGCTCAGGATGCAGTCGTTCATTAGCAAACACATTATAGTTATCGTTTGAATGCACCTTTTCTAGTGGCTCAGCATCAAAGATAGGTCCAGAATTGTCAGCAATTTTTGGAATCACTTCTTGAATCTTTTCCATGTACATGTAATGTGATTCCAACTCTTAATAATAGAGTTAATCATCAGTGTCGTCACGCCAATCAACTTCATATGTAATGAGCTGAATCCATGCCTCTTCTTTCTTACACATCAACATCTTTTCCTTGTGATATGAAGTCTTCCTTAACCCGTTTCGACTTCTTACATTCTCTAGCCATATGCCCAAATTCCTTACAATTAAAGCATTGAATCCCAGTCTTCTGCACAACGAGAGTGCCTACATTTTCTTTAGCCCTAACTTGAGTTGACATCCTTTGATTATCATACCTTGCATTTCTATCACACATTGCATTTCTATCATACCTTGGATTATTATCAATTTGCTTGTATCTTGCATTGGATGATGATATGAGCTTGTTGTTGCTAGGTTTGTAGATATTTTTGTATGTTATGGTGAGTAAAGACATGAGTTTTTCAATCTTCTTGTCTCTTGAAGTTTGTTCATCATCCCTTACATCATTGAATCCATCAGACTCGGTGTCATATTTTAGAGGTAGAGCTTGAACAACTTCTTTTTCTTTGATTTTGGCATTTGATGTTGATCGATTGGATTAGCTTGATGGTCTTGAAGAGTGAGAAGGCGTGTGTTGAGTTTGAACGAGTTGTGGTGAAGTTTCAACAACAAATGAAATAGAGTTAGCAGTCCGTCCTGCTTTTTCATCCCTAAGTTCATTTACTTAATTCTGATGTTGATTCAAGACATCATAACGTTTGTGATATGAGATGGTCTTAATATCTTCCCTTTGCTTAACCAGAGTCACAAACCTCTACCATTCCGGCTTAAGTTTAAGTAAAAACTCAACATTTGCATGATGATTGGAGATGGTACAATGATTTCTAACAAGCTCATTTATCATTTTGTAGAATCTCGACGAGTCATATGATTCACCGTGATGTAAATTTGTCGAACTCCCAAAGTAGATTAGTCTCAAGATCTTGAACGTTGATTGACTTATCTTGCTTCAACCTATGAATTACATTTCACATTTCCATAGCATTAGGACATGCATAAATCGTGGAATAGATATCGTTATTTATCCCAGTGAGTACGTAGTTCACAGCTTCAGCTTCATCTTGGAGAAGTCTCTTTTTCTTTGGAGGACATGTGTCGAAAGTTTCCATGGCTCTTGTAGTAGTTGAAGTGCCATCATCAGCCTTTGTGGTAATGGGTTTGAATTCAAATACATGAGGTGCATTGTCAAGGCAATGATGAAGAGTGATTCGGTTCTCCTTCGTGTCGAGGAATCGTAGAAATCGAGATCTCCACTGAATATAGCTACTGGTGTCTTTTGCATATCCATCATGAAATGTGTGGAATGTGTTACTTGCTACAACGCCTTGATTAGTAAGGTGTCTAACAAGGATACATGGTCCATGGTCACCGGGATTGCATCCCTCTTACGTGACAAGTTTAATTAGTAGGTTAACTCGATCCTTTTTTTTCACGTGGAAACGATAAGTACATGTACGCCGGAGGGCCATATATGAATATATCATCATGTGTGATACAAGGCTTTTGCCTAGTATAAAAATTAAAGTTTGTTGTTCTGGTCTAATCGATATGATAACTGGTTAACTATGCGACTCAGTCGTTCTTTGGTGGAAACAAATAGTTGTGTCGTTGTAGTAAAATTAAAGGTGCAAAAACTTTAAAGTAAATCTAAATCTAATTTAAAATAAATGACAAGAATTTAAAAGCGTGACGAAAAGTAAATAGCAATTAAAGTAAATGACGCAAACTTAAAACTATCCTAAGGCAAACTTAAAACGCAACTAAAACTTAAACTATGGCAAGGCTTAAAATAAATCTAAGGCAAGTAAACTTAAAGTGCGACTAAGGAAAAAGGCGGGAAAAGTAACGTTTAAAAATTAAAAATTAAAACTTAAAAACAGTAACTTAAAATAACCTGAAAATACCTCACTCGGAATAATTACTCGTTCAGAATGTCACCTTCACCCGGAATAATTCTTCTTCGTTCGGAATAAATCAACATAAAACACTCATTCGGAACAATTGGCTCATCCGGAATATTGATTCATCCGGAATATGTCACTTATCCGGAATAAACCCTTCACTCGGAATAATGCTTCACTGATCCGGAATAAATGAGACAAAACCTTGATTCGGAATAAACGACCTTGTTTCGGAATATTCCGAATCAACTCCCTTGATTCGGAATACTGCTTCACTCGGAATAATTCCTCAATCCCTTCGTTCGGAATGTTCCGAATGAATACCTTTATTCGGAATATTGGATGTTCCGAATGAACTCCTTTATTCGGAATATTGGATGTTCCGAATGAACTCCTTTATCCGGAATATTGGAAGTCCCGAATGAACTCCTTTATCCGGAATACTGGATGTTCCGAATGAACTCCTTTGATTCGGAAGAAGTTGTTGATCCGGAATGTTTCTTTGGTTCGGAACAATCACAACACCACCTTTGATTCGGAACAACCTGCTTGATTCGGAACAATCAACAAAATACCTTCACTCAGAATATTTGGCTTAGCTTGGTTCAGAATAACCTGGAAACAGAAATACAGCGAAGAACACGGGGACAAAAAGAAATACAGATCTAACCAAAACTAATCAAAATCAACCACAAGATTAAATCAAACTAATCAATAAACATCTACTAATCATAAACAAACAATCCAAAACAATCAAACTAACAATACTAATCAAAATAATCAAAACCCACTTAATCAATTTAATAAAAACTCAAGAACATGAACATGAACATAAAGCATAAAGATTAAAGATCAAATAAGAAAGGAAGATAGAAGATTGACAATAAAAGTAAAGATTAACAAGAATTAAAGGGAAACTTACTTGAAATTAAAGGTATTTAAGGTGCAAGACAATTAATTAAATGACATGTAATTAAATGTGCAAAAATTAAAATGGAAGAGCTAATTGTCACACTTAGCCAACAACATGAAAATGAAATCCTAATGATCTATTTATAGGAGGATTAGGGAGGTGCTTAGGAAGCTTCCTCCCATCTTTCTTCTTTCTTTAATTGCATCATTAAGTCCTTAATCTTCTTAGTTCTTCGACTTTAATGACTTTGTCTCGGGATTTCTTTAAACTCATCTTGAAATTTCTTCATAAATAAGACTTGAGTTCTTCGGCTTTTAGTAAACTTCCGTCTTTTGACTTTTTCTTCGATAAATCTTACGAATTGGTCTTGGACTTCCGTTCTTTTTGCACTCTTGATTTCTTGACTTCGTCTTTTGTCTTTTTCTTCGATAAAAGCCCGTGAATGCCTGTGTTTTCTCCCCTTTTCACATTTTCGTCCTAAATCACAACAAAAACACAAACCACGCATAATTCCGACATTTACGACATAAAATACACGTTTTGGCTTGGTTATTATTGTAGTTAAGTGGTAAAAAGGATGGGTGTTTACACACCTATCAAATCCCCTACACTTGACCATTGCAATGTCATCATGCAATGCATTAGTTACAAAGCACGTTTTACATTTTCCATCATAATCAATCCACATTGGCCTTTATTAAAGAGATAGAAAATTATAAACATTCAAAGGAAGAAGGTAAGTAAAGAAATCAAAGACATACCTTAGGGTTTTGAAAATGTCATGAATGATCATCATCCTCAAGTTTTCACATTCTCCAAACCAAGCTTAAAAACGAGATCATTGTTATTATAAGTTAGCAAACTAACACGAACTCATGTGGGCCAATTATTTACTTAGACTCCCTTATTCCTAGGTGTATCTCTTATATTTTATTGTTGTCTTGAATGATCACGAGGATGCATTGTTGACTTATTTCGATAGTTATTTAGGCTGAAAATAAAGTGGGACGATTTAATCAATAGTTAGCTAAAGAACAAAATCTTTTAAAACTGCTTCTCGGGACCTCATAAAGTTCATATCTTGGCATAACTCGCTTCACGATTTGAGACCTTTCTCTGACCGATATTTGGCAGCGACTTCATACTTCAAATCTTTGAGAGACGTTCATGAAATAATGGTCTTCTCTTCATAATAGGAATTTCTTTACTTGAAGTTTTGAGAGATTCTTCATACTTGGACCACGACTTCATTTTTCTCCAATCTTTATTTTGGACTTTGATATCAACGATCCGCCTCCTTTTTGGAATTGGATCTATTTATCCTCATACCTTTTAGGGCCTTTTTGGATAGACTTCTCCATGATCTTTACGGGAGTATTTGCTTTTCGTCGTGTGTCTCGATCCTTCATATTGATCTTTGATAAATGATTCTTCACATCACTTTGGATCTTTAGCAACAAAATGTAGCCCTCATGCCTTGTTAGGGCCTTTTTGGACTCGCCAATCTTCGCATCCCGCTTCAATAAGTTATGCCTTGGCTATGAACTCTAATCCATACCGAGCAACTTTTAAACGATCTTGGGCTAGAAACTAAGTAACTTTTCAAATCCTACAACCTTATTTATTGCAGATAAATTTATTAGCAAGCGATGGGAGAATAGGCTTATAATTAACTCACATAAATTCACGAAAGGATACCAAACTTATAATTGACTCTATCATCTCTCGTTCTCCACAGTTTAAAATCTCAAGGAATGAGACTCGTGGATGCTTAACCTATTAAATCAAAGTTTTGGGTTTTCGAGTCGTCTGTAGGATCTTGCAAATTCTTAGACTTTTTCAAGTTTAGAAATCGCATTTTAAAGTTCCCTTGATAAACGACTCTCTAGGATCAATTATAGGAACTTGCGAAAAGTTCTTGTTCTTAACCCGTGAGAGTTAAGACTTTCGCGTTTTATAGCTCCCTATATAAAGCCTAGCAAAACTTGACTTAAACACGTTAAGGATACTAGCTAGAGTAAACTTAGATAAGTAAACTCGGGTTGAGTCAAAAGATTCACAACGTTTGAAAATTAAAATCACTTTATTAAAAATTTATTCTAGCAAGGAAAGAAAATAACTATACAAAGGGAAAAACTAATAGGCCAAAATAGATCAAAAATTTTGAAAAATGTCGAAAAATTGATTTTCCGGTTAAAATGAGGACAAATACAAGGAAAAGGCCACTTAACTTCGATAGAAGTCCCCCTACACTTAATGTAAACATTGTCCTCAATGTTTAAGCATGTGGGAGTAAACTCCCCTACACTTAGGACATTGGGCACGTTATTTAAATCTTGCTAAGGAAAAGACAACTAAAGAGATTCCTATTTTAATATTGAGAAATATAAAATAGTGAATCGAAAAGAGTTTAGGATAGAACCGGGAAAATGGGAACACGGAATCACGGGTCGTCAAAAATCATCAAGAGTGGATCTTTGAGCGCTCGAATCCCTGAATAGAAGAAGAGAGGAAATAGCAAACACCAACGGGTCTCCCCTACACTTAGGATAAAGAAAGCTAAAAGATAGATACATGGGTTGCCTCCCAAGAAGCGCTTGATTTTTGTTCACCGAGTCGTGAGCCTGACTCGACCTTGATTAGCATAGGAAGAAGCATGAAACATATCCACCGGGATCAAATACATAGTTTTCATCCATCAAATAGCACAAGCTTAAGGCGAACAAGGCAAGCCAAATAAGAGTAGGCAAGGTTCCCTTAAGCAAAGATGGAGAACGGTGGGAGCAAGGGTGAAGAGGTGCAAGCATATCTTCAAAAGTTCCAAAGATTTTTCCTTTTATTTCATCAGACGGATACTGAGATGGCTGAAGAATATCGATACCGGGGTCGAACACCTTTTCCTTTAGGGGAAAATAACACTCAGGCTCAGCAGAATTTGAAGATGATCCGCGAAGAAAATGCACAACCTCGTCCTCAGAAGGTGGACAAAGAGGTGTTAAATCATACGTGCTGCGGATGTTGGTGTCGTCCGGTTGCTTCTCCTTTGAAAGAATTTTCTTCAAATCCGAAGTAGGATCAAGACCATAATCATTAAAGTCGAAAGGAGGAGCATCACTCTCATGAGGGAAGTATGTATTGAGAAAAGTAGAAAAGTCTTCCTCAAATGAGTAGTCATCCAAAGTAGGATCAAGCATGGATGGCGGAGGATCTTCATCATGAGAAGAATCGCTCGAAAGAGTATCGGCCTCATCAAAATCATCATAAGTGGGCATGTCTGGATACTCGGAAGTAAAATCATCATAATCATCTCCATCGGAACTAGAATCATAAGCATCAAAGATCGGTGGAGAATCATATATGGGTGAAGGTTCCAAATTGGAGAGAGGATCATCCACATCATCTTGAAACAGTGGATTATCATTGCAAGACTCGAATAGAGGATTGTTGTAGACGACAAAATCATCAAGCACATTAATCATATTCGCTGATTCTCTTCCATAGGATTTGCTTGTAAGCTTCCCCATTTCAAAAACTTGGGCATCATCTCCGACTCTTAAGATGAGCTCACATTTATCCACATCAATTAAAGCTCTACCGGTTCTCAAAAATGGGCGTCCAAGTATTAACGGAATACGAGGGTCCATTTCATAATCAACAACGACAAAGTCGACCGGAAAAGTGAATGTGCCAACTTTAATGAACACATCTTCGGCAATATCAACAGGGTAAGCGAGAGTGCGATTGGCTAGCTCAAGAGTCATTTTGGTGGGTGTAAGGTCGGGCAATGATAACTTTTTCCAAACAATTAAAGGCATCAAATTTATACTTTCTCCGAGATCGGCTAAGGCAGTAAATTTTTCGGTTTGGTTAAAAGTACAAGGTAGGACAAAACGACCGGGATCTCCAAGTTTCTCCGGAAGTTCTTTAAGAAGGACGGAAAAACAATTTTCATTCAATCGAGTATTAACAAACTCGGCCATCTTCTTCTTCTTGCTAAGCAATTCCTTAAACATCTTAACAAATTTAGGCATTTGTTCTAGAGCTTCAACAAGGCTAAAAGTGATGGTCATTTCAGAAACTTTCTTCAAATAGTTTGACACTTGAATGTCATCCTTGGTGTGCATTTTGGCCTTGCCTAAGCGAGATGGATAAGAAATTTTGGGTTTGGGTGGTGGAGGTGTAGAAGGTGAAGGTTGAGATGTTGAAGGGTTAAAGGTGGAAGGTGGGGTTGGTGGAGGATTCATCTTGGGTACTTCTTCACGACGAGGCAAAGACGGTAATGGTGTACTAATACTAGGTGTGGGAGGAGTAGGGATAAATGGCGGTGGAGGAGGTGTAGATGATGGGGGCGGGATAGGTGGTCCTACTAAAGTAACTCCACTACGGGTAGTAATAGCACTCACATTCGCTCGCGGATTGGTGACGGTGTTTGAAGGTAGAGAACTCGAAGTATAGGGTTGAGTGGTGGGCAAGAAACTAGCCAGCATATTCTTCAAATCATTCGTTTGATTGCTGAAGGAGGATTGTATATTATCTCGAAGCTCGGATCTAATATCATTCTCTTGCTTGGTGATATCTCCTTTCAAATTGATAATTTGGCTTTGTAGATTCTTGATTTGCTCTCTTTGGGTTCTCATTAAGGCTTCAACATCTTGATTCATGGGTGGGGCTTGTTGAGCGGGTGGGTTATAAGGATTAGAAGCTCGAGGTGGGATTTGGTTGCTTCTAGTGTAGTTTTTGTTGGGATTGTGGTTTTGAGGAGAAAAACCGGGTGAAAGGTAGTTGTTTGACCGGTAACTCAGCAAATTTCGATCCCCTTGAGGTCGGGCTTGGCAATTTTCCGGTGAATAATTACCATAAGCCGCATACACGTTTTCCGGATTTCCTTGAGTAGAAGGACAATCAGTGTATGATTGAGGACCGCCGCATGTCTCACAAGGATTAGCCACCGCTTTAACTTGTTGTTGGTTTATAGCGAGGAGCAAGATATTTTTGTTCATTTCGGCCATCATGCGGGTGAATTCGGTCATATCGGGGTTTGCTGAAGTAGAAGAAACATTGACTCTCGGGTTGTTCCTTGAAGAAGCGGAGGAATCCCAGTTTTTGTGATGAGTAGTCATGTTCTCAATAAGCTCTCTACACTCCTCGGGTCTCCTTTTCATAAATGTTCCACCGGCGGCTGCATTAATCGTATCAGGATCACGAAAAGTCAAACTGTTGTAGAAAGTATCAATTAAGGTCACAGGGAGCATGTTGTGGTTTGGACATCGATCGATCAAAACATTATATCTTTCCCAAGCATCAAAGAGAGATTCATCGGGTTCTTGCATGAACCGCTGATTTGATTGCGAAGGCTCGTGACCATGAATGGTGGAAAGTAGCGCGACAAAAAGCGTTGAGTCATGTCATCCCAAGTATGAATTGAATTGTTTGGAAGACGATCAAACCATTTCTCGGCGTGGTGTGATAAAGTATGTGGAAAGAGTTGAAGGCGAAGAACATCCATTGTAGCACCGGGCAACTTCATGCTTTGGGTGATGGTAATGAATTTGTCGAGGTGTTTGTTGGCATCATCATCAGGCAATCCTCGGAATGGATTAGTTTGCACTTGCTGGATCATGTGATGCTTCAACAAAAACTCCGGAGCCGTGATTTGCATCGGCGCAATCGGTCCTCCTCGTCCAAACATGGTGGGTTGACAAAGCTCCTCCATTGTCCGAAGATCGGGCTGTGGAAGAACATTGTTGTTGTTATTATTGAGGTGCGGTGGATTATTGTTGTTGTTCACACCTGTCATAGCTAAATCTTCAGGAGTCTCGGGCTCTTGATAAGTAGAAGATCTAGTACGCATACACCTACGAAAGCAAAAGAAAACAATACCAAAGCAATAGACAATATATATACACAATAAAATTAAAAATCTTTTCAGATTTTTGAAATTTATTAATTTTTATGGATTTTTAACAATTTTTAATTTTTATGGATTTTTGGAAATTTTTGAGCAAGAAAAATAACGCTCACGAATGAACGGATCCCAAAAAGCAACGCGTCTCTCACAGAAAACCGTTAATCTTTACGAAAAGAGCCGGCAGCGGCGCCATTTGATACAAGGCTTTTGCCTAGTATAAAAATTAAAGTTCGTTGTTCTGGTCTAATCGAATTGATAACTGGTTAACTATGCGACTCAGTCGTTCTTTGGTGGAAACAAATAGTTGTGTCGTTGTAGTAAAATTAAAGGTGCAAAAACTTTAAAGTAAATCTAAATCTAATTTAAAATAAATGACAAGAATTTAAAAGCGTGACGAAAAGTAAATAGCAATTAAAGTAAATGACGCAAACTTAAAACTATCCTAAGGCAAACTTAAAACGCAACTAAAACTTAAACTAAGGCAAGGCTTAAAATAAATCTAAGGCAAGTAAACTTAAAGTGCGACTAAGGAAAAAGGCGGGAAAAGTAAAGTTTAAAAATTAAAAATTAAAACTTAAAAACAGTAACTTAAAATAACCTGAAAATACCTCACTCGGAATAATTACTCGTTCGGAATGTCACCTTCACCCGGAATAATTCTTCTTCGTTCGGAATAAATCAACATAAAACACTCATTCGGAAAAATTGGCTCATCCGGAATATTGATTCATCCGGAATATGTCACTTATCCGGAATAAACCCTTCACTCGGAATAATGCTTCATTGATCCGGAATAAATGAGACAAAACCTTGATTCGGAATAAACGACCTTGATTCGGAATATTCCGAATCAACTCCCTTGATTCAGAATACTGCTTCACTCGGAATAATTCCTCAATCCCTTCGTTCGGAATGTTCCGAATGAATACCTTTATTCGGAATATTGGATGTTCCGAATGAACTCCTTTATTCGGAATATTGGATGTTCCGAATGAACTCCTTTATCCGGAATATTGGAAGTTCCGAATGAACTCCTTTATACGGAATATTGGATGTTCTGAAAGAACTCCTTTGATTCAGAAGAAGTTGTTGATCCGGAATGTTTCTTTGGTTCGGAACAATCACAACACCACCTTTGATTCGGAACAACCTGCTTGATTCGAAACAATCAACAAAATACCTTCACTCGGAATATTTGGCTTAGCTTGGTTCGGAATAACCTGGAAACAGAAATACAGCGAAGAACACGGGGACAAAAAAGAAATACGGATCTAACCAAAACTAATCAAAATCAACCACAAGATTAAATCAAACTAATCAATAAACATCTACTAATCATAAACAAACAATGCAAAACAATCAAACTAACAATACTAATCAAAATAATCAAAACCCACTTAATCAATTTAATAAAAACTCAAGAACATGAACATGAACATAAAGCATAAAGATTAAAGATCAAATAAGAAAGGAAGATAGAAGATTGACAATAAAAGTAAAGATTAACAAGAATTAAAGGGAAACTTACTTGAAATTAAAGGTATTTAAGGTGCAAGACAATTAATTAAATGACATGTAATTAAATGTGTAAAAATTAAAGTGGAAGAGCTAATTGTCACACTTAGCCAACAACATGAAAATTAAATCCTAATGATCTATTTATAGGAGGATTAGGGAGGTGCTTAGGAAGCTTCCTCCCCTCTTTCTTCTTTCTTTAATTGCATCATTAAGTCCTTAATCTTCTTAGTTCTTCGACTTTAATGACTTTGTCTCGGGATTTCTTTAAACTCGTCTTGAAATTTCTTCATAAATAAGACTTGAGTTCTTCGGCTTTTAGTAAACTTCCGTCTTTTGACTTTTTCTTCGATAAATCTTCAGAATTGGTCTTGGACTTCCGTTCTTTTTGCACTCTTGATTTCTTGACTTCGTCTTTTGTCTTTTTCTTCGATAAAAGCCCGTGAATGCCTGTGTTTTCTCCCATTTTCACATTTTCGTCCTAAATCACAACAAAAACACAAACCACACATAATTCCGACATTTACGACATAAAATACACGTTTTGGCTTGGTTATTATTGTAGTTAAGTGGTAAAAAGGATGGGTGTTTACACACCTATCAATGTGTATAGACAGTAATAATATGATAAAGAGGAAAAAGTAGAGCGTCGTGGAACTAGCTAGCTAGGGACCGCGACATTATATTAACGCTTGTAAGTTTTTGAGATACAACAAAGCAAAACTTAATGCGATATTGAAAAGAAAAAAAAATACATAGATGTTTATTGGGAGCTGTGTACAACTAAAGATGAATCCATGCGTAGGATATAGCCTTTCAGAAGTGGCAGTTCTGAAGCTCATGGTTGTTCCAAAGTCGTCCAGAATCTCTAACATCTTGGTCTCATATCTTGTACGTGTCGTGTCATGTTAAATCTGTAACTCTCTAAGGTCTTACCTATCCCAGCTCAGTTGACCATATGTTATGCAGATATCCTGACTCTCCAATGTGGTATACCAATTCTCCATCTTTGAACATAACGCGTTGGAATATTGCGCCCAATCTTTCTCTAAACTGCTTTACTAGGCTAGACCATCCTACTACTGCACACTACTTTTCCATGGTAGGCGTATCATGTCCGCCTTTGGATGTCCCAGTCGTAATTTTGCTTCCCGTAGGCCTATTCACTAGTTGACTCGTAGTCGTCGACAGTAATGTGGCTTTAACTTGTTGGGTGAAACGGCCTACGACTACCGTAAGGGGGGCCATTCTTTGTGATAGGGAAGAAAAATTTATTTTCCCAATCAGCTTTTTCCATGATGTGTTGTATAAAAACTCCTGGTGTTGACGCCTTGTTCCTGCTATGTGGCTATGGCAATGCTGACATTTAAATGATGTGCTGCGTGCATCATTGCACATAGTTGGCCAGTAATACCTAGAGTGCACGATCTCGCTGAGCATAGGTCTAGGGCTCGTTTGACACAACTTGTTATGTACGCTTTTCATGATATTCCACGCCGGTCGCGGTTCCACACATTGCAGCCATTATTTCAAGGATGATTGTTTATACAAGATTCCACTCTGGATCCTAAACTATTTTATGTTTCTCCGGATCCGTCTAACGCCCTTATCACCATGGGGAAGTATCTGGTTGGTTAGGTAGTTGATTGTTAGCCTTAAAATGTGTGTGACTAACAGAATTACAATAGTTTATATAGCCGGGACTTGCAGGGACTAATATTGTCACATGTAAGTATTTCAAGTCCCGAGCTATATATACCCCTCCATACTTCCATGGAGGGGTGAGGATTGTCATTTCTTGTTTTCCCTTTCTCTCTCTAATAAACACACACTTGTTGTTTACTCTCTATTTCTCTCACTAACAATGGCTAAACACCTATTCAATCCTCCTCGACCTCCGGATCGAAACCCGTGTTACTAGTGAATCTCATATTAACAATTGGCATCAGAGCTAACCAGGGGTGTTTCGTGTTTTTTGTATGTCCGTGTTTTGTTTGATTGGTGGTTCGTGTTCTTGCTTGTGCTTCGCGGGTCTTTTAATCCCTTCCGTCTCATTTTTTTAAAACTGTTTCTTTAAACAGCTTTTACTATACTTGCTTCATCACGTGTCACAATCAACCTATTTTTTATATCATTTTTTTCCATTTTTAACATCATATTCATTATCAGTGTCTTGAAACTGATATTGAACAGTCCACTTTGCCTATCAGTTGTTTATTCAGTCCCCATATTCATCAGTTTTTTTATGTTCATCAGTATGTTTTTTTTCTGTATAAAATCTGGGTTCTGGTGATTTCTTGAAGATGAACAGATCTGGAAAAAAAGGCAGATCTAAATAACCCAGATCCACCATTTTCGGGATAAGATTTTGAGATATTGCGAAATCTTTCCTTTCAAAATATTTCGAAATCTTGCATTTCAAAATATTGCGAAATCTTGCATT
The DNA here is from genome assembly GCA_025667525.1 of Glebionis coronaria. Taxonomy (NCBI): domain Eukaryota; kingdom Viridiplantae; phylum Streptophyta; class Magnoliopsida; order Asterales; family Asteraceae; genus Glebionis; species Glebionis coronaria. Next base: position 547,121,330 of record CM046878.1, on the reverse strand, counting down.
TCAAAATATTACAAAATGGTGAAACTCACAAACATTGCGAAATCATGTTATAAAGAATATATTCCGAAATCATATTCCAAAGAAAAAGATTGCGGAATGATAGAATATTTAATCCGAAATCACATAAAAAACACAGATTGAGACTTAGCAAACACAAATCTTAAAACTCATCTCAACTTAACTCGAATCTACAAAGATTTCAGATTCAGATCGTGATATTGACATGCATGTCGAGATCTTTTTAGATCTATCACTTCATTGAAAATCATCATCGATCATATCGAAGTCTATGCTTCGTTTTTTTTCGAACTTAAAAGAGAATAAAAAACAAGAGTGCTAAGATTCTACTTTGGTTCGTTAATAGAAATTGAATATGCAAATCATACAATTACCTACCTGAGAACTTTATTCAAGATCTTGTAACCACGAATACTTCAGCCTTAGTTCGAAAAAATTATGTGGTTCGAAATTTATTGAACTTAAGAGTGACGATCGGGTATTGGTTGTTGTAATTCAAATGGGAATCGTCTAGTTATTCGTATTAGGCTGTTTGAATGGCTTTGATAGAAGAGGAAATCATCACGATGTATATAAAACAATGATGCGGTATTAAGTTAGATGGTTGTTACAGTATTATGTTTTGTTGAAGATCAGTTTCATAACTTTTTTACTGAATTATAGTTATGTTCTACTGAATTGTAGTTTATGTTTTACTGAATTATAGTTTATCTTCGACTGAATTATAGTTTATGTTCTACTGAATTATAGTTTATGTTCTATCGAGCTATAGTTTATCTTCTATTGAATTATAGTTTATCTTCTACTGAATTATATTTATGTTCTACTGAATTACAGTTTATGTTCTACCGAATTATAATTTATCTTCTACTGAATAATAGTTTATGTTCGACTGAATTATAGTTTATGTTCTATCGAATTGTAGTTTATCTTCTACTGAATTATAGTTTATCTTCTATTGAATTATATCTTTTATAAGTTTCAGATGAAGGTTAAAATCAATAATCTAGGGTACGAAATGATAAAGCGAAGAACTGAAGTAACTGTTGAAGGACTAACCAAGAGAAGGGGTTGTTCGGCAAATGGAGATAAATGAGGTCACAATTCCAGTTCTACGAGTTGTATAAATTATTTTTTGTATCGAAGAAAGCAAAGACACAAAATATGTCGAAGAAGGCTAGTTTAAGAGAATCTATACATCGAAAAAATGAATAGTTTTTCAAAAAAAATTTGTCATTTTTTTACAAATAAAATTATGATTTTATGTTACAGCTTCAATGTAAACATGAGTACATTATAGTTTTTGATTTGAATGTGTTTTAGTACATCACAACGTTAAATCTATTGCATTTTAGGATTTTGTCTCATTACATTTATGTTCTAATGTATTTTTGTTATTTTATATCCTACAACAGTTATTTTGTTAGTGTATCATTCCTTTTCTATAATAAAATAACAGTAACAAGTAAATGTAATGTAGTAGAATATAAAATAACAGCAATGCAGTAGCATATAACTATAATGCATTAAATAAGCAAATTTTATTTTACTGCATTATAGGATTATATCCTACTACATTAGTGTTTATTTTTACTCATTCAATTTATATTATACTGCATCTCAGTTATATGTAAATTATAAGACTACAATGCGGTAAAATATAATTGTAATGTCTTAGAATATAACTATAATGTAGTAGAATGAAATATGGTAATGCAGTAAAATAAACGACAATAATGTAGTGGAATATAAAATATGATTGCAAACAAATCATCATTAAAATATACACTACATCGTATTAGACATTCAATATTCCAAAGTATTACATCTAATAGAATTTAAACATTATTTTAAATGATGCACAAGTATCTTCCAAGAATCCTGTTGCGCGCCTAATGCATCCATGTATCATTTCATCTTTCAATTAGAGTATATCATTCGGTATTAGAGTAAGCAATATACTGTTTGCAGCTTGTTAAATGCATCTTCCTTTGTCCCCTGTGTTTTTTTCCTGTGCCTTTTTACCTGTAGAATAGTTCAAGAATTATATATGAAAGTATCAATATATATTATGTGATGCATTAGAAGTTAAAACTAGCATGCAGTTGAAATAAAGTTGTAATGTAGTAGAAATAAATCTGCAATGTAGTAAATCATGCATATGAACAACACGAGTAACCTACTGCATTAAATGCATTAGAATTTAAACTTTAATGTAGTAGAAATAAAGTTTTAATGCAGTAAATCGTGCATATGAAGAATGTAAGTAACCTACTCCATTACAATGCATTAAAATTAAACTGTAATGCCGTAGAAAGAACATTGCAAGTAACCTATTGCATTACAATGCATTAAAATTTAAACTATAATGCAGTAGAAATAAGACTGTAATGCAGTAAATCATGCATATGAACAACCCATGTAACATACTGCATTACGATGCATTAAAATTTAAACCTTAATGTAGTAGAAATAAAGTTCTAATGTAACAAAACATGCATATGAACAATGGAAGTAACCTACTGCATTACGATGTATTAAATTAAGATATAATGTAGTAGAAAGAACAATGCAAGTAACCTACTGCATTATAGTGCATTAAAATTTAATCTATAATGCAGTAGAAAGAAAAATGCGAGTAACATACTACATTACAGTGCATTAAAATTAAACAGTAATGTAGCAGAAAGAACAATGCAAGTGACCTACTGCATTACAGTGCATTAAAATTTAACTATAATGCAGTAGAATAAATTCGTCAAAATAGTAGGTCATATTTACACTAAATCATGCCTATGGACAATGTAAATAACCTACTACATTCCAATGCATTTTATACCACATCAAAGGCCTAACTAAGCAAACACAACCAATTTCACTAAAAAGGCAAGCCATTTACACTAAACCATGCCTACGTACAACCTAAGTAACCTACTTCATTTCAATGAAGTTTCTACCAAATCTAGGCGTAAGCAAGCAAACATAATCAATTCGTTAAAGTTTACAGGTTACGTTTACACAAAATCATTCCTATGATCAAGGTAAGTAACCTACTACATTTCAATGCATCTACCACATCAAAGCCTTAAGGAGGCAAACACAATCAATTTCACTAAAAAAGGAAGGCACATTTACACTAAACCATGCCTATGTACAACCTATGTAACCTACTGCATAGCACATATAATAAGCTTAAGTCATCTATAGGAACAAATCATTACAACCTACTGCAATACATTTTAGATTTAACCACATCAAAATTCTAAATTCTAGTTGAGACATTTTATCAAACACTTTGTATGCAAGTTGTTGAAACACATTGCATCAGACATTCAAAAGAAACAAACTGAACTTTCTAATGAGATAATGACCAGACATTCAAGATAATGATTAAACATTCACAAACTAAACTCATTGATTTAGATACATAGTTAAAAATGTTATGCACTAAAAATGAAAGTAAATACTATTAAATGATAGTTACCAGATAGGGAAGATGGTGTAATTCCTTCGTACGTTCGAACGATTGTTGATGTGTTGGATCCGACCATTTATTGTGTGAAATTCATAGGTAATGTGTGTGATTTGGTAGAAAATGAGGTAGATCTATTAAAGTTTACTGTGTGTTTATGTGTGCGTGTTTAAAAAAGAGAGATATACGATCAGTTTGTTTTTTGAAATATAAAATGCGTTTCATTTTTATACTTTATATAAATCACCCTGAAGTTTGAAATTTTATAAAAATGACACCATTTTTTTTTCATTTTTGATGGTTTTGATGCAAGGGCTAAGATTTCATCTTATTTTTTTTATTATAATTTTTTTTATAATAACCCCACTCTCTCTCTCTCTCTCTCTCTCTCTCTCTCTCTATATATATATATATATATATATATATATATATATATATATATATATATATATATATATATATATATATATATATATATATATATATATATATATATATATATATATATATATATATATATATATAGAGAGAGAGAGAGAGAGAGAGAGAGAGAGAGAGAGATAAAGAGAGAGAGAGAGGAGGTTATTGTAAGAGAATTTTTAATCTTGTAAAAATAAGAACCTATTTACACCATTGGATCTTTTAGTTTATGCTAGATTAGATTTACATTAAATGAAAAACATTCAATTAATTTAATAAAGTCTAAAGGGTATTTGGGTAATTCAATCACATTATCTGAATTATTTTTTGGCATATTTTCCTTTGTATAGCCATTTCTTTATCTAATATGTAGTTTATAACTAATACATTGGTACATCATATCCGAGAGAAAAAAACTGTAACATTAAAAAATAAACTTATACAAATGGTACACTAAAATACAAATACAAAATAACATATATGGTACAAGTTGGTACATTCCATACATAAATAACAATGCGATGCAATTAGCATCACTGATCCAACATACAATTGATACATCCACCGCCTATATATCACATGTGCATAGAAAAAAGTAACATATCCTACAACAAGAATACTACACGTACATCATAACATGAAAGTTGGTGGGGGTATAATTTTTTTTTACAAATAGTATTAAACTTTAAATCTAGTACCTAAGATACGGAGATCCAAATGCAACCAGATTAAACGATATAACTCAACCTTTGCCGAAAAATACAAAAAAGTAATCTAAAAAGTGGCCTTTGTTGAACTCCATTGGTTCTCGAACACACGAAAAATATGTTACATACCACATATCCATTATCACATGCGACCTTGTACATGGTGCATCCGCCCACTAAAATTAGCCCACCACCATCAAACTATTAGATTCGGTAAACTCCATGCCTGAATATTATTAATGATTCAATATAAATACATGTTCAATACTTGCATAATAAGATAACTAACATGGGCTAAGCCCAATAATAAAAAAATGCATGGGCTAAATATAATTCGGCTAATACTCCACCGCAGTTAGAACGGGAGGTCTTCGGACGTTCAAACTGGAACGAAACTCTAGAAATAAAGCACTCGGAAGACCTTTGGTGAAGATATCCGCATATTGAAATCGAGACGGAACATGTAAAACACGCACTTGCCCAGAATCCACATAATCACGAACAAAATGTATATCTATCTCAATATGCTTAGTACGCTGATGTTGTACCGGATTAGTAGAAAGGTAAACGGCACTGACGTTGTCACAATAAACAAGTGTAGCAGTATGCAATGGAGCATGTAATTCCAACAGAAGATTACGAATCCAAGCAGTCTCAGCAACAACATTAGCAACACCCCGATATTCAGCCTGCACTAGATCGAGAAACAGTAACCTGACGTTTAGAAGACCAAGATAGTAGATTATCCCCAAGAAAGACACAATACCCAGAAGTGGATCTGCGGGTGACTGGGCAACCTGCCCAATCAGCATCAGTGTATGCGGTGAGCTGAGTGGTAGTAGAAACATGTAGCTGAAAACCATGATCAAGAGTACCATGAACATATCGAAGAATCCTTTTTAAAGCGGCAAGATGAGGCTCACTGGGATCATGCATATAAAGACAAACCTGTTGAACAGCATAAGAAATATCTGGTCGCGTAAAAGTAAGATACTGAAGAGCACTTGCCAAGCTACGGTACATGGTAGAATCAGAAACCGGGTCACCGTTAGGACCTAACTTGGATTCAGTATCAACCGGAGTCCTACAAGGATTGCACTGCTGCATATGAGCTTTCTCAAGAATCTCTTCATCAAATTTGGATTGTGATAAAAATAAACCAGATGTAGTCCGTAGAGCAGAAATACCAAGAAAATAATTAAGAGAGCCAAGATCTGTCATCGCAAACTCGCTATGAAGAGAGCCAATAATGCGTTGTAGCAACGATGTAGATGACACAGTAAGTATAATATCATCCACACATAGTAACAAATAAGCAATGTCCGATCCAAGATGATAAACAAATAAGGATGCATCTGTTTTACTCTACTGAAAACCAATCCGTGTAGCAAAGCTAGCAAAACGCTGAAACCAAGCTTGAGGAGCCTGCTTAAGGCCATATAATGATTTCTTCAAGTGACATACATAATCAGGTCTAGCAGAATCAACAAACCCAGGAGGCTGGTGCATATACACCGTCTCAGATAAATGTCCATGAAGAAAGGCATTCTTGACGTCAAGCTGATGAACAGGCCACTAACGAGAAACTACGAGACTCAAAACTGTACGAATGGTAGCCGGTATAACCACCGGACTAAATGTCTCATCACAATCAATACCCTGCTATTGACTTCGTCCATTGGCAACAAGACGAGCCTTATACCTGCTTAATGAGCCATCTGCATGAAACTTATGTTTGAAAAGCCACATAGAACGAACAACGTTAACGTTAGCTGGTCGAGGCACAAGAACCCACGTTCCGTTAGTAATTAAAGCATTACATTCATCTAACATAGCTTATTTCCATTTAGGATCCCGAAGAGCATGAACATGTGAACGAGGAAGTGGTGAAGGAGTGTTAACATTAAGACACATTTTTCAAGAGGTTTTGAAATACCAGACTTTGCACGTGTAACCATGGGATGAACGTTCTGGGCAGGTGCAGCTGATGGTTGGGTCACAGAAGGGACAAAAACCGGGTTAGAGGTGGAGGTAGTTTGTTGTTGGGTTGTGGGTGAAACACGTTGTTGCGGGGTAGTCTGGGCTGTAGGGAAACCAGTAGATGGTGGACTATCATTGGTTTGGTGAGCTGGTGGTGTATGAGGGGGTGATGGGGTTGGAGTACTTGGTTGGGTCGGTTGGTTAGTAGTTGTGTGATTGGGCATGATATGTGAAGGTGGAAGTAATGGCGGTAGTAAGAAGTCATAGAAGGTTTAGTAGAAGACGTGACAGTCCCAAATGGGAAAACGTTTTCATCAAACCGTACATGTCTCGAGATAATTATCTTATTGGATGATAAGTCGAGACATCGATAACCATGGTGATTGGCAGGGTAACCTAAAAATATGCATCGTGTAGAACGGGGTTCGAGTTTGTGTGCAACATCAACATGAGGATAACAAAGGCATCCAAAAACACGTAGATGTTCATATGTGGGTGTTTGGTTGTATAGTTTCTGGAATGGTATTTCGTTATTAATGGCAGTAGAAGGTAATATGTTTAAAAGATGGGCGGACATATTAAGAGCTTCTACCCAATAAGAGGGAGGTATGTGAGCTTGAAATAGCAATGTACGGATTAGATTATTAATAGTGCGAAGCATACGTTCCGATTTTATATTTTGCTGGGAAGTACGAGGGCAAGAAAAACGAAATTGTATGCCGTTTTGGCGAAAAAGGTCATGGAAATGAGTGTTGTCATATTCACCCACATGGTCACACTGCAAAGCCTTAATATCTACATTAAACTGTTTATTGGCATAAGCTCGAAAAGCAACAAAAGTAGCAAACAAATCGGATTTTTTATGTAAAGGGTAGACCCAAACAAAGTGCGAAAAATGATCTAAAAAAATAGCATAATATTTAATTCCACTTTCACTCGGAACTGGGGATGTCCATAAATCCGAGTGAATAATTTCAAAGACAGACTCAACAGAAGACTCAGAACTATAAAATGGCAGCTTAACATGTTTACCTAATTGACACGCATGATATAAACAAGAAAACTTTGATTTATTACACGAAATTAAATTACTTGACTCTAAGCGACGAAGCACATCGTCCCCGGGATGACCGAGGCGTCTGTGCCATGTAGTGGAACTAAATGAAAGCAAAACAATGGGAGTTTGAAGTGAAGGTTGTTGAGTGACCGGGTAAAGGTCGCCTGTACTATCACAGCGAAGAAGAAGCCTTTGGGTTTGGTAATCTTTCACCGAAAAACCATAAGCATCAAATTCAACAGAAACATCATTGTCACGTGTAAATTGACGAACAAAAATTAAATTCTTAATTATGTGAGGCGTGACAAGAATATGGTTTAAATGAAGAGGTTTATGGTTTGTATGCAAGAAGCTATGTCCGGTATGTGTGACAGGAATAGATTGACCGTTGCCAACAAATACAGATGGATAAATGCTCGAATTACTAAAGGAAGTGAGTATACTTGTATTACCCGTCAAATGAGAAGATGCTCCGGTGTCCATATTCCAAGATGAATCTTGAGAAGTCATAGTCTGAAATGCTTGTGAAATAGTAGAAGCATAAGAAACCGGAGCGGGATATGTAGGTGCTCCATAGTAATGCATAGATGACTGTTGAATTGGAAAGCTAGCAGGCTGATGAACCGGCAAGTATACATACGGAAGCATTGTCTGTCTTGAAGTATTCGCATTGAACATCATCATATCCCTCGGCAAATTAAAACAATTAAATACAAACGGTTGACAGTGAGCAATTTAATGATTATTTAAATCATCAAGATTCACAGCAAGAATAAGCAACTCGTAGGATATCAACAAAAAAAATCAAATTGTTTTGTATCAACTGTGGTGGGTACCCCTTTATTCAATCATTCATGTGAACAAAAAAATAATACTAATAAATAACACCAAACTCCCAAGTGGCTGAGTATTTGATTAACATGGGTAGAGTGGAAGCTTAAAAAAATGATGAATGAACAAAGCAATACAAATAAAAAGCAATTGAACCGGCGACTGCAAGATTGTGTTTTTTTTAAACGGCAGCAAGGAAAAAAAAAGAAAAAAAAAGATCGGTGATTTAGGTTTTTAGGTGGTAGGTATTTGAGGCTCTGATTACCATATTAGATGTGATGTATTGATTGAATGAGTTGTATGTTACATATGAAGATTGCCAATGTATTTATAACACATACATGGCTTATTGAACAAACAAACCTAACCCTAATGGACCCAAACCCATAATTGGGTTTGGGTCATACAATAACCGTCTAATAGTATGTTACATAATGAAGATTGCCAATGTATTTATAACACATACATGGCTTATTGAACAAACAAACCTAACCCTAATGGACCCAAACCCATAATTGGGTTTGGGTCATACAATAACCGTCTAATACTCCCCCGCAGTTTGAACGTGAGGCTTCTGAACGTTCAAGCTGGAATGAATGTTGAGACCCGCATCTTCTTTTCTTCATCTTTTTTCTGTTTGAGCGAAAATATAATTGTATTCTACGACACAGTTGTTTGCTGCTTGCGGCTTCCTCCTTTGCGTGGCTTGCTTTGCCTTTAGGTAGGTGCTGCATTTTTTAACCAACTATTTTCGAAAAGTGGCAATGAGATCTTCGACACAACGGACACAAATAGATGAAGGAAAAAAAATGGTTGATTGAAGGTGACTAAACACAATTTTTTTTTGACGGCTAGGGTTTGGGTTTATGTAAGATAGAAAGACACAATCCTAATAAAAGAAAAAGCAATAAAGCGAAAAATAACGAGGATCCCTCCGGATCACCGGCATGTAGGCCGATGCCGGAGGATGAGAAATTTTGTTGGTGGATCTAACCTGCTCTTGATACCATATTAGATTCGGTAAACTCCATGTCTGAATATTATTAATGATTCAATATAAATACATGTTCAATACTTGCATAATAAGATAACTAAGATGGGCTAAGCCCAATAACAAAAACAAATGTATAGACTAAATATAATTCGGCTAATACATACAACTCATTCAATCAATACATCACATCTTACACAAACTACGATATATTGTATATCAGTGACATCAACGACATCACCGGGTGCCTAGTGGTGGTGCGTTTCAAACTGATACACCACAAGTAGTATAAAAATATCTCAAAATTTTTTGGACTTAAAAGTTGATACACTGCTACTACGTACAATGAATCTTTAAAATAAAACAAACTACATCTAGTGATAGTACTACTGTATTTTTTAAAACAACAAACATCCTAAAAATTCTTGTTTACAACTGGCTAGTTCTTTTACTTGAAACATTCATCAAAATTTCGCAGCATCATATTCTGGTACATTGTCGTTCATGCATCAACGCACCACCGTCAAACTACGGTTAACCGGTAGATCAACGCACCACCATCAAACTCAGGTAGATCGGTATATCAGCCCACGACTATAAGAGTCTGGTACGTCGGTACATCAGCGCATCAAACCACCACCATCCATTCCGGTAGACCGTACATATCGTGGTTTTGTGCATCAACCGCTACACCGGATATATCGTAACATCAACTAATTCCATTATCGAGACAAAGATCACAAACCCATTGATACACCGGATAAAAAAGCCTTAAACAAAATAACCCAAATCGTTTGTGATGGTTTTCGATGGTAGTTCTAAACCCACCACGAGTGATACACCGGTACATCGACCCACTACTATCAAACATTGGTATACGGGTAAATCCGACGACAATAGCGGCACATCAGTGGATCTAAAGATAGCCATGGTTTCTGACGACGTGGCAAATCGGTCCAGAAACTCGTGGTATGAGTTGTGCACATATTCGATCCGATCAACCCGAACCATTATAAGCCTGATCCAAAGCCAATATGTTGTGACATCGTTGTATATATTTTTTAATATTGTGTAATTTTTAATAGATTGTAAGATATAAAAATGGAGATGGAGGATTTGTGATGTGTGGTTGGTGGATTCTTTTTTAAGATAGGGACTGGAGTAAATTTATATTTTTGGGATATTATCATTAGTTGTGGTAGATGAAAATATTTAAAGTTAATAATAATTGAGAAAATGCAAGATACCCATACTACCCTTCTGAGTGTATATTTAATTATCAGTTTTTTTGTCTTTAATTATCAGTTTTTTTTGTCTTTAATTATCAGTTTTTTAAGTTACCAAAAACCACTTGTCAAGTATCGATTGGGTTCTCATATTTGTTATTTTAAAAAGTTCTTATATGATCTCAATTATATATATATATATATATATATATATATATATATATATATATATATATATATATATATATATATATATATATATATATATATATATATATATATATATATATATATATATATATATATATATATATCTATACTACATTATAAAGGGTGTATCCCTTTGGTTGAAAGTTGAAAATGTTGAATGGTTGAAAAATATGGGTCCCACTAATCTATATCTATACTACATTATAAAGGGTGTATCCCTTTGGTTGAAAGTTGAAAATGTTGAATGGTTGAAAAATGTGGGTCCCACTAATCTATATCTATACTACATTATAAAGAGTATATCCATTTGGTTGAAAGTTGAAAATGTTGAATGGTTGAAAAATGTGGGTCCCGCTAATCTATATCTATACTACATTATAAAGAGTGTATCCATTTGGTTGAAAGTTGAAAATGTTAAATGGTTGAAAAATGTGGGTCCCACTAATCTATATCTATACTACATTATAAAGGGTGTATCCCTTTAGTTGAAAGTTGAAAATGTTGAATGGTTGAAAAATATGGGTCCCACTAATCTATATCTATACTACATTATAAAGGGTGTATCCCTTTGGTTGAAAGTTGAAAATGTTGAATGGTTGAAAAATATGTGTCCCACTAATCTATATCTATACTACATTATAAAGGGTGTATCCCTTTGGTTCAAAGTTGAAAATGTTGAATGGTTGAAAAATGTGGGTCCTACTAATCTATATCTATACTACATTATAAAGAGTGTATCCCTTTGGTTGAAAGTTGAAAATGTTGAATGGTTGAAAAATGTGGGTCCCACTAATCTATATCTATACAACATTATAAAGAGTGTATCCATTTGGTTGAAAGTTGAAAATGTTGAATGGTTGAAAAATGTGGGTCCTACTAATCTATATCTATACTACATTATAAAGGGTGTATCCATTTGGTTGAAAGTTGAAAATGTTGAATGGTTGAAAAATGTCGGTCCCACTAATCTATATCTATACTACATTATAAAGGGTGTATCCCTTTGGTTGAAAGTTGAAAATGTTGAATGGTTGAAAAATATGGGTCCCACTAATCTATATCTATACTACATTATAAAGGGTGTATCTCATTGGTTGAAAGTTGAAAATGTTGAATGGTTGAAAAATATGGGTCCCACTAATCTATATCTATACTACATTATAAAGGGTGTATCCATTTGGTTGAAAGTTGAAAATGTTGAATGGTTGAAAAATATGGGTCCCACTAATCTATATCTATACTACATTATAAAGGGTGTATCCCTTTGGTTGAAAGTTGAAAATGTTGAATGGTTGAAAAATGTGGGTCCCACTAATCTATATCTATACTACATTATAAAGAGTGTATCCATTTGGTTGAAAGTTGAAAATGTTGAATGGTTGAAAAATGTGGGTCCCACTAATCTATATCTATACTACATTATAAAGAGTGTATCCATTTGGTTGAAAGTTGAAAATGTTGAATGGTTGAAAAATGTGGGTCCCACTAATCTATATCTATACTACATTATAAAGAGTGTATCCATTTGGTTGAAAGTTGAAAATGTTAAATGGTTGAAAAATGTGGGTCCCACTAATCTATATCTATACTACATTATAAAGGGTGTATCCCTTTAGTTGAAAGTTGAAAATGTTGAATGGTTGAAAAATATGGGTCCCACTAATCTATATCTATACTACATTATAAAGGGTGTATCCCTTTGGTTGAAAGTTGAAAATGTTGAATGGTTGAAAAATATGGGTCCCACTAATCTATATCTATACTACATTATAAAGGGTGTATCCCTTTGGTTCAAAGTTGAAAATGTTGAATGGTTGAAAAATGTGGGTCCTACTAATCTATATCTATACTACATTATAAAGAGTGTATCCCTTTGGTTGAAAGTTGAAAATGTTGAATGGTTGAAAATGTGGGTCCCACTAATCTATATCTATACAACATTATAAAGAGTGTATCCATTTGGTTGAAAGTTGAAAATGTTGAATGGTTGAAAAATGTGGGTCCTACTAATCTATATCTATACTACATTATAAAGGGTGTATCCATTTGGTTGAAAGTTGAAAATGTTGAATGGTTGAAAAATGTCGGTCCCACTAATCTATATCTATACTACATTATAAAGGGTGTATCCCTTTGGTTGAAAGTTGAAAATGTTGAATGGTTGAAAAATATGGGTCCCACTAATCTATATCTATACTACATTATAAAGGGTGTATCTCATTGGTTGAAAGTTGAAAATGTTGAATGGTTGAAAAATATGGGTCCCACTAATCTATATCTATACTACATTATAAAGGGTGTATCCATTTGGTTGAAAGTTGAAAATGTTGAATGGTTGAAAAATATGAGTCCCACTAATCTATATCTATACTACATTATAAAGGGTGTATCCCTTTGGTTGAAAGTTGAAAATGTTGAATGGTTGAAAAATGTGGGTCCCACTAATCTATATCTATACTACATTATAAAGAGTGTATCCATTTGGTTGAAAGTTGAAAATGTTGAATGGTTGAAAAATGTGGGTCCCACTAATCTATATCTATACTATATTATAAAGGGTGTATCCATTTGGTTGAAAGTTGAAAATGTTGAATGGTTGAAAAATGTGGGTCCCACTAATCTATATCTATACTACATTATAAAGGGTGTATCTCTTTGGTTCAAAGTTGAAAATGTTGAATGGTTGAAAAATATGGGTCCCACTAATCTATATCTATACTACATTATAAAGGGTGTATCTATTTGGTTGAAAGTTGAAAATGTTGAATGGTTGAAAAATATGGGTCCCACTAATCTATATCTATACTACATTATAAAGGGTGTATCCCTTTGGTTGAAAGTTGAAAATGTTGAATGGTTGAAAAATGTGGGTCCCACTAATCTATATCTATATTACATTATAAAGAGTGTATCCATTTGGTTGAAAGTTGAAAATGTTGAATGGTTGAAAAATGTCGGTCCCACTAATCTATATCTATACTACATTATAAAGGGTGTATCCCTTTGGTTGAAAGTTTAAAATGTTGAATGGTTGAAAAATATGGGTCCCACTAATCTATATCTATACTACATTATAAAGGGTGTATCCCTTTGGTTGAAAGTTGAAAATGTTGAATGGTTGAAAAATGTGGGTCCCACTAATCTATATCTATACTACATTATAAAGGGTGTATCCCTTTGGTTGAAAGTCTAAAATATTGAATGGTTGAAAAATATGGGTCCCACTGATCTATATCTATACTACATTATAAAGGGTGTATCCATTTGGTTGAAAGTTGAAAATGTTGAATGGTTGAAAAATGTCGGTCCCACTAATCTATATCTATACTACATTATAAAGGGTGTATCCCTTTGGTTGAAAGTTGAAAATGTTGAATGGTTGAAAAATGTGGGTCCCACTAATCTATATCTATACTACATTATAAAGGGTGTATCCCTTTGGTTGAAAATTGAAAATGTTGAATGGTTGAAAAATGTGGGTCCCACTAATCTATATCTATAATACATTATAAAGGGTGTATCCTTTTGGTTGAAAGTTGAAAATGTTGAATGGTTGAAAATATGGGTCCCACTAATCTATATCTATACTACATTATAAAGGGTGTATCCCTTTGGTTGAAAGTTGAAAATGTTGAATGGTTGAAAAATATGGGTCCCACTAATCTATATCTATACTACATTATAAAGGGTGTATCCCTTTGGTTGAAAGTTGAAAATGTTGAATGGTTGAAAAATATGGGTCCCACTAATCTATATCTATACTACATTATAAAGGGTGTATCCATTTGGTTGAAAGTTGAAAATGTTGAATGGTTGAAAAATGTCGGTCCCACTAATATATATCTATACTACATTATAAAGGGTGTATCCCTTTGGTTGAAAGTTGAAAATGTTGAATGGTTGAAAAATATGGGTCCCACTAAAAACTACTACATGCAAATCTTATTTATTAAAAAAGATATAAACTTTGGTTAATTAAACCAATGACACCTTTCATCCAATTGAAATATACTTATAAGATATTTTGAATTATAACATGTTACAACGCTTTGCAATAAAAGTTTAATCTTTTGACGTTATAATTTGAACGTCACCGAAACACTTACCACAATATCGCATCGTGTTAATTATCTGTTGCTAGACAATTTCCGCCGCTATGCGCGGGTACTCGTCTAGTATATATATATATATATATATATATATATATATATATATATATATATATATATATATATATATATATATATATATATATATATATATATATAGTGTAAGGTTCTTTTCAGAACCAAATAAATGTACGCAATTGCGAGAACCACCTTTTACTCTTAACAATGCATATGTATTTTCCTTGTTATGTTTAAATTGAACGTTTAATAATTGTTTTATTGGTTATAGATCCGAGTACGATGAGCGATATAAAGAGTGCACATGTGTTTTCGTACTATTCATCGTGAATATAGTTATGATACAAGCGAAACAAAATACATGTGCATTGTCCGAAAATACATGTATCTAGCGACCTAACACGATGAAAATCCATGAATATCTACTTAATGAACTAACACGATGAAAATACATGTGTATTTTAAGTGTAAAAGCTGGTTCTCGCAGTTCTGTACATTTATTTGGTTCTGAAAAGAACCTCACCCTATATATATATATATATATATATATATATATATATATATATATATATATATATATATATATATATAATATAGGGCTAAGTTTGACTAAGAAAATGAATTAGGTGCCACGTCATTTGCCTACATGGCATTTTAGATGCATCTTATTGGCTACATGTTTATTTAAGTAATATAATATATTTAGGTAATATATTATAGATATCCATAATTTTATTTTATTTTGCTATATCCAATTAAATTTTTTGGAAAAATCATGCGTATATTCTTCTTCCAAAAGCGGATTAAGTGAATATATTTTTTTAAATATTTTTTTTACTTAATATATAATAAAAATATGCATGATTTTTTTTCCAATAACCGATTAAATTTTTGTCCACAGAATCCTGCGTTCTTTTTCTTAAAATCATTTATCTTCATTCACAAGTTTAGGATTTTTAAACATGGATCAAATTATACAAATCTATTCCTTAAATATTGCTCATAGATTATACTATACACTCACATAACAAAAAAACTACGCCTCCTTTTTTTTTCTAAAACCCTAATCTCATAACTGATTATGCAGGTACGACTTTTTTTTCCATAGTTTTGGTCCAACTTATTGTCTTCCATATTCAAAATTAATTTTAAGAATCCAAACGATGTCATGTATTTCCTCACTTCCTTGGATTATGACATTTTTCGTAACAATATTGATTGTAGGTATGACACCAACTTCTATATACTACACTGCTACCCTCTGGTCGTTCGTCCATTTTGCACAATGCCTTGTCCTGACAAAAATGCTTAAAGTGCAGGTTTAATCAGAACAACTTATTGACATTGATCTGAATTTTTTAGCTTTTAAAGATACCGAATGTTCTGATTTTGGTTTGGTCAAAACGTATCGTAATAAGTATCTTAACTAAAAGTTTTGCTTTTCGTTATTTTTTTTATAATGCAGGGTATCAAACAACAAACATGTTCTGTCTCTCTTCTGCAAATCAGGGAATGGCAGTCATATACATATAAACAATTTTATGTACATGGCATACCTTCAATGTATAGATTTATCGGAACCTGACATTTTCTCTAAGGTACTTTTAATTAATCATGAGTTTCATGCTCTAAATCTACATCCCATAACTCAATTTCCAGTTTCTTTGGATCAGACAATGCCTCCTTGCGACTATCTTGACTCTTATCAAGATCAGAAGATGGAGAAACATCCTTGTCTGCTTTCAGTTTCAGTTTCAGTCCGGCGACTAACTTTCTTTTATATGGGTGAGGTCGCAGTGGTTTGATTTGTAACTCCAGTTTACTTAATACAAAGAGAAGAGAAGTTTGAACCAGCGTTGTGAAATTCGGCCTAGGCAGCCCATTACTTGGCGAGTTATCACTGCACTGGTGGATGCCAAGGCGATTTGGAGCTGCTCAGTCCAACTCAGTCACAAGTTCCAACAACGAAAGCCATTTGAGGTATGTCACCACTGATACCCAATCCTTTAATCACAGAAAGAACGATGAATCTGATAAGAATTTCCAACCTAATCCCAGTTATGAAAATCCCACGAAGGACAATAAAGAAGAACTTTCATCATGCACGTCATTTGGAATTTGACTGTAGGAAAATTTATTTTGGGTGTGTTTGCATATCTGGCTATTCAAATAATACTTCAGACAGGTTATGTAACAGGCCAAGACAGGTTTGGGTTGAAATGACATCATTACAGGCTGTCATAATTCTAAATTACAAATTATACATGTGCTATGCATTTCGAGAAGCTAAAAAGTCTTGATTGTATATTCCAGGCTACTGCCCCTCTTGCCTTTGTGTAAGAATCAAATCGCTGAGAAACGGGTAATTACCCTCACATCAACTTAAATTTTTGTTATTCAGTTGATAATCACTATATTTTTGTAATTCACTAAAACCTCAATGAATTAGTGTATAGATGGTTACGTGTCTTATGATGCAGGGTTTCCGATTTTCTGTTCTGATGATACAAATATTTATGTACATGTTGATAATCACAAGGAGATTTCTAATTATTAGTATATTCTATTCTGATGATACTAACTTCATTTTACTTTGTTTGGCTCACAGAGTGGTGGTGGTGGTGGATATGCAGCAAACTGTAACCGCTAATTGGCCACCGCATTTCCATCACGAGTATGAATCACCACCTCCATTCTCTGCGGATCCATTGAAGGATAAAACGCCCTACCATGTTGAGGTTGTGGTGGCGGGGTATTAAAAGATGGTGGCTTTGTTGGTCCTGACCAGTAGAACTCCTTGGCGGCTGAAATTGGTTTTGTTGATGTGATACCACTACAACATTCGCGCCCTACCCCATCGATAATTTTGGGGTTTCCCCAGCGACATGTCGCTGGGGATATGTTTCCCCAGCGACATGTCGCTGGGGAAAATTCGCTGGGGTATGCTAGTTGTTAAAAGTATCCCCAGCGACCTGCGGGCCCAACTGACTTTTCCTGGAAGAATAGATTGCCACGGTGGCAACATTTTCCCCAGCAACATGTCGCTGGGGAAAATCCTTATTAAATTAAAAAAATTAAGTTAAACTTAACCATTTTAGCTAATTACAAAGTTTCCCCAGCGACATGTCGCTGGGGAATCTTTCCTTTCATTTGACTTGTCAACGCGTTGTCGTTGACTTGTCAACGCTTTCCATAGTTTCCCCAGCGACATGTCGCTGGGGAAACTCTTGATACGTTTGACTTGTCAACGCTTTGCGTTTGACTTGTCAACGAATAACCAAAGTTTCCTCAGCGACATGTCGCTGGGGAAGAGTCTGCAGGTTTTTTTTTTAAAATTGCCTACACATCAGACGTTTTCCAGATTTTTTCCGGAAAAAATCTACCAAAACCTGTAACAAAAACCTGTATTTGCTCACCAAAAGACACATATAAAGTAAACTTGAAATACAAATCAACACAAACGCGGAATAAGTTCAAACTTGCACCAAAATATAGTATAACGTTCTAATGATCACATGGATACTAGGAATAAGTCAGGATAGTTAAGGATACTAGGGAAACAAGCGTTCTAATTTAGGATAATAGGGAAACAAGTCAAGATGAACATAAAGAAACTATGTACCATACTAACAAACACATATATGACACGACTAGCTCGCGTCATCGCCACCCTCCCGATCCTCAGCATCATCACCCGGGCGACTCCCGCTCCCGCTGGCACCAGCATCATCACCCGGGCAACTCCCACTCCCGCTGGCACCACCACTCTCATATCTCACAAAAAGATCGCCATACCGGCCGTCGTTTCTCAGCACGCCCATCATGAAATCAACATCCCGATCCCGACGAGTCTCAGGGGGTGGTGGCGAAAAGCACGGGGGAGTACTGGTGTATCCCGGCAATACCATACCCACGCCAGGATGGTGGCCGCGAAACTTGCCTCCTCGCACCATCCTGTTGATCTCGGCAGTGGTGTGCTCACCCGTCGCCTCTAGCTCCCTCATCTGATCCTGTGTGGTGACAATAACACAAGATAGTAAATATATTAGTCGGGTTGCTAGATTATTAATCAATGATTCATTAAAGTGTGTTTTGAAAAGAATACTTACATACAACTGGAGAGACTGCTCATCTATAAATACACCATCTGAATTCGTATGCAGACGATAGAACATGTCGATCTCTGTAGGCTCCTGTTGGGTTTCGGACGCCTTTTGCTGTACATACACACGTAAGTAAGATCAATCTAATTAAATGCGGCAAAATAATATGTATGTAAAATCAATAATGATAATAATAAAATAATAAAAATAAAAAACAAAAATAATAATAAAAAAAACAATAATAATGTAAAATCAATAATAATAATAATAATAATAATAATAATTACCATGAGCTGTCGAGTGCGAGGGATCGACCGAGAACCATGTCGGGAGACAAGTGTTGCCTTGGACCGATTTTGGCTGTTTGTTAAGCATCGCTTCTTGTTATCTTCGTCAGTCCAAAACTCTATCTGTTTCTCCCACACTTCAGGTGTGTACTCGTCGGGTTTGTTCCGTCTAATTTGGTCCACATCGTATTCTCCAGTCTCGGGGTCTTTTACACAGTAATCTCGCTTCAGACTAGCCTTGCTGGTGTTGTATGATTTTTGTAACTGGTGATTAATGGTATCATAAATACTCTTCCACCGAGGGGTGCTCATGTGCGGCGCAAGATCATATTTTGTCTGCAATCAAATACAACACATTGAAAACAGAGTTAGAAATATAATTTATATATTTATTTAAATTTGTTTATTTATTTATATGATATAAATAAATAAATGAATTTAAATAAATATACACAATACAACACATTGAAAACAGAGTTAGAAATATAATTTATATATTTATTTAAATTCGTTTATTTATTTATATGATATAAATAAATAAACGAATTTAAATAAATATACACAATACAACACATTAAAAACAGAGTTAGCAATATAATTTATATATTTATTTAAATTTGTTTATTTATTTATATGATATAAATAAATAAACGAATTTAAATAAATGTACACAATACAACACATTAAAAACGGAGTTAGAAATATAATTTATATATTTATTTAAATTTGTTTATTTATTTATATGATATAAATAAAAAACAAATTTAAATAAATATATACAATTAAATAAATGAACACGATAATTAAATAAATATAAAATGATAACTTACCCCAATAGCTGCCCGGGCCACCGCCTTGTGCCCTTCGGGGACCTTGCTCCACGAAGGGTAATACAAAGGTATTTTCCTAACGACACACCCGAATAAGTTTCCCCAATGATCTGAGAGGGGGCCGACAGGTATAACAAGGTTACCTCTACCGGCTACAAAGTTGATCTCGACCGGCCGGTTGTGATTCTCGGCCACCGCATCAAGTAATTTCAGGAAGCGGGTCTTCTCCCGGGTATTCCGCCTGCCGGCTCTCCTCCCGCCCAAATTGGGCTTTTTCTTTTCTTTTCCTGCAAAATCAAGTGAGTGATAAAGTCATAAAAGTTAAGGCAAACAAGTTAAATATGTGTATCAAATTTGTATTACAATAATCCAGAAATTCTACCCCGGTTGACGAAGCAACCCCGCAACCGAATGATGGAGGACGTGGACGTGAAGGATCCTCGCCACCACCGTCCCCACCATGTCCCCGTGCAACATCAGTCATCTGTATACAGGTACAATTAACATAACATGTAGAAATTCATGAACAAAATAATACAAGCATGCACAAATCTAAATATCAAAATAAATTTACACATTTAAGCAATCCACAACAATTTCATTCATTCATTCATTCAAATATATAAGTGTATTTTACAAGTTACAACACAAAGTTAATCTTCTTCGTCACTAGAATAAAATTTCTCAACACCATCATCATCTTTGATGAGGTCTTCAACATCAGAATCTGCTAAATCATGAGGAAGGGGGTCTTCATCATCATCGTCTTCGTTAGGAACATCATCGTTATCTGGCGGTGCGTCAACCTCCGTTGATTCACCATCTATATGCATATCTATATAGAAGGTGTAATTACCGAAGTCATTCCCACTAGTAGAAGGTGGGAGATCACTAGTAGAAGGTGGGAGATCACTAGTAGAAGGTGGTAGATCAGATGAGTTGTCCAAATGTATAATATCAGGTTCGTTCTCTACCACGATTACACCGTTGTTCAAAAACTTTTTATGATTAACATGTTCGACGACCTTCACGTTGGGTTTGGCTGGATCTACAAGGTAGAAGACTTGTTTGACTTGTGTTGTGAGGATGTATTGTTCACTTTTCCACCACTCACCAGAGCCGACGATTTGTGTCATTCCGTTTCTAACGATAAGTTTCTTGACTCTACCAACGGTGTTGCGAGTGTCGAACCACTTAACTTTGAACAACGCAACTTTAAACGACAAATAGTCAAACTCGAGGATTTCTTGAAGCCGACCATAAGTGTTAGTTTTCCCGTGAGGATCAGTCGAATAAACGCCGCTATTTTGAGTTACGCGACGTTCATCGCGGCTCTGCACGACATACCTCACACCATCTACTACGCAACAGTTTACTGACATTGGAGCCCTTGATGGTCCATTAGCCAAAGCGAATAACTCGCTGGTTGGGCTAAACTCTGGGTCTTGGGGATTTTGTGCGTGACGTTCAAAGATCTATGAAGAAGATAGGATTAGATATAAAACTAAAAATATGATATTGTTATTTTTACACTTAAGTACACAAAATAAGTGTTAGTTTACCAGCGTCTTAAACCAGTGGGGGAATTCTTCTAGCTTGTCTTTTTCTGGGAATAACCTGAAAAACGTTCATGCTATTAGAATAAGTCGTCGAAATGATAAGTTAAGAAAAAAAAGTTACAAAATTAAAAAACGCGTACCTCCGGAACTGATCTTGGTACGTGTCGATCTCAGGACTGTTGTTAAGTACATACCATCTCGCTTTCTTGTACTCCTCGATAGGAAAATAAGGAAAGGACAGTAAACCAATCGGCTTGCATACCGATCGGAACACCTGAAACTTACACGTTGAGGGAGGGGGTCCACATTACGATCGGGGCGATTAAATTTCGTGGTAACACCCCGAAAATATTGAGAACTTATAGTCAATGCTTCTTCTGCAACATAACCCTCCGCGATCGAACCTTCCGGCTTAGCTTTATTTCTTACATAACCTTTTAGCTTCTTCATGAATCTTTCAAATGGATACATCCACCGGGGTTGAATAGGCCCGCCTTCAAGAGCCTCTAGAGCTAAATGGATGGGCAAGTGAATCATAATGTCAAAGAAAGCAGGAGGATATATGCGCTCAAGCTCGCATAGAATTTCAACCACCTTGACCGAAGCTTTCAACATGTCCTCCTCCATCAAAGTTGTAGAGCAGAGTTGCTTAAACAAGGAACACAGATTGATTATTGGTTTTGCAATATGTTCGGGCAAGTAATTTTGAAGTCCGTAAGGAAGTAAACGTTGCATCATTATATGACAGTCATGAGACTTCAGGCCCGTTATATTTGTATCATTATCGGTCACTTTGTGCTTGAAGCATGATCCGAACCCATCTGGTAGTTTAACACTTTTGATGTACTGACAAAACTTTTTTCGGTTCTCTGGTGTTAAAGAATACACAGCCTGGGGTTTCACAGTCTTCCCCTTGTGGTTTACGGTTAGCCACAAAGGTCTTCGAATGCCCATCTTTTTCAAGTCTTGTCTTGCTTTTGCGGTGTCTTTACTTTTTTCATTCATTAACAAAATGTTCAAGATGGCCTCCAACACATTTTTTTCGATATGCATGATGTCTAAATTGTGTCTTAGTGAAATAAAAGGCCAATACTCAAGCTCGTAAAAAATAGAACGTTTAGTCCAGTTAAGCTCGACTGTAACATTGCGGGAAATCTTCACACCCCCATGTTTCGGATGTTTACCCGGCGTACGCCTTAGCAATCTATCATGTTGCGCTTTGATTACATCTGGCTGGTTATAATATTTAGGTGGATCTTTCTGTTCAGTTTGGCCATTGTAGTCAACACGTGAACTCCTCCATTTATGGGGCTTCTTTAACCATCTTCTATGGCCAACATAAGCTGTTTTGCTCGTGACAGGAATAGACGGAGTTTCTAAGTTACATGTAGGGCATGCATAGTAACCTTGCCCACTCCACCTAGACAAACTACTTCGAGCAGGAAAATCATTTATGGTCCATAAAAGCATCGCTCTCATCTTGAACTGCTTTTGTGAAATAATGTCTGTAGTATCAACACCGTTATTGTGCCACAAAGTCTTCAGGTCTTTAATCAAAGGCTGCAAGTAAATATCAATGTCCTTGCCCGGGGATTTAGGGCCAGGAATTAACAACGTTAGCATAAAGTTACTTTCTTTCATACATAACCAAGGAGGCAGATTGTATGTTGTCAATACCACCGGCCACATGCTGTAGGTCTGACTAAGGTTGCCGAACGGATTGAAATCATCAGCACACAACCCTAGTCGAACATTTCTTGGTTCTGCTGCAAACTCTGGATACTTCAAGTCAAACTTCTTCCAAGCCGCGCCATCAACCGGGTGTTGCATCTTACCAGGCTCCGCACACTTTCCAGTAGCATGCCAAGTCATGTCTTTTGCAGTGTGTCTAGACTTGTACAAACGTTGTAGTCTAGGAATGATCGGAAAGTAACGCAACACCTTCCTAGGAACTTTCTTCCCCGGTGTGTTAGTGTCTTTCCATCTACTCGTTTTACACACCGGACAGAATTGCAGATTGTTATTATCCTCCCAAAACAAGCAGCAGTCGTGTTCACAAGCATGTATCGACTCGTAACCTAACCCGATCGTTTTAAATGTCTTCTTTATTTCATAGTAGTTCAGTGGGAACTTGAATCCTTTACTATCGGGTAACATATATCGGAGAAACTCTAATATTTCATTGAATAAAGAATCTGTCATTTTTCCTTTAGCCTTAAAATAGGTAAACTTTGCCATAAAGTCTAGTCGAGACACATGTTCACAACCATCATACAGCGCCTCGTTGGCAATTGCATACAACTCTTCAAACTCGGTACGAGTGGCTTGAGGTGGTTGAGTCGGTTGGTTACTAGTCTCACCAATATTATCTCCTTGTGTTGGTTCATTCGAAGGAATATAGCTAAAATCATCGAGTAACGCTGTCATGTCACTCATCATAGGTTCTCCTAGTTATCTATCACTGGCGCACGTGGAGCCGGTTCACCGTGTTTGAGCCATGTGGTATAAAGTGGGTCCCACCCGTTTATAGCAATTTCCTCTCCAATCCAATCGATGGGTTTCCATAATACATTTCGACATTTTTTGCATGGACATCTAATTTTCCGCGCAGAATTCACCAACGGCCGACAATGATTGACGAACTTTGTAAGACCGTCATTAAATTCTTTGGAAAGTTTCGGTTTTTTATTCAACTCTTATCAGCGAATACCATAACTGCGTTTTATCCGTATATTTAGTTATTATTACATAGAAGTCAATTATGGAAAGCAATCCTAGATGTTTTGTTAACCTAGTGCAACTATGGAAGGCAATCCTAACCCACTCTTTGATGCTTCATCTCATATATGAATGCGTATAACCGATTTACTATTTGAGAAAATTTCGGCAGCATTTCCCCTCAACTCCCCAAATATGTGTTTAAAGACATATTCGTAGGAGTAAAGGAGAAACACTGTCGAAATCATCTCAAATAGTAAACCAGTTATACGCATTCATATCCTAAATGAGACAAAACAATCAAAAACCAGTCCCAAACAGGGGACTTTCCGAAGTTAATTCCTATTAAATTAACTTCGGACGGGTTTTCTATAGGTTGATCAATTTCAGACGGGAATTTTCTGAAATTAATCGCTAAAATCCTAAAACATTCCTAAGGTTTAATTTAATAAAACATTTATATCAAACAGCTTATTCTGATAAGCTTTATCTGAATAAGCTGTTTGAAAACAGCTGGATAAGCTGTTTGAAAACAGTTTATTCGGATAAGCTTATCAGAATAAGTTGTTTGAAAACAGTTTAACCCGATAAACTTAGCGGAATAAGCTGTTTGAAAACAGTTTATTCGGATAAGCTGATCAGGATAAGCTGTTTGAAAACAGCTTATCCTGATAAGCTTATCAAAATAAGCTGTTTTCAAACAACTTATTCCGCTAAGCTTATCGGGATAAACTGTTTTCAAACAACTTATTCTGATAAGCTTATCCGAATAAACTGTTTTCAAACAGCTTATCCTGATAAGCTTGTCAGGATAAGCTGTTTGAAGCAGCTTATCCCGATAAGCTTAGCGGAATAAGCTGTTTGAAAACAGCTTATTCTGATAAGCTTATCAGAAAAAGCTGTTCTGATAAGCTTATACGAATAAGCTGTTGGAAAACAGCTTATATCAAAATAAAGTGTTCTCTTCGGTTAGGCATCATATATAAGGAGTGTTTGGATTTAAATTTAACACAAGAAAATAACATTTTTAAATCCCCAACGACATGTCGCTGGGGAAACCAAACGAAATTTTATTATATAAAATATACCTTCCCGCTGCTTGCCGCTGCTACAATTGCCTACCGCTGTCTGCCGCCGCCTACCGCTACCTACGCTGCCTACTGCCGCCTACCGCTTCCGACGCTGCCTACCGCTACCTACGCTGCCTACTACTACGGCTACCTACGCTGCCTACCCCGCTGAAATTATATAAAAATTAATTTTAATTATATAAAAACAAATTTTAATTATTATAAATAACTCAATTAAGAAAAATATACCTTTAATTAACAGAAAAAATAAATCCACCACCACAAACTTGTTAATAGAATTATCAATTAGAGAGAAAAGAGGGTGATGTGGTGGTGGTGGTGGTGATGACGTTCGGTGGTGGTGTGTTGGCGGCGATGTTGGTGGTGATTCTTGGTGGGTTATGTGGTGGGGATGGCTGGTGAAGACATTCTGGTGGTGGTGTGAATGGTGGTGATGATTGGTGGTGATGAATGGTGGTGATGATTCTTGGTGGGTTATGTGGTGGGGATGGAGGATATGAATGGTGGTGATGATTCTTGGTGGTAGTGGTGATGAATGATGATTTGGTGGTAGTGGTGATGATTGTTGGTGAGTTTGTTCGCAGGTTTGGTGAGTTTGTTCGCAGGATTGAGAGAATGATTTGGTGTGGGGAGATAAGTGATGTTTCTGTAAATCGAATAAGGATAAGGTCTGGTCAATAGTTTCCCCAGCGACATGTCGCTGGGGAAAACTTAGACTTTGTCGTTTTGCGCAGCTGGTTTAATAAACGTTAGAAATTAACGAACTTTTCCCCAGCAACATGTCGCTGGGGAAAAGTGTGTTTTGTCGCTTTGTGAAAGAAGCGCGTTAATGAAAATTTTTGGAGGGATTTCTAAAATTGGTAAACAAAACTTACCCCAGCGACATGTCGCTGGGGAAACCAATTATGTTATATGCTTTTAAATGATTAATAATAATAATTTTATATATTTGTATATTTTATTTTTATATAATTAAAAATAATAATTTTATATATTTGTATATTTTACTTTTATATAATTAAAAATAATAAGTTTTATTAATTGTATATTTTTTATATATGATATTTATGTAATTTAGTTTTAAATGATTGATAATAATACGTTTTATATAATTGTATATTTTACTTATAGATAATTGATGTTATATACTTTTAAATGATTAATAATAATAATTTTATATATTTGAATATTTTATTTTTATATAATTAAAAATAAAAGTTTTATATAAATGTATATTTTTTATATATGATATTTATGTATTAGATACTTTCAATGTATTAGATAGGGTTCATCATTAGAGGTTTAACGTATTAGATAGGGTTCAACATTGAAGGTTCAATATATTAGATAGGGTTCATCATTAGAGGTTCAATGTATTAGATAGGGTTCATCATTAGAGGTTCAATGTATTAGATAGGGTTCATTATTATAGGTTCAATGTATTAGATAGGGTTCATCATTAGAGGTTCAATGTATTAGATAGGGTTCATCATTATAGGTTCAATGTATTAGATTGGGTTCATCATTAGAGGTTCAATGTATTAGATAGGGTTCATCATTAGAGGTTCAACGTATTAGATAGGGTTCAACATTGAAGGTTCAATGTATTAGATAGGGTTCATCATTAGAGGTTCAATGTATTAGATAGGGTTCATCATTAGAGGTTCAACGTATTAGATAGGGTTCAACATTGAAGGTTCAATGTATTAGATAGGGTTCATCATTAGATGTTCAATGTATTAGATAGGGTTCATCATTAGAGGTTCAACGTATTAGATAGGTTTCAACATTAGAGGTTCAATGTATTAGATAGGGTTCATCATTAGAGGTTCAATGTATTAGATAGGTTTCAACATTGAAGGTTCAACGTATTAGATAGGGTTCATCATTAGAGGTTCAACGTATTAGATAGGGTTCAACATTGAAGGTTCAATGTATTAGATATGTTTCAACATTAGAGGTTCAATGTATTAGATAGTGTTCATCATTAGAGGTTCAACGTATTAGATAGGGTTCAACATTAAAGGTTCAATGTATTAGATAGGGTTCATCATTAGAGGTTCAATGTATTAGATAGGGTTCATCATTAGAGGTTCAACGTATTAGATAGGTTTCAACATTAGAGGTTCAATGTATTAGATAGGGTTCATCATTAGAGGTTCAATGTATTAGATATGGTTCATCATTAGAGGTTCAATGTATTAGATAGGGTTCATCATTATAGGTTCAATGTATTAGATAGGGTTCATCATTAGAGGTTCAATGTATTAGATAGGGTTCATCATTATAGGTTCAATGTATTAGATAGGGTTCATCATTAGAGGTTCAACGTATTAGATAGGGTTCAACATTGAAGGTTCAATTTATTAGATAGGGTTCATCATTAGAGGTTCAATGTATTAGATAGGGTTCATCATTAGAGGTTCAACGTATTAGATAGGGTTCAACATTGAAGGTTCAACGTATTAGATAGGGTTCAACATTGAAGGTTCAATGTATTAGATAGGGTTCATCATTAGAGGTTCAATGTATTAGATAGGTTTCAACATTAGAGGTTCAACGTATTAGATAGGTTTCAACATTGAAGGTTCAACATTAGAGGTTCAACGTATTAGATAGGTTTCAACATTGAAGGTTCAACGTATTAGATAGGGTTCAACATTGAAGGTTCAACGTATTAGATAGGGTTCAACATTGAAGGTTCAATGTATTAGATAGGGTTCATCATTAGAGGTTCAATGTATTAGATAGGTTTCAACATTAGAGGTTCAACGTATTAGATAGGTTTCAACATTGAAGGTTCAACGTATTAGATAGGGTTCATCATTAGAGGTTCAACGTATTAGATAGGGTTCAACATTGAAGGTTCAATGTATTAGATAGGGTTCATCATTAGAGGTTCAATGTATTAGATAGGGTTCATCATTAGAGGTTCAACGTATTAGATAGGTTTCAACATTAGAGGTTCAATGTATTAGATAGGGTTCATCATTAGAGGTTCAATGTATTAGATAGGTTTCAACATTGAAGGTTCAACGTATTAGATAGGGTTCATCATTAGAGGTTCAACGTATTAGATAGGGTTCAACATTAGAAGTTCAACGTATTAGATAGGGTTCAACATTAGAGGTTCAATGTATTAGATAGGGTTCATCATTAGAGGTTCAACGTATTAGATAGGGTTCAACATTAGAGGTTCAACGTATTAGATGTTCATTGGAGGGAAAACATTAGAGGGAAAACATTGGAGGGAAAATATTGGAGGGAAAATGTTAACAATTTCCCTTACTTTTTAGCATAAAAAGAGAACCACACACACTCCTTATCATCACAACCACCAGCAGATCACACACACTTATCATCATAAACAAATTGTTATTATGTACATGTTGAAGCATGAAGCTTTTCCGTGCAGGTGTGGACATGGAGATGTAGTTCTTCGAGAATCGTGGACAACTGAAAACTTTGGTAGACTGTACTATGCTTGTCCACGTTCACGGGTTCAACCTCCAGTTTCATATGGATGCAATTTTTTTTATGGAAAGACGAACGCGTCCAACTACTAATCAATTCTCTTGGAGGTTCAATGAGCTTTTCTCCTCCAAGTTCTTCTTCAAGACCTTCAACGAGCTTTTCTCCTCCAAGCTCTTCTACCAGACCTTCAACGATTCCAATTTCTTTTCCAAGCTCTTCAGCGTGTGCAAACTGTGTGCGCTTGAATGGAATGATAATGGTACTTGAGCGTACGATAGAGTTGTACCGCAACTCCGATAGGCACACATTGGATTTAGCTGCACTACTTCACGACCTTTACAATGACATGGGGAACATTCGTTTGAACTAGTTTATGATGTATCTGTTTTCGTGTTTATGAGTCTATTATCGGTTTAATATCCATGTTTAATTAAGCGCGTGTTTAAGTGTCCGTGTAGAATAAAGTTAGGTTTAGGCGTGTCTGTTTATAAGCCTCAATGAATGTTAACAATTTTTAATTAATATTAACAATGAATGTTAACAATTATCAGTGAATGTTAACTTTTGGCGGGCAAAATGTTGGCGGGAAAACATTAGCGGGAAAATTAACCATTTGTCTCACTTTTTTTTTATCATAAAAAGAGATATACTATTTTAAATTTTAATAACTATATTTTTTAATATATATATTATATTTACTAAAATATTATATAAACATTACACATTTTTTGAAAATTGGTGGTCAAATAGAAGTCAACGTTTCCCCAGCGACATGTCGCTGGGGAAAGATTTGTTCGTTTTTTGTAAAATAGGCGCGTTAACGGAAAATCTTTGGAGGGAATCCTAAAAAGTTTCCCCAGCGACATGTCGCTGGGGAAAAGTTTGGACATAAATTAAACAACGCATTAACACTAATCACTTGGATTAGACGTGGAAGAAAGTTTCCCCAGCGACATGTCGCTGGGGAAAAGTTGGCGGGTTAATCTCCCGCTTGCATTTTTTGTGAAATAGTTTGGTCAAAATTCAGTCAACTTTTCTCCAGCGACATGTCGCTGGGGAAACTTTTTTTATTTTTTAGTCAAAATTTTTACGAGAAAGTTTGCCACGTCAGAAAGTTTTTGTCGTTTAGCGTCTTTTCCCCAGCGACATCATGTCGCTGGGAAAACCCCGATGGGGAAGGGCTGGATTGTTGTAGTGTACCACAGCCTGAGGTAACAATCCACTGTGTACAACCCCGTGCCTAGCTTATGGGAAGCATTGAGAACAATAGCTCAGTAGGCTTTGTACTACAGGTTAGATCAGACACCTTTTCTTGGCTATAAGACACAATGAGAACCTCTGAAGGCAAAAAAGGAATGGAGCTCCTGCTCACATGATCATTGAATTCGCCCAGCTGATGCAATTTCATGTTCCTATATATGTATTTTGATAATGAGCTCCAGGGTGAGCCACAGGTATACATATGCTTCCGTGTAGTCGAAATTATTTACAGATTGTAGGATTGTTATGCTCCTTTCTGATTTGAGTATGTCCATCTCCCAGGCCACACCACATTCAGGTCATCATATTAAATCTATATATAATAGGCTCAAGGGCAAAGAGGATGGGATTAAAGGCAACCATATGGGCAAGTATGTCAATCTTTCAACATGTAAAATTGTTACCCTTGATCCAACTATTAGCATTGATCAACGAGTACCGTGGAGTATTGCTTTTAATCATATGAATAGATAGGTCCATCACGTTATAAAATAATACATGTACATTATTATTTATAACAATCATTTACTTTATCTACATAATGGTGCAACACCCAAAATTATAACTTTAGAAGAGTCCATGAGTACTTGACAATAAGCATTTTCCTCTTGATTACAAAATATAGTATGGATTCAGTCATTGGTTGTACAAGCAGGCTTATGCTATATAAAAACTTCTTAGCTTCAATCATTAGTTTTACAATAAGCATTTTCTCTTTATTGTAGGTATGATTTATCGAGTTCTGCATTCAGTTTGTTTTTGTTCTTTAAACGATGTCGGTAACGAGTTGTCTATATTTGTAGATAAACAGTTAGTATACTTACAATAGTACAAGTCTTTGAAAGGATGGTGGTGTGTCTAATGATTCAAGCCAATTTGACCACTAAGATAGTACAAGCCTTAAAGTGTACGAGAAACATGATTTATAGATGTGAGAAGCGCGTTGATCGTGAATATTGAAATTCTATTTATAAAAAGCAATGGCCTAAAATAGAGGAACGTCGAGAATTTCTAGCCACACGCCTCACTCAGTTCATCCGCTCTATATGACCTGTAGAAAGCTTAGAAAAGTCATGGCCAACAACAAATTTGAGCACTAATTTGTACATAAAGTTGTGGTCGAAGAAATCTTCTTCAAAGCTGAAGACCGACACAGAGAACACACTCTTGTGGCTGATGAAAACCCAAATCCCGTCTATTTGTCAAGTGCGGTATTGACAAGTTAAAGTCGTAGAATTCAAACTGTCGTGTCAGCAATGTGTGGTTCATTTAGATTTAAAACTTGAAGAGTGTGCAAATCTTTTCCTTTTAGGAAGAGTATTATCAAGCTTTTATTAACATGGCTAAAAGAGAAAGTTAGAAACTTTTTAGCTCCAAGCCAAGCAAAACATTATGCAGATCAATTTTCATTTCTTTTGATGAGATGTAAGATGGCGCTATTGAATTCGATTTTACATTAAAAAAAACATGGCTTGAAGCTTAATAGAGATTTGCAAGATCAGGTATTAAAACGCATACTCACATACCCCAGTGTTGGATACATTGCACTGCATGTTACACTCTATAAGTTAAAGATCAGTTAACTAATTTTGTAATTAGTAAGTATTTGCTTACTAACCCGACCCAAGCAGGGGTGTGAGTACGGTCAGCTTGACCCGACCCGAACCCGATACCCGATAAGGCTTATGATCAGGGGCGGATCTATTTAGAGAATAGGGGGCGCAACTACCCCCATGGGTTCTTCAATAATCCTAGTTTTTAAGGTTAATTTTAAGGCGTTAATCATGATGCCCCCACTTAGAAACTGAAAATGCCCCCAATATAAAAGATGGTGGAGAAAAAGTGAAGAAAAAACTAATTTGATGAAATGTTGAAAGTTTTTGTGTTTTTTATGGAAGATGACAGGGAGAAAGAAGAAGATAAACAGGAGATGACGACTTTTGTTATTTTAGGAAAGTGTGATAAAAGAAAGTTTCGATATATGTGAAAGTGTGAAACAAATGCATATAAAATAACAAGTAGCCCATAAAATAAACAGTAATTTTTTGGTTACTTAGCAGTTTAAGAAGCCCATAAAATAAACAAACCTTAGAGCAGGGGAACGGTCAAGCCAAGGCTGGCTGTTAAACGTTTGACACCAACTTTTCATTGGCGCACTGTACCGGTGCTCGCGCCAACGATTTTGCCACTTTTTTTTTAGTTACAAAGTGGGGTATTTGTGGGCCCAGTATACCCCTTTGGCACCACTTTTTCTCGTGCCAACGGCTCCCCGTAAATGTGGTGCCAAAGGGTTTCTCGTGCCAAAGCCCCAAAATCCTACGTGGCGGCTTTGGCACCACCTTCTCGTGCCAACGACTCCCAGCAATTTCCGATTCGAAGAACAATTGTTCATTTGTTACTGAATTTCCGATTCGATAAGACTATTTTTTTGATAGCTCGGAGTCGTCGCGGGTGAACCTCCGTGGTCACCCCAAATGTACACACCTAGTTTTCCCTTGGAATTGTAAACCGTATTTTATTGTTCGTTATAAGGTTTTAACATGTTTAATTAAAGCTATTGTTTATGTATTATCATATAGGTAAAAAAAATTTGCCCTCTAGTTCCGCCACTGCTTATGAGGTCAGGTTAAATATGGTAAAAAAAACTTGTCGGATTATTTTCACCCGAACCGATAACCCAACAATGTTATTGGGTCGAGTTCGGGTTAGATAATTTTTTTTATTGTCTTATCGGGTCAACCCGATAAGACCCTGAAATAACTTTTTTATTTTTTAAATGATTATTTTTAAGCCTGATACCTATTAACTGTGTCATGTTCGTGTGTTTAGTAGCCACTGTGAGAAACACATTCATATGATGGACCATCTACTTATGACTTTGATTTCATATTGCTATAAGCAGTCCATCGAGAGTTTTGTAAATAATAGACTAGGAACAAGAGTTAGATCTAGGAACATCTTCTAAAAGTCCCCTGTCGTGTAGAGAGCAACTCTGATGTTTCTGTTTTAGTGAATGAGTAATTTTTAGTTCACACATTAAGAAAACTACAAGGGAAACTTATTTGGTTCAACTTTTATTTGCAAGACCAAAAACACCGGAGGATATATACTTATGTTATACATCTTGTGTCTAGAACGACAATACTGCTACCGGCGATTGAGCAGCAACTTTCAACTGTTACATTCAATGAAACATGTTAGATTAGTTCGATTGTTATTAAAAATATGTTCGTTAATATGATTGTATATTAGAATAAAGTTTATTACTACTGGACACAAAACTTCATGTATCATAAACTTAAACCATATATGCTCAAATGCATAATATTTTTCTCTTCAACATATATGTTTGTCTCTTCGCTATGGATACTAACTTGAGTCAGTTTATGCATATTTTATATGTTATCGTATTTGCAGGCTGAATACTCTGTTCGTGATGATTTAATTAGATAAGACAAAATTACTGATATGCTTTAGGTATGCTTAATCATTCGCAATTCATAGAACCTAATTTTTTTGGATCATTGTTCAAACTATACTCAGTAAAAAAGCTCTAAAATGGATAAGAAAATGTTTAGTTAAGAACATTTCAGACTTGAGGGATGTTTGAATTTGTGGTTTAGAACTGATTTATCTTCTATTTTTGCTGTATAACTTACAAATGGCTCATCAACTGCAGGGTGATGATAAATCAGAAACCTTTTTCAACGTATGAGCTGAATGGATACCACGCTTATTTGCGGCTGCAGGAACCGATGATCTTAACACGGTTGTACAGTTCATTAACAGTAGAGCCAAACCTAGGGAAACTCAAATGGCTATTGGCTTCGATTACGGTGCGAATATGTTCACCGAGTATCTCGCTGAGGGCTGAGCGGATACCACCTCCTACGGCTGCTACTTGCCTCAACAATAACTTGAATGAAAATGCCTAAATTGTTGTGGAGCGATTATAAAAGAAGAAGGTTAGGCCACTAATATTTAGTACTTTATGAGTTTTTACGAGTAACCAAACCAAATAAGTATTCAATGCCCACCATATGCTGTTAATTTACCACATTAAAAGACAATGTAATTGTCAAATTCTACCCATATATGCACATACATTATCATGAACTAATGTTGGGATTACTCTTCGTTCTTTAGAAAATAGTCGCGATTATTTGGAGTCCACTTCATCACGATTTGTAGGAAGATTTATGCCTTGTGCTCACATGGGCTGTTTCGTTCTTGAAGTATTTGTGCAAATGAACCAACAATCTCGAAAGGTAAGCATTACGAAAGATTAACCGGTATAGAATTAGACACGACCTCCAGATCGTTGTCATTGTCTGCATTTTATGTGCCTTGTTTGAGTAATGTTGTTAAATATATGTGTTACATATGCGGAAAGTGTGGTGGTAGTAACGAATGAAGTAATAGTTTGTGTTGCGGTACCACCTATGTTCTACAAATTCACAAAACAACCTGAACGGCTTCTCTTCTGAAAGAGATCATTTTTAACGAGTGGGAAAACGGTAATTTAATCCATATAGTTCCACCCATGACCCATCACATACAAAAGCCAAATCAGATTGTTAACACTAATGTACATCAGTTTTCAAAAGGTTATTACTTTCTGTGATTCAGTGTGGTATAATCTTTTGGCTTACGATAAACCATGTCTATTCTTAAAACGTTTTTGTTTTAAAACCTGATTTTTAAATCGACTCGGTCGACAAATTAGGTTCGGGTTAATCCGGGTAGACTCAGGTTAACCCGGTTTTCTTTTAAAATATTTTTTTAATATTTTTAATAGTTAACAAAAATTATATATAAAAACCATAAATACTTTCGTATATTAAAAATATAAATTGTTTATAAAAAAAATCCCATCGCAAATACGTAAATCTTACATAATTTTTAAAAAAACAAAAAAAATCAAAACCCGGTCGGGCCTCAAGAACCGGGTTGACCCGCGTCACCCCAAACCCGGCGGGTCTAACCGAATTTCAAAAATGTAAAACCCGGATCAAAATGACCCATTTTTTCAACCGGAACCAAATCAACCGATCGACCCGGTCGGATAAACCCATGGCTAAAAAGACTCATATTTACAAGTGCGTAGTTGAATTGTATTAGAATTAAAAGAATGCATATCATGTGCCTTTATTTTTGTGTGATTATGATATATGTCTATAACGAACATCACTCGTAAGAATACTTACATCGGCGTTTTCCATCAATAACCAATGTCACACTTTACCTTAACTAATTAAATACTATAATGGTGTTGTTTTGAGGTTATAAGTCATGCAATGGGAAACAGATGCATAATATATATATAATATAAGTGAAGCAAATTCTTTATGAGATATTGAGTAATAAGTTTATTGATAATAAAATTAGACAAACTTCATAAAACTTTTTTCTAACATTAAAAAATCCAAATATTTAAAAGCGTTCTCGAGTCATTTTTAGAGAGGAAAAAAAGAATGTCAAAGATAAATAAATAAACGCATGATAAAGAAATAAATAAAGTGATTTTAAGAAAGAAGGAATATGAAAATTTTATATGTACTCAAATATTTTAAAATATTGATCATTAATATGTAATCTAAAAATATGTATTTACATGTAGGGGTGTCACTAATTTCGACTCAATCTAACTCGAGTCAATTGGGTCGCCCCAGCTAATCTGAATAAGGTCGAGTACCGGGTTCAAAAACATAGCCAAGCCCTAAAAATATCAAAAATTAAGTTTGTTTAAGTTTTCTTTTAACAAAAAAAGTACGACTAAAAATAGATATATTAATACACGTTGTACTTTTAAAAAAGATTTACAAAACAAACACGCCCAAAACCCCCTACCAGAAACACAAAACACAAAAACTTACAAACAACATAAACACAACTAAAAAATAAACAAAATCTTTATTTTATTAAAAATAATATAATATAAAAAATAAAAAACAAAAAAAAGCCAAACAAATATATACACATACATATAAAAAAATACGTTAAATGTCATAAACATTAAAAAAACATAATTACTTAACACTAACACACAAAAACAAACTAAACAAAAATACAAAACAAAAAACCAACTATAAAATATATATATATATATATATATATATATATATATATATATATATATATATATATATATATATATATATATATATATATATATATATATATATATATATATATATATATATATATATATATATATATATATATATATATATATATATATATATATATATATATATATATATATATATATATATATATATATATATATATATATATATATATATATATATATATATATATATATATATATATATATATATATAAAACAAAACAAGTCCGCTGGCTGATCAGAGCATAAAAAAACTATGAAAAAAACACAACTGCAAACACACAAACGTACACTTAAAAAAGATTTATGAAACAAGGACTATGGTTTTTTTATATTTCTCGAAAGATCAACATGAGAAAAAATTTGTTCGTTGTGTGGGTCAAGCTCAAACATAATCAAAGGTTAGTTTCTTTTAAACAAAACAGTTAAACTCTCTATATTCAACTGCCAACCAATAAAACAGATCGATCAACAACCTTCAAAAAAAATTTAATGAAACATACCCGCCCGTTGAACGGGTTACGAAACTAGTATATATATATATATAGGGGTGAGATCTTTTGAAAACAACATCTCAAAAAAAACCTAGAAAACAAATATTGAGGGTACAATTTACAATTTACGAGACTTCCAGGAAACTAACCAAAATTATAATAAATGAGGGTCTAAATGTAAACACTGTAATAAATTAGCCATTATCTCGATCGTACGAATCAAACACACACACTCGCCCCAAAAAAACACACACGCTCAATATTTCAGTAAATACAGAAACTCGCGCGATTTGATCAGCAAAACATCACGAAATCAATATAATAATCATATTTTTCAACACATAATCTCACGATCTTCAGAACCCCCTTATTTTTCAACAGAAATAATGAAAAAAAATTGGAAATGGTAAGTTTTCTTGTATTTTTATTGATATTAATTATGTTTGTATCCATTTATAAATGTTATATTAACAATATATATTTTTTTCAAATTTTTTTTGTAGCAACTCGAATAAGCCTAAGAACATTGGAGGAATGGCATCAACAAGCAATTGATGATTCGGATATTGGTAAGTTTTTTATTTTTATTATTATTATTATTTTTATGTTTGTTTGATTTTGACTGTTATTTTTGTGATAATATATATTTTAATTTTATGTTTTATGTATAATATGTGATTATATTTTTTATTATGAAAAAAAATATATGATATTCTGATAAAAAAATATAGGGATTGTGTTTGTTAAAAATTAAGAAACCAAATTATGTTAAAAAAAATTAAGGAATCGTAATAATAAATATTAGGGGATCATATTATAATCTAAAATTTGGGCGTTTATTTTTTTGTATGTGTATACCATCACATAATATAAATAGGGCGTCGGTTAACGATAAATTTAGGTGACCGCACCTTGAATTAAAAACGATGTCGGTTAACAAAAAATTTAGGATATCGTAATGATGAGATAGTATGGAATCGTATCCCAAACTAAAATTTGCG
Source organism: Glebionis coronaria (assembly GCA_025667525.1). Lineage (NCBI taxonomy): Eukaryota > Viridiplantae > Streptophyta > Magnoliopsida > Asterales > Asteraceae > Glebionis > Glebionis coronaria. Next base: position 547,083,344 of record CM046878.1, on the reverse strand, counting down.
TTTGAGTATTGTATATGTGATAACTAGGATTTTACCTAATTAAAAAGATTCGTTTAAGTATGTCTAATCGAATTGATCTAAGCTCTCTATGTGACTCTATTGTTTTTGGTGGAACAAAGATGTGTCGTTGTAGTGTTTTAAAATTAAAATGTGCAAAACAATTAAAGTAAATGGTTTCTTAAAGTAAATCTAAGTCTAATTAAAATAAAGGTGCAAGTATTAAAAACGTGACTGAAATTAAAGGGCACTAAAGCAAATGACGTAAACTGAAATCTATCTAAGGCAAACTTAAAGTGCGACTAGAACTAAGGCAAGTCTAAAATAAAGCTAAGGCAAATAATCTTAAAGTGCAATTAAATAAAAGGCAGGAAAAATAAAGCTTGAAGATAAAAATCAAAGACAAAAGCTAATAAGAACCTGAATACAGCTCATTCGGAATAAACCTTCGTTTGGAACATTCACTCGTCCGGAATGTCACCTTTGGTTGAAATGATTCTTCTTCGCTTGGAATATTACCAAAATCCTTGATCCGGAACAAATTGATCTGAATATGTCACTTATCCAAAACAATCCTTCGTTCGGAACTTTACTGATTCGAAACTTGTAAAATTTGCCTTGATTCGGAAGTTTTTGGTCACCCTTGATTCGGAAGATTCCGAATGAAGCCCCTTGATTCGGAAGTTTCAGACTTCCGAATGAACCTTTCTTGAATCGGAACTTGCCCCTTGATCAGGAAGTTTATTCGGAACTTTTAAGTTCCGAATGAACAGCCTTGGTTCGGAACTTCGTTCGGAAGTTTCGTTCGGAAGTTCGTCCGGAACTTCGTTCGGAAGTTCGTTCGGAACTTTCGTTCGGAAGTTGTGTTGATCCGGAACTTTTGAGTTCCGAATGAGTCGCTTGATCCGGAACTTTTTAAGTTCCGAATGAAGGTCTTGAACCGGAACTTTTGAGTTCCAAATGAACAAATCCTTGACTCGGAAGTTCTCCTTCGTCCGGAACTTTGAATGTTCCGGAAGAAGAGTCTTGGCTCGGAACTTTTTACCTGGGAAGATCAGAAACAAGAACAACCTTTCCGAAGAACAAGGGATACATTAACAGCAGAATAATAACAAAGATTAATCAAAATAAACACAAACGATTTAACAAAACCATCAACGAATCAACAGTAACATAAACAAACAGTTAAAAACAAGAAATTTAACAACTTTAACCACAATAATCAACAATCACTTGGATCAAAATAAAAGCATGAACATGAACATAAACATAAACACATAAATCAAAGATTAAGAAAGGTAGATGAGAGATTGACAAGATAAAGTAAAGATTGACAAAGATTAAATGAAAACTTACTTGAAATTAAATGAATTTAAGGTGTAAGACAAGGTATTTAAATTTGACAAGAAATTAAATGACAAGGTATTTAAATGGTGGAAGAGCTAATTGTCACACTTAGCCAACAAGAAAGAAATGACTATCCTAATGACTATTTATAGGGGAGGATTAAGGAAGCTTCCTCCCCTCTTTCCTTTTCTCTTAATTGCAAGCTTAAGTCCCTCCTTTTATTAATCTTCATTAATTGCGTCATTAGTCCTTTTCTTCTAATCTTCTTTAAAATTGGACTTAAGGGACTTTTGGCTTCGGGATTTCTTCGAACTCGTCTTTAAATTCTTCAATAAAATAGACTTGAATTCTTCGGCTTTTGATAAACTTCCGTCTTTTGACTTTTTCTTCGATAAATCTTCAGAATTGGTCGTGGACTTCCGTTCTTTTTGCACTCTTGACTTCTTGACTTCGTCTTTCATCCTTTTCTTCAATAAAAGTCCATAAATGCCCGTGAATGTCCGTGTTTTCTCCACTTTTCACCTTTTCATCCTAAATCACAACAAAAACACAAACCACGCATAATTCCGACATTAAAGACATAAAATACACGTTTTGGTCCGGTTGTTATTGTAATTAAGTGGTAGAAAAGATGGGTGTTTACACACCTATCAAATCCCCTACACTTGACCATTGCAATGTCCTCATGCAATGCATTAGTTACAAAGCAAGATTACACTTTTCATCATAATCAATCCACGTTGGCCTTTATTAAAGAGATAGAAAATTAAAATCATACAAAATAAAGAAATCAAAAGCATACCTTGGGTTTTGGAAATGTCATGAATAATCATCATCCTCAAGTTTTCACTTTTTCCAAACCAAGCTTAAAAACGAGATCATTGTTATTATAAGTTAGTAGACTAACACGACTCATGTGGGCCAATTATTTACTTAGACTCCCTTATTCCTAGGGGTATCTCTTATATTTTATTGTTGTCTTGAATGATCACGAGGATGCATTGTTTGACTTATTTCGATAGTTATTTAGTCTGAAAATAAAGTGAACGATTTAATCAATAGTTAGCTAAAGGACCAAATCTTTTAAAACTGCTTCTCGGGACCTCATAAAGTTCATATATTGGCATAACTCGCTTCGCGATTTGAGACCTTTCTCGGACCGATATTTGGCAGCGACTTCATACTTTAAATCTTGAGAGACGCTCATGAAATAATGGTCTTCTCTTCATACAGGAATTTCTTCACTTGAAGTTTTGAGAGATTCATACTTGGACCACGACTTCTTCATTTTTCTCCAATCTTTATTTTGGACTTTGATATACAACGATCCGCCTCCTTTTATGACTTGGATCTATTTATCCTCATACCTTGTTAGGGTCTTTTCGGATACACTTCTCCATGACTTTTGGGGAGTTTTGTTTTACGTCGTGTGTCTCGATCCTTCATATTGATTTTCGATAAATGATTCTTCACATCACTTTGGATCTTTAGCAACAAAACATAGCCCTCATGCCTTGTTAGGGCCTTTTCGGACTCGCCAATCTTCGCGTCCCGCTTCAATAAGTTATGCCTTGGCTATGAACTCTAATCCATACCGAGCAACTTTTAAACGATCTGGGGCTAGAAGCTAAGTAACTTTTCAAATCGTACAACCTTATTTATTAGCAGATAAATTATTAACAAGCGATGGGAGAATAGGCTTATAATTAACTCACATAAATTCACGAAAGAATACCGAACTTATAATTGGCTCTATCATCTCTCGTTCTCCACAGTTTAAAATCTCAAGTAATGAGACTCGTGAATGCTTAGCCTATTAAATAAAAGTTTTGGGTTTTCGAGTCGCCTATAGGATCTTGCAAATTCTTAGACTTTTTCAAGTTTAGAAATCGCATTTTAAAGTTCCCTTGATAAACGACTCTCTAGGATCAATTATAGGAACTTGCGAAAAGTTCTTGTTCTTAACCCGTGAGAGTTAAGACTTTCGCGTTTTATAGCTCCCTATATAAAAGCCTAGCAAAACTTGACTTAAACACGTTAAGGATGCTAGCTAGAGTAAACTCGGATTGAGTCAAAAGATTCACAACGTTTGAAAATTAAAACCACTTATTAAACATTTATTCTAATGAGGAAAGAAAATAACTATACAAAGGGAAAAACTAATAGGCCCAAATAGATCAAAAATTTTGAAAAATGTCGAAAAATTGATTTTCCGGTTAAAATAAGGACAAATACAAGGAAAAGACCACTTAACTTCGATAGAAGTCCCCCCTACACTTAAGATAAACATTGTCCTTAATGTTTAAGCATGTGGGAGTAAACTCCCCTACACTTAGTACATTGTGCACGTTATTTAAATCTCGCTAAGGAAAAGACAACTAAAGAGATTCCTATTTTAATATTGAGAAAATATATAAAATAGTGAATCGAAAAGAGTTTAGGATATAACCGGGAAGAAGTAGAACACGGAATCACGGGTCGTCAAGAATCATCAAGAGTGGATCATTGAAGCTCGAATCCCTGATTAAGAAGTGAGGAGAGGAAATAGCAATCCAAAGGGTCCCCCCTACACTTATGATAAAGAAAGCTAAAAGATAGATGCATGGGTTGCCTCCCAAGAAGCGCTTGATTTTTGTTAACCGAGTCGTGAGCCTGACTCGACCTTGATCATCAACGGAAGAAGCATGAAACATATCCACCAGGATCAAAGACATAGTTTTCGTCCATCAATAAGCAAACGCTTAAGGCGAACAAGGCAAGCCAAATAAGAAGTGGCAAGGTTCCCTTAAGCAGCGATGGAGCACGGTGGAAGCAAGGGTGATGTGCAAGCATGTCTTCAAAATTTCCAAAGATTTTTCCTTTTATTTCATCAGGTGGATACTGAGATGGCTTAAAGACTTCAATACCGGGGTCGAACACCTTTTCCTTTAAGGGAAAATAGCACTTAGGCTCAGCCGAGTGTGAAGAAGATCCGCAAAGAAGCACAACCTCGTCCTCAGAAGGAGGACAAAGAGGTGTCAAATCATAAGTGCAACGGATTTCGGTGTCGACTGGTTTCTTCTCCTTTGACAAAATGCTCTTCAAATCCAAAGTAGGATCAAGACGATAATCTTCAAAGTCATAAGGAGGAGCATCACTCTCATGAGGGAAGTAAGTGTTGAGAAATTCAGAGAAATCTCCCTCAAATGAATAATCGTCCAAAGTAGGATCGAGTGATGATGGAGGATCTTCATCATGTGAAGAATCGCTCGATAGAGTATCAGCCTCATCAAAATCATCGAAAGTAGGCAGTTCGGGATACTTAGAAGTACAATCATCAAAATCATCCGAATCTGAGCTAGAATCATCATCATCATAAGCATCAAAGACCGGTGGAGAATCATAAATGGGAGAAACGTCCAAAGTGGAGTGAGAATCATCCATATTATCTTCAAAGAGTGGATTATCGATGGAAGAATCGAATAGAGGATTGTCATAGACGGTAAAGTCACCGAGCACATTAATCATATTCACTGATTCTCGACCTCCAAAGGATTTGTCTGTAGGCGTCCCCATTTTGAAATTTTGTGAGGCATTCCCGACTCTTAAGATTAACTCACCTTCGGCCACATCTACTAAAGCACGTCCGGATCTCAAAAATGGCCGACCAAGTATTAAAGGAATACGAGGGTCCATTTCATAATCAACTACGACAAAATCGACCGGGAAAGTAAATGCGCCAACTTGAATGAATACGTCTTCGGCTATACCAACAGGGTAAGCGAGAGTGCGATTAGCAAGTTCGAGAGTCATCTTTGTTGGAATGAGATCGGGTAATGATAGTGTTTTCCAAACACTCAAAGGCATCAGATTAATACTAGCCCCGAGATCAGCAAGGGCAGTAAATTCTTCAGTTTTGTTGAACACGCAAGGCAACACAAAACGACCGGGATCCCCTAGCTTTTCCGGAAGTTCTTTAAGAATAACTGCAGAGCAGTTTTCATTTAAGCGTGTGTTGGCGAGTTCAATCAGCTTCTCCTTCTTGTTAAGCAATTCCTTAAATGCTTTAACAAATTTGGGCATGTGGACAAGTGCTTCAAGAAAACTAATGCTGAAGCCCATTTGAGAAATCATATTGATATATTTTGTTATTTGAGAGTCCTCCTTTGTTAGATCATTGGTCTTGCCTATGCGAGAAGGGTATGGGATTCTGGGTTGATAGGGAGACGGTGAAGGTGTAGTTGGTGAAGGTTGTGATGTTGAAGGGTCCTTCCTAGAGACATCGTCACGACGAGGCGGAGACGGTAATGGTGCACTAATACTAGGTGTAGGAGGAGTAGGGATACATGGTGGTGGAGGAGGTGTAGATGATGGGGGTGGGATTGGTGGTCCTACGATGGTGACTCCACTATGATTAGTAATAGCACTCACATTAGCTCGCGGATTAGTGACGGTGTTTGAAGGTAGAGAACCCAAAGAAGAAGAAGGTTGAGCTTCGGGCAAGAAATAGCCAATAGAGTCTTTAATTCAGTCGTTTGAGTGATGAAGGAGGATTGAATATTATCACGAACCTCGGTTCTGATGTCATTACCTTGCTTCAGGATATCTCCTTTCAAATTGATTATTTGGCTCTGTAGATTCTTGATTTTCTCACCTTGAGTTCTCATGATGGCATCAACATCGGGATTAATGGGTGGGTGTTGTTGGGTGGGTGGTTGATAAGGGTTAGAAGCTCTTGGTGGGATTTGGTTGCTTCTATTATAGTTGCTGGCGGGGTTTTGGTTTTGAGGAGAAAAACCGGGTGAAAGGTAATTGTTGGATCGGTAACTCAGCAGATTTCTATCCCCTTGTTGTCTAGCTTGGTAATTTTCTGGTGAATAATTACCATAAGCTGCATACACATTTTCCGGATTTCCTTGTGTCGAAGGACAATCGGTGTATGAGTGAGGACCGCCACATGTTTCACAAGGATTAGCAACCGCTTTAACTTGTTGTTGTTGTTGGTTTGAAGCGAGAAGCGTAATACTTTTGCTCATTTCAGCCATCATGCGGGTGAGTTCGGTCATCTCAGGGTTTGCTGAGGTGGAGGAAACATTGACTCTCGGGTTGTTCCTAGAAGAAGCAGAGGAATCCCAGTTCTTATGATGAGTAGTCATGTTTTCAATTAACTCTCTACACTCCTCGGGTCTCCTTTTCATGAATGTGCCACCGGCGGCTGCATTTATCGTATCACGATCTCGAAAAGTCAAACCGTTGTAAAAAGTATCGATTAAGGTCACAGGGAGCATGTTGTGGTTTGGACATCTATCGATCAAGACATTATATCTCTCCCAAGCGTCAAAAAGAGATTCATCAGGGTCTTGCATGAAACCGCTGATCTGATTGCGAAGGCTTGTGACCATGGATGGTGGAAAGTAGCGCGACAAAAAGCGTTGAGTCATATCATCCCAAGTGTGAATAGAATTCTTCGGGAGACGATCAAACCATTTCTCGGCATGATGCGATAAAGTATGTGGGAAGAGTTGTAAGCGAAGAACATCCATGGTGGCACCAGGCAACTTCATGCTTTGGGTGATTGTAATGAACTTGTCGAGGTGTTTGTTGGCATCATCATCAGGCAATCCTCTAAATGGGTTTGTTTGTACTTGCTGAATCATGTGGTGCTTCAACGAAAACTCAGGAGCGTTGATTTGCATCGGCGCAATCGGTCCTCCTCGTCCAAACATTGTTGGTTGACAAAGTTCCTCCATGGTTCGAAGATCGGGCTGTGGAAGAGCATTGTTGTTATTATTATTATTGAGGTTCGGTGGAATGTTGTTGTTGTTAACACCTGCCATATCTAAATCTTCTTGAGGCTCGGGCTCTTGATAATTAGAAGATCTAGTACGCATACACCTGAAAATGTAAAAGAAAACAAAACCAAACACAAATACAATATACACAATAAAGATAAAATCTTTTTGGATTTTTGAAATTTTTAATTTTTATGGTTTTTTATCAATTTTTAATTTTTATGATTTTTTGAATTTTTTATGCAAGAAAAGTAACGTTCACAAGTGAGCGGATCCCAAAAAGCAACGTGTCTCTCACAGAAAACCGTCAATCTTAACGAAAAGAGCCGGCAGCGGCGCCATTTGATAACTAGGATTTTACCTAATTAAAAAGATTCGTTTAAGTATGTCTAATCGAATTGATCTAAGCTCTCTATGTGACTCTATTGTTTTTGGTGGAACAAAGATGTGTCGTTGTAGTGTTTTAAAATTAAAATGTGAAAAACAATTAAAGTAAATGGTCTCTTAAAGTAAATCTAAGTCTAATTAAAATAAAGGTGCAAGTATTAAAAACGTGACTGAAATTAAAGGGCACTAAAGCAAATGACGTAAACTGAAATCTATCTAAGGCAAACTTAAAGTGCGACTAGAACTAAGGCAAGTCTAAAATAAAGCTAAGGCAAATAATCTTAAAGTGCAATTAAATAAAAGGCAGGAAAAATAAAGCTTGAAGATAAAAATCAAAGACAAAAGCTAATAAGAACCTGAATACAGCTCATTCGGAATAAACCTTCGTTTGGAACAATCACTCGTCCGGAATGTCACCTTTGGTTGAAATGATTCTTCTTCGCTTGGAATATTACCAAAATCCTTGATCCGGAACAAATTGATCTGAATATGTCACTTATCCAAAACAATCATTCGTTCGGAACTTTACTGATTCGGAACTTGTAAAATTTGCCTTGATTCGGAAGTTTTTGGTCACCCTTGATTCGGAAGATTCCGAATGAAGCTTTCAGAAGTTTCAGACTTCCGAATGAACCTTTCTTGAATCGGAACTTGCCCCTTGATCCGGAAGTTTATTCGGAACTTTTAAGTTCCGAATGAACAACCTTGGTTCGGAACTTCGTTCGGAAGTTTCGTTCGGAAGTTCGTCCGGAACTTCGTTCGGAAGTTCGTTCGGAACTTTCGTTCGGAAGTTGTGTTGATCCGGAACTTTTGAGTTCCGAATGAGTCGCTTGATCCAGAACTTTTTAAGTTCCGAATGAAGGTCTTGACCTGGAACTTTTGAGTTCCAAATGAACAAATCCTAGACTCGGAAGTTCTCCTTCGTCCGGAACTTTGAATGTTCCGGATGAAGAGTCTTGGCTCGGAACTTTTTACCTGGGAAGATCATAAACAAGAACAACCTTTCCGAAGAACAAGGGATACAGTAACAACAGAATAATAACAAAGATTAATCAAAATAAACACAAACGATTTAACAAAACCATCAACGAATCAACAGTAACATAAACAAACAGTTAAAAACAAGAAATTTAACAACTTTAACCACAATAATCAACAATCATTTGGATCAAAATAAAAGCATGAACATGAACATAAACATAAACACATAAATCAAAGATTAAGAAAGGTAGATGAGAGATTGACAAGATAAAGTAAAGATTGACAAAGATTAAATGAAAACTTACTTGAAATTAAATGAATTTAAGGTGCAAGACAAGGTATTTAAATTTGACAAGAAATTAAATGACAAGGTATTTAAATGGTGGAAGAGCTAATTGTCACACTTAGCCAACAAGAAAGAAATGACTATCCTAATGACTATTTATAGGGGAGGATTAAGGAAGCTTCCTCCCCTCTTTCCTTTTCTCTTAATTGCAAGCTTAAGTCCCTCCTTTTATTAATCTTCATTAATTGCGTCATTAGTCATTTTCTTCTAATCTTCTTTAAACTTGGACTTAAGGGACTTTTGGCTTCGGGATTTCTTCGAACTCGTCTTTAAATTCTTCAATAAAATAGACTTGAATTCTTCGGCTTTTGATAAACTTCCGTCTTTTGACTTTTTCTTCGATAAATCTTCAGAATTGGTCGTGGACTTCCGTTCTTTTTGCACTCTTGACTTCTTGACTTCGTCTTTCATCCTTTTCTTCAATAAAAGTCCGTAAATGCCCGTGAATGTCCGTGTTTTCTCCACTTTTCACCTTTTCATCCTTAATCACAACAAAAACACAAACCACGCATAATTCCGACATAAAAGACATAAAATACACGTTTTGGTCCGGTTATTATTGTAATTAAGTGGTAGAAAAGATGGGTGTTTACACACCTATCAATATATATTGCATCACTTAATAGTCTAAATTGTTGAATCATTTCACACATATAAATAGGGCGTCAATTAACAAAAAAAATTTAGGGAACATCAGCATAGTTAGGAAGGGAAACCGGTTAACCTAAAATTTAGGGAATCGTAATGATAGAATATTAGGGAAAATCTAACATACTACATTTTTTTGGACATTTGATTATTGTATATGTATGGCATCGCATAATAGTCTAAATTAGGGATTCATAATGATGAGATATTAAGGAACTGTATCACAAGCTTGATATTAACAAAACTTAGGGAATCATAATGATAAAATATTATGGAATCAGTTAACATACTACATTTTTTGGGCATTTGATAATACTATGTGTATGGCATCATATAATATTATAAGTTATGGAATACGTTAAAACTTACAAATAGGGCTTCGGTTAACGAAAAAATCTGGGAATCGTAATGATAAAATATTAGGGAATCGTAATGATAAAATAATATGGAATCGTAATACATACTACATTTTTGGGCATTTGATAATAGTATGTGTATGGCATCGGATAATATTAAAAATTATGGAATCAGTTAAAACATACAAATATGGCGTCGTTTAACGAAAAAAATTAGGGAATCATAATTATAAAATAATAGGGAATCATAATACATACAATATTTTTGGTCATTAATAACTATATATGATAAAACGTGAGGATTACTATGTATGACAGAACTATAATCATATGTTTTGAAAACTTCGATATTTCGGTTTATTATGCATATATATATATATATATATATATATATATATATATATATATATATATATATATATATATATATATATATATATATATATATATATATATATATATATATATATATATATATATATATATATATATATATATATATATATATATATATATATATATATATATATATATATATATATATATATATATATATATATATATATATATATATATATATATATATATATATATATATATATATATATATATATATATATATATGTATATATATATATATATATATATATATATATATATATATATATATATATATATATATATATATATATATAGGTAAGAGTTATATATAGAACCAATTTAATGTGTAGAACTATGCAGAACTTTTAAAATGAATCTAAGTCTTTGGATAAACTTGATGAAAGGATGAGATTAAAAGTGCTAAATATGTAATTATACAAAAAATGAGGTATACTTTTTCAATCAAGCAAAAGTCTAAAAGGGCATCAATGGTATTACTAATTATAATTTTTTTTTATATTTTTTAGAAAATGATTAATCGGTTACCAGTACTTTATCTCTTTTTTCAACACATATATCATTTTTTCCTTCATAACCATAGCCTCCATATCAAGAACCATCAACACCATCGTTAGTTTTAAATGATTATCTTATCCATATATTAACATCATCAGATCTATGTCATCAAACCACTGCCATCTCCTCCACATACCGTCACATATTAGTCGGATCGCCATAAAGCAGCCACCATCTCAGAATCGACACATTCACATTTTGACACGCTCTTAACGATTACAACTATTTAAATATCATGAAGGCATGTTTTTTGGAAACCAAAACCTCGAATCGTTTCAATCTATTTTTTTACCCCGAGTGATTATGAGGATGATTTTTGATGGGTTTTGTTACCAGATCTTTAACGATCTTTTAAGATTTAAAAATAAAGCCGAGATCTGGTTGATTTCGTTTGGCCATTGAAATCAATGAAAAAAAGTCAAAAACATTAATGTGTTAATAAGAACTAGAGATTTGGTTTTGTTTAAATGTTTTTTTTATTTTTTACGAAAATAACGTTACTTATTTATTTTCATTTATGAGCAACTTGCTCTATAACATGATTTTGGTCAAACATATCAAGCTTGCAAGTTTGAAAAAGACTTTTTTTTTTTAATTTATATTGAATGATACGGGGGAGTATTTCGATTGATCACCATTCACCTTGGTTTTAATTTATCTTTTTGCTTTCATTAAAGTATGTCAAATAAGTTTAGATCAATTAATTATAGGTTTTATACGGGCAAATACTTCATATATTGATAAGTATTTGTTTTATTATGCAGCTTGTACCGTGTGTATTTATTTTTTGAAAGTGTGTTCTAATGGAATTGACGAGAAAGTGCCACTGTGGACATATATTATTGGAAGGATATTTATGTGTTTTAACGAACTGGATGAGAAAGTTAAGCGCGTACAGGTATGTTCTTACATGTATGTTTTTTGAAGGGTACATGTATGTTATTTGAATAGTGCACCCATGTTTTTAAGGGTACATGTATGTTTTTTGAAGAATGCATCCATGTTTCGGATGTAGCGTATATTTTTGAACCCGTGTACTAATGTTATAGCGACTTTGATAGTTATTTTATTTTATTTTATAATATATAATGTAGATGTGAATTAAGTTTAATATAGTGGTTTATTTGAATTATTGGTTACGCATTTTTTTGTTTCAGTTAGGATGGCTTAGCTATAGAAAAGACAACATGGGATGAAAATGACGAGGATGATTAGACACTTTTGTTTTTGGAAGCGCACACATATATTCTCCAAGACGTGCATAGATGTTTTCAGAAGTCGTGTACCTATGTTATAGAGAATTTGATAATACTTCTGTTATTTTTGTTTGTATTTTCGTTTGATATTAAATTTTGTATATGATATTAATGTTATGATTTTGTAATAAATTTAGTCATCATATGTATAACACTTATCATATATATAACACTTACGTTTTTTGTCTTAAAATTTGAAGTTTAATATTTACTAGAAACATACATGTACACTGCTGTAGAATCACATTTTGAAGGAAAAAACAATTTATGTTTTCACGAACTGAATTATGACTAAAAGCGTTTTCAAATTAAATAAATAATAATTTTTATTTAAAAAGTTTAATTCCGAAAAATATTTAATTTAGAAACTGATTTTTGATTTAAAAAATAGAAAAATAAAGTAAAAATGTAGTTGACTAATATACCCTTTTTAATAAAATAAAAACATTTAATATTACTAAATTTTGATTGGTTGAAAAGAGTTCTGCAGAGTTCTACACTTAAAATGAGTTCTGCATATAACTCACCCCTATATATATATATATATATATATATATATATATATATATATATATATATATATATATATATATATATATATATAGAGAGAGAGAGAGAGAGAGAGAGAGAGAGAGAGAGAGTTGGGGTAAAATAAAATAATTCTTATAATAGAGTAAATAAAATAGAATGGATGGATGTGGGAGTGACATGTGTCACAAGATTATCACACATCACTTTTCCATATCATCTCCTTAATAAAAAAATTTTAAAAAATAATTTTTTTTCAAAAATATTTTTTTTCAAAAATATTTTTTTTCGAAAATATTTTTTTTCAAATTTTTTTTTTCGAAATTTAAAAAAAAAATATATTTTTTCATAATTTTTTTTCGAAATTTTTTTAGCAAAATTTTTTTTTCGAAATATTTTTTTTTTGAAATTTTTTTCGAAATTAAAAAAAAAATTTTGAATTTTTTTTTTCAAATTTTTTTTTTAAAACTATTATGGAAAAAAATATAGAGCATCACGGTTACATAATTTAGTGCATCACGAATAAGACACTAATTTATTACCTTTATGCACCATATTTATACTTTTGATGCACTGAAATTTGGAGTGTGATGCACTATAACAATTCAATAAAAATTCAGCACATCACAGTTATACGTTTTAGAGCATCATGTTTATAAGTTAATGCATCACGGTTTTAAGTTATTGCATCATAATTCCTTCACAAAACTTATAACTATGGTGTAATTCTCATATATATGATGCAAGACATTTAAAACTACGATGTGTCAAATTATAACTATCATGCACAAAAAATACATGTGATTACTAATAATATAACATTGACTTTCTATATGCATAACTATGATGCAATAAGTAAAAATCATTATATTTTTAAGTTTTGTGCATCACGAATGATGGAGTAATTTATAACATTAATGCATCATAATTATAACAATTATACATTATAAGTAAATGCATTATAGTTATCCGTTAGAGAATACAAATATATCATTAGTATCACTTTTATTTTTGGTGCAATATAATAATTGTGTATCGCATTATAATTATAAGTTTTGTGCATCACGAGTGATGTAGTAATTTATAATTTTAATGCATCATAATTATGACATTGATACATTATAAGTAACTGCATTATATTTTTCCGTTGGAGAATAAAAATTCTATCACTAGTCATCACTTGTATTATTAGTGTATTAATGTAATAGTTTACCGTATTGTAGTTATAATTTTTGTGCATCATATATAAAACATTGGTGAATGCACTATAATGTAGTAATTAAAATTGTAATGCATTAATTTATAATCATGATGCACTAAACATGTAACTGTAATGCAGTAAAAAAATTATGAAAAAAACATTTCCGAAATTTTTGTTTTTCCAAAAAAATTATTCGAAAAAAGTATTTTGAAAAAAAAAATTACGAAATTTTTTTTTCGAAATTAACTTTGATGCAGTAAAACATGTAACTGTGATTCAGTAAAAAAATTTGAAAAAAATATCGGAAAAAATATTTATGAAAAAAAATTTTGAAAAAAAAAATTCGAAAAAAAAAATTTCGAAATTTTTTTTTTCGAATTTTTTTTTTTAAATTTCAGAAAAAAATTTAACGAAATTTTTTTCGAAATTCATTTTCAAAAAAATTCAATTTATTTTGAAGTAAATGACATGATATGGCAATATGATGTGGAATAATGATTTGAATATATATATATATATATATATATATATATATATATATATATAGTGTAACTTTCTTTTCAGAACAATATGATGTGGAATAATGATTTGAATATATATATATATATATATATATATATATATATATATATATATATATATATATATATATATATATATATATATATATATATATATATATATATATATATATATATATATATATATATAGTGTAACTTTCTTTTCAGAACAATTTTTAGTGTCAGAACTGTCAGAACCCATTTTCATCCATTGGATTAGTAGATCAAGGGTTAAAATGACATGTGCCATAAATGTAATAAAATAAAACATTAAGTTAGATTTTGAAAATGATGTAAGGGTATTTTAGGATATACGTACAAATTATCTCATTTTAATTGTTGTTAATGGATTAAATATAAGAATCAGTTGCAAAAGTAAATATTCCGTAAACAATAAAGTCGCCTCTCTTCCAAAACCCTAGCCGCCCATCTCTATCTTTTTCACTTCGCATGGTTTGTTTCACCATCTCCATATAAGACCATTTTTTTCATAACAAGCTTCACCATCTCTTTATAGTTATGTTGAATCATAATTAAAAGGAGAAACCTGTGTCTACCGGTGGGTTCAATATTTTTTATCAATCGGGTAACTATTTTATCGGATCTCATGTTTTTATTTCCGATCTGATTTGACATCGAAATCATAACCAGTGGTGGCTGGTTTTTCGGCGCCCAAAATATTGTTGGGTATTGATCTTAGATTCTCGAGGTCGGGTGTTATGGTTAAAGTTTCATTCGTGTGATTAGTCATCACTACATCCCTCAATGAATGACTACCGTGGCATTTCCTTGTTCATGTCTTTTAGTTTCTGATGTTATTACAGGTAAAGTCATGCTCTTTAAATATTAAATAACAAAGATAAAGGCAACTATAAACTTACGTTATGAAACCAAGTGGGCTGCTGGTCAATTTGACTAACAAATGATATAAAACATTCGTAAAAGGTTAATAAGATGTTACATGCTTTTATCTTGTTTTAGTTTTTATATTTACTTTCAATAGGACCATACATATTTGAGAGCGTGTATCTTGTTTTATTTATGCAAACATGTATGTTTTTTTAATAATACATGAATGTTATTTACCAGATTTTAGATTTATAGTAATTACAAGGTATCTTGAAATCTTATTGTGAGCTTGAACTCTGGCACTATATTTATTTTTAAATAAACATGCATGTTTTTTTAAATAAACATGCATGTTTTTTTAAATAAACATGCATGTTTTTTATATAAACATGCATGTTTTTTTTATATAAAACATGTATGTTTTTTTACTAATAATTGTATGTTTTTTTAAATAAACCTAAGCTAAATAAACATGTATGTTTTTTACAAATACATACATGTTTTTGTGATAATACATGCATGTTATTTACTATTTTTTATAAAATAAGTGGTATATTAAGTTGTCGTAATATATTGGTAGTCTTTTGTTTTTTAAACTCATCTAATCCTAATCATTTTGCCTTTTAGGAAGCTCAAACTACAAAGGTTCCTTGAAGACCTGCAAATATTATCTTTGAAGGCCTTCACATATGTCCAATAACACGCATGTTTTTTTGAAGACGTGCACATAGGCGTGCACATATGTTCTTTGAAAGCGTGTACATTTATATTTTAATTGTATTTAATCAATATCAAGTTTTGTGTATAATGTTTATGTACTTGGTTTGGCATAATTCAAAAAGTTGTATTTAATTGTATTTCAATTGATATTAAATTTTATGTGGGTGTATTTTTGTTTGTTAAAAACTTACATTATCTTAAAAAAAACACGTATGTATCTTACTAATTGAAAAATACGTATGAATTTTAAAAAAATTCTTAAAAACATACATGCATTTAACATATTGAAAGGAAGAAAAAGTAAATATTTTTTAATTTTGAAAATTTAATAAAATTGTCTTTTACAAGTGAAACTAAAAAAATTTTAAAAAATAATAATCCAAAAATTAATAATTTTAAAAAAGAATTTTAATAAAATTTATTAAATACAGTCATTTTACAAATATACCCTTTTAGATTAAACAAAAATCTTTAATATTTACTAAATTATGATTGGTTTAAAAAGGTTCTGACAGTTCTGACATTAAAAATGGTTCTGAAAAGAAAGTGACCCTATATATATATATATATAGGGAAGTGTTAACGTGGTATACACCCTTAAAATAGGTTACGGTAAGCACACTTGTGTACCGTTGGATCAACTATTATAAATGAGATTAGATTCTATTTAAATAGTTAATTAATAATGGCATGTTTGTAAATAAACTAAACATTATGGCATTTTCTTGACATTTAATTGTACGGTGGTACGATGCATGATTTTCGATGTAAAAAAAATGGATTGTTTCCATAGTTAAATTAGTGAGATCATGGCATGCATGATTTTCGGTTTCATAAACAATTAATAAAGAAACAAAGTTATAATTTGTTAAAAAACGAACTCATATAGTATGCATGGATCTTATGGCACAATGAATATTTTCTCTTTGCTTTTTTACATATTTCTTATTGATACCTGATAGAATTTTTTTTAATCATTTTTAAGATAATATTTTTTTTCCTTGGATACATGTGGTACACACTAAAAAAATAATTTATACAGTGACTAAAAATAAATGATGCATTAGCTATTAAGTGATACAAGTTCTTGTATTCTTTATTTTCAAAATGTTTTTCTACTCATATTAGAAATTGATACATAGACATTGGTTACCAAATGATACAACTTACAGTATTCTTCATTTTATAAATATTTTTTTACGTGGTACATAATTTGTTCTTTGGCGATCTTGTGATGCACCGTCATTACGGTAGCAAAAAAGTTGTTCTACTATCACTTCGACGCATGAGATTTAACAACAATTATGACATATATTTTACTTCCCGTAAAAGAACTCAAAACAAAGTTAAATTGAAGATATCAATTTTGAAGATAGTTGCACAAATAAAAACCAAGGCGACCCTGGTGATATATCTTTAAAAATGTAAACGTTGTTTTGGTGGTCCGTAAACGTAGCCATTCAGAAGACTCGAAGGAGAAGATCATAACCCCAAAAGAAATTAAATTGAATAATACACATGGCATCCATGATACACATACCTATGACGACGGTGATTGTTGCAACACACAACGCCAACATCCGCTCTTTGAATGGATCAATTCAAATCTATCGCTGACAACTAATAGGGCAGCGGTGGCTCGTGTTGAGATACACTCTAGTTTCGTTAAACAATATGTAACACCATAAATCTTAGATCAGAACATTGAAACCGAAAAAAAGAACATTACTAAACAAAACTCTACTGATACATTAAACAATATTATCATGATACAAATGGGCTAGTGCAAAGTGCTTCTGATGATACACGCATGCATGTAGACACTAGTTTCACGTACCGTAAAATTTGGATAAAAGCCCATATCTGATGATACACATATTTATAACACCATTTGTACTCGACACCTCATCGAAAAATTGAATGAAAACGTATGATCTATGAAACACCATGTATCAAAGTTTGACGTTTGACGTTTGACCACACACGTAATAATCAATTCAGCCTTACTTGCATGGTTGCATACAAAAAAGAGAAATGGATATTATATGAGAACATCTTGTTCAAAGTAACTTTCATGTATATTTAAAAAAACTAAAAAACATATATGTAGATATGCAACTAGACATTTCCAACATGAAAAATGACTTTTTGTTCACTAAATTGCTGAAATACGAAGTAGGATAAGCCATTTGATAAATCAATTTTTTTCGTTAAATATGTGTTACTTTTGATTATCGTAGCAATACGACTCGAAAAACTTGATTTTTTTTTATTTTTTTCAGAACGGCAATTTTTTTTGAACCCACAACCTTGAGGTTAGAGGGCAACTCACATACCGCTAGACCAAGAGGCCTTTGGTACTCGAAAACTTGAATTTAAACTTTATCGCTACATGCCTGCACGAATTTTGGTCATCGAAAGTCGGAAACATTGATAAAAAAACTATAAACGCTATAATATGGAGTATGGACGAATGATATATGATAACTAATTTTCCAATAATACAATAACATAAAATAATACAACACGTGTAGACAAAAATTACAATTCTTGTGCAAATAGTATTATCATCAAAATATGCTAACAATACTATGTAACCAAATTCTAGTTAAGTCCATTTTCTGTAACCAAATAAACTTACTGATATAATACTACTTGCTTGTTTCATAAATGCTAGTAAAGTCTTGCTACACAAAAACACATAGCTTTTAGAAATTATGTAGGCACCGTTAGGCCTAGGAACAACTAAAGGATATACACAATGGAAGGCCAACGCCTTCCGATCAATTGAAGACAATGACATTTCGATTAAAGATATGTATCAAATTGTTTTTTTCTGTTTGTGCTATTTGATTTATTGGTAAATTGGTTATACGAAATAAATTTAATTCGTAAAAGTGTAGGAACTAGAGCCATGGTATCAGCTAAAATCAAAGGGTGGATAGATTTAGAGGGCTAGTAGACATGAACAAAAGGGTGTTAATTTATTAATGCTATTCTTTGTTGTTCAACTTATTAGATTGAAATGACACTGTTAAAAAAAACGACACTGGAAGAAAGAGTTAAAAAGATCGTGTATTTCATTGGGATTTAAGTAGGGTACATTGTTTAAAGATACGTATTTGGAAATTTTCTAGATTTATAATAGTGATAAGTCCTAGATCTCAGATGGAGAATTAGAGATGATGAGAATGATGTGTGTTACGGAATATTTGTTTGCATAAATTAAAGCTAATAATAAAAAAAAAGTTAAAATGCCCACTATACCCTTTTAATTTGTTTAGCATTAAAATTTATCTTTTAATTAAAAGTGCCACTTGTCAGATGCTGATTGGTACTCATTATAACTTATTTTAAGGTGTAACACACATGAACGCAAATATATATATATATATATATATATATATATATATATATATATATATATATATATATATATATATATATATAGAATTTGGATCATATGAGAACTTTTTAAAGTTGTAAAAATGAGAACCAACCAAAATCTCACAAATGACACTCTATTTGAAACAATTTTAACACATGATCAAGTAAAAACATAATTTTTAAAGATTCGATGGGATTTCTTTTGAAAATTGGCTAAATCTAAGTGATACATTTTGATTCGAGGTGTGATACGTATCATATTTTGGTATTGTGTATCATCTTATTTGGTGGTGGTTGTGTATCAAATGTACCATTTTATGTATAAGATATTATCTTTTTAAGATTGTGATGTTTGTGTATCACATTTTTAATTGTGTATCAGTAATATGTTACACACTAAGTCGTTGTTTATTAGTTGGTATAATGTTAAGTTGTATAAATAATGTATATTTTGGTGTATTATTGCTAAAATGGTAATGTATCATTGTTTTAGTGGTGTTTTAGAATAGTTCTCATTTTTACAACTTTAAAAAATCTCTCACATTAACCTCCCTCTATATATATATATATATATATATATATATATATATATATATATATATATATATATATATATATATATATATACTAGTTTCATAACCCGCCCAATGGGCGGGTTCGTTTCGTAAACCTTTTTTTAGAGAGCGTTGCTCGATATGTTATATTGGTTGGTAGTTTGACAAACTGGGTTTAGCTATTTTTGTTGAAAAGAAATTAATCTTTGATTACGTTTGAGGTTGGCCCACCTACCAAACGGGTTATGTCCCATGCTAATTTTATTATGTACATAAATAAACGGACGCGTGTTTATTTGTATATATTATAAAAAGCATTTGGGGATATGTTATATTTAACGGCAGTTGGTATATTGGGTGGTAAATAATTTATATCTTTAATATATGGAAGTTTTTATGGTTTTTATGGTTTTTATATATAACTTTTGTTAATTATTAAAAATATGAAGAATTTATTTTTAGAAAACCAGGTTAACCCGGGTTGACCCGATTCGACTCGGACCCGTTGACTCGACCAGGCCAATTAAAAAACTGGGTATCGAAAGTACATAAAATTTGCATTATTAAAGTAAAAATCAAATAGTCATTGGTTAACAAAATCTATAAACCATAAACCCCTCATCATGTACAGGAGACAAGTAGAAGTAGCAATATATAGAACCGACCATAATATAATAAGAAACTACAATTTCAAAATCAGAACTTCACTCCACTACGTCAAGCAAATAAACTCATTCAATATGTTTGACAATATAGTTTGGAAAAACATTGAAAGAAATATCTTTAGGATGAATATAAAAATCACAAACAATCCTTGTCAACCAAACTGTATGATCAAACTTATCTCGCCTCTTTTTAACCAATTCCAAAAGCATCGTCACAAGCTCGCCACAAAACGGTACACCATAAACAAATGTCGTTAACAATCACAATATCCTCATTTGTAGACGAATGACTCGCAAATCCTTGTATCACTGCATCCTATGTGGAGTTGTATACATTTTTTATGTTCTATTTTTTTATGAGACATGACAATACTCTTAAAAGAGAGTAGGTGCATTCAGGATCCATGACATAGTAAACTGCCTTTTCACTCGTTAAAGCAAGTTTGATGCTTTAAGTTGTACATTGAGTGCCAGTTATGCATAAGCACAAACAAACTCCGTGTCTGATAGCATAGAAGCTATACTTAAGAAGGATGATTAACATATTTAAGTTCCATAAGATTACATCAAGGGTTATTGATTCGCTATCCTGCCAGTACGTGGATTTCTTAACTTCTCGCGAGCCGAATCCTTCTTCCATGTTGTATATGACTTTATTAAATGGTCATTACGTGTAAGGGGCTGCAAGCAATGGTATCTCTAATTCAAACGTGATATGACATGGAGCTTTATCTGACGTTTCAAGGCATTGGGTCCTACAAAAGAGTGTGATCATCTCTGACCCTGTTCATGGTACACCCAAACACATAAGAGTTCCACAATCATAAATAATACAAATGTAATAAAATAAATAAAAAAGATTTCGCATACCTCATTTTCAATAACCGCAATCTGCTTGCCGTGATCAACTGTCAATATATGATTCAATAAAGTTGCATGTCATCCAAATAACAATAAATGATCCGAAACAAGTATTTTTTGTCTTTTAAATTCACTCAGGGATGTTAGTTTAAGCTTATTTATGGGCTTATGAGCGTGTGTAAAATCACCAATTTTTACTTTCACATTATACACCAAAAAATAATCCCATTTTATTTAAGAGAATGAAAAAAAATTAGTTATTGGTTATGATTTATAGGGTTAGAGGAGAGTACTTACAAGCTTGATGTATGCTTTAATGAACCAAGTCTCTAGACTGTCCATGTATCTACTGTTCCTCACGTGTAGCCAACTTTGATACCAGATCATGTTCGTTGCTTTTGGAGGCTGCGTCGTCTTCCAAACGTATCCACCTGGATTCATGTTTTTTTTTGTTTTGCTTTTATCTTAGTTCAACTTCCTGGTATTTTGTGAGACACTTATCAAATAGTGATTGGTCGGCACCTGAAAAGATTTCCCTAACGTTCAAGGTTAAGCTTTGAACAGCCTTGTTCCAGTGCACTCGTGTGTTCTTCTCTAAAGCGGGAAGATTAATGGAAGGATCACACTATCGTTTTGAGTTATCAGATTCCTTATGATCATTATTCCGTACGAATAAAGCATGTTCAGCAATCTACAAACAGTCAAAATATAAAAGCTATTGTATGAACAACACCCAAATTCGCTCCTTCCACGTCTAATGGAGTCATGATTGGAGGGTATTGATGAATGAAGAACATAAGCAGCCACACCTTCAACAACCACCTGAAGTTCTTGCTTAATCATCTTCTCTGATGAACTTGCAAACATGGGTTAACAATATGCAACCTCAGAGAGGAAATAACCGAAGAGGTGCTTACCTGTTGTACATAATGCAACCCCGTTTGCTAATCTTCCAATGCCTCTACCGATGAGCCCATTTGAAAACAATGTCATGTACCTGGTGAGGTTTTACAAAAATTGGTATTAGTTTTTATGATTATCCATTAAGATTAAAACATTTTCTATTAATAGTAGGTTTCTTATTTGTGTGAGTAAGAATAACTGTTTTATGATCATATAGTTTCCTTAAGCTATGTGTCAACCCAACAACAATTAACATATTTAATTTTGTGTCTTGCTGCAGCATATGTGTCCCAAATAACCTATATATATCCTTTCTAGATAATCAAGAAAGTTGAAGAATAGCATATATTCAAGGTTACCTAAAGGAGAGTCCAGTAATATCCATGATTGACAATATTCTTTATATAATAACTTTCTCTAATAATGTGTTTAGAACAACTTGTAGTTTCAGTCACTTGCCAGACATAACATCATTGGACATGGGGTAGACATAATCTTGCAACTGAGAATGATCAGGAGATGATATCAAGCTCATAAAAACTAAAGCGATTACATAGTCTCCTGCATTGTTTTAATTAAAACAGAAAATAGCTAGGTAATACTTAAAGAAAGACAGTGATACTATACATTGAGAAAGCAAAAAGAAAAAAAAGTAAGGGTGCCATCATTTTACCTAATAACTTTGGACCATAAGCATGAACTTGAGTATCTTACCCGTCTTAAGTGATAAGCGATAAGTCATTAATTATAATTGTATAGGAAAAACATCGACCATGACTAAATTTGAATGGCAGAAATATTGCACAAGGGTGTACACTTTGAGTATGATCATTTAACCATCCTTCATTGACATCATTACCTTGGTGATTCCAGAAAACGTTTCCTCGCTGAATTTAAGAGACATGTCAAACACTCCAAAAACCAGCTTGAGCTACAAGGTTCTTGAATTTTTTGCTTGATTATTTTGGACATTGTTCACCTGCATCAATCAATCAACCAAAAACTTAATCAAATAGAAATTCAGGTGAGCTTTTTCATATACATGATAATAAAAACTTAGGTGAAACTTCGGTGAGGCTTTCAATAACTTATCAGATGTTATTTTCTTGATAATATCGTCTAAATATACTTTACAAAAATGCTCCATGTTCTTCATTTGACAATCTGAATTATTTTCTTCGCTCAGTTAGTATGCTTACTTACCAATGGGTTGTCTGATTATGTAAAGAAATTAACAGGACAGAGCAGTTAAATTTAAATAAAAGTTAGTTACACAAATACACATTTTGGCGTTAACATTTCTTGATCCATTGCGCAACCTGTCCATATTAATGTATACACTTCTATTCATACATGTACCCATCTTGTTTGACTGAGCGGGTAGTAATTTTTGCTGCATCGCCATCGTCAAAGTTTCTTCCAATGAGTCACCGACCCTACATTTGCAGATGATAGACTTCCACCTGGTACTGACTCGTTGTAGGTTGTGTTCGAGGAGAGAATGGATTTTGTTGTAAGCTGGTACTGACTCGTTGTAGGCTGGTAATGCCCGTTGCAAAAAAAACATAACATAACATATTTTTTAAAAGAACATAACATAACATAACATATTTTTTGTTGTAGATCGCTTTATGTAGAAAAAAAAGAACATAAAATATATTTTAAAATATTCAAATTTCGACTTAACGTCGTAAGTCCTCTGATCATTCAAGCATCTAGCCGACTGAGCGTGTACTTGGATTGCTGCATAAAACTGAGTTTCATCAACAACAGTGGGTAAAAAATGATGAATTGCATAACAGTGGGTGTGCATTGCAGTCATCTTTATCATAAACCATTTTTATATATGGACATTAACAAACGTAATACACTTATAAAACATAATTGACATCAGAAAGAATGGACCCATGATGTTGGTTAATCTAATGTATACTTTAACCTTTGTAGTCAACTTATCCAAAGCTGAATGTGTTTATGTCATCAAAGTGGTTTACCCGGTTGTGCCTATGGACAAACCAGGTAGATTAGTAAACTAAAAGGTCGGGAACCATACTTACCCAATATTAAGCAAGCGATGTTGACTGGGATTATAGGTGAAAGAATCTCTTCAAGAAAACGGTGATACCATATATTGAATAATCCTACTTTTCATTCCTTCAAAATTGATGTCGAACATTGAATAAGTAAATTTTGTGCCTCAAAACTGAGAGTTATACAATTTATTCATATAACCTAGGAACAAATAATAGTAGTAATAATGTAGTATAGTATATTTGGCCTATGTATTGGCATTATTAACTCAGATTAGATAGACAACAAAAGATGAACGAAACACAAAAAGAACCTGCATAGTACATTTGAAGATTGTTCATATGGGGTCGTATCGTCAATATACCGTCAATATACCGTCAATATACCGAAACCATCAGCAGCTTTAGAAACTTGGAGATATAAGACGTAGGGTATATGTTATTTAGGAAGTATATTCTGTTAAAGATATTAAAGATATGGATTTTAATAAGGTTGATATCATTAAAAAGCAAGAACGGACCTGAATGTCTTATTCATACCATTCGTGCTCTTACATATATGTTATTTACGTTCTTTGACGTTGGGCTGAATGAGGTTTTCCTGCTAAATCAGTTTTGCTAGAAGAGAAAGTAGCATGTTCCTCAACTGTTAGCTGGTCAAGAGGTTTTGCTACAACCCTCAAGATGTAAATTTGGAGGGGATAACAAATTTTTTGTTATTTTGAGCTGTCAAAGCGAAAGTATTATGGCCACATAGGCGGACCAGAGGGTTTGCATCTGTTAAACATAATCAGTAGACGGAAACTAAAGTCTACAAACGTATTCATATCATAACTTTATGTTGTTTATTCAAAAAAACATCCTCCAAGGGGTTGTTTTTGATTACTTATTGAAACTACTTGTCTACTTATCAGCTTATTGCTTTAAGCAGTTTGCTAAAGTTATGTAACTAATAAGAGGGAGAATAAGAAAAACAATGAACAGTTGATCAAGAAGAATATTGTAATCCCATATTACCTGAGAAACTTTCCAAGATACTCTAGCCAATGATCTGAACGTAGATTGTCATAAGGGGTACCACCTCTGTCTTTACGTTTTGTTTCCCTGCACTCAACCTCACACGAATGCAATTTGATGAAGCGTCAAGTCTATCTACTATATCGGTAACCAAGAATATTATGTACCATTTCCTGCACATATTAACCATGTGAGTTGGTTTTTGTTGAGTTGGTTCTGAATGGTTTCATGCTTGCCACTAAAAACATGACATTAAAAACCTATCCAACAAAATTACATCAAAAACAATAAAAACTATAAGTATTATAATAATCAAAGCATAGAATTACATGTCCAACATGATTGAGGAAACATAATAGTCAGAGAGAAAAGAGAGTCGGGTTTTTTTGGTGTATTTAGGGTTTAGAGTCGAACCATTAGGCTTTGGTGAAGGATGAATGAGAAAGAGTCGTATATTTTCTTACTATATTAAATCCAAATTTTATTTTCTTACTATATTAAATCCGAATTTTATTTTCTTACTATATTAAATCTGAATTTTTTTTACAAAAAATAGGATTTTTTTTTTTGAGTAGCCAATGAGATAATGCCACATAGGATATGACATGGCGCTATTTTAATTTTCTATGTCAAACTTAGCCCCATATATATATATATTATAGATATAGGGATGAGTTCTAGAGAAAACCTCATCTCAATAGAAAACCTAGAAAACTAAGTTAGATGGTATATTTTGTAAACATTCAAACATTAGGGTAAACTTTAAAAAAGAACTTTATTCAGTTATATAATTAATATAAACTTTTAATATTTAAAAAATAAAAGAAAATCGATTTTTTTCCAAAAAATTGAGATTTTATTTCAAACAAATATTTTTTAAAAGAAAATTTTCAAAAATATTTTTTTCAAAATCTTTTTTTTAAAAAAAATTTCAAATTTTTTTTTAAATTATTTTTTCCCAAAAAAAATTTTCAAGTTTTTTTTCAAAATTTTTTTTTCAAAAAAGAATTTCAACAAATTCTTTGAAAATTTGAAAAGATAATTGATATTTTTTAAAAAACATTGAAAAAGAAATTCGAAAATTTTAAAAAAGTTCAGAAATTTGAAAAAAAATCGAAATTTGATAATAGTTCGATAATATTTAAAAAGGATTGAAATTTATATAAAAAAGTTTGGAATATTTTTTTAAAAATTCGAAAATTTGAAAAAAGTTCGAAAATTCTAAAAAAGTTCGAAAATTTTAAAAAAATCAATATTTGAACAAAGATTCGATTTTTTAATTTGACAAGGAAGATCGAAAACTTGAAAAAAAGTTCGAAAATTATAAAAAAAAGGTAGAAAATTTGAAAAAAATTATAATATTTTAAAATAAATCGATACTTTTGAAAATTTGAAAACAAATATTGAAAATGTGAACAAAAAATCAAAAAATGTGAAATGGAATTTGATTAATTTTTATAATTTAATTTTCTCGAGGGATGCACTATAATATTGTATTAGGGCATCAATTTATTTATTACCTACGACATTCTTAATTTGGGTATTACTAATTATGGCATCTATGTGTATATTTAGGGCATCTATTTAAAGCAAATTAAGGAATAATTGTATATGTTTAGGGAATCTATTTTTATGGTAACGTGTAATCATAATCAGTTGTTAATTATTGTTATAAGGGCATCTATTAGTATGATTAGTGTATCACTCGAATCGTTACAAAGTTTGTTTATATAATCATGCATCCAAAATATGTCATATGACTTCTTTTAGTATGACAATAGTACCAGGTTAAGTTAGGGCATCTACTTGTTTTGTTTAGTTCATCTATTTGTAGGAACATTAAGGCATCACTGTGTATGTTTAGGGCATCTATTTATATGTTTAAGGTAACATGTTGAAATGTGTATAATGCAAGTTCGTTTTCTCAGTTCTTAACTAATAGAAAGTCCAATCAATATCAAATTTATAATTGTTTTTGGTTGTTCAAGCTTGCTTGGTAATCTATTGCTAATTCAAACAAAATTATCTACAAATGAAAAATATAAACCTACTTATACGTAAAACAAATTGCAAATTCCAAATTTTATTCAAGTAAAATATAAAAATGCAAAATTTAAAACTATAAGGACTGAAAATGTAATTTCTATGAAATGAAAATGCTTGAAATGTAAATTCTAAAAGTTATAAGGACTAAAAATGTAAGACAGTTAACTATAAGGACTAAACTTGTAAAAACTTTAACAAACTAACCAAATTTCAACAAACTAACAAACTTTAACAACTGAAATTAACAACTTTGCAAAGTAAAGGACTGAATTAAGCAAAATCCAGAAAATTAGGAAGTTTAGCTAGGTTTAGTAACTGATTAGAATTCTAGGGACTAAAGTGCAATTAACCAATCTTTTAACTAAAAAACGGGCAACAAGAAAGATTAAGCTCGTTTGAGCTTAATACTCAACCAAATAAGCTGAAACAACTTGCAAAACTCTTAAAATTCAATTATAGCTACGTGTGTTCAAGGAAATAAGCTAAAAATCCAAAATAAGCAATTGAGTGCTTATTAATAAGCACAAAATAAGCTACATCTTATTTCAATCAGTCACAACCTGATTTTTGTGACAATTCTGATTAAGCACTTGATTACAAGAACGGGAAATCAAATTAGAGCCATTTTCATCCAGTAATGAAGAAGAAATTTGAAATAAGCTCTTTTTAGCTTATGTTGACCAAACGTTGACCGATTTTTGTGAAAAAGCTCAAAATTTCAAAAACTCATATTCAATACTATCTAAACAGGATTGTGAAAGAAAACAGCTACTTTAATGAAGTAGATTAAGAGATCTAGTGAAACAGTCACCTCTTTATCACAGAGAATGACATTTGCTCAAGCTTGAGCTAAAAAGCTTATAACTAGCTTATTTCTTAATACTGTAGAATTTCCTTCTAAAGTCTAAAAGTTTATGATGTAAACTAAGTCTGGAAACAAATTTGAACAAATTTCATTAAGGATTAAAGGAGAACTAAGCAAATGAAAATGGTGAGTTTCAAAGAACTAAGCTGAAACAAGTATGACCCAAACTTTTTAAAGGCCAATTGCCTGTTTGACTATTTTTATGACTTGCAAATGACTTAAGACCAATTGTTGTCAACCAAAGACTGGAAACAAACTACTTAACACCAATTTCTAACACTTGAAGATCACTTGAAAACTAGTCCCAAACACACCTTTATATGATTTGATCAAACTTTTACAAAGACTAATGGAGTAATGGTTTAAACTGATTAAAGAACTATAGCAGACTTGTTTTAGTGAACAAAATGAAATGTATTCAAGCTAAGAACAAGCAATAACCAAGACTAGAACTGAAAGTAGCTATTGGACTAAAAAGTTACTGAAAATATGCAGAAACTACAAAACTGAACACAATTATACAAGATCAAGCTACAAATCACTAGGATCAATCAAACATCAACTATTTAACAAGTAAAACAGGCAGCCATCAAGTTTAACTAGAAAATTTAGCATGCAAGGACTGATTTAGAGGAACAAAAATCAGAAGCTAAGAAACCTATTGTAGAAGTCCTTTGGGAAGAAGAGGAGCGCTGAGCTCTCTTGCACTAGTGATACCACCACCTATCACTAGTTTTTCAACTAAAATCAACAATCAAACAGCTACATTCATCAAACTGCCATGAAATCTTCAAGAACATTGGAAATGCTTGAATTCTGATCAAACAGCAACAAGACTTCAATTATGTCAGTTATGATCTTTGGTTGATCATAACAAACATCTATCAGCAACAAGATCTCTTAACAGCAACTAGATTCAACAGGAATTTGAATAACAGAATTTGGCGGGAAAAGGAAATTTGAATTTTATTTGATGAATTCAGTTACAAAAGGTGGTTACAAGCTACTAACTAACTAACTGACTCAAGAGTTTGTCAGACTCTTGAGTAGTTAGGTGAAAAGGAGGGAAAAAGGGAAAGGAGAAATTTAAGAACTATGTGTTTACAAATTTAAGCTACAATCACAAATGAAGTACAAGCTGGGTATTTATAGGCATGAGAGGAGATTCTGTTGGAGTTTGTGACGTGTTCGGGCCAATCATAGCTTGACACGTGGAAGAATTCTGCAAATCCTCTTTTGAAGGTGATGAGCTGATTTGGGGGTTTTTGATTGAATGGATTATTTGTTAATTGGATAACACCATTGGATTCGTCTTCCAAAATTAAGCAACTTTGGTGTTTTGATCTTCTCTTGAAACGGCTTCTATCAAAATCCCGTTCCTGGTAAATATTTTTGTTGAAGAAGATAGACACGTGGCGGCCTTTGATTGGTTTAAAACATTGCACATGGATCACACTGTAGAGATATGGTATTAATTGTGACGGCTGTGAGTGGATATTTATTACTTGATCCGTGTGAACTCTTTCCTTGTTTCTGATTGGTTTATAGCTTTTCACTTGGATTCAACTTTGCAAAACTTTCCAAACTTGGCAAAATAAGCCCTTGTACTTGGCAGATTCCCATTTCAAGCTAATATCTTCATTCCTTTGACATTTTTGGTCCTTTAACTTCCAAAACTTGTATAAAATGACCCTTTGACTGAGTTGACTTGATAGTTTGACCAGATTTGACTTTAATCTTGACTTTTCATAATTTGCACTTTAAGTCCTCCAACTTTCACAACTTGTCAAGATAGGTCCTTGAACTTCAAAGTCTTGTCACTTTTGATCCTCTTTTGTCTTTTTCATCCATTTGAGCTTGGTTTTTCCTTGTTTGCTTGAAATTGTATCCTTTTACCTACATAAGATCACACAAACACAAACATACCACATAACACTGCTTTTTACAAGATAAATGGGTATTTTGCTTCATGTTTTAGGGTTATTTGTTGATAAAAGGATATGAGTTTAAGCTCATATCAAATTCCCCTACACTTGAGCATTGCCATGTCCTCATGCAATATTATATTTCAAGGCTTAAAAAAATTTACATTTCCCTCATAATTAATCCACCTTGGCCTATTGAGATGCATCTACACTACTCTAAACTAGATGATGCCTGATTTTGACTTTCAATAATGCAATGAATCAAAATACAATTCTATCTATATCCTTTTTGATTTTTTCTTGAAATGGTTTTGATGGAAATAACTCATAAAGAACTCAATGACTTGGATTAGGGCTTGGGTACCATGGACACTTATCACCCTCAAGTTTCACTTTCCCCATACCAAGCTAGTAAATGGGATCATTGCATTCACAAGTAAAAAGTGCATCAACTTATTCATGACAATTAAATGTGGAACCGGTTATTATTTGAGCAAATTGCTTGTGGGCAAATTTGTCATTATTAAAGTGTGAAATATTAGAAATGTAAAATCCGAAAATAAGGAAGCACGGTTTTAATCCTAAGTAATCTTCTCATCCATTACTTGAAAAACCGCTCACAATTAATATAAGTCCGTATTAAGAGTAATAAGTCATTCGCCTTATGTGTAAAATCCTCATGTCATGCTTTCATAAGTAGCTACACACTCGCTAAGGAAAGGAAAATAAAACTCACGCAATAATTTACATCCGCATCTTTTTGAGATTTTGGATCTTCAACCCCGCAACCCGTCAAGGTAATATTGGATTGGAGCAATCTATTGAATCCCCGCAACCCGTCAAGGTAATATTGGAACTCAATAGTCACTATAATTAACACCACACTGCCCCTCTTGGGAGTCTTGCATTATTATTTTTTTTTTCTTTCTTTTTCTTTTTTTTTTTCTAGCCACTCATTTTTTTTTTCATAAGCCGCTCTTATTTTTCTTTATTCCTCACCAAGAAATTTGAAAAGAAGAAAAGGAAAAAACACCCGCTAAATATGGAGCATGACATAAGTCTAGTACACATAAAACGTGCTAACTTAGAATCTTAAGACGTACTCATATCAACCATAAATGATTAGCCAAAAATGCATAAGAGATTACGAACCAATTAAAACCGTACTTGATTATTTATTAACAATTATATACATGCGAAGAAAATAGAGGTCGAGAAGAGAAGGGTTTAGCCACAAGTAATTGCCATGAAGTCTATCTAGCCCTTTTACACTTGCTTCAACTCTATCATTTCCCATTCTCCACAAATTTAAAATTTCAAAGAATGAAATTGGTGGAAGCTTAGCCTAATAGACCAATGAAGGACTACATGGTTAAGGATACTAGCTAGAGAGTGCTAAAATAAGCAAACTCGGGTTGAGTCAAAATATCCATGGCGGGCCTAATATGTCAAAGAAGTCTAAATTTATTAAAACCATGTTTTATTATATTTTTCCTTTTTATATATTTTTGATGAAAAATGAAAGAAGAGATACAATGCAAATGTGATATGCAAATGAAAAATGATTGATGCAAAAATTATGAATGCATATTTTTTTGTGGCCAAAGTAGATCAAAAATTTGAAAAATGATCGAAAAATTTAATTTTCCATGTTATCATGCAAGACAATGACAAGTTCTAGGTAAGGTCACTTCGATAGAAGACCCCCCTACACTTAAGCTAAACATTGTCCTCAATGTTTAAGAGCATGGAAGTATAAAAACTTCCGCTACACTTATGACAATGAATAGACTTTGCTTAACCCAAGTTAAGGAAAGGACTACTATTAGTGAAATCATGTTTAAGCACAAGGTGTCAATGGAAAATCACTAAAGTAACGAAGTGAACCGGATACAAGGGCCTCCTCCATAAGCTCCAAAGCATGAGATGAGTGAGCAACCCTACAAACAAGCATGAAGACAAAAGAAGGTCTCCCCTACACTTATCTCCACATCTATGCCTTTATTTCTAACCTACAACACTCTAACCTAGTTATACGATGCTTGAGTTAATGAGTCTCTAGCTCGACTCGTCCCTCAATGAATTAATTCATGGGGAAAATGGGGACCTCTTGGACCATTTCAACGGAAATGTCCTCCCCAAAGTAGTGCTTAACACGGTGACCATTCACTTTAAAATTTGGACCATCGGGTTGGGACAACTCAAGAGTTCCATATGGAAACACTTGAGCAATAGTGAATGGACCGGACCATCTCGACTTAAGCTTGCCCGCAAAAAGCTTCAATCTTGAGTTAAAGAGGAGAACCGGCTCTCCAACTTTGAACTCACGATTCTTGATCTTAGCATCATGCAATTTCTTAGTCTTTTCCTTGTATAGCAAAGAATTCTCATAGGCATTGGCTCTCAACTCATCCATCTCATTGATTTGATCTTTTCTATGTGAACCGGCTTGGTTTAAATCAAAGTTAGCCCACTTGAGAGCCCAAGATGCCTTATGTTCTAACTCAAATGGGAGGTGGCACGCTTTTCCATAGACAAGCCTATAAGGAGTACAACCAATTGGTGTCTTAAAAGCCGTCCTAAACGCCCACAAAGCATCATCAAGCTTATCCGACCAAGAAGCTCTATGCTCTCCCACCGTTCTCTCTAAAATTCTCTTTAAACCACGATTTGTGACCTCGGTTTGACCATTTGTTTGAGGGTGATACGCGGTAGAAAGTCTATGATTCACTCCATATTTCTTCATAACTCTCGTGAATTGATCATTACAAAAGTGCGTACCACGATCACTTATGATGGCCCGAGGTACACCAAATCTAGCAAACAATTGTTTCAAAAACTTCACAACCACTCTAGCATCATTAGTAGGTAAGGCTTTAGCCTCCACCCACTTGGACACATAATCCACCGCCACAAGTATATACTTGTTTCCCTTAGAGGATGGAAAAGGTCCCATGAAATCTATTCCCCATACATCAAATATCTCACACTCTTGGATAAAATTTTGTGGCATCTCATCACGTTGTGTAATTTTTCCTTGTCTTTGACAAACATCACAAAATTTCACCATCTCTTGGGCATCCTTGTAAATGGAAGGCCAATAGTAACCCGAATCAAAGACTTTCTTGGCGGTGTAGTTAGGCCCAAAATGTCCACCCGTAGGTCCTTTATGACATGCCTCTAAGATTTTAAATGCCTCGGGCCCATCTACACACCGTCTAATGATTTGGTCCGCACATTGCCTAAAAAGATATGGATCATCCCAAAAGTAATACTTAACTTCCTTAAGAAACTTTTTCTTTTGTTGATAAGTAAGACCCTCAATAAGCACATTGCCCACAAGATAGTTTGCAATATCCGCAAACCAAGGTGTGGCATCCTCTTGGGAAGAGATAGACATGAGCTCCTTTAATGGAAAGGATTCATTGATTTCTTGATGTGGGAAATCTCCTTGAAAAGGATGCTCAAGTCTACTCAAATGATCCGCCGCTAAATTCTCGGCCCCTTTTTTATCACGAATCTCAATCTTAAACTCTTGAAGCAACAAAACCCATCTCAAAAGCCTAGGCTTAGCATCTTGTTTTGTCATAAGATACTTGAGAGCGGAATGATCCGTATACACTATGGTCTTAGAAAGCACAAGGTATGGTCGAAACTTCTCAAAAGCATATACTATAGCAAGCAACTCTTTTTCCGTGGTAGTGTAATGAAGTTGTGCACCGGTCATGGTTTTACTAGCATAGTGTATAGGTTGGAAATGCTTATTAACTCTTTGTCCTAAAACGGCCCCCACCGCATAATCACTAGCGTCACACATAAGCTCAAAAGGTAATTCCCAATTTGGAGAAACCAAAACGGGAGCCTTTGTCAATTTTTCCTTAAGTGTCTCAAAAGATTCTAAACAAGCTTGGTCAAAAATGAAAGGAGCCTCTTTCTCCAAGAGATGAGTCATCGGTCTAGCTATCTTAGAAAAATCTTGTATAAAGCGCCTATAAAAACCCGCATGACCTAAGAAACTCCTCACACCTTTAACCGAGGTGGGTGGGGGAAGCTTAGCAATCACATCAATTTTGGCTCGATCAACTTCTAATCCCTTATTGGATATCTTGTGTCCTAAAACAATCCCCTCTTTAACCATAAAGTGACATTTCTCCCAATTAAGCACCAAACGTGTTTCCTCACAACGCTTAAGCATTCTCTCAAGATTGGTGAGACAAGAGCTAAAGGAGTTCCCAAATACGGAAAAGTCATCCATAAAAACCTCCATAGTTTGCTCTATCATGTCATGGAAAATTGCCATCATGCACCTTTGAAACGTCCCCGGTGCATTACATAGGCCAAAAGGCATCCTCTTGTAAGCAAATGTACCGTATGGACAAGTGAATGTGGTCTTTTCTTGATCCTTAGGGTCAATGGGTATTTGAAAATAACCCGAAAAGCCATCAAGAAAACAATAGTACTCATTTCCCGCTAAGCGTTCAAGCATTTGATCCATAAAAGGAAGCGGGAAATGGTCTTTCCTAGTTGCCTCATTGAGTTTTCTATAATCAATGCAAACTCTCCAACCGGTTACAAGTCTCGTGGGAATAAGCTCATTGTTCTCATTAGGCACCACGGTAATTCCACCCTTCTTTGGAACACAATGAACCGGGCTAACCCATGGAGAGTCGGAAATAGGGTAAATCATACCCGCATCTAAGAGTTTAATCACTTCCTTCTTAATAACCTCATGAATTTTTGGGTTAACTCTCCTTTGGTTTTGAATGGCGGGTTTATAATCATCCTCCATAAGGATTTTGTGAGTACAAAAATGTGGATCAATTCCCCTTATGTCGGATATTTTCCATGCTAAGGCTTTCTTATGTTTCTTAAGGACTTCAATAATTTGCTCCTTCTCATCCTCTTTCAATTCCTTAGCAATAATCACCGGTAATTGGTCTTTTCCTTCTAAGAAAGCATATTCTAAGTGGGATGGAAGTTCCTTAAGTTCAATGGGAGGTGGACTCTCTATGGAAGGTTTTACTATGGAAGGTTCCTCAATGGTAATCTCTTGTGGAATAGGGGAAGGAATAGGGTCCTCATTGAGCAACTTTTGGATTGTAAGAATATCTTCTTCCCAATTAATGGGAGAATCATCATCACCAAGAAAGTTGGACTCAAATTCCTCCAAGAGGAAATCACTCTCTCCAAAAGGTGTTAAAGAGGGAGCAATTGAGGCCACGGTTTCAACATGTGGAATCTCATCACTAGCATTTTTACAAGCATCATGAAAGTGTTCATTACACACTTCATCTAGCACATCCACAATGTTAATCGTCTCACAAGGTCTAGACTCCTTAACCTCTTTTCTATCACAAACTTTCCCTAACTTAAACACCACTTTCTCATCCTCTACTCTCATAATTAATTCTCCTTCCGCCACATCTATCAAGGTACGACCCGTTCTCAAAAACGGTCTACCAACAATCAAAGGCACTCTAGGATCCATGTCATAATCGACCACTACAAAGTCGGCCGGAAAGGTAAACTTATCCACACCTACAAACACATCTTCCGCTATACCTACGGGGTGAGCTATGGTTCGGTTGGCTAGTTCAAGAGTCATCCTAGTGGGGGTGAGCTCGGGAAGAGAGAGTTGTTTCCAAACCGATAAAGGCATGAGATTTATGCTTGCCCCTAAATCCGCCAAAGCCATGCAATTTTCAACACCGGGAAAATTACAAGGTATCAAGAAGCGCCCCGGATCTCCAAGTTTTGTTGGTAAGGTTTTAAGTAACACCGCGGAACAATTTTCATTAAGTGATGTGTTGGGCAAATCAACCAATTTTTCTTTGTTTGAGAGCAAATCCTTGAACATCTTAGCAAACTTTGGCATATAAGCAAGAGCTTCCGCAAAGGATATGTTGATATTGAGTTGCTTGAACATCCTTAAGAAATTGGAGACTTGTATGTCATCTTTGTTCTTTAACTTGTCCTTTTTCAACCTTGAAGGGTATGGAAGAGTAGGTTTGGGTGTAGGTGGAATAGGTGTTGTAGTGGAAGATTTGTCTTTGTTAGCCTCTTCATTGGGACGTGTGGAAGGTAAAGGAGAAGTATGAGGGGGTTGAGAAGGTGTGTTTGAGTGAATAGGAGCACTTTGAGGAGGTGAAGTAGAAGTAGAAGGCTTATCACAAGTAGGAGCACAAGTGGGTTGAACAATAGTAGGTTTAGGAGGTGAAGGATCCTTTGTTGTTGTACCACTTCTTGTTGTAATGGCATTGACATTGGCCCTTGGATTTGTTTGTGTGTTGGAAGGTAAAGCCCCTTGTGGTCTTTGATTTAATGCCATGAAAAGCTTATTGAATTGTTCATTCATTTTCTTGTCCATAGCTTGGAATTTCTTTTCATTCTCTTGATTCATCTTTTGCAAAAGATCCATTGTGTTTAACTCTTGTGGTACATAACCTTGAAAACCTTGAGGTTGGAAAGGTAAAGGTTGGGAGTTAAATCCTTGATTTGGTGGATAAAAGGTACTTGCTTGAGGTTGAAATTGATTTGGTGCCTTGTAGTTATTTCCTTGGTATGGTTGTCTTTGCCCTTGATTCCTTGCTAAAATTTGAGGAGGATTTTGTGGAATTTGGGTGGGTGGTTGGGGTGGAAAGCCGGGTGGAGTAAGGTAATTTTGGGATTTGTAAGAAAGGTTATTTGGATTGATGTTAGGCTTGAAGTGTTCACGGTGTTCCTCTTGATAAGCATAACATTCCCCTTGATACCCTTGCACCTTGTCACATTGTTCATAAGAGTGAGGACCTCCACAAGTAACACAAGAAATGGTGATGGCATTCACATTGTTTGAGGAATTGTTCAATGTCATGCTCTTAAAATCTTGAATCATGCCTTGAGTCATTTCTTGTCCTTGTTTGACTTGTTGAAGAATCTCTTGAAGAATTTGGAGTTCACAAGGGGTTTTAGAAGTATTTTGGATAACATGAACTCTTTCTTCAAATGGATCGTTTGTTTGAACCATTGCCTTAGTCTCAATAATGTTCAAAGCCTCATGGTATGTTTTGAAATGAATACTCCCTCCCGCGGAAGCATTTAGTGAATCTTGGTGGTGAGGTTTAAGGCCATTATAGAAGGTATTGATTTGGCTTAGATCATCCATTCCATGGTTAGGGCATCGCCTCAACAACTCACTATACTCTTCCCAAGCATCACCAAAGGATTGACTAGGTTTTTGTGTAAAGCCCATAATCAAATTTCTCAAAGCCATAGTCTTTTGTGGAGGAAAGAATTTGTTCAAAAACTTAGTGGTAAAATCATCCCATGTGGTGATACTATCGGGTGGTTGGGTGTCTAACCAATGCTTAGCACTCCCATCTAGTGAAAATGACACTAACAACAATCTAATGACATCCGGTGGAACCCCATTATGCTTAATGGTATTGCAAAGTGAAAGGAATCTCTTAAGATGAGCATGGGGATCCTCATTTTGTTTTCCAAAGAAAGGTGATGCAGAAACCATATTGATCATAGATGTATGTAGCTCAAATGTGTTAGCGGGATAGTCGGGAATCTTAATGGCACTAGCATATCCATGAATGTTGGATTGCATACGTTCATACAAAGTACGGTTATCAATAGCCATGGCTTCTTGTGGTGGTGACAAAGCACGATTCTCGTGATCGGCTTGGTGGACGGTGGTGGTCTTACTCTTTCTCTTTTTCTTCCTTTTCGGAGGAAGAGGTTGTACACCAATCGGTATTTGTGCACGCCCGCGAGTGAGCATGCAACTCAATACGAGGAATGAGAGAGAAGCTCTCGTGTGACTTTGAAAAGAATAAGATTATCCTCTTCGAGTTTTGATATTAAATATCCACAAGAAAATAACAATATATGTAATACTACTTTGGGTGCAAGACCCTCAATGAAGCTTTCCTTCTTAGAATACTCCCAAGTGAACGGGGGGTTAGGTGGCGCGAAGCACTTAAGTACCTATTGACCCTTAGATGGCATTTTATAGCACATCGCCTTTCTATTCACTTAAATGTTCGTATTCTTTGAATTATTGCTTATTGAGAGTATTTATCTATTCTTGCTTTATTTTGTTTGATCGATACGCGTGTCAAGGACCGGAACGCCCCTCAACACGGTGTATTGCCTCGGCAATACTTATGGAAGATATGTAGATTGATTGTTCTTATACGTATACGTATGTACTTATAATAATATATGGAAAATATTTTTGTATTTATGAGTTTTTAAAGGAAAATACTATATGTACATAAAAACCGAGAGAATCCAATAATATATATTTTTGGGTGCAATCTCTTAGGAAAAAGATTGCTTTTTGGATTTTTTAATTTTTTTGGTCAATTCTTTAGGAAAAGAATTGTTTTGTTAATTTTTTAGTTTTTATATATTTTTATATTTTTGATTTTTTATTTGTTTTTGATTTATGATACGTAAAAATAACGTTCACCAAATGAACGGATCCCAAAATCCAATGAAAACCGTCAATCGATAGTCTCTCGTGTAGTCAAAGAACCGGCAGCGGCGCCATTTGAAATGTGTATAATGCAAGTTCGTTTTCTCAGTTCTTAACTAATAGAAAGTCCAATCAATATCAAATTTATAATTGTTTTTGGTTGTTCAAGCTTGCTTGGTAATCTATTGCTAATTCAAACAAAATTATCTACAAATGAAAAATATAAACCTACTTATACGTAAAACAAATTGCAAATTCCAAATTTTATTCAAGTAAAATATAAAAATGCAAAATTTAAAACTATAAGGACTGAAAATGTAATTTCTATGAAATGAAAATGCTTGAAATGTAAATTCTAAAAGTTATAAGGACTAAAAATGTAAGACAGTTAACTATAAGGACTAAACTTGTAAAAACTTTAACAAACTAACCAAATTTCAACAAACTAACAAACTTTAACAACTGAAATTAACAACTTTGCAAAGTAAAGGACTGAATTAAGCAAAATCCAGAAAATTAGGAAGTTTAGCTAGGTTTAGTAACTGATTAGAATTCTAGGGACTAAAGTGCAATTAACCAATCTTTTAACTAAAAAACGGGCAACAAGAAAGATTAAGCTCGTTTGAGCTTAATACTCAACCAAATAAGCTGAAACAACTTGCAAAACTCTTAAAATTCAATTATAGCTACGTGTGTTCAAGGAAATAAGCTAAAAATCCAAAATAAGCAATTGAGTGCTTATTAATAAGCACAAAATAAGCTACAGCTTATTTCAATCAGTCACAACCTGATTTTTGTGACAATTCTGATTAAGCACTTGATTACAAGAACGGGAAATCAAATTAGAGCCATTTTCATCCAGTAATGAAGAAGAAATTTGAAATAAGCTCTTTTTAGCTTATGTTGACCAAACGTTGACCGATTTTTGTGAAAAAGCTCAAAATTTCAAAAACTCATATTCAATACTATCTAAACAGGATTGTGAAAGAAAACAGCTACTTTAATGAAGTAGATTAAGAGATCTAGTGAAACAGTCACCTCTTTATCACAGAGAATGACATTTGCTCAAGCTTGAGCTAAAAAGCTTATAACTAGCTTATTTCTTAATACTGTAGAATTTCCTTCTAAAGTCTAAAAGTTTATGATGTAAACTAAGTCTGGAAACAAATTTGAACAAATTTCATTAAGGATTAAAGGAGAACTAAGCAAATGAAAATGGTGAGTTTCAAAGAACTAAGCTGAAACAAGTATGACCCAAACTTTTTAAAGGCCAATTGCCTGTTTGACTATTTTTATGACTTACAAATGACTTAAGACCAATTGTTGTCAACCAAAGACTGGAAACAAACTACTTAACACCAATTTCTAACACTTGAAGATCACTTGAAAACTAGTCCCAAACACACCTTTATATGATTTGATCAAACTTTTACAAAGACTAATGGAGTAATGGTTTAAACTGATTAAAGAACTATAGCAGACTTGTTTTAGTGAACAAAATGAAATGTATTCAAGCTAAGAACAAGCAATAACCAAGACTAGAACTGAAAGTAGCTATTGGACTAAAAAGTTACTGAAAATATGCAGAAACTACAAAACTGAACACAATTATACAAGATCAAGCTACAAATCACTAGGATCAATCAAACATCAACTATTTAACAAGTAAAACAGGCAGCCATCAAGTTTAACTAGAAAATTTAGCATGCAAGGACTGATTTAGAGGAACAAAAATCAGAAGCTAAGAAACCTATTGTAGAAGTCCTTTGGGAAGAAGAGGAGCGCTGAGCTCTCTTGCACTAGTGATACCACCACCTATCACTAGTTTTTCAACTAAAATCAACAATCAAACAGCTACATTCATCAAACTGCCATGAAATCTTCAAGAACATTGGAAATGCTTGAATTCTGATCAAACAGCAACAAGACTTCAATTATGTCAGTTATGATCTTTGGTTGATCATAACAAACATCTATCAGCAACAAGATCTCTTAACAGCAACTAGATTCAACAGGAATTTGAATAACAGAATTTGGCGGGAAAAGGAAATTTGAATTTTATTTGATGAATTCAGTTACAAAAGGTGGTTACAAGCTACTAACTAACTAACTGACTCAAGAGTTTGTCAGACTCTTGAGTAGTTAGGTGAAAAGGAGGGAAAAAGGGAAAGGAGAAATTTAAGAACTATGTGTTTACAAATTTAAGCTACAATCACAAATGAAGTACAAGCTGGGTATTTATAGGCATGAGAGGAGATTCTGTTGGAGTTTGTGACGTGTTCGGGCCAATCATAGCTTGACACGTGGAAGAATTCTGCAAATCCTCTTTTGAAGGTGATGAGCTGATTTGGGGGTTTTTGATTGAATGGATTATTTGTTAATTGGATAACACCATTGGATTCGTCTTCCAAAATTAAGCAACTTTGGTGTTTTGATCTTCTCTTGAAACGGCTTCTATCAAAATCCCGTTCCTGGTAAATATTTTTGTTGAAGAAGATAGACACGTGGCGGCCTTTGATTGGTTTAAAACATTGCACATGGATCACACTGTAGAGATATGGTATTAATTGTGACGGCTGTGAGTGGATATTTATTACTTGATCCGTGTGAACTCTTTCCTTGTTTCTGATTGGTTTATAGCTTTTCACTTGGATTCAACTTTGCAAAACTTTCCAAACTTGGCAAAATAAGCCCTTGTACTTGGCAGATTCCCATTTCAAGCTAATATCTTCATTCCTTTGATATTTTTGGTCCTTTAACTTCCAAAACTTGTATAAAATGACCCTTTGACTGAGTTGACTTGATAGTTTGACCAGATTTGACTTTAATCTTGACTTTTCATAATTTGCACTTTAAGTCCTCCAACTTTCACAACTTGTCAAGATAGGTCCTTGAACTTCAAAGTCTTGTCACTTTTGATCCTCTTTTGTCTTTTTCATCCATTTGAGCTTGGTTTTTCCTTGTTTGCTTGAAATTGTATCCTTTTACCTACATAAGATCACACAAACACAAACATACCACATAACACTGCTTTTTACAAGATAAATGGGTATTTTGCTTCATGTTTTAGGGTTATTTGTTGATAAAAGGATATGAGTTTAAGCTCATATCACATGTAATCATAATTAGTTATCGATTATTGTTATAATAAGGGCATCTTTTAGTATGATTAGGGCATCAAACGAGTTCTTACAATATTTTTTGGTATAGCTAGTGCATCCACAATATAAAATATGTGTTACAACATTTGTTAGAATTTAGTTTAATTATAGCATAATGTTATGCTATGGCATCTATATGTTTTGCTTAGTGCATCCATTTGCATGAACATTAGAATATCATTGTGTATGTTTAGGGCATCTATTTTTATACTTAAGGTAATGTTAATCATAATATAACGATTATTGTTATAATAAGGACATGTATTAGTATGATTAACGCATCACACGAGTTTTTACAATGTTTGTTATATAATTAATGCATCCAAAATATGTGTTATGACATCTCTTAGTATGATAAGAGCGTCATGTTAAGTTAAGGCATTTGTTTATATGATTAGGGCATCAGTTTGTATATTCAGGGTAACATGTAATCATACTCAATTATCGATTATTGTTATGATAACGGCATATGTTAGTATGATTAGGGCATTACACGAATTGTTACAATGTTTGATTGTATAGTTAATGCATATGTGTTACGACATCTCTTAGTATCTTAGTATCTTGAAATGATAAGAGCATAATGTTACATTGGCGCATCTGTTTGTTTGAGTTAGTGCATCCATTCGTATAAACATTAGGACATAATCGTGTATGCTTACGACATCTATTTCTTTGTTTAAAGTAACATGTAATCATAAGTTGTTTTCGATTATTGTTATGATAAAGGAATCTATTACTATGATTATGGCATCACACGAATTGTTGCAACGTTTGTTTATATAATTAGTGCATCCAAAATATGCATTACGGCATCTCTTAGTATGATAAAAGCATCATGTTAAGTTAGAGCATCTATTAGTATCATCAGGACATCGTTGTATACTTAGGGTAACGTGTAATCATTACTCGTTATCAATTATTGTTATAATAAAGCATATGCTAGTACGATTATGGCATCACACAAATTGTTACAACGTTTGTTTGTATAATTACTAAATTTAAAATATGTGTTATAACATCTTTTCTAAGTATAATTGTTAAAATATTTTTTTTGTTGTAAAAAGATGCCCTAAATTACCTCAAACAGATGCACTAAAGTGCATGGTTTTTGAAAAAAAAAATTTGGAAAAAAAAATTCGAGAAAAAAAGTTTTTGAAAGAAATTTTCGAAAACAAAATTTTATCAAAAAAATTTCGGAAATTATCTTGGAAATAATTTTTGATTTTTTTAATTTTCGAGAATTTTGCTTTTCAAAAAAAATCGGAAATTTTTTTTACTTCTAGTATTTTTCAATTTCCAAATTTTCTTAAATCTATTTATATTTTCCATAAAATTTTATTAGTTTTCGCAAAAAAAAATTAATTAATTTTTTTTTCTAGAAGTTTCAGAAAAAATATTTGTTTTTTTAAAATATTTCATTTCTTTTTTATTTTTGAAATTTTTAGATTTTTTAATATTCTGAAAAATTTTGTTAACTTTCTGAGAAAAAAAATAATTTTAGGAATTTTATAATTTATTTTTTAATATTTAGATTATTTTTTGAATTTTAGTTATTTTTTAAACTTTTTAATATATTTTTTACGAATTTTTAAACTTTTTATTTAATTTTTTAATTTTTTGAATTTTTGAAATTTTTTTTAGTTTCTAGATTTTTGGAAAAAATTAATAATTTTCGAAATAATTTTTTCCAAATTTTTTAAAATATATCTTTTTGTATTTTTTTAAATATTTTTGATTTTTTTTTGGAAATTGTTTTTTATATTGTTTTATTTTATAAAAATTATAAGATTATGTAAATATATGAAATACAATCCCACCCTTAAAGAATAAAGAAAGTTACTAACAACCCCCTCTAGTTTGGTGTTAAACAAATGTAGAGAAGGAGATTTGATCCAATGGTGTTGGATGAGTTTTCTAGGTTTTCTATCGAGATGAAGTTTTCTATCGATCTCATCTCTCTCTCTCTCTCTCTCTCTCTCTCTCTCTCTATATATATATATATATATATATATATATATATATATATATATATATATATATATATATATATATATATATATATATATATATATATATATATATATATATATATATATATATATATATAGAGGAGCGTTATTGTAAGAACCATTTTAAAATGAAAACAATAAGAACCAATATTGTCCGTTGGATGTACCATTAAGGATGAAGATTATATTTAATTAATTGTATGGCATTTTTGTAATATAAATAAAAGACAGTTGCATTTGACATCTTAGTAGAACTGTTTTAAGAAATCCAAAATTCATTGCGTTGACTTTTTCTACACTCACTTTGTTTGGAATTAACATAATTCTTTAGTATTTTTTCCGTCAGATTCTTTCTGAATCATTCTTTTGGCATATACTATAATTCACTTTTATGTAGTATCATGGATAAACTACACATGTATAAAACGTAGATACAACTATTTTAAAAACAAGTGTCACGAATAATGTGTCATAAAAATGTAATCAAATGATTAATGTTAAAAAAACTTATCTAAACATTATTGTGTCGCTAAAAATGTAACTAAAAGGTACAAGTGTATAAAAAATTAAAACAAACAATTAATATTTCGTTAAAAATGTGACATAAAAGTATATCTAAAAAGAATGTGTGATAGAAAACTGTCACAATGAATGTATTACGTAAAAGATTAAACATATGACAAAATTGTGTTATAGGTAGTATAAATTTATCTAAATTGCATTAAAAAGTGTCAGTAAAAATTTATCTAAATTGCATAAAAAAATAATGTGTCACTAAATATTAATGTGTCAAGATAACGTGTCACTAAAAAAATGTATCAAAAGGTTAATGTCAA
Source organism: Glebionis coronaria (assembly GCA_025667525.1). NCBI lineage: Eukaryota > Viridiplantae > Streptophyta > Magnoliopsida > Asterales > Asteraceae > Glebionis > Glebionis coronaria. The sequence continues at coordinate 547,038,710 of CM046878.1, read as the reverse complement.
AAAAAATGTATTTAAAAATTAATGTGTTGTTAAGAGTGTAACTAAAAGGTACAATGCATAGAGATTTTATAAAAAAATAATATTTCACTAATAATATGTCATAAGATATGTATCCAAAACTAATGTGTCACTAAAAATATATCAAAAATTAATGTGTCACTAAAAATTAAGTCGATCGAGTTCTATGTCGAACCTGAAGGAGCTGCTCAAACACGATCCTACATTTTTTTGAACTAATCCTACATTTATTTGAGGTTGGGCCACTCAAGAATAATTTGTTTATGTAGTGACTAGTTTTGGATACATATTTAAAGCCTATGCTGCTATGCGTTACATTTTGTGCAATATATATATTCTTTTTTTATTATTAGTTTCTATATGATGGCCAAGTTGCAATTTTTACACACAGAGAAAGAAACGAATCAATATTTTATTTCATTAAGGAGGGATGCGTGGAATCGGGGAGGGTAACCACATATTTATGAAATGAAACAACAATATTACTGTAATGCCCTTATTATTTCACTAATAGTTGTATACTTTCTTTTAAATTAACAGTACACTTGTCAAAATTTGGTTGGTTCTTACTGTTTTTATTTTAAAGTTGGTTCTTATAAGAACGCAAATCTATATATATATATATATATATATATATATATATATATATATATATATATATATACTAGCCTTGAGACCCGTCTGGTGGACGGGTGATATGAGTGTATTTACTCATATCATTTGTACTTAAAACAATGAAATATTGTGCAAAATGTATCAAATATGCCTTGGATATGCTTGTTTCTTGTTTGAATGTGTGTAGGTACCAAGTTCACGAAAAACCGGCAAAAATCGACACGAAATTGAAGAAAAGATCGAGGAAGCCAAAACCGAGCTCGACTTTAGAGGATTTCATCATTTATCCTGTTTATGAGCCAGGTGGGTCCCACATATGCTTAATGGGCTTGAAAAGCCCATCATTTTGACAAAGGATTTTAAGAAAAGGGCTCAAGATGATTTTGTGAGTCAAAAAGCCCAAAGGAAAAGAATAAAGAGACGTTGGATTAAGCCCAATCCAAGCCCAAAAAATTCACCAAAAAGGAACGAATGAAGTAAATAAAGATGGGATTTAAGGGTTTCGTTTTCAGTAAACGTGTATAAACACGTTTCAATTTTACTTTCACCTCACCACAAATTAATAAAACAAAACGTTCCCACTTTTCACCCACTCACTTTCATTCACATAATAAATAATAACCCTCCGTTACTACCTATGTTTTTCTCTCCTTCTTCACCCAAATAACCAGACGCCTTTTACTTTTTCACACAAAAAAACCCTAATTAACCTTTATTGATTAAAACACACATTAAATTAGGGGTTTTGGTGTACGTGTGATTGGCATGCTTTGGGAATAAATCCCCAAGTTTTTAGCTTCGTTTGTTGAGAGATCCCTTAATCTCTTCCCTCTTCCAATTGGTTGTTACACCTCAATCATCCAATCCATCCAATAAAAACCTTCCACGTCACCAAGATGGTCTGATACATTGAATCAAGACAGAACCAAGTGAAGAAAGAGAAGAATGAAGATTCGAATATTCCAAGGAAGATGCTATCGGGTTCAACTATAAAAAACCCCCAAATTCTGTAATTTTATTCATTCCAGTTTTTTTAGTATTATAATATTAGATTAAATGTAGGATAAATTGTATTTTTATTTTAAGCTTTGTAATGTTTTATTGAAATCAATGAAAGTTATTTGTTATTTTTCTCACTGCTCTTCGAAGGATTTAAGTTTTGTTAAATTTATGTCAGATTTAAACTATCATTTTATTTGATATTATTATTATTAAATTTAACTGTGAACAAAATCAAACCCTATTGGTTTGATTAAAATTGGAGAAATAAAAGTGTTAATATTAATGTCGCCCAAAGTTTTGTTCAAGTGGGTTATCTGGTTCGAGATGATGGTTTAATGGTGTTCGAGATGTTTTATGGTGGTCTTGATCAAATGAGTTAGACGGCTCAGCGCCGCTTCTACGTCTCAACGGGTTTCTCCAAATGGTATGTTTTTTTTAGATGATGATTCCTGATTGTTTTATTTAGTTATGTTAGTTTGTGTGATTTATTGGTTATTGATTAGTTATGCTATAGATAGGATTAATCACTTGAATGTTTTTCGTTAATAAGATAATCAGTGTTAAATAGATGTGTTTTTGATATTATCATTTTGGCTCTACCTTAATTAATTTGTTGAACTCATAAGATTTGAGGAATGGGGTTTATCCATTTATTTCTGATTTTTCCACCGTGATTGAGGATGTTTTGAGTCTGAGTGTTGAATTGCTTTAGTAGATGCTGCAATTTTGTCTGTTACTTGTTTTATGCTCGTTAGGGGTATGAATGTTCTTAGATTTTGCTTGCGTATAGTTGAATACATGATTGAATGAATCTGTCACATGCTTTGAGGTCTTTGGGTCTGAATATGTTATAAATCTGATTTTGAATGTGATTAGATGTTCTTGTGATTCAACTGATTTGTAATTTTAATTTTGATTGTCTGCTGATTAATTTTCCTTGAGCTGTTTAGTTGATACTCTGATAAGAATTGTGTTGTTATATTAGTACTGAGTGCTTATCACTCTCATATTTGTTTTTGCTGCCATAATAGAGATTTTGTTAAGTGTTGTTGGTAATTGCTTTTTGGCTACTGTCGACTAATCCTATTGTGCAGACTTGCTTATATTCGCACAGTGGCATCTTGGTTTAATGATCTATTTTTGTAATCTGTCATAGTTAAACAGGGTAGTAGCTTTAACGGTAGAACTTGGTAATTTGTAGAATTTTAATTTGTCATAAGCTTAATATAGATTCTGAATATCGGATAAACTAAAGTTGGTAATTTGTTTTCGAGTAAGTTTAGAACTGTCGACTGCTGTACCTTTTGTTTTGAAGCTACAAGTATATTAATGTCTTAATAATTTTAGTTTAAGCTGAATTTAGTGTATGTTGGTTTACTGCTATGATTTGCTGTTATATTGATGTTATGCTATGATTATTCGTGGCCTGCATCCCTCGAATTTGGGGTGTTTGGTTTGTAAATTTGCCAAAAAAGATAAATCACAAAAACTTGCTCACAGCAGGTTTCGAACCTGTGACCTCCTGGTCACAGGCCTTGAATGATAACCAACTGGGCTAGATTCCCTTTTGACTTAACTCTCAGAAAGTTAATTAATATTGTCTGTTTAGAGTTGGCAGTTTGTTTTTATTCAGTAATTTTTAATTTTCTCTCATTACGTTTTTTATAATATACCTTAGATTATTTTTGTTAAAGTAAATTTTAGCTAAAATAATAAATAATAATAAAAAAATAATAAAAATGTTTTTATTTTTAAAGTTTAATTAGTTTATTAATTAGATTTTTATAATAATTAGAACAAATAGTTTTTATAAGTAGATTTGTTTTTAAGTTTTTGTGATAAGGTAAATTAGTTTTAAAAGTTATTAAATAAATTTATTTTATAGATTTTTTTTAATAGTTCAATTTTTCATAGATAACTAAATTAGATTAATTATTAAATAGTGTTTCAATTTTTTAGAAGTTATTAGAGTGTAGAATTTAAAATAGGCGGGGTTTACGATTCATGCACTTTAGGTTTATTTTAAATAGTTTAAAATTGGTAGCTTTTAATTGTAGTTTAAAAACCGAAAACCAATTCAAATCGATTTTCCAAATCAAAGCAAAACGTCTCAAATTCATAAGATCTTCGTGTACAACGAACTCGACTCACTCACATGTTTAATTGAATTCGTCATTGGTATTATTAGACTATTACTTTTTCCTAAAGGTAATTTTCTAATTTACCCTATAACGTATCTAATTATCACTATACACATCACGACACATCAAAAATTTTGGCGCCGCTGCCGGGGATCTTGTGTATGATTCGCTTTTGTGGAGATTTGTTGATTGTTGATTCGAAGACCCTTTCCGTCCTCGGAAAGTTTTGTTATTTTCTTATTATATAGTATGTATCGTTTTTATGAAAAATACCAAAAATAATCTTCTTAATCCTCTATCATGTTTAATTCTTTTTCTCCTCACCCTCTAAATTTTAATTCTTCCTTCGTCGATTGTGCTGGGTGTGGAGAACCGTTATATGGTTTTTTACCATGTCGGTGGTGCACGTGTGAGCGTTGTGGAAATGACTTACGTCACGATATACGTGTTGGATTTTGTCCTTCTTGTAATGATATTACTTCATGTGAAAATCCGAATTTTTCGAATATTTCTCTCAATTTCAATCCACCTCCACACCCCAACTACGAGGCACCCTCGAGTGAGTTTTGTGGAAACGATTCTCATTTTGGTGATGATTGTTCGCATCGATTCTCGCTTAATTACGAGCAAGAACCGAGCTACAATCAAAACTTTAATGATAATTGTTATCCACAAGATTTACCGAGTTTATCACAACAATATCTTTGTTGTGAGTATTGTGGAGGTCCTCACGAAAGTTTTTGTTGTCAACCGAGAGATCAAAATTTTTATGAGCCTAATCCTTGCTATAATGCGATTCCTTCCGGTTTTGACCAATCTCCACAATATTCTTTCGAAATTGAACGAAATGTTGAAATTGTTGAAAAAAGTATTGAAGAATTGTTGCTTGAAAAGAGACAAATTAATCAAGAGATTAATGACATTACGAATGAATTAGGAAGTCGTCGATTTCATGGAGAAATAATTGATGAGGGATTTAGACGAGATTGTGAACTTAAGATTAGACAACTTTCGCAAGATTATAATGGTTTAAGCATTGAAATTCGAAAGAAAGAAAAAATTCAAGAGGAAGAAAGATATCTTGCTGATCGTGAAATCAATCGTTCTTTTCTTTTGGATGATGACGAGGATAGTACTATTTCTTTGAGAGATCTTATTGCTCTTCATCCTTCGTCTAGTGCTATCGTGTGTCCTATTTGTATCTTGCCGGCTATTGAGCCCGAAGATTCTCCCATCCTAGATGATGAGGAAATCTCTCATGACATCACCACTCCTATTCATAATTCTTCCACCGTGGAACTCGAAAATTCTCTAAGCAAGGGGGACGAGCATATTAGCACTATACTTGTCCAAAACCCAAGAGAGTTTGACGGTATTTCCAATGAGATGTGTGATTTGCCACATTGTGATTACTCGACTTCTTCCATTCACTTTGATATTTTCTCCAATTCTAATGATGAAAATTGTGATGGCAATGAAGATTTTGAGGATGATTCTACTTCTAGTGAATTTTCTAATGAGGAGTTCTCCGATGAACTTTCTTACAAAGATGATATTCACGACTCAGATTTTGAGGGGTTTGCCGATGAACCTACTCTTCTTCACCCATTTCCACCAGGGAATGAGGATGATATCAATCCGTTTTATGAGAGGTTCACTTTTGAACTTGCTCCTTTAGACCCATTTCCACCAGGAAATGAGGTTGATTTGACTATTCCGATCCTTGAGAAGTTCACCGATGAACTTACTCATTTAGATGTGGAAGACGTGATTCTTCGTAAGAAGTTGTCCAACGTCTATCTTCTCATATCTAGGATCGAGGCTTTGAATTCTAAGCCTAATCCCAAGTTTTTCTCTCCATCTCCTATTCCCGTTGAGGATAGTGATCCGCTTATGGAGGAGATTGATACTTTTCTTGCTTCTAATGATTCGATACCACCGGGTGTTGATGATATCGACCCGGAGGGGGACGCTCTCTTTTTAGAGAATTTACTTGATGATGATTTCGTCCCAAGTCCTCCTCCCACCCACTTTGACCTTGATGTGCGGGTTTTCCATGTGTCTCATATTGAGTACCATGACCCAATTGATCACATTTCTAAGGGTGAAATGGTCGTTAAAGCTAAGGATGTTGATTCTACTATGGAGGAGATTTTTATCCCACCATTACCATGTGCTTTATATGATCTTGGATTAGCATGGGGGGACGACACCGTGTTATCCTTTCCTTTCTCCACCGAGGACGAGGTATTCGACCCCGGAATCGTCGATTTAGGGAAATCTCGGCCTTTCACCGATGCAATAATTGAAATACTTTTCTATCATTTTGGTGCGAGTTTATCTCGGGGAGCATGCTACATCCATACCATTATTTGTGACTACTATCTCTTTTTAGAGATTTGTGTTATAGTTTTATCCTTTCGTTTGTCATCCGACAACGAGGATAAGATCTTTGACCCCGGCATCGTGCTTTGTGTTGGTTTCTACTCCAATATGCCGGTTTTCACCACTTTCCCTAAGGACCAATGAATGCGGGGATCGAGTCGAGCTCATGACTCGGTGAACAAAAACGAGGTGCCTTGTGGGGGAGTCCCATATATTCTATCTTCTTTCTATTTTCTAACACCTAATAAGGCTTGATCTTTCAAGCTCGTGCTCGTGTTTTGTTGTGTTGTGATCTTAGGTATGACCCTAATATTTGAAGACTCTCGTGTTTGGTTTTTGCCGGTCCACTTGATCTTCCATTCTTTGAATGCCAAAAAGGGGCACATTTTCTTACCCTTGATTTTTATCGACTAACGTTTTATCTTGAGGCATAATTAATAAACGGCTTATAGATTTGCGTGCTCTTTCCATGCTAGGAATTTGCATTAGACTCTTCGTGTTTTAGTATGGGGGTGTTACTCTTGAGCTAAGAAACATTGAGGACAATGTTTGGTTTTAGCATGGGAGAGTCAATCGATATAATCGCTTGCAATTGCTTTTGTCGTGTCCAAACGTATAGTTTTCTCATTTTTCAATAAAATTTTAATTTTTTGTGTTATTTTTAAATTTTAATAAATAAAATAAGTGTTTTTGACACAAATGTAGGCTTTCAATAAGAATAGTTTTTGACTCGACTCGGTTTTTAACCTTAGCTTTTCCTTAACGTATTTGAATTAAGTTTTGCTAGGCTATTATATAGGGAGCCTTAAAACATACGAGTTAAGAACAAGAAATTTTCACAAGCTCCTATAATTGATCCTAGAAAGTCGTCTATCAAGGGAACTTTAAAACGCAAATTCTAAAACTTGCAAAAGTTTAAGAAGATGCAAGATCCTATAGATGACTTGAAAACCCAAAACTTTGATTTAATAGGCTAAGTATCCATTGATATGGAGAACAAGAGATGATAGAGCCAATTATAAGTTTGGTATTCTTTCGGGAATTTATGTGAGTTAATTATGAGCCTATTCTCCCATCGCTTGTTAATAAAATTAATTGCAATAAATAAGGTTGAACGATTTGAAAAGTCCAAAAAGGAGGCGGATTGTTGTTAATCAAAATCCCAAATAAAGATTGGAGAAAAATGAAGAAGTCGTGGTCCAAGTATGAATCTCTCAAAACTTCAAGTGAATAAATATTATGAAGAAAAGACCATTATTTCGTGAACGTCTCTCAAGGTTGGAAGTATTAAGTCACTGCCAAAAATCGGTCCGAGAAAGGTCTCAAATCGCGAAACAAGTTATGCCAAGATATGAACTTTATGAAGTCCCGAGAAGCAGTTTTAAAAGATTTTGTCCTTTAGCTAACTATTGATTAAATCGTTCACTTTATTTTCGGCCTAATAAATTATCGAAATAAGTCAACAATGCATCCTTGTGATCATTCAAGACAACAATAAAATATAAGAGATACACTTAGGAATAAGGGAGTCTAAGTAAATAATTGGCCCACATGAGTTCGTGTTAGTCTACCAACTTATAATAACAATGATCTTGTTTTTGCACTTGGCATGGAAAAGTGAAAAGTCGAAGACGATGAATCTATTTGAGTTTTATGATCCTTAAAGTTATTTTATGTCTTTGCATAATAAAAGGTAAAAAGTTGAATAATGGTGTAGATATAGTTTTACTTTATCATTGCGTGAGGACACGGCAATTGCTTAGCATGGGAGAATTTGATATGAGTGTATTTACTCATATCATTTGTACTTAAAACAATGAAATATTGTGCAAAATGTATCAAATATGCCTTGGATATGCTTGTTCCTGTTTGAATGTGTGTAGGTACCAAGTTCACGAAAAACCGGCAAAAATCGACACGAAATTGAAGAAAAGATCGAGGAAGCCAAAACCGAGCTCAACTTTAGAGGATTTCATCATTTATCGAGTTTATGAGCCAGGTGGGTCCCACATATGCTTAATGGGCTTGAAAAGCCCATCATTTTGACAAAGGATTTTAAGAAAAGGGCTCAAGATGATTTTGTGAGTCAAAAAGCCCAAAGGAAAAGAATAAAGAGACGTTGGATTAAGCCCAATCCAAGCCCAAAAAATTCACCAAAAAGGAACGAATGAAGTAAATAAAGATGGGATTTAAGGGTTTCGTTTTCAGTAAACGTGTATAAACACGTTTCAATTTTACTTTCACCTCACCACAAATTAATAACACAAAACGTTCCTACTTTTCACCCACTCACTTTCATTCACATAATAAATAATAACCCTCCGTTACTACCTATGTTTTTCTCTCCTTCTTCACCCAAATAACCAGACGCCTTTTACTTTTTCACACAAAAAAACCCTAATTAACCTTTATTGATTAAAACACACATTAAATTAGGGGTTTTGGTGTACGTGTGATTGGCATGCTTTGGGAATAAATCCCCAAGTTTTTAGCTTCGTTTGTTGAGAGATCCCTTAATCTCTTCCCTCTTCCAATTGGTTGTTACACCTCAATCATCCAATCCATCCAATAAAAACCTTCCACGTCATCAAGATGGTCTGATACATTGAATCAAGACAGAATCAAGTGAAGAAAGAGAAGAATGAAGATTCGAATATTCCAAGGAAGATGTTATCGGGTTCAACTATAAAAAACCCCCAAATTCTGTAATTTTATTCATTCCAGTTTTTTTAGTATTATAATATTAGATTAAATGTAGGATAAATTGTATTTTTATTTTAAGCTTTGTAATGTTTTATTGAAATCAATGAAAGTTATTTGTTATTTTTCTCACTACTCTTCGAAGGATTTAAGTTTTGTTAAATTTATGTCAGATTTAAACTATCATTTTATTTGATATTATTATTATTAAATTTAACTGTGAACAAAATCAAACCCTATTGGTTTGATTAAAATTGGAGAAACAAAAGTGTTAATATTAATGTCACCCAAAGTTCTGTTCAAGTGGGTTATTTGGTTCGAGATGATGGTTTAATGGTGTTCGAGATGTTTTATGGTGGTCTTGATCAAATGAGTTAGACGGCTCAGCGCCGCTTCTACGTCTCAACGGGTTTCTCCAAATGGTATGTTTTTTTTAGATGATGATTCCTGATTGTTTTATTTAGTTATGTTAGTTTGAGTGATTTATTGGTTATTGATTAGTTATGCTATAGATAGGATTAATCACTTGAATGTTTTTCGTTAATAAGATAATCAGTGTTAAATAGATGTGTTTTTGATATTATCATTTTGGCTCTACCTTAATTAATTTGTTGAACTCATAAGATTTGAGGATTGGGGTTTATCCATTTATTTCTGATTTTTCCACCGTGATTGAGGATGTTTTTGAGTCTGAGTGTTGAATTGCTTTAGTAGATGCTGCGATTTTGTCTGTTACTTGTTTTATGCTCGTTAGGGGTATGAATGTTCTTAGATTTTGCTTGCGTATAGTTGAATACATGATTGAATGAATCTGTCACATGCTTTGAGGTCTTTGGGTCTGAATATGTTATAAATCTGATTTTGAATGTGATTAGATGTTCTTCTGATTCAACTGATTTGTAATTTTAATTTTGATTGTCTACTGATTAATTTTCCTTGAGCTGTTTAGTTGATACTCTGATAAGAATTGTGCTGTTATATTAGTACTGAGTGCTTATCACTCTCATATTTGTTTTTGCTGCCATAATAGAGATTTTGTTAAAAGTGTTGTTGGTAATTGCTTTTTGGCTACTGTCGACTAATCCTATTGTGCAGACTTGCTTATATTCGCACAGTGGCATCTTGGTTTAATGATCTATTTTTGTAATCTATCATAGTTAAACAGGGTAGTAGCTTTAACGGTAGAACTTGGTAATTTGTAGAATTTTAATTTGTCGTAAGCTTAATATAGATTCTGAATATCGGATAAACTAAAGTTGCTAATTTGTTTTCGAGTAAGTTTAGAACTGTCGACTGCTGTACCTTTTGTTTTGAAGCTACAAGTATATTAATGTCTTAATAATTTTAGTTTAAGCTGAATTTAGTGTATGTTGGTTTACTGCTATGATTTGATGTTATATTGATGTTATGCTATGATTATTCGTGGCCTGCATCCCTCGAATTTTGGGTGTTTGGTTTGTAAATTTGCCAAAAAAGATAAATCACAAAAACTTCCTCACAGCAGGTTTCGAACCTGTGACCTCCTGGTCACAGGCCTTGAATGATAACCAACTGGGCTAGATGCCTTTTTGACTTAACTCTCAGAAAGTTAATTAATATTGTCTGTTTAGAGTTGGCAGTTTGTTTTTATTCAGTAATTTTTAATTTTCTCTCATTACGTTTTTTATAATATACCTTAGATTATTTTTGTTAAAGTAAATTTTAGCTAAAATAATAAATAATAATAAAAAAATGTTTTTATTTTTAAAGTTTAATTAGTTTATTAATTAGATTTTTATAATAATTAGAACAAATAGTTTTTATAAGTAGATTTGTTTTTAAGTTTTTGTGATAAGGTAAATTAGTTTTAAAAGTTATTAAATAAATTTATTTTATAGATTTTTTTAATAGTTTAATTTTTCATAGATAACTAAATTAGATTAATTATTAAATAGTGTTTCAATTTTTAAGAAGTTATTAGAGTGTAGAATTTAAAATAGGCAGGGTTTACGATTCATGCACTTTAGGTTTATTTTAAATAGTTTAAAATTGGTAGCTTTTAATTGTAGTTTAAAAACCGAAAACCAATTCAAATCGATTGTCCAAATCAAAGCAAAACGTCTCAAATTCATAAGATCTTCGTGTACAACGAACTCGACTCACTCACGTGTTTAATTGAATTCGTCATTGGTATTATTAGACTATTACTTTTTCCTAAAGGTAATTTTCTAATTTACCCAATAACGTATCTAATTATCACTATACACATCACGACACATCAACGGGCTAGATTTTGAGTATATATTTTTAATGAAAATTGAAGTTATATGTGTTTGTATTAGAAGTTTAGTATATGTAGTGTTAGTTATGACATTAATATTATAATAATGTAACATATAATGAACAAAAATAACGTAGTTTAAAATATTTTATTTATTCAAAAATATTATAAGTTAATTGAAATTGCATACGTTAACGTTATGAATAAGTTTGTTACATTAAAATTTTTTAAAATTTTAATAATATTGTATAAATATTTTATGTATTTTATGAATTTAATGAGGTAATAAATCTTGTATATGTTAATGCTATGAATAACTTTTTTACATTAATTTTTTTTTGAAATTAATACTATTGTTACGTTTTTTTTGTTAGCAAAAACGTTATAGCTAAATATTTTTTAGAAATTATTTTGTTTTGTAAGTTTTTTGGTGAAATGTATTCTAGCAAAAGTAAGCACAAAAAGCTCATTCCTCGTATTATTTTGTGTCACGTGTATAATATAGCAACAGTATATAGCCCAATCTAAAACATGACAACCCGAATATCTAAAAATATTTTTATTTTAGTAAGTCAAACTATTGTGAATCATTTGTAATTCCTTTTTTTCTTTTTGAAGCATTCTATAGAAACTCTTTAATAAATTACATATGTCATTTCTATAGAATTTTATATTTAAGGCATCATTTATAATTCTTATTTTTCTTTTTGAAGCATTTTATGGAAACCCTTTAATGAGTTACATGTGTCATTTTTATATAATTTTGTATTTAAGGCATTGTTTCACCATCCTTCCATATATATTTTTATAGAATTTTGTATTTAAGGCATCATTTGTAATTCCTATTTTCTTTTTAAAGCATTTTATGGAAACCCTTTAATGAATTACATGTGTCATTTTTATAGAATTTTGTATTTAAGGCATTGTTTCACCATCCTTCCTTATATATTGTTATAGAATTTTGTATTTAACGCATCATTTGTAATTCTTATTTTCTTTTTGAAGCATTTTATAGAAACCCTCTAATGAATTACATGTGTCATATTCATAGAATTTTGTATTTAAGTCATTGTTTCACCATCCTTCCTATGTAAGGGTTTTTGATTTGATTTGATATATATATATATATATATATATATATATATATATATATATATATATATATATATATATATATATATATATATATATATATATATATATATATATATATATATATGTGTGTGTGTGTGTGTGTGTGTGTGTGTGTGTGTGTGTATTTCTGATTATTAACTTCGATGCATATGTTAACACATTGTTGATTAACTTGTTATTGTTTTTTAAAATTTTAGATTCCGAACCAGAAGAAATAGAACATGATAATGATGATTACGAACGCGAAACAGAACAAGACCAAGATTTGTCTTCCGAGAGCGAAACTGAAGCTGTCCAAAAATTGAAAGGGAATGATAATCAATCAAACAAAAAACGAAAGGCAACATATGATGGCAAAACCAAAACTTCTGTGCCAAAAAAACATAAAACTGTCAAAGATGATGAAGAACCAGAACAAAATAAGGTGGGTGTACTAAATGGGATCAAAGCTAGGTCGTCACCAAGAGACGTACTTAAGGTTTTAAATGTGTTGACTCCCTTGCAGAAAGAAGATGTTATCGAAATGGGGTTTGGATCATTTCTGAATGACAACTTTCAGTTTACAAGTACGACATCTAAATTGGGGTTATGGGTGGTTGAAAATTTTGATCCTAATAAATGTATTATTCGATTTGCTGACGGGAGAGCCATAATGGTGACACCGAAGATGGTACACGACCTACTTGGAATTCCAATGGGAACCATACGGGTAACAGAGGTGTCATTTGGAACAACTGAATACCCGTGAATAGTTGAATGGAGACAACATTATGACATTACAGACGATAGGTTCACACTAAAGAATGTGGTCAAAAAGTTGTTGTATGAACACCAAACCGGACAAACTTTCAAGCTCGATTTTTTGGTGATGTTTTTTTCAATTATTGGCGACTGCCCTAAATTGGGAACAGTTAACCAAAGGTTTATACCATGCACTGAGAATGTTGAAGACATTAAAATCATGCATTGGTGTACATACCTGGTGGGAGCAATGAAGAAAACAAGGAGAGACTATAAGAAGCTGTCCGAAGGATTTGGTGGACCATTGTTGCTGATGGTGATAAGCACATTTATATACAAATGTATTTAATTTTTATGTTGTTATTTTTTATTTATTTAGGTCAAATATGCATGTATGAAAAAGATTAAAACTTGTTAAATTGTCGGATTATTAGGTTAGATAAAAATATTGTTAGATGCGTATGTTCAATAGGGGCCAAATGTGCAGGTAAGATTTATTTTGTAATGGGTCAAACTGAAATTGTAGTCTATTTTGAGTATGGGTTGTTATTTAGGTATGGGTTGAAAGGGAATTTAGGTATGTATGGTAATAAGTTTTAGAGTTAATATACATAATTGCTCAAATTGTAGTCTATTTTGAGTTGGTACGTATTTTGTTTTAGTTGCATTGATGCTTTTTGTTTTCATGTTTTGATTTTGATAAAATGTATAACACTTATAATATGTTGTGCAGTTGATATATTTGAACTCAACGATTTTGGAGGATGTTCCAATTGAAGAACAAACCCCGTCTATGAAATCTTGGAATACACAGAACATGAAGCTTAGAGAAAAAAAAGAATTGGAGATGGGTGGGTTTGGCAAAGTGAACATTAAAGAAGGATTTCAGTATGTACCTCTGCCAAAAAAACAAAAATTCTCGAGAGTCATAATAAAATCACTTAAAGGAACACCAGGTAATATATATATATATATATATATATATATATATATATATATATATATATATATATATATATATATATATATATATATATATATATATATATATATATATATATATATACACATATATATATATATATATATATATATATATATATATATATATATATATATATATATATATATATATATATATATATATATATATATATATATATATATATATATATATATATATATATATATATATATATATATATATATATATATATATATATATATATATATATATATATATATATATATATATATATATATATATATATATATATATATATATATATATATATATATATATATATCTTTCACGGTGCCTATCTCGATTCTTAAACAACCTCTACCGTCCGGTCGAGTCAGCTTCGCTCCTTTATTCGTACATCTCTTTCTCGAATGGAAATTTCCCAATAGTCAAGGTAGGACGAAGAAGAGACAAAGGAATAAAAAAGACTTTCTCTATGGCCTCCTCGTTTTGAGACATTATGGCTTTGGGGTCGACCCCGGTAACAAAGAAGGAATCCATAAAAACTTAGGATCCGGCACCATGATAAAATACTACCCTCATGATTAGACCATGTCCCTGAGATTTCATATTAAAGAGTCGTTAGAGGTTTTGATAGATGAGCTAACTTAGAAGGGCAGCTTTTAGAGGTTCACCAATAGGCCAAAGTAGGCAGCGAAGAGTCAGCGCGAACGAAGGTCTAAACGGAATGGTTCCGCTTACTTAAAACTAAGAGGGGATGCCGCCTACTACTGAAAGACCCGTTTTTGCAACAGTTGCGTTCTTCTATGCAAGACGAAGACTTAGAAAGAACAAAGAAGTTTGGATCCGAAAAAGTATGCTTAGGCAGTTCTTTCGCTGAACACAAGAGAATAAAGAGGCATTTTTATCATTTCAAATCATATTCTTATCGAAGAGAAGGAACAAAAAAACCCTAAATAGAAAGAGGAAAAGGCATGACCAGAAGAATTGTGTGAAATAAGTGAATTTATCCAGTTGAGGCATCTTGATTGAGAATAAAGGATTCCCCCCATACAGAAAGAGAGGCCTTCCTGTACGAGTAGTGAAGAACTAAACGAGAACTTTTGTTGGTTGTTGACCAACAGAAAGAAAGGGAGAAAGAAATTTGCCTAGTGAGAAAGCCAGGAAAAGACATACAAACTCACTCTCCAGAGGAAGGGAAGATTGATTAGGGCATCTCGCATATCAAGTTACTCTATCGATTATCGATAGCGTAATATAGCCCAACACAAAGAAGGGGCGGGCGAAATGACGTGAGAGAAAGAACCTCTTGGTAGAGTCCAGCCCCCCAGAATAGCACTACTTAGTGACTAGGAGCGGAGAGACCTTTGCGCGTGTTATGGTTATCTCGGACTGCGTTCCGGAAAAAGTAGCCTACTTGAGAAAGAAGGGGCGGGCACTCTTGTCTTTCAAGCCCACTATACTATTCATAGTTGTGGGGCACTGTGTACTTACAGCCTCTACGATAAGCAAGTGAATGGGCCCGGTATGCGACAATCACTTTCTCAAGGAATAGTCTAAGGCCGGTTAGAAAGCCATCTATCGGAAGCAAGGGGCAGGTTTGAGAATTAATAGATGAAATGGTCTTTTAATGAATAGGACCCAGCGAGCTGAAAGAGTCAATCCCATCCTGAAGGAGCTAATGAAAAATCAACTAGAAATAGGTAATAAGACAAATACCATAGAAGGCCACCTTAACTTAATATAACTCAGGCCTAGAGCCGCCGTTAGGATTTAGGTGATGCATAGGATATAAATAAAAAGGAAAAAAGCTCGTTAACTATTCTGAGGATTAATGGTAATCAAACTTTACCATTAAACTATACAATCTTGAAACTGTATTTCATTGGTCTTTCTCGCCTTTATCTTTCTGATTCCCGAAGGGTTATGCATTGGATCCAAGATCCTTCACTTCGCAGTAGATTCAAGGTGCTTTACCAAACTATGATTTGTTCGGTCAAATTATATTGAGCCCTAAGTCATACTGTCAATTAACGACACGACAGGACAAGAGGGCAATAAAAGAAGAGAGAAGACGGAGATCTAGATTAGCTATACCCACATTAATAATAATATAAGTTAATAAATACAACATTCATACAGTTTTCTGGTATTCAATATTGAAGTAGATTAGAATATGTATGCCGTTATTATTATACATTATAAATATAATTATATAATTATAATAATATAAGAAACTTAATAAGTTTTTATATTAGAAATCCCTAAGCATTATAAGATTAAGTGGGAGAATTGGGTTTATAGGACTGTTTTATGAATTCTGTTTCGGTTGCATCTCTTAAAAATAACAATTAAAGTTCAGTATCAATTTTTATTCCACCTATCTCTGCTTGAAATACAAAGCAACGTGCAACCACCCTGATTTCCGACCTAGCCCCTCCGGTCTTGCCAATGAGCTTGTCAACAGAGTCTCAGTGCTTTGGATATTGAACGAATCTACTCTCTGAAATTTCTATGAAAGAGAAGGACAGCTAAAAAGGTGTGCTCGACTGTTAAGGAGAGGAGGGGAGAGTTCGACCGCCCTAAGCCAACCAGAACGGCAAAGAAGAGTTCTATTCGGCGACCGGTAGGGAGAGGATGGGAGGAGAGAACGTCGACCATAAGGGAGACAGCCGTTACTTCGATGTGAGCAGAGTGCCCATTTCCTTACTTAGACTAACCTTCGTTTAGAAAGGCTCTCCCCTCGCTCTGACTCTTCCCATACTAAGACTTTTGTTGATCTACCTTTGACTTACTTCCTATCTCTACCCTTGATCCAAGGTAGCCGAAGGACGGATTTTGACTAAGCTTTGCTGAAAAAAGTTGCAAACTTCAGTTCCAGTTCTTCCTATGGACTAAGGGGAGGTTTGGGGCATTCTTCACTCCTTCGCGACACCTCCATGTACTATATAAGGGACGGACTAAGGGCCCATTGGTTCTACCTTCTTTTCTTTGTCGGCGACAAGGGATCTCTCAACCACATCCATAGCGAAATGGTTAAACATTTGAAGTTCTTTCCTTGGTCTTCATTCAGTGAAAGGAGTGACTTTTCCTCTCTCCTTTAGTTTGTGTTTCCACCCGGGCTTTTCCTTCTGTTTTATAGAGACCGAGGAAATTCTTCTAAAAATGCATGTCCGAAAGGTGAGGCATTTTCCCCGGCATACGGAAAAAGGCCCCAATAAAAAAGATCAAGAGTGATTCCTCACTTATCCTGTCAGGGGCCCAGTTGAACGCTCGAGTATAGATTCCCTATGCTCACCATCTACATCCAGAAAGCCGTATGCTTTGGAAGAAGCTTGTACAGTTTGGGAAGGGGTTTTGATTGATAAAAAAGAAGAATCTACTTCAACCGATATGCCCTTAGAGATCGAGACACAGCCCCAGGGCTATGGGGAAAGATGTAGATCGATCACCCTAGATAGACAACTACATAGAGGGTCTTTCTCTACAAGTTAGTCTTATAATTATATATATATATATATATATATATATATATATATATATATATATATATATATATATATATATATATATATATATATATATATATATATATATATATATATATGTATATAAAATAAATGTATCGTACGGCAAAAAAAAATACATACTGTATATTTAGGTACGGTTTTCTGTAAAAGCATTGGAGTACAATCAAGATGACATCATACGTCACGTTTACAAACCTAGAGTAGAACTTGAAGACGGCGTGTTCGCATATGCTGAAGGATCAAATAAGATAAACACGATCAAAGATTTTCAGAAACAAACAGCAGAGGTATGTAACACCTTAATTATTGCGTTTAAGTGACTTATCATGTTACATGGCATGAATATATAATATGTAACATTATTTTAATGGAGTATGCCAAATTTGATAGGTTAGTCGTCAATTAGTTTTAAAATCAGTAAAGCTTAAGATAATACATTAACTATCATTGGTTGTACAAGATTTTTGCAAGCATATCACATCCTTGGTTAGTCGTCAATAAGTTTTAGTCGTCAATTAGTTTTAGAATCAGTAAAGCTTAAGATTATACATTAACTATCATTGGTTGTACAATGCTTAGTACATGATTTTTGTATAATGTTATTCTAAGTCTCGTTCATGATATGCAGGAAATGATGTATGATATCGACTAAACAATGTCGTTTACAAAAGGCATGCACAATAAGATAGATGAAATGTTGGAGATTGCAAGCATATCACATCCTGATAATGATGCAATGCTTAAACTGATTGAGTCAAGGGATACACTCATCAAAAATATGTTCAAACCCGGAAAAGTAGCTGAAGCCCTTGGTTTGCATAACAACATACAAACAGAAGGCAATTCAGACGTTGGAGATGATATCATGCAAGACGAAGACTGTTTGGGAACACAACCAGATCAGGAAAACGTTGAACATTCACATAAAGATGATATCGCCCAAAATGTCGACACCAATGATGAAGAAACAATTCCATGCGATAACGTGAATGACAAACAAGGGGGAAATGGTTTGGTCAGTGGATGTGATGATATTAGGGAGTATGAAAACACGGAAACAATAGAAGATCAAGATATGACACTTAATGAAATTAACATGTCTCTCGGTGACGATAGTACAAATACTAGTATGGATGCTGAAAACACAGAAGGAAATGCAGATCGGGTGATACCGACCAAACATGGAACAAATGAAGATAACAGCAACAACCAAATCGGTATAAGCACCTTAAGTCAGATATTAGTCAGAATGAAAAAGACTAATGATTATCACATCGGAAATCGCATTGGGTGAGAAGGCAGATAATGATAAAGACCCAAATGGTTCAAGTAAAAAAGAAAGTTCGAATAAAAAGAGTGTGACATATGATTTTCCACTCCCGAGTTTCGAATTATTGACTCCATCTGAAGATGTGGCCGTCCGAACCACATGAACAGAAGTAACAATGGAAGCATCGAACGAAGATGGATGTGATACAGAAGCCAAAAAATCAAGGTATATATATATATATATATATATATATATATATATATATATATATATATATATATATATATATATATATATATATATATATATATATATATATATATATATATATATATATATATATATATATATATATATATATATATATATATATATATATATACTAGCCATTAGACCCGTCCGGTGGACGGGCTAGCTTTAAGTATATATATTTTTAATGAAAATTGAATTTATGTGTTTTTGTATTAGAAGTTTAGTATATATAGTGTTAGTTGTGGCATTGATATTTTAATAATGTAGCATAGAATAGACAAAATAACGTATTTTAAGATATTTTATTTATTTAAGAATATTATAAGTTAATTAAATTTCCATACGTTAACGATATGAATAAGTTGTTACATAAATTTTTTTAGAATTTTAATAATATTGTATAAATAGTTTATGTATTTTTAAACTTTATGAGGTAATAAATTTTGTATATGTTAATGTTATGAATAACGATTTTATATTATTTTTTTTTTGAAATTAATATTATTGTTGTGCATTTTTATAGAATTTTGTATTTAAAGCATTGTTTCACCATCCTTCCTTATATATTTTTATAGAATTTTGAATTTAAGGCATCATTTTTAATTCCTATATATATTTTATAGAATATTGTATTTAAGGCATCATTTGTAATTCCTATTTTATTTTTGAAGCATTTTATGGAATCATTTTTATAGAATTTTGTATTTAAGACATTGTTTCACCATCCTTCATAATATATTCTTATATAATTTTATATTTAAGACATCATTTGTAATTCCTATATATATTTTTATAGAATTTTGTATTTAAGGCATCATTTTTAATTCCTATTTTATTTTTGAAGCATTTTATGGAATCATTTTTATAAAATTTTGTATTTCCTTCCTTATATATTTTTATAGAATTTTGTAATTAAGGCATCATTTGTAATTCCTATGTATATTTTTATAGAATTTTGTATTTAAGGCATCATTTGTAATTCCTATTTTATTTTTGAAGCATTTTATGGAATCATTTTTATAGAATTTTGTATTTAAGGTATTATTTCACCATCCTTTTATATATTTTTATAAAATTTTGTATTTAAGGCATCATTTGTAATTCCTATATATATTTTTATTGAATTTTGTATTTAAGGCATTATTTGTAATTCTTATTTTATTTTTTAAGCATTTTATGGAATCATTTTTATAGAATTTTGTATTTAAGGCATTGTTTCA
The DNA here is from genome assembly GCA_025667525.1 of Glebionis coronaria. Taxonomy (NCBI): domain Eukaryota; kingdom Viridiplantae; phylum Streptophyta; class Magnoliopsida; order Asterales; family Asteraceae; genus Glebionis; species Glebionis coronaria. The sequence continues at coordinate 547,018,457 of CM046878.1, read as the reverse complement.
CCATTCTTCCTTATATATTTTAATAGAATTTTGTATTTAAGGCATCATTGTAATTCATATATATATATATTTTTATAGAATTTTGTATATAAGGCATCATTTGTAATTCCTATTTTATTATTTGAAGCATTTTATGGAATCATTTTTATAGAATTTTGTATTTAAGGCATTGTTTTACCATCCTTCCTTATATAGTTTTATAGAATTTTGTATTTAAGGCATCATTTGTAATTCCTATTTTATTTTTGAAGCATTTTATGGAATCATTTTTATAGAATTTTGTATTTAAGGCATCATTTGTAATTCCTATATATATTTATATAGAATTTTGTATTTAAGACATCATGTGTAATTCCTATTTTATTTTTAAAGCATTTTATGGAATCATTTTTATAAAATTTTGTATTTAAGACATTGTTTCACCATCCTTCCTTATATATTTTTATAGAATTTTGTATTTAAGGCATCATTTGTAATTCCTATTTTCTTTTTGAAGCATTTATGGAAACCCTTTAATGAATTACATGTGTCATTTTTAAAGAATTTTATATTTAAGGAATTGTTTTTCCATCCTTCCTATATAAGGGGTTTTGATTTTGATTTGATTTGATTTGATTTTGATTTGATTTGATTTGATTTGATTTGATTTGATTTGATATATATATATATATATATATATATATATATATATATATATATATATATATATATATATATATATATATATATATATATATATTTGTCTTTATTTATTTTTTTAAAAACATACAATCAATAATATTTGGTTGGATTTGATATACATTATGATATTGCGCATATGATCATATAGGTTCGAAGATGTGAACATGGAAAAGGCAGGATCATGTGAAACACCAGATGTGTTTAAAAGATCAGACCGTGTCGTAGGATTAAGCTTAAACCAACTTTTTGAAAAAAGATCGAAGTTTTCATTAAAAAAAAACAGCAGGACCGCGAGTAGAAGTGAATGTCAATACATTATCGACAAGCCGGACGATTAAAGAAAGACAACCAAGTGCAGATATATCTGGAGCAATTAAGGCAATTCCAGTAAGCTACATGAAGCCTACAAACGATGAAATAAATGAAGCAAGATGTCAAAGAACACGTGAAGTTTTAGAATCAATGTGTTCCCCTTATATCAGAAGGAAGGTCATAATATCCGGAAATGTGCAGCATCACGAAAGACCGGTTGCCGACAGTCTGTTCACCGCAAGGTTACCTGCTACGTAAGTCTTTTTAGTATATCATATTATATTTTTTACAAAACTATTATTTATGGGAATCGTATTATTAAATTTTATTGCATCTTATAGTATTTTAATACATACCCGTCGTATAATCAGGCATATAATCTTCAAATCGGCAACAACAGAGGTATCAAGAGCAGCGCTTGAAACCATGCATGAAGGATTTCTAGTTTCAAGCGCAGCAATCGACATATAGAGCATCATACAAAATCATGAAGAAATGTTTAAAGACAAGATGAAAAACAGATTTTTATTTTGCAAAACTGGAATGATGGTATGCAATTCAAATTTAAAATTTATTACGATATTTATAATGCAACCCGATATTTATCACTAAATTCATATTGAATGTTCATGATGTTGTTGGATCATTCATTGTAGAAAACACCCAAGATCGCAGATTTCAAAATAAAACTTGAGGAAGCATTGGAATATACTAAACAAGAAAATCTTGACATGTTTCAGTTGGTAAGTGTTATTAAAAAACCATATATGTGATTACATAATGCATATAGCATAAAAAAATACCAACTAACAACCCATTTGTTTTTTAAACAAATGAAACAGGTTTTTTTCCGATTACAAAAGCCGTAGAAGAAATAAACCATTACTATCTGATTGTGTATAACTTAAAGACTTGCGAGATTGATATAATTTATAATGAAAAGGATGATAAAAAAAAGCATGTACAAGCGTTATGGTCATTGCCAAGGCTGTTGGTAAGGTTTAACCATTAGTGTATTTTTTTTATATTTAGTTTTATTTGAAAATACACATGTTTGTCTCGTATTAAGTTTATAAAGTATTACATTATTTTTTTATACTAAATAAAAGCTTAAATAGAAAGTATGATAAGATATGGGTTTATATGATGTGAAAGGGGATGTCAACATATGGTATGCTAAATTTTGAAAAACAGGGCATCATATTGTTCTTATAAAATGGCATCGTAATGTCTAACAGTATATCATATTTTGTGTAACAGACGGAACAGCTTGCTAAATATCTGAAGTCGGTAAGGCACAACAATGTAGATAGAATTGCTGAAGCAAAGCCACAGGTGTTGGATATGGAGTGGCAAACGGTTAAAAACACGTTGGATTCTGGAATCTTTTTGATGAGGCATATGGAATTTTACAATGGCAGAAAGACACAGTTCAATGCAGGAATTAAAATGGAAGCAAATGTTCAGCAAAAAAAAAACAATTGTCGGGTCTTCGCCAGAAATATGTTGTGAAAATGTTGACAACAGACTTGAATGAGAAAAGGATGCAGGTTGATGAAGAAACTGATAAATACATAAAGTTTAACGATAACCAAAAGAAGACATTCATGTTGAGCGCATTCAACAAAATTCAAAAAAGGTCGGTTCAGTATTATAACACCCATGAAGCTAATATCAGACGAGAGTGGGCACCTTACAAGAGCAAACAAGAAAAATTCTTGATGTAGGTCAATTTAGGTATGGGTTGTTATTTTGGCGTATCAAGACATAAATGTGAATCTCACATTCGATAATCGTATCGTATGTTTATATATATTTCAATATTTCGGTGTCGTATTTTGGATATTATGTAATATTGGATGCTATAACTGTCTTATTACATTTATGTAATATTGGAACCAACAATTTATGCAATGTATCTAAGTAGTTTAACACACATGAACTAACAATTTATGCAAAACTACTTAGAACCCACAAACAACATAAACTATAAAAGGTAAATTATGGTTTAGGTCTGTGAGTTTTGAGGCACAAATTCTGATTCAAAACCATGTTGATTTTATTGTATTTTGTGTTATGTGCTTAGTAGAGATTACTGTTCATAATAGTTATAAAAAAGAGAATAAAAAAAATATTTGTCACAAAAAGTAGTTAGCGTGGTTCGACCCCATGACCTGTCTAACAGGGGTTCAAGGGTTTTCCAGTGTGCTAAGTGCCTATTATTGGTAAATGTGTTGCACGTTTAATTTCATAAGGGGTTTAATTTTAGCTTATATATAACATATTCGAACTTTTATAGATTATTTTTAGCTTATTTAGAATTTTTTTATTATTTTAAACTTTCTCATTCAGTTTATATGAACTAGGATTTTTTAGTATAAAAATTTTATTTTTCTTTTTCTTATAAATACTTTTTTTATTATTATTTTTATTATAAAATTTTAGAAATTCATTTAAAGTTAGTAAATATTAATTTAAAATGTTAGAAAAATATTTTTTAGATTTTAACTAATATACTTTAGGTTTACATAACATAAATTTTTCCTTCTCACTTTTTTATTATTTTTATATATTTTTTGGCGTTTTTTTTCAAACTTTAAAAATTAATATAAATTAATTAAACAACTTTTGTAAATTTTTTGGTTTTCATTTTTGTTTTGATTACATTTTTATTAACTTAATTTAAAATTTTGGTAATTTTTAGTCAAGTTTTAATTTTCGCCGAGTTTTACAATATCGCGTTTTTTTGTCGTAGTGTAATTTTTGCGTAATTCGTCTCTATATTTTAAGCTTTATCATCAAAAAACGATCACTAATAATAATAATGTGATTATTATTATTTATTTATAAAAAGGGCATCGACAACTACAAAAAAGGTGCATCGAAGTGTTTATATGTATACATACACCATCAAACTTCATGTCAACTATTTATATTATTACAAATAATTATAGAAAAACAAGTAATAAAAAATAAATGAATAAATAATTAATAATGATAATAATAATAAAAAAATAAATATTATGTATATACTAAAAAGGGAATCAACGCATTCATAACTGGTACATCAAAGTGTTTCTATATATACATACATAGATGACATTAAACAACAAAATTTAAAAAACAAAAACTCCGACATATATCAAAACATCAAAAAGGTTTGTGTTTCTCATAACGCACATGAGGTTTTATTATGCATCAAAAAAAACAAGGTAAATGTAAACAGATAAAACAAGAGGGTCATACAACATACATATGCTACTAAATTCATGGTACTCACAAACACATGTGAGGTTTTATTATGCAAGAAAAATCTTTAAAAAGAAAGGAACTCAGCCGAGAAAAAAAGAAAAAGAGACAAAGTGTTCATACAGCAAACAAATGCTGGTCACATGTGTTGTTAGTGCATGATTTTCACTCTGTGTAATCGACATCTGAAGTTCTGGTGTTACGTGCAGGCCTCTTGTTTGCAGAATCATTTATGACGAGCTTTTATGGACAAGTCCTTGAGTTATGACCTTCGGCTTTTCCACAACTGACACAAGTCCTTCGTTTCTTGAAATTGGCCGATGCATTCATGATCATCTCATCAGAACTCTTCCAGCGAGAATGTGATCCTGACCCTTTGTTTTTAGACTGACGCGGCACCTCGATATTGATATTTGTGGACTCCTGCACACCTAACATAGAACAAAAAACATATGTTTTGCTTTTGCGTGTTACAACAGGAAATTCATCTGCAGCCTTTGTAAACAAATTGGTCAGTTCATTCTTGTAAGCATCGAGTTTGTCCTTAAAAGGTACCAATCGGTCAATTGTGTCTTCTACAAGTTGGCGAATGGAACGGACACCAGCATCTGAACTGGACTCACACATTTTGGATACTTGTTCAAACCACAAATTGTGTTCAGATTTGGCCCATCTGTCTAATAAGTATTCTTTAGGAAACGAGTCAATGTTATTCATTCTCAACACATAGAATATGTGGCGACAAAGAAGACCGTACAACTCAAACCTCTTGCATGAGCATGTAATCGACATGTCAGACGGACCGAATACAACCTGTAAATAAATGGAATGCACGTATAAGGAATAGGCACGTATGTTTATAAAACATTCAGGTGCATCAGTAAATATAAAATATAACAAACATGATATAAAACATGTGTACATATTTTATAGCAGTTAACAAATATTATAAAGTTTCCACATACATCATATGTTTCGTAAGAATGTTTGTCCAACCATTGTGTAAGCTCAGTGTCAAGAATAGAATATCATTCAAAAAGACCAATCCTATCAACATTTTCCGACAGGCAATGAGTCATGGACGCTATGAGTTCAGACTGCACATCGTAGAAGATACTTTGAGTGTACAGTTTGGAAGTATCTTTCTCAATCTAAAGACCAGTAACAAGCGTTTTTTTAATTATCTTTTTTAGGAGTTACCTTTTGTGATAGTTTCATGGTTGTAAATTGAAAATAGAAACTGATATTATGAATAACTCCGTCGATGAGTTGGAAATGAAATACTGAAGTGATATGTTTGGTTTGGATTCTGTTGTTTTTGTGGTAATACTAAACGCTTTGTGGGTTTATCCTGTCAATGTTTTGTCACAGACGGGTGCCTTACAATAATGATAGCTTTATTGGCCTTTCACGCCGTTTTTTATAGCCTTTTCGGTTAAAATGGCCCTAATAAGGTGACCTTTTAAGGTTGTCGGCCACGTGGTTGCACCCATGCCGGTTGTGTTTAAGCATTGTTGACACGGATTGGTGAGCTTGTTGCTATGGGTGACGTATCCTCTAGACGGTTATCATAAAATAAGCAATATGACAACAACTGCAGTTTGGGCACGCTTATGATTGGTCATGTATCCTTTGAATCGGTTCTATTATTGTTTGGACCCCATAGTTTGATGGCCCACTACCATAAACGTAATGGTGTTTGTGGCCAACCGGATCTTGGTGGGGCGACCTTTTACGGTTGCTGCCATGCCGGAACATTGGTGGTGATGGTATTTGTACTAATGCAGTCTGTTTATCTAATGTCCTCTCTATAAATTTGAAATTCAAAATGATCTCATATTTGAGGGACAGTAATGAGTTTGTGATAGCCTCATTCGTATCTTGCTTAGGTACCAATAGTAGCTGGCTTAAATAAATATAGGGTATTTTTATTATAGAAAGAAAACATATAATGTGGAAGGATTTGCTTTGGCCTAATTGCATGGTAACTATGTCTATTCCATTGCACGTCGTAACGGTCCCAACAGGCTATGATGATAATATCTGAACGTACCTAAGCGGGTTCGATTACATTTTGGACGACGCGTATGTTGGCGGGGCAAACTCACAAAGTTTGCAGCCATGACGTCGTATTCGACATACCCGATTGGTTACTTATCTGAGCCTCGAGACAATAAAGTAAATGTTTTTTTGTAGACACTCTTTGATTTCCATAATGTACTAATGCCTAAACACTGCCATTCCTCAATCAAGTTCTGCGAAAAATCAAGGTAGCACTCTTTTTTCCCTTTGTTGCGGGTGTAGGATATGTAAATCTTGCTTATGTTTTAGAGAGAGAAAGAGATAGAGAGATGGTGAGAACACACACACTTAGAGAGAGAAAGTGAAAGAAAAACACTTTTCAACTATGTGTATAATGAAGAACCACACTACCCTCTCCATCAAAGGAGAGGGTTTATATAACCAAGCCCTTAACATGGGCTTGGGCTTACATTTGGGCCGACTTACACATGTTGTAGGCTAGGATTTGGTTTGTTTGTTAAATAAAGATAAGTAACTAAACTACGAGCTATTACATGGACTATTGTTGGAGTGACCGATCCTTCTTAATACGTAAAACGTATTTCCAACAATCTCCCCCTAAGGGAGGTCACTCCAAACAAGGGGATTACCCAAGTTACAATAATAAGATAAACCTAGCATACTATGCTTGTCTTGAGCTTGTAGTCTTCGTCTTTCTTTTTCTTTTTCTTTTCAGGTGAACATGCTGATGTGATCATTGATATCAATCTTGAGCATTAATCTCTTGCCTTGATCTTGTGCATCCATCACTTGTGATCTTTGCCTCTTCGTGACACCATGTCCCACATACTTATACCTTCGTAATTCTTGAAAGCTTCAGAGTTCGATACAGCGGAAGACTTAACTTTTAAGCTTTCTTGAATTAGATGAGGTATTAAGTACATAAAGTATAAGCATGCGGGGACGACTTCTTCTCGGATTCCGCAACGCCATCGTCTTCAAATGCTGCAACATAAGTAGACACGAACGAAATGGCTTTGAACATTTCATTCTAATACGGTAGCATTTTACCTCCGGTTGGTGAAGACCGTTGGACGATATAAAATATCGTACTTGTGGCAGGTATATTTAATTAAAAATCTCCTTGACAAGATTTCGCGGGTAAACCCGTTCTCTTTACTCGACCGTCCAAAGCTGACTGCGAACGTAAAGAGTGAATCATTTGGATAAAATTATCCGCATGATTGAAGCCGTCAATTCTGATTCCTGGAACAAGTTTGATTCATTAAAGAATCGCACCATCGTTGCTTTCCGAGCTTGATTCGTATAGAATCTTGCAAGTTACCTACCAAGTGCTGTTTAAGGTTAACACTAGAAGGATTTCCACTCATCACCGTGAACACTAAGGTATCACTCTGAGTGTTCTGGCAAGATCACTAAGATATTGCGTAGAGGCCTGGAACGTGTTTAAATTCAGTTAAGAATTAAACCACTGTTGCTTTCCAGTTATCACAAGTTTGATTCATAAAGAATCTCACAAGTCACCTACCATGAGCTTTTTAATGTTCGCTCAAGAAGGATTTCCATCTTCATTGTAAATACTTTCGTTTTACTCGGATGTTCAGGCAAGATCATGGAGATTTTGCGTAGGACTCTTAAGATCTTTCTTACTTTTCACAGTGTGTGAAGAAGCAAGGAATTATGGAAATGTGTCCTAATGAGATATTTGATGATCTCAAATGGCTCTAGACTCGATCGTGCACTTTGGATTTCAGTGATCGGAGGCTGGAGAGGAGTGCCACCTTTTCAATACCAATTTATTCAGAGTGAATAAATCAATAGATAATGTGTTGTCTCCATGTGATTAAAACAAATACCTTTTGAGAGATATCTGAGTTAGTTGGATGGGTTGTGCATTGCATCACTGGGTCCATGATGTCTGTCTTCAATATCGAGAATCATTAAAATGATCTCAATAGCATATGTGTTGACCCGGTTTCTGCCTAAAGTTTTAAGGAGGGCTTCTTTCTTTACACCCTTTATCTTTACAATTCTTTTTCATTCTTCAACCCCTTCAATGCTTACCAATACGTCATAACTAGCACCTTGTTGTGATTGTTCCAGTGCTAACTTAAGTACTTGTTCGGCATTCAGCTACGTTCACAATCTTTCTCCAACTTTCCTAAGGACTACTATTTATATCTATGGAATGTCCTTGGGAAGATTCCTCCGGTTCTGGAAGAATCATAGGACTTAACCTATCCTACCATCCTTGTGTCACCACAATCTTCATCGTCGTGAAATAAATGGGTTTTGAGTAAGTATATGTCAGCATGAAAATCCATTTTGATATGCAAATCCGTTTTGCTCCCCCTTAACATATGCCACGATATTCGAAAACATTTCGCATATGTCGAGATGAGCCAGCACATTAAGTCAAACCATTTGTGATAATATCCCATATTAAATCACATTTTCTCCCCCATATTAAAAATATTAACCCAATCGATGTTTTTAATATCAATTGATTTAATGAAGTTTTAGCAAAGGTTTTGGGAAGAAAAATGCAAGTCCATTTTTTCTTCATGATATCAAACATATGAGATATGATACCGATTTGTAAAAGGATCACATATTCACCATATTAGAAAAGAATTGACAAGGTTGGACCTGATAGATGAGAACATCATATGATAAGATCAAATGGTTCTTGTCGGCATATATTGGTCGCCTCGTCACGTCTGAAGTCATCTCTTGACACCGTGTGTACGATTGGTATTGTTGTCTTGACACCAACTTGTGAACTAGGCACGTTCGGCATCGAAGATTCTGAATGCTTGACAATTGCTCCCCCTCAATTGTTGACCCATGTTCTATTGAAAGAGCTGTAGTCGCCAGTTGAGTAGTCGCATCGTCGAGTATGTAGATACCAATTGTATATTGCTATGGTTGTAGAGATGATAGCTTCAAAAAAACAAGACTTCTCTTGTTTTAACAAATAGATGCACTGAGACGTACATAGATTTGTGTCAGACCAAGTTATAAAGTAAACTTGATCCCTTACAAGGTTTTAAAGTAAACCTTGCCCGAGAAAATTAATTCCCGTTGAGAGCCAAAGCTTTCATAAGAAATACTTGACTTTAATGTGAAAAGCGGGTTGCAGTCAGAAATAACTACAAGCCATATAGGCATGTTTTATGAAATATTTACAAATTTTGTACGAACTCTATTTATGGCGTCGTGTCAATATTAATCAACATTTCTAAGGCTGTAAATATTATCGTACCAAAAGACATGCCTTTGAAAAATAAAGTAAAAATATTTTTGGATTTTTATGAGTTTTTCAATTTTTATGGTTTTATATTTTTGTATTTTGCTTTTGTGGATAAAAATATAAACAATATATACAAATGATCACCAAGGATACGGAGAATAGTTTTACCACCACTATTCTTTCGCTTCATCTGCCAGTTCCTTTAGAGTCTCAGGCGAGAAAGTTCTCATTCCTAGCTTGTCGGCCAAAAATTCAATTCGAGCGCGATCTAAAGCCTTCGTGAAAATATCCGCCAATTGATACTTAGATCGGACAAAGTAAAGCTCGATCACTCCATTTTCCACTTGCTCCTTGATGAAGTGGTAGCGAATGTTAATGTGCTTCGACCGGGAGAATTGAACGTTGTTGCAGCATAAAGCAATTGCACTCTTGTTGTCACAGTACATCGGAATCTTGTTGAAACCTAGACCATAGTCGGTTAATTGCGATTTCATCCAAAGAATTTGAGCACAGCAACCGGACATAGCTATGTATTCTGATTCCGTACTTGAAATTGCAACGCTTTTCCGCCTTTTCGATGCCCAACTGATTAGTCGATCTCCTAGTAGTTGCAAAGTTCCACTCGTGCTACGCCTTGTATCTTGACAACCCGCGTGATCCGCATCTGCATATGCCATAAGTTGAATCGAAGAGTCCTTCGAATACCAAAGTCCCCGATTAATGGTTCCTTTAAGATATCGAAAGATCCGTTTCACAGTAGCCAAGTGTAACTCAGTAGGTCGAGTTTGATACAGAGCACACATACATATAGCAAACTGAAGATCAGGTCGACTAACTGTGATATACAGAAGAGTACCGATCATTCCACGGTAAAGTGTCGGATCAACGGCAACTCCATGTGGATCTGCATCAAGCTTAGTTCGTTCCACCATTGGAGTATCCACGGGGTCGCAAGATTCCATCTTATACTTCTTTAGCGATTCAAGGGCATACTTGGATTGATTGATAAAGATGCCTCTTGGACTCTGAGATATCTGAAGACCTAAGAAGAATGATACCTTGCCCATCATTGACATCTTAAACTTGGAAGACATGAGTGTCCCAAATTCGTCGGATAAGGTTTGGGTCGAGGCTGCAAATATAATATCATCAACATATATTTATACCATAATCATATCTTTACCTCGTTTCTGAATGAACGGCGTAGGATCCACCTTGCCTTTAGCGAAGCCTTGCGTAATGAGGAATTGTGACAATAGATCATACCATGCACGAGGAGCTTGCTTCAACCCATAGAGAGCCTTCTTAGGCTTGTACACATGATTAGGATATTTAGGATTCACAAAACCATCCGGCTGTTGAACATAGACCTCTTCCTTGATTTCACCATTAAGAAATGTCGTCTTCACATCCATCTGATAGACGATCATATTCATATGGGCTGCATAAGCGAGGAATAGTCTAATAGCTTCCAAACGGGCAACAGGTGCAAATAATTCCATAAAGTCAATGCCCAATATTTGCTTGTATCCACGAGCTACTAGAGGAGCTTTGTTCTTCAATATTCCACCTAACTCATCGAGTTTCACCTTGTAAACCCATTTCAAAGTGAGTAACTACACTTGATCGGGGCATGGGACAAGTTCCCATACTTCAAGACGTATAAATTAATTAAGTTCTTCTTGCATAGCTTCTATCCAACATGATTGAGTAAAAGCTTGTTGCCATGTCTTAGGTTCAACTTCAGTGAGAAAAGCATCAAAGTGACAAAACATTGCACTTTCTTGTAACTGACTTCGTGTGGATAGCGGATGATTAGAGTCACCAATAATAGAATCTATAGGATGATCCTTTTTCCACTTGCTGTCATGTTCACGAATCCGTGGATTGGAGTAAACTGTAGTTGGAGCTTCCTCTGAGGTGGACGACCTGACTTGATTAGGGTCGGAAATAGGTATACCAAAGAATGGAAGTTCACGCATTTGAGCGAATTCCAAATCGTGATCATCATCATCCTCTTCATCATCAATAGGCATGACATGGGTAGTTGAAACAGGTGTTGGTTGAGAATTACTTGTTGAAGGTATATCTTGACCAATTGTAGGTGCAGACGTATCTGATTGTGCTTCGGTTGCTGGAGCGACAACTTCGGTTACCGGAGCTATTACCTCAGGTTCTGGAGCAACAATACTTGGAGGAGTAAAGAATTCATCAAAGAACGGTTGAAACAACGTATCCCAGTCATTCCTAGTAGGTGGTATAAATGATGAAGTAGGGTTGTGTGAGACAAGACCAGAACTAATGTTACTGGGTCCCATTTCATGAAGTGCGGGTTCAGAGCTGCTTTGCTCAGAAGCCATTGTTGTCAGCTCATCAAATCAACATTCATAGTTTCGAGGATCTTACGAGACTTACGATTGTAGATTCGGTATGCCTTCTTTGCGGGTGCGTAACCAATGAAAATACCAATATCAGCCTTAGGTTGAAGTTTTCCCAAATTGTCACCATCATTATTTGGATAACAAAGAGAGCCAAATACATGAAGATATGATAAATCTGGTACTTTTCCATGGAGAAGCTCATAAGGTGTTTTACCATGGCGTTTACGAATTAGTGACCGGTTTTGGGTGTACACTGCTGTAGATACTGCTTCTGCCCATAAAAACAATGGAGCCTTCGCGTAAATTAACATCGTTCGAGCAGCTTCCATAAGTGTGCGATTTCGCCTTTCAACGACACCGTTTTGTTGTGGAGTGCGTGCAACGGATGTTTCATGAGATATGCCAACTTCTTCATAATAATCACGCAAGATTTGATTCACAAATTCGGTTCCATTATCTGTACGAATGCGTCAGACAGTAGTGTTGAGACGCACTTGAATCATCTTGAGAAATCCGATGATGAATTTAGGTGCTTCATTTATTGTTGTAAGAAATTTCACCCATGTAAACCGAGAGTAATCATCGACAATGACGAGGATGTACTTTTTACCACTAAGACTTTCAACACGCATTGGCCCACAAAGATCCATATGCAACAGATAAAGTTTCTCTTGGTTGGTGTCTTCCGTCTTGGGTTTGTAAGATTTCTTAGTGCTTTTCCCCATTGTACACTGATAACTAGATTTTTACTAGGTTCTATTTTTGTTCTCGGTATCTTAACGAATTGATCTTAGCTCTCTATGTGTGACTTAGTTGATCTTTAGTGAAAAAGAATATTTTTGGTTGTTTTAAAATTTAAATGCAAAGACTTAAAAGTAAAAGTGCTCTAAAAGTAAATCTAAGTCTAATCAAGGTAAAGTGCAAGTATTTAAAACGAGACTAAAATTAAAGGGTACTAAAGTAATTTGACGAAAACTTAAATCTATCTAAGGCAAACTTAAAGTGCGACTAAAACTAAGGCAATTAATCTAAAAGTGCAATTAAATAAAAAGGCAAGTAAAATAAAGCTTGAAGATAAAAATCAAAGGTAAAAGCTAATAAGAACCTGAATACAGCTCATTTGGAATAAACCTTCGTTAGGAACAATCACTCGTCCTAAATGTCACCTTTGGTTGAAATGATTCTTCTTCACTTGGAATATTACCAAAATCCTTGATCCGGAACAAAAGGATCTGAATATGTCACTTATCCAAAATAATCCTTCATTCGGGACTTGCTGATTCGGAACTTGTAAAATCACCCTTGATTCGGAAGTTTTGGTCACCCCTTGATTCGGAACTTTCCGGATGAAGCACCTTGGTTCGGAAGTTACTGATTCGGAAGGTTCCGAATGAAGTCTTGGTTCGGAAGTTTTAGACTTCCGAATGAACAAGTTTGGTTCGGAACTATTGAAGTTCCGAATGAACAACCTTGGTTCGGAAGTTTCAGACTTCCGAATGAAGCCTTGGTTCGGAAGTTTTGACTTCCGAATGAAACCTCAATCCTTCCCTTGGTTCGGAACTTTATCTGGAAACACAGAAACCAAGCAAAACTCTTCCGAAGAACAAGGAAGATGAGTAGCAGATAATAACAATGAAAAGTAACCAAAATCAACACACGTATGAATATAAACAGTAACGATTCAATGAATAAGCATCAACAAACAATCAAAAACATGAAATTAAACAACTTTAACCATAATAATCAAAAACACTTTTGGATCAAAATAAAAGCATGAACATGAACATAAACACCACAAATCAAAGAATAAGAAAGGTAGATAAGAGATTGACAAGATAAAGTAAAGATTAACAATAATTAAAAGGAAACTTACTTGAAATTAAATGAATTTAAGGTGCAAGACAAGGTAATTAAATTGACAAAGTATTTAAATGACAAGTAATTAAATTGTGGAAGAACTAGTGTCACCCTAGCCAACAAGAGTGAAATGATAACTAATCTAGTCTATTTATAGGGAAGACTAAAGCTTGCTTAGGAAGCTTCCTTAATTGCGTACTTAGTCCCTCCTTCTTTAATCTTCTTCTTAATTGCAAGACTAAGTCCCTCCTTCTTTAAATCTTCATTAAATGTGGACTTAAAGGACTTTTAGCTTCGGGATTTCTTTGAACTCGTCTTTAATTTCTTCAATAAATAGACTTGAATTCTTCGGCTTTTGATAAACTTCCGTCTTTTGACTATTTCCTCGATAAATCTTCAGAATTGGTCGTGGACTTCCGTTCTTTTTGCACTCTTGACTTCTTGGCTTCGTCTTTTATCCTTTTCTTCAATAAAAGTCCATAAATGCCCGTGAATGTCCGTGTTTTATCCATTTTTCACCTTTTCATCCTAAATCACAACAAAAACACAAACCACGCATAATTCCGACATAAAAGACAGAAAATACACGTTTCGGTCCGGTTATTATTGTAGTTAAGTGGTAGAAAAGATGGGTGTTTACACACCTATCAAATCCCCTACACTTGACCATTGCAATGTCCTCATGCAATGCATTAGTTACAAAGCAAGATTACACTTTTCATCATAATCAATCCACGTTGGCCTTTATTAAAGAGATAGAAAATTAAAAACATACAAGATAAAGAAATCAAAAGCATACCTTGGGTTTTGAAAATGTTATGAATAATCATCATCCTCAAGTTTTCACTTTCTCCAAACCAAGCTTAAAAACGAGATCATTGTTATTATAAGTTAGTAAACTAACACGAACTCATGTGGGCCAATTACTCACTTAGACTCCCTTATTCCTACGGGTATCTCTTATATTTTATTGTTGTCTTGAATGATCACGAAGATGCATTGTTTGACTTATTTCGATAGTTATTTAGTCTGAAAATAAAGTGCACGATTTAATCAATAGTTAGCTAAAGGACCAAATCTTTTAAAACTGCTTCTCGGGATATCAGAAAGTTCATATCTTGGCATAACTTGGTTCGCGATTTGAGACCTTTCTCGGGCCGATATTTGGCAGCGACTTCATACTTCAAATCTTGAGAGACGTTCATGAAATAATGGTCTTCTCTTCATAATTGGAATTTCTTCACTTGGAATTTTTGAGAGATTCTTCATATATAGACCACGACTTCTTCATTTTTCTCCAATCTTTATTTTGGACTTTGATATACAACGATCCGCCTCCTTTTATGACTTGGATCTATTTATCCTCATACCTTGTTAGGGTCTTTTCGGATACACTTCTCCATGACTTTTGGGGAGTTTTGCTTTACGTCGTGAGTCTCGATCCTTCATATTGATTTTCGATAAATGATTCTTCACATCACTTTGGATCTTTAGCAACAAAACATAGCCCTCATGCCTTGTTAGGGCCTTTTCGGACTCGCCAATCTTCGCGCCCCGCTTCATAAGTTATGCCTTGGCTATGAACTCTCGTCATTACCGAGCAACTTTTAAACGATCTGGGGCTAGAAGCTAAGTAACTTTTCAAATCGTACAACCTTATTTATTAGCAAATAAATTATTAGCAAGCGATGGGAGAATAGGCTCATAATTAACTCACATAAATTCATGAAAGAATGCTGAACTTATAATTGGCTCTATCATCTCTCGTTCTCCACAGTTTAAAATCTCAAGTAATGAGACTCGTGGATACTTAGCCTATTAAATCAAAGTTTTGGGTTTTCGAGTCGCCTATAGGATCTTGCAAATTCTTAGACTCTTTCAAGTTTAGAAATCGCATCTTAAAGTTCCCTTGATAAACGACTCTCTAGGATCAATTATAGGAACTTGCGAAAAGTTCTTGTTCTTAACCCGTGAGAGTTAAGACTTTCGCGTTTTATAGCTCCCTATATAAAAGCCTAGCAAAACTTGACTTCAACATGTTAAGGATACTAGCTAGAGTAAACTCGGATTGAGTCAAAAGATTCACAACGTTTGAAAATTAAAACCACTTATTAAACATTTATTCTAGCAAAGAAAGAAAATAACTATACAAAAGGGAAAAACTAATAGGCCAAAATAGATCAAAAATTTTGAAAAGTGTCGAAAAATTCATTTTCCGGTTAAAATGAGGACAAATACAAGGAAAAGACCACTTAACTTCGATAGAAGTCTCCCCTACACTTAAGATAAACATTGTCCTCAATGTTTAAGCATGTGGGAGTAAGCTCCCCTACACTTAGGACATTGTGCACGTTGTTTAAATCTTGCTAAGGAAAAGACAACTAAAGAGATTCCTATTTTAATATTGAGAAAATATAAAATAGTGAATCGAAAAGAGTTAGGGATAGAACCGGGGAGAAGTAGAACACGGAATCACGGGTCGTCAAGAATCATCAAGAGTGGATCATTTGAAGCTCGAATCCCTGATTAAGAAGTGAGGAGAGGAAATAGCAAACCAAAGGGGTCCCCCTACACTTATGATAAAGAAAGCAGAAATATAGATACATGGGTTGCCTCCCAAGAAGCGCTTGGTTTTTGTTAACCGAGTCGTGAGCTTGACTCGACCTTGATTATCAACGGAAGTAGTATGAAACAAATCCACCAGGATCAAAGACATAGTTTTCATCCATCAATAAGCAAGAGCTTAAGGCGAACAAGGCAAGCCAAAAGAGAAATGGCAAGGTTCCCTTAAGCAGCGACGGAGCATGGTGGAAGCAAAGTTGAAGTGGAGCAAGCATGTCTTCAAAATTTCCAAAGATATTTCCTTTTATTTCATCAGGTGGATACTGAGATGGCTTAAAGACTTCGATACCGGGATCGAACACCTTTTCCTTTAGGGGAAAATAGCACTCAGGCTCAGCCGAGTGTGAAGAAGATCCGCAAAGAAGCACAACCTCGTCCTCAGAAATGGGACAAAGAGGTGTCAAATCATACGTGCAACGGATTTCGGTGTCGACCGGTTTCTTCTCCTTTGACAAAATGCTCTTCAAATCCAAAGTAGGATCAAGGCGGTAATCTTCAAAATCCAAAGGAGGAGCATCACTCTCATGAGGGAAGTATGTGTTGAGAAATTCAGAGAAATCTTCCTCAAATGAATAATCGTCCAAAGTAGGATCGAGTGAAGGTGGAGGATCTTCATCATGTGAAGAATCGCTCGATAGAGTATCAGCCTCATCGAAATCATCGAAAGTGGGTAGCTCAGGATACTCAGAAGTACAATCAAAATCATCCGAATCTGAGCTAGAATTATTATCTTCATAAGCATCAAAGACCGGTGGAGAATCAAAAATGGGAGGAGCGTCCAAAGTAAGGAGAGAATCATCCACATTCTCTTCAAAGAGTGGATTATCAGTGGAAGACTCGAATAGAGGATTGTCATAGACGGTAAAGTCATCGAGCACATTTATCATATTCACTGATTCTCGGCTTCCAAAAGATTTGTTTGTAGGTGCTCCCATTTTGAAATTTTGTGAGGCATTCCCGACTCTTAAGATTAACTCTCCTTCGGCCACATCTACTAAAGCACGTCCGGATCTTAAAAATGGCCGACCAAGTATTAAAGGAATACGAGGGTCCATTTCATAATCAACTACGACAAAGTCGACCGGGAAAGTAAATGCGCCAACTTGAAAGAATACGTCTTCAGCTATACCAACGGGGTAAGCGAGAGTGCGATTAGCAAGTTCGAGAGTCATCTTTGTTGGAATGAGATCGGGTAATGAGAGTGTTTTCCAAACACTCAAAGGCATAAGATTTATACTAGCCCCGAGATCCGCAAGGGCAGTAAATTCTTCAGTTTTGTTGAACACGCAAGGCAACACAAAACGACCGGGATCCCCTAGTTTTTCCGGAAGTTCTTTAAGAATAACTGCAGAGCAGTTTTCATTTAAGCGTGTGTTGGTGAGTTCAATCAGCTTCTCCTTTTTGTTAAGCAAGTCCTTAAATGCTTTGGCAAATTTGGGCATGTGGACAAGTGCTTCAAGAAAACTAATGCTGAATCCCATTTGAGAAATCATACCGATATATTTCGTTATTTGCGAGTCCTCCTTTGTTAGATCATTGGTCTTGCCTATACGAGAAGGGTATGGGATTCTAGGTTGATAAGGGTTAGGTGAAGGTGTAGGTGGTGACGGTTGTGATGTTGATGGGTTTGTCCGAGATACATCGTTATGACGAGGCGGAGACGGTAATGGTGCACTATTACTAGGTGTAGGAGGAGTAGGGATACATGGTGGTGGAGGAGGTGTAGATGATGGTGGTGGGGTAGACGGAGTGACAAGGGTAGTTCCACTACGCGTAGTTATAGCACTCACATTAGCTCGCGGATTGGTGACGGTATTTGAAGGTAGAGAACCCGAAGAAGAAGAAGGTTGAGCTTCAGGCAAGAAACTAGCCAACAGATTCTTCAATTCAGTTGTTTGAGTGATGAAGGAGGATTGAAGGTTTTCACGAACCTCATTTCTGATGTCATTACCTTGCTTTAAGATATCTCCTTTTAGATTGATAATTTGGCTCTGTAGATTCTTGATTTGCTCACCTTGAGTTCTCATGATTGTGTCAACATCGGGGTTAATGGGTGGGTGTTGTTGGGTGGGTGGTTGATAAGGGTTAGAAGCACGAGGTGGGATTTGGTTGCTTCTATTGTAGTTGTTGGCGGGGTTTTGGTTTTGAGGAGAAAAACCGGGTGAAAGGTAATTGTTTGAACGGTAGCTCAGCAGATTTCTATCCCCTTGTTGTCTAGCTTGGTAATTTTCCGATGAATAATTACCGTAAGCTGCATACACATTTTCCGGATTTCCTTGTGTCGAAGGACAATCGGTGTATGAGTGAGGACCGCCACATGTTTCACAAGGATTAGCAACCGCTTTAACTTGATGTTGTTGTTGGTTTGAAGCGAGAAGCGTAATACTTTTGCTCATTTCAGCCATCATGCGGGTGAGTTCGGTCATCTCAGGGTTTGCTGAGGTAGAGGAAACATTGACTCTCGTGTTGTTTCTAGAAGAAGCAGAAGAATCCCAGTTCTTATGATGAGTAGTCATGTTCTCTATTAACTCTCTACACTCCTCGGGTCTCCTTTTCATGAATGTGCCACCGGCGGCTGCATTAATCGTATCACGATCTCGAAAAGTCAATCCGTTGTAGAAAGTATCGATCAAGGTGACCGGAAGCATGTTGTGGTTTGGACATCGGTCGATCAAGACATTATATCTCTCCCATGCATCAAAAAGAGATTCATCGGGATCTTGCATGAAACCGCTGATCTGATTGCGAAGGCTTGTGACCATGGATGGTGGAAAGTAGCGCGAAAGAAAGCGTTGAGTCATATCATCCCAAGTGTGAATAGAATTCTTCGGGAGACGATCAAACCATTTCTCGGCATGATGCGATAAAGTATGTGGGAAGAGTTGTAGGCGGAGTACATCCATTGTGGCCCCAGGCAACTTCATGCTTTGGGTGATTGTAATGAACTTGTCGAGGTGTTTGTTGGCATCATCATCAGGCAATCCTCTAAATGGGTTTGTTTGTACTTGCTGAATCATGTGGTGCTTCAACGAAAACTCAGGAGCGTTGATTTGCATCGGCGCAATCGGTCCTCCTCGTCCGAACATGGTTGGTTGACAAAGTTCCTCCATGGTCCGAAGATCGGGCTGTGGAAGAGCATTGTTGTTATTATTATTATTGTTGAGGTGCGGTAGTTGATTATTGTTGTTAACACCTGCCATATCTAAATCTTCTTGAGGCTCGGGCTCTTGGTAGTTAGAAGATCTAGTACGCATACACCTGAAAATGCAAAAGAAAAAGAAACCAAACGCAAAGACAATATATATACACAATAAAAAGAAAATCTTTTTGGATTTTTGAAAGTTTTAATTTTTTTGTGGTTTTGGTTTTGAATTTTTAATGCAAGAAAAATAACGTTCACGAGTGAACGGATCCCAAAAAGCAACGTGTCTAGCACAGAAAACTGTTGATCGTAACGAAAAGAGCCGGCAGCGGCGCCATTTGATAACTAGATTTTTACTAGGTTCTATTTTTGTTCTCGGTATCTTAACGAATTGATCTTAGCTCTCTATGTGTGACTTAGTTGATCTTTAGTGAAAAAGAATATTTTTGGTTGTTTTAAAATTTAAATGCAAAGACTTAAAAGTAAAAGTGCTCTAAAAGTAAATCTAAGTCTAATCAAGGTAAAGTGCAAGTATTTAAAACGAGACTAAAATTAAAGGGTACTAAAGTAATTTGACGAAAACTTAAATCTATCTAAGGCAAACTTAAAGTGCGACTAAAACTAAGGCAATTAATCTAAAAGTGCAATTAAATAAAAAGGCAAGTAAAATAAAGCTTGAAGATAAAAATCAAAGGTAAAAGCTAATAAGAACCTGAATACAGCTCATTTGGAATAAACCTTCGTTAGGAACAATCACTCGTCCTAAATGTCACCTTTGGTTGAAATGATTCTTCTTCACTTGGAATATTACCAAAATCCTTGATCCGGAACAAAAGGATCTGAATATGTCACTTATCCAAAATAATCCTTCATTCGGGACTTGCTGATTCGGAACTTGTAAAATCACCCTTGATTCGGAAGTTTTGGTCACCCCTTGATTCGGAACTTTCCGGATGAAGCACCTTGGTTCGGAAGTTACTGATTCGGAAGGTTCCGAATGAAGTCTTGGTTCGGAAGTTTTAGACTTCCGAATGAACAAGTTTGGTTCGGAACTATTGAAGTTCCGAATGAACAACCTTGGTTCGGAAGTTTCAGACTTCCGAATGAAGCCTTGGTTCGGAAGTTTTGACTTCCGAATGAAACCTCAATCCTTCCCTTGGTTCGGAACTTTATCTGGAAACACAGAAACCAAGCAAAACTCTTCCGAAGAACAAGGAAGATGAGTAGCAGATAATAACAATGAAAAGTAACCAAAATCAACACACGTATGAATATAAACAGTAACGATTCAATGAATAAGCATCAACAAACAATCAAAAACATGAAATTAAACAACTTTAACCATAATAATCAAAAACACTTTTGGATCAAAATAAAAGCATGAACATGAACATAAACACCACAAATCAAAGAA
This sequence comes from Glebionis coronaria, assembly GCA_025667525.1. Lineage (NCBI taxonomy): Eukaryota > Viridiplantae > Streptophyta > Magnoliopsida > Asterales > Asteraceae > Glebionis > Glebionis coronaria. The sequence goes on along the minus strand of CM046878.1, from coordinate 546,997,503 downwards.
TAAGAAAGGTAGATAAGAGATTGACAAGATAAAGTAAAGATTAACAATAATTAAAAGGAAACTTACTTGAAATTAAATGAATTTAAGGTGCAAGACAAGGTAATTAAATTGACAAAGTATTTAAATGACAAGTAATTAAATTGTGGAAGAACTAGTGTCACCCTAGCCAACAAGAGTGAAATGATAACTAATCTAGTCTATTTATAGGGAAGACTAAAGCTTGCTTAGGAAGCTTCCTTAATTGCGTACTTAGTCCCTCCTTCTTTAATCTTCTTCTTAATTGCAAGACTAAGTCCCTCCTTCTTTAAATCTTCATTAAATGTGGACTTAAAGGACTTTTAGCTTCGGGATTTCTTTGAACTCGTCTTTAATTTCTTCAATAAATAGACTTGAATTCTTCGGCTTTTGATAAACTTCCGTCTTTTGACTATTTCCTCGATAAATCTTCAGAATTGGTCGTGGACTTCCGTTCTTTTTGCACTCTTGACTTCTTGGCTTCGTCTTTTATCCTTTTCTTCAATAAAAGTCCATAAATGCCCGTGAATGTCCGTGTTTTATCCATTTTTCACCTTTTCATCCTAAATCACAACAAAAACACAAACCACGCATAATTCCGACATAAAAGACAGAAAATACACGTTTCGGTCCGGTTATTATTGTAGTTAAGTGGTAGAAAAGATGGGTGTTTACACACCTATCATACACGCGGAACACAAATGATCCTTGTGAAATGAAAGTTTAGGAAGACCACGAACAAGTTCGTTTTTCGCCAAATGATTAATAGCGTCAAAGTTAAGATGAGATAACCGTCGATGCCATAACCATGACTTAGTCTTTGATGCTTTGGAGAGAAGACATACGGGAGAAGCGGCCATCATGTCTTGTAGAGACAAAGTATACAAATTATTCCCTCGAGTACCTTTCAATAAATCAACCCCTTCTAAATTACGAATGAAGCAGGTATGCTCTCGAAAAGCAACTTCTAGGTTTGCATCACAAAATTGTCCCATAGAAAATAAGTTGTGACCGAGACCTTACACATAATACACTCTTGAAATAATAACATTCCCAATATGATATTCACCGTAACCCATTATCTTTGCAATATGATCATTTCCAAATCTAACCGTACCAAGAAACTTGCTGACGAAATTTCTGAGCTGAGAGCGATCTCCGGTCATATGCTTGGAGCAACCAGAGTCCAAATACCAGAGAACAATTTGGACCACCTATTTTTAACAACAACAGTAGACAATGCATTGGAAACTATTAGTTCCTGAGTGTTAGCAGATACAGATAAAATATTATCAGAATTGCTAACAGGTTTGTGACCCTTAGGTTTCCTGCGTTTTCTAATGTGATTTTTAGCACTAACAGGTTTTACTGTTCCAACTTTCTTAGGTTTTGGATTATTCGCGGGCACTACAGTGGGAGTAGACCTATTTAAAGGGCACTTGGTTCCTACAGTAGTGTCGGTGTTCCTAGTTAAAGGACACACTTGTGTTTTGGTAGCCTTGGTACTCCTAGTTAAAGGGCACGCTTTCTTCGCTGTAGTGGGAGTGGTCCTAGTTAAAGGGCACGTATTTCCTACTATAGTGAAAGTTCTACCTATGGGGCGCCACATCCAACCAACTTGGGTTAACACTTTCCCAGTCGGTTTCCATTCTAATCCATTTTTCCGGGCATACATCTCATTCACATGGTCAATAAGGCAAGAATCATGACGACTAGAAAACATACATTCATTGCGATTCCAACATTTCAAATTAGAATTCACAATAGGCTTAGAACGCTGCACAACCGCAGAGCCTTTAGGTTTAGCTACATGATTCTTTTTATTCAAAACAGAAATAACATTCCTAGGATGGGCTATCACTTTATTCTTCACTTAACTACTAGATGGGGGCAAGATCCTATCATTCTTCTTGTTTCTCTTAAGCTTAGATCTTTGAGCCTTAGTAGTGGTGCTTACTCCTGTAGAAGGCAACACGGGAATATTAGAAGCTGGTTTTGATTCCGCATTATCTTTAGTGACCAAAGTTTGAGATGGTTTAGTCCTAGGGCCCTTGTTAAGTGGTGTGACGGCTATAAGGGTTCTTTTGATTGCACTAGAGGACGATGCTGAGATAGTGGTTGCGTTATCCACAACATTCTTACCTTTTAGAGTACGAAGTGTTTCCTTTAACTCAGCTAATACCAGGTTCTTATCACAAATTTGTTCCCTCAAATCAGATATTTCCACCGACTTTCGATTCAATTATTCAATCAAAGACGGATTATGTGCAGTGGTATTAGCACATGCGGGCTTTACTGAATCAAAGAGTCGTGTATTCTTCTGTTTTAAGTTATCAACTTTGGACAAAATCTTGGAAAATCGATTATCTAGATCAAGTTTTAAATTCTCAGCGGCCTCAGGTACGTTCACACGGTTAATCTCCTTAGATTTCTCTATGTCTATCGGCAAAAATTGAGAAACTTTGTCACTTGGCTGACGCTGTTTTGATTGTAAATTCAATCGAAAATTCTTTTCAAAGTTTGCATCATCGATATTAACACCTTCGAATGACGTTTCAAATATTTCTTGAATAAATTGTTGCTTGCATTCAAGCGAAATACAGTGTGTTTAAATCTCATCAAAACGTTTTGAAAGCAAAGAATATGAATCTTGAAGCTTCAAAAATTCAGCGTCAGATTCGTGACAAGTATTATCTACCACATTATCCACAGATTCAACATTATGCACAATAGAATCATTATCAACACTTTAATTCACACAGACGGAGACTATATCATGAGACATCACTTGCTTCAGAAGCTGATCATTTTGGCGTGAAACCCGTTCTATTTAAAGTAAACTGTTTTCATAAGCATCATCCATTTCATTGAAAACACATCTAACTTCTTCTATTTCCAAAAGCAAATCTTGATCAAGATTACTAAGACAAGCCTTAACATTCTTTACAAACGGAACAATTTCGTCTCGAAACGCAGCTCTAGTGTGCTCAAAGTTCCATTCACCTTCCGTTATGGCCGAAGCCGTCATACGTTCCAAAATGACCTTGTCAAAATTGTAACACCCGTGAAAGTGCCGTATGATGCTAAGTTATTGTCTCAAGAGTTGTTCAGTATGAGCATCTCTTAAGTTGCGACTCACTTGTGGATGTGATATCCCGAGCCCAACGTCATTTATTTAATCCTATTTTATGTATATTTTTGAAATTTTTAAGAATTTTTATCGTGGATTTATTTGACGGTTTAAGTTGAAACCGACGTTTACGGTCGTAATTTAACGATTGACGATTTAAGAAGAACCGATAACGACTACGATACCGACGGATGCCCAAAACTTACATTTTATTATCGATTGATCGATATTTGAGTTTTTCGAGATTTTTATTTTATTACGTGTTAAGTCGAGTCGGAACCATATGTATATTCGTTTTGTGTGCGTTTAAACCATTTAAAAGAATTTTGAGGTAGCCGGGACGAAACCCGACTCTCGTAAATTTATAAAAACTTACTAGGTACCATTTTTGCCTTTTTAAAAAGTTATCTTACAACTATGGCCAAAAGAAAACTAATATTACACTTCCTACCCTCCCTACCCTATAAAAGGAAAATTTTACACACACACCTCATTATTTTCATTTCAAAAATTTCTTTCTTCTCTCTTTTTCTCTCTAGGCCGCCGGCCACCCTAACCACCATCACCACCACCATTATTTTTTTTAGGTTTTTGACAAATCTAATCAAAGACCACCTTTTCTTTTATCATTGTAAGTCTTTTCATTCATTAAAAACACACATGCATCCATTTAATTTTTCCAAAAATTTAAGGTTTTTCAAAAATACGTTTTGATTTAATTAAATCATGAATTTGTTAAATTGGTGTATTGATAATGCTAGATAATTAATTAAACAAGATGGGTTTTATGTTATGGGTTCTCCACAGCCCCTAAAAGTCACGAATTTTTGGGGGTTTTGGGTGTTCATGGTGTTTGATGATTTTGTTGGTGGGTTTGTGTTTAAAATGGTGTTTTTAGTGTTTATAAATTGTTTAATTACATTGCATGTATGATTTAGGCTTTAGGTTTTGATGAGGATCCGATTTTATAGTGTTATAGGCTGTTTGGATGATTGGGAATGGGTATGAGGGGTTAATCTAGGTTTAGGTGATGTTTGGATGGATTGAAAACAAGTAGAAAGGTGATTTGGAATGAGTCATTTTCGAACAGATTGTTTAGGGCTATTTTCGTGGGTTTAATTTTTGGTCCAGGTTGTGATTGTAGGATATAGTTGTCGTGGTCGTCGAGACGCTCGTTTCGGTATAAGATAGAGGTTTTAACTCCAAATGAGTCAAAAGTTACGACGTTTTGAAATTCGTGTACCGGGAGATGAAAACCGTCATAATCCGAAATTATGCTTGGTTTAGGTCAAATCCCGGGGACTATAAGTCTAGTTTGGTAAATGGTCAAGGGCTGAATTTTGGTGTCAAACCTGCACATTTGAGTCTATTATAGGACTTAGGTGTCAATTGGGTCAATGGAGTATTTTAAACGGGTCAAATGAGTCCGACTTGGTCAAAGTACAATTTCAGTCCGAAAAACGTAGTTTTTGGAAAAGTGTTGAGTAATGAGTCGTAGAAGTAAAAACTTTTATTGGGATTAAACATGTGTTTTCTACAGGTCTTATAGTATTTTTGAGAATTATGTCAAATTTTATGAAAATGGTTAAGTATAGTAAAATAGTCCGTACTTTCGGTAAGTATCGGCGAAAATGAGTAAAAATGGATAGTAACTTTAACAACATTGATAAATGGTATAAGTCTAGTAACAACTACTTGTTTGACATTGGCGTGAGTTTTCATAAGCATTGAGTGTGTTTGCATTTGTGTGTGTTTAGTACAATAATGTACGCGGAGTATTGATTTGATTTTCGTACTTTGACTTTTAGGTCAAGTGTTTGATTTTCCCGGGCATCCACGTCGTCGGTGACATTTCTCGTTACGTCTTCGCTAGAACTACTACTACTACGCCAGGTGAGTCTATAGCCTCGCTCTTTACTTATTTCAAATGATTTTTACCCGCGAGGGGGATACATGCTAATTTAAATGAAAATGAACATAAGTCATGAATGGTTGTTGGACCCGAATGTTGCCTTAGAAATTATGTTGAGTACCTAGTTGCAAAAGACCCTAATTTCATGAACTATTAACTATTGTCCTGCCCTCGAGTAGGGGGAAATAGCCGCTTATACAATTTGTAGTACTACGGGGCTAACGACCCAATGCTAGCCGAGAAGCTGTACGTTGAGTAAGTTCTGCGGTATATTATCTTGTATGAGAGATAAGGTATAATTGCAACTGATGCCTTTAGAAGGGGCACTGGTTTCATCTGAATCACGCCGGTAATTATTACGCGGGTGATTGAGTTAACGGATTAGTGTCATGAGCTTAAACACAATTGTCATAACCTTGAAAATAGATTGTGAGTACGACAATGCTATTGAATGATCATGATTGGTTTTTAATACTTATGTTCAACTTATGATTTGATAAACCTATAGATTCGCTCAACCTTTGTGTTGACGATTTTAAGCATGTGTTTCAGGTAACCAAGATTGATAGCAGCGGAGCATGCGAGGATGGAAGTTGTGGTGGCTTGGCGGTCTACTTTGTTTTCCTCCCTTTTTGCACTTAAAATTTTTTATACTATGTCATGTGAATGAAAATGTATTTTTGGGTTGAGATTCAGTGGGGACCTAAACGCAAACTCTGTATTGTATTCTTTTGGGGTTTGGACAACAGTAGACATGTACATTTTAACTATGTTTAAATTATGTCAAGACTTTTACGTCTTTTGAGTCGTTTGATATATCTTGTGTGCGATGATAACTGTGTAGCACCCAAATGTTGTAGTTCCGCTGCGCATAGCATTTGTGGGGGTGTTACAGATTGGTATCAGAGCCATGAGTTATAGAGAACTAGGTCATTTTGAAAAATCCTAAACTATAACTTTTGGTGTCGTAAGAAATTGTCCAAGCACACAACTATCCTGCATGGCTCCGGTAAGCTTTCTTTAGCATTGCTTTATATTTTAGATGTATCCCTCGAAATTGATATGAATTCCCTAAGTATTTAGTAAGTAAATACTTTGAGATATATATTGAGATATATTGTTTTGTACGTTGAGTACTTATCATCGTAATTTGCAAATTCTTGTAAGATTATCGTATATGTTGCATGTAATTGGCATAACGGGCTACATTGCATTACATGGCAACACCGCGTTGTAATCCTACGTGTATGTAGGAATGGTTGTATGTATAAGTATGTATATACTATGGTATTTAAAGGCATTGCACGTGAAGCAATGGTCCTTGAGTAATTATCGTACATTAAAATGCGGTTTTGTTGAGAATTCGGCCTTACCGCTAATTATCAATCTTGATAATTAATTTATTGTTCGAATAACCGAGTGTGAACCTCGTTTGATATTCTAGATACGTAAAGGATGCTTCGTAACATATTTTATATCGACTAGGTCGATCTCGATTGTCGTTATCGCACCGTGATGTGTCATTTTGGACATTTTCTTTTGAAACGTAATTTACTTACGTATTACTTTATTTCCTTTATTCCTAATGGGTTTGATATGTTAGTTCACGTAACTATAACATAGACGAAGTATAATCGACGATGCGTACATTGGGGCGGCGAATCATGTGTGTATATTATGAAACGTGGTTGAGGCGTGTTGCCATTTAATCGTTGTTTACTATTCTACTTGAATTTTAAAGATGTGTTTTAAAATAGACTGGTGTTGTGATCAAGCGCGATAACTTGGAATTTGGTTGGTTTTTGTGTTAATTTTGTGGAGTACGATTTCGAGACTCATCCGAGGCCGATAACAACATTTAGTTGACATACGTATTCTCGTTCCATTTATTTCATTTTGTTTTGTTGTTTCATTATTTTGAAGTTAATATTTTACATGACGAGGTCCGGCATTTGTGCAAGTTAAGTAAGTATCGAATTTTGTTGATTGAATTGTTTAAACATAAAGTGTTTTATATATTTAATATTTGGTGAATGAAACTTTCGGATAAAAATGACGTATGATGTGTTTTGTAACAAGTAAAATTAGTGTAGAGAAGAAATGGACATTGTGAAATTATTTTTTTTCTTTCCTTCAACCTTGGTTGGTAAATCGTAATAAGTAATTTGTATTACTCGTAAAATCCTTGTTTTTATATATTAATAATTTGATACTAGAAGCTAGTGATGGACTTGTTAAGAATTTGTTCAATTTAATTTGAGAAAGGAGTTTATAATAAAAAATTGCGATATGACTATTGAGTATATGTAGCTTCGGATTTGGTGTGAATTAAATTTTCGGGTCAATGCAGCAAACGTTTGACGTATCTTGTAATATAAAACATGAGTAGAAGATGTGGACATGTGTTTTGGAGCTAGAGATTTTGTAAAATTGGTTTTACTTTAAACATAAGGTTATGTTTACGTGTGTATTGGTATAAACTAGAACACGTTACTTGTTGTATTGAATAAACTGGGATAAAATCGGAATATACACTTTAAGTATGAAATTATACTGCTTGAAATAAATTTTAAACATTGATGGAACGTCATTGGAAATCATTTGTTTGTTTAATTGTCGTTATAGAGAATCAATATGTGTAATTTGATGATGCTTGTTTAAAATCGTTTGAAAAATCTTTTATTTTATTCCGCGACGAGATGTGTTAATTTTAAAATCATTTGATAATGGGCTAAGGATTAAAAGTTGAATTTTATATATTTTAAAATTATTGAGATAAGCATTTTGATTGTTTATTATATTATTATTATTGAGATTTAAGTCTCAACTAAAATCAGTAAGTATCCGAGATAATACCACGTGAAACCTCTGTATCATTTGAGTCGAATTACGCGAATATGATTTAACAAAACAGTTTTGGGGAAAACATGTGTGTAATAAAAGTCAAAGGTTGATTTTAAGAGTTAATTGGACTAGTTTGAGTCGTGTTGGATACGTGTATGTATGTGATAAGGTAAGTCGTATAAATAATAACATAAAACTTGGAAAATTCTTACTACGTATGTTTTTGGTATTAAGATATGAACATTAATGGGATTTTGACACAAGTATGGAGATTTTCAAACCTAATGATTGTCAATTATGATAACCGAGTCACCGCATCTACTAATGTTAATAATTTCCAAGAGATTGAAATTTTTCCAGAAATGAAAGCGTTGTAAAGATTGGAAAATGAAAGGTATAAATTCTTTAATGGTGTAACACAAATTAAAAATGTGTAAATGTTCGGTTTTACAATGTACAAGGTAACACTAATTATTATACGCAACTGGATTACACAACACACGCCTACTTGTATATTATTTAATAAAGATGTATATATAATGTTTTGAGTCACGATGGTTCGATCGTCCGACATCCCTTCTTTGATTTTGTGAGTCTGTATCTAAACATGAGTCGTCATGTGATTGTTCATTTTAATATTGTCTATGGTATGAAACCAATATTATTATATTTATTTTTGTGTCGCTACTTCGCTAGTACTTGATGATGAGGGTATGCCACCCGGTGTATTTTGTTATGTTCATGGACGCCGTAACTTTCTTCTTTCGGTTAATGGAACCTAAAATTCTGTATTTACTTGAATGATGCTATAAATCTTCATTAAATTGGTTATTTATTTAAATTGAACGAAGAGCGAGGAAGTGAAGCCGCTTAACCAAATTGTAGAGGTGAAAGAACTCGATCTTCCTGGTGAAATTGTTTCTATTCGACCAAGTGATTAATTTCCTCTCCCCGTATACCCTTGGTGGAATGTGTGTGCAACTCGAGACGATGGGAATTATGATCGTTGTTTTATTTTTATTTTTATTTTTGACGCTTGTGTTGATATTCAACTTTCACTCCATGTATTCGTAGATCGCTGTTATTATCCTGAGACTTTTGTCATACATTTGAAGTATTTTCATTTCTAATGTAGTTAATTTCCGTTGGCAAATATATTGCTCGTTTACCTCGTTCGATCTCATTGATCTTAATTTTATTACTTGTTGTGCTTGCAATGATCTTTAATCATGAACCACCTTACCGTTATATTGTAAATAGTCTATTGTGAAAATAGGTATGAGTGTGTCAAATGTTTTGGTGAACTAAATGCAAATGGTGTCGATTTCTTTATTTAATTATTTATTTATTTTCCTCACAAAAAGGCAAAGTAAAAGTATGTTTCCAAAGTGGACGAAAAATGTTTGATGTGTTTCTTAAAACGATGGTAGCAATATTTTCCCATTTCAAATTTCATTTCAAATAATTTGATTATTTTGAAGTATAGGTCGAAAACTTTCGTAGTCATATTTGGTATGTAATAATAAGGTTTGTGTCGTCACTCGATCCTCAATTATGCACAGCTTAGCTAACTGGGCATAATTCGGGAAGAGTCCTGTTTTGTTAATTGTCGTTGCTTGGTCCTTAAGTATGCATGATCTAGCTAGTTATGCATAGTTTTGGAAGGGCGATGTAGTTTCAAATAAATTGGTCGTCTTTAAAAACTTGTAGTGTTTTGGTAAACGTTTGGATGAGAACGTTTCTTTCTAAAATGGTGGATCATTTTTGCAAGTAGTCGTAATTTCTTTGATTCTTAAAGACAATTTTTGAATTTTCTTGTGTTCTTTGAAATCTTTTCTTTTGTTTGGCGTTGACTTAGTAAGTCACTGTGACCGAGTAGTTTTTTTTGGAAAATGTTTTTATGAGTTGTGTGTAACGTGCAAATTTCATCGGAATCACGAGGGTGTTGATGAAATACCAAAGGGGCTCGTATCGTCACTTGGAGAGGAGTTTTTAATAAAGATGGAAAAATGCCGAAGTAGAGGAAATCAGAGTTCAAGGGACTCTGAGGGGAATGACGAAGACTTCTCCTACATCAAACGTATCGTACCTTATTTATTTTCTTTTCTCGCTCTTTTGATATGTTTAACGACACGCGATAAACTGTTGGAGTTTACCAACTGTGCATCAGTAATTGAAAGACAATTCCATCGTCGTTTTCGTTTATTTAAGTGAGGAATCCTCTTTGCTTGACTCAACCATCCTTGATTATCGATGGTTAAACGATAAGATATCCATAGTCGATGTTTGTGTGGTAAACCACTGCTTTTTATGTATTTATGTGTTAAGAGATCTGGTCGAGTGATCGTAAGTTGTGAGAACTTGAGATGACGTTGTCCAATAAAGTCCGATCATGAAGAACACGTGCCATGTTATGTATTTCTTTTATATCTAACTGTGAACGATGATATTTATTGAGATTTTGACCACGTTTGGGACGAAAGTAAGATGGTGTTCTTGTAGTATCTTTTGGGTATGGATCCGTGTGTGAGCACCCCACGATGACACATGTAAGTATTTTACTTCTTTTTGGATATGCATCCATAGCTAGCAAGCTCTTGAACCTTCTTTAACTTGCAATTTTCTTTTGACTGGACTCATCCGAGAATTATGTAAATATTCTTGTTTTATCTTGGCTTGGCTGATTAGCAAGCGTGGGTTAACTGATTGAACTGATTGGTTTAGCATGGTTTGGCTATGTTGCAAACATGTCGTAATATGGTTGTATGTGTTTCATAATGGCTTTTGTGTTTGTTTGGATTGAGATGTCTTCGAGAGAGTTATGTATACGCCGAATGATTTCGTATCGATGAATTCGTTTTTGACGAGCTAGGGTTGTATGTACGTAATATTGCGATAAGGTGATTTTGTATGACTAGTGTTAATTACTTCGTCTTTTATATTTTGAACGTTTTTCTATGAGGTGATGTGCGACCCGTGTGATTTTCTTTGTGAGCAATTATTTTTATGAGATGATGAACCAAGTGAAAGGACGACTCGAACGTTGGAAAACGTACTCCGAACATGTGTGATTGATTTTGATAGTTGTTGAGAACGACACATGCCATTGGTAGTATCTTTGTACCAAGACTTTTACCTTGATTAGCTTTGAAGCTGCGACATTTGAAGAATTATGTTGATGAAAATATAGACCGCGAGTTGGATGAAATGAAGTAGGAAAAAGTCAGTTGAATAGACCTGAAATGATTCGAGAGGCTACGGAAGAAATGGTGTAGATTAAGAATTATATGCTAACCGCGAGAAGCTGTGGAAAGAGATGTGTTGATACCCGTGGGAAGAATTTAGGGAAATTGAAGTGGAGATCATGGATCAAGATGGTAAGAGATTGAAGCAAGGCATAATACCCATGGTGAAGGTGTGATAGAACCCGAGACGTGAACCGAAGTCCACGTCGGAATGTGGAGACCTCTTTAGGAAGGAGTACCATCATCTTACTAGTAGTACAAATGCGAGTATAAGAACCGGAGAGCGCCGGGACGTCGCTCCTTTAAGGAGGGGAGGATGTAACACCCGTGAAAGTGTCGTATGATGCTAAGTTATTGTCTCAAGAGTTGTTCAGTATGAGCATCTCTCTTAAGTTGCGACTCACTTGTGGATGTGATATCCCGAGCCCAACGTCATTTATTTAATCCTATTTTACGTATATTTTTGAAATTTTTAAGAATTTTTATCGTGGATTTATTTGACGGTTTAAGTTGAAACCAACGTTTACGGTCGTAATTTAACGATTGACGATTTAAGAAGAACCGATAACGACTACGATACCGACGGATGCCCAAAACTTACATTTTATTATCGATTGATCGATATTTGAGTTTTTCGAGATTTTTATTTTATTACGTGTTAAGTCGAGTCGGAACCATATGTATATTCGTTTTGTGTGCGTTTAAACCATTTAAAAGAATTTTGAGGTAGCCGGGACGAAACCCGACTCTCGTAAATTTATAAAAACTTACTAGGTACCATTTTTGCCTTTTTAAAAAGTTATCTTACAACTATGGCCAAAAGAAAACTAATATTACACTTCCTACCCTCCCTACCCTATAAAAGGAAAATTTTACACACACACCTCATTATTTTCATTTCAAAAATTTCTTTCTTCTCTCTTTTTCTCTCTAGGCCGCCGGCCACCCTAACCACCATCACCACCACCATCATTTTTTTTAGGTTTTTGACAAATCTAATCAAAGACCACCTTTTCTTTTATCATTGTAAGTCTTTTCATTCATTAAAAACACACATGCATCCATTTAATTTTTCCAAAAATTTAAGGTTTTTCAAAAATACGTTTTGATTTAATTAAATCATGAATTTGTTAAATTGGTGTATTGATAATGCTAGATAATTAATTAAACAAGATGGGTTTTATGTTATGGGTTCTCCACAGCCCCTAAAAGTCACGAATTTTTGGGGGTTTTGGGTGTTCATGGTGTTTGATGATTTTGTTGGTGGGTTTGTGTTTAAAATGGTGTTTTTAGTGTTTATAAATTGTTTAATTACATTGCATGTATGATTTAGGCTTTAGGTTTTGATGAGGATCCGATTTTATAGAGTTATAGGCTGTTTGGATGATTGGGAATGGGTATGAGGGGTTAATCTAGGTTTAGGTGATGTTTGGATGGATTGAAAACAAGTAGAAAGGTGATTTGGAATGAGTCATTTTCGAACAGATTGTTTAGGGCTATTTTCGTGGGTTTAATTTTTGGTCCAGGTTGTGATTGTAGGATATAGTTGTAGTGGTCGTCGAGACGCTCGTTTCGGTATAAGATAGAGCTTTTAACTCCAAACGAGTCAAAAGTTACGACGTTTTGAAATTCGTGTACCGGGAGATGAAAACCGTCATAATCCGAAATTATGCTTGGTTTAGGTCAAATCCCGGGGACTATAAGTCTAGTTTGGTAAATGGTCAAGGGCTGAATTTTGGTGTCAAACCTGCACATTTGAGTCTATTATAGGACTTAGGTGTCAATTGGGTCAATGGAGTATTTTAAACGGGTCAAATGAGTCCTACTTGGTCAAAGTACAATTTCAGTCCGAAAAACGTAGTTTTTGGAAAAGTGTTGAGTAATGAGTCGTAGAAGTAAAAAATTTTATTGGGATTAAACATGTGTTTTCTACAGGTCTTATAGTATTTTTGAGAATTATGTCAAATTTTATGAAAATGGTTAAGTATAGTAAAATAGTCCGTACTTTCGGTAAGTATCGGCGAAAATGAGTAAAAATGGATAGTAACTTTAACAACATTGATAAATGGTATACGTCTAGTAACAACTACTTGTTTGACATTGGCGTGAGTTTTCATAAGCATTGAGTGTGTTTGCATTTGTGTGTGTTTAGTACAATAATGTACGCGGAGTATTGATTTGATTTTCGTACTTTGACTTTTAGGTCAAGTGTTTGATTTTCCCGGGCATCCACGTCGTCGGTGACATTTCTCGTTACGTCTTTCGCTAGAACTACTACTACTACGTCAGGTGAGTCTATAGCCTCGCTCTTTACTTATTTCTAATGATTTTTACCCGCGAGGGGGATACATGCTAATTTAAATGAAAATGAACATAAGTCATGAATGGTTGTTGGACCCGAATGTTGCCTTAGAAATTGTGTTGAGTACCTAGTTGCAAAAGACCCTAATTTCATGAACTATTAACTATTGTCCTGCCCTCGAGTAGGGGGAAATAGCCGCTTATACAATTTGTAGTACTACGGGGCTAACGACCCAATGCTAGCCGAGAAGCTGTACGTTGAGTAAGTTCTGCGGTAGATTATCTTGTATGAGAGATAAGGTATAATTGCAACTGATGCCTTTAGAAGGGGCACTGGTTTCATCTGAATCACGCCGGTAATTATTACGCGGGTGATTGAGTTAACGGATTAGTGTCATGAGCTTAAACACAATTGTCATAACCTTGAAAATAGATTGTGAGTACGACAATGCTATTGAATGATCATGATTGGTTTTTAATACTTATGTTCAACTTATGATTTGATAAACCTATAGATTCGCTCAACCTTTGTGTTGACGATTTTAAGCATGTGTTTCAGGTAACCAAGATTGATAGCAGCGGAGCATGCGAGGATGGAAGTTGTGGTGGCTTGGCGGTCTACTTTGTTTTCCTCCCTTTTTGCACTTAAAAATTTTTATACTATGTCATGTGAATGAAAATGTATTTTTGGGTTGAGATTCAGTGGGGACCTAAACGCAAACTCTGTATTGTATTCTTTTGGGGTTTGGACAACAGTAGACATGTACATTTTAACTTTGTTTAAATTATGTCAAGACTTTTACGTCTTTTGAGTCGTTTGATATATCTTGTGTGCGATGATAACTGTGTAGCACCCAAATGTTGTAGTTCCGCTGCGCATAGCATTTGTGGGGGTGTTACAAAAATCGGCTAAGTGTTGGTGTACCGCATTTAAGTTTACGGACGCCTTACTTACGGGTGGAATTAACTTCGTTAAATCCGTTTTGACAAGTGTAGGAGACGTACTAGGAGGGTTTTCATTTGACAAACTTTGGAGCACAAGAACTGTCAATTCAGCTAATTCCTTTTGTAAGCGAATGCGGGTCTTTTTAGACAATTGATATTTGTTATATTGATCATAATTAATTGTATGGAATTTTGAAAGCATTTTAGAATGAGTTTCATCCGCAAGTGACTGTGTCTCCTCAGAACTACGAACAAAAGGTGCTTCTTTCGATTTGCCAATTAGGGTCATATCATAAAGACACGGAATATATTCCTGAGCTTGTTTTGCATAACCGGGATTAGGTGGTAAATCTTGAAGACGTTTAAGTTCGAGTTCTTTAAATGATTTAGTTAAAAGATGAACCTTTTATGTGGAAGCGTATTGTTTTAAAAGCTGTTGTTCTTTGAATTTAAGAAGTTTGGTAGCATTAATTTCCGATTCAAACTTTTTTGACTCGAGAGTTTCGAAATCCATTTTAAGTTTCTGAAAATCATTGACAACCGACTCTTTTGCTTTTAATTCATTTGAAAGATTAGCTTTTAATGATTCTATTTCTTTCAAGTGTTCAATCTTTTCAAAACAAAATTGGTCAAATTCAGAACATGTTATTTTCTCTGCTTGAGGGACCATTTCAAAAGTTTTGACCTTTTCTTTATGCAACGCAAGCTCAGCAGTTAGGGTGGAATTCGTATCTACGGATTGTCTGAGAGCCATATGCATTTGATCAATAATATGTTTAGGCACCATGACCAAATCATGTTGAGCATAAGATTCCATACCCGTCGTAGCATTTGGTTGAGGTTCACTCAAATGTGTTGGATTGGATACCACATCATTTGAGTTACTAGTTCCCGAATGCTGTTCGAGGTTGTCATTTTCATGCCCAACTTGATGTTGGTTATCATCATTACCAAGATTGGTTGTGGTGGGTACCTCACTGATGACATCAGAACCGTAGTGAGAGAGATTAGCAACGAGAGCAGCTTGGGCAGAGTGAATGTCATCACAATCCGAATCATATGCGTCAAGATCATCTGCTTGATAAGCTGCATTAGAAGTGGAAACGACTACAATGCCTTCAGTATCTGCTGCCCCTGGGTCTGCAAGAAATGCTAACTCCCCTGAATCCAAAATCTTTCCCTTTGACTGAGCATCGACCAAATACATCTTCTCACGAAACCATGCATCATCCCTTCTCCTTTTCGGCTGAGTGCATTCCCTAGCCATATGACCTTGTCCTCGGCAATTGTAGCAAGTCACAACCTTTTGAGGACCAATGGGACTTCCATTTCCATTATCTTGTGAATTCACAGCTTGAGCATTCACCATCCTTGTAGGAGGTCCATATGAATTTTGCCTTCCCTGAATAGGTTGCACACTTACTTGTCCATCTTGAACAGTAGCTTGTTGTCGAGGATTTGAGGAGGTGCGGAGCTGATTATTTGTTGGTGTAAATCCTCTAGTTGCAACAAGTTTTGACAAGTAGGCAGTGAGATGGTTTAGAACATCAGCTGGCGTATCATTTGGAGTAAAGACCGGTGCTTGGATTGGTGGAAGTTCATTAGAGTAGAAGGCTTGTGTTGGTTATGCTTCAATAGGAAAGTATCCTTGCTGAGGGGTATAGCCCATTGGAGAAGTGTTCGCTTGTGATGGTGATGTCTGATATGGTGGTTGTTGTGGAAAAGATTGTTGATGAACATTTTGTTGAAATGCTTGCTGTGGCATCATTGGTGGTTGATAAGATGGTTGCTGATAGGTGTGTGGTGGTGGCTGCTGCAAGTATGATGGTTGTTAATAAGTATAAGCCATGTTTTGTTGAGAAGCATACATGGCAAGTGGATCATGAACTTGAGGTGTAGACATCCGAGCCTCAAACACATGGCATTCGTGTTGTTGAAGAAAAGCTTGAAGTTGATCCACATTGGTGTTATGCAAGTCCTTAGCCAATTTAACATCCGTCACGTACTTTTTCCATTCTGAAGGAAGAGTGTTCAAATACTTGGTGTTCAATTGGAACGTAGGAATTGCCATGCCATAGATATTGAGCTCATTCAACAATAAGGTAAATCTCAGATAGTAGTCATTGAGAGTCTCCCCTGGCACATAGGCAAACTTATCAAAAGTATCATAAAGCTTACACTCTCGTTCTTGTTTAGTTAACGAGGTGCCTTGCATGAGAACACGAATTCTATCGCATAACTCTTTGGCAACTTTATGTTTGCTGGCGAGTTTGTAGACATCTGGAGGAAGGGCTTGGAGAATGATGTTTGTAGTATACTTATCACATTTGTCTTGAATCTTCATATCTCCAGTCAATTCACCCGTTGTGCGAGGACGAGTAGTTGTACCTTCCGTCACTGTACCATAATCTAATGGTCCATTGAGCACCGATGCCCAAATGAGATGTCCATTCTCTTTGTTCAACATGTAAAGTTCCATTCGGGAAGTCCAATCCTCGTACATAGACTTTTCCAACATTGGTGGACGATTATCTGTACCCGAGAGGATGGACTTATCCGTAAGAGATGTGTACTCCATTTCGATAAGTTAAGATTTACAAACGTTGATTGATCAATGAGAGAAAGTAAATGTGTTTGTTGTTGTGAGTTGAAGTCGAGAAACAGTGTTAAAATCCCCTAAAATATGTTCTCGATAAACTAAAAATTCCAAGTCAAAATTACACACGATTGTTCGAAATTTTTTATAGAATAATTTTTGATTGTCGGAATGTTGATTGGAAAGCTGTCGGAATAAGCCTATCGGAATACCCTGATCGGAATATCAAATCGGAATGTCCTTATAGGAATGCACCAAATCGGAATATCAAATCGGAATACCAAATCGGAATACCTAATCGGAATGTACCAAAATCAGAATGTACCAAAATCGGAATACCAAATCGGAATGTACCAAAATCGGAATACCTAATCGGAATGTATCAAAATCGGAATCCCTAAACCCTATTACGATTACACTGATCGGAATACCTATAAACCCTTTTCCGATGACCTGATCGGAATA
This sequence comes from Glebionis coronaria, assembly GCA_025667525.1. Taxonomy (NCBI): domain Eukaryota; kingdom Viridiplantae; phylum Streptophyta; class Magnoliopsida; order Asterales; family Asteraceae; genus Glebionis; species Glebionis coronaria. The sequence goes on along the minus strand of CM046878.1, from coordinate 546,980,050 downwards.
AATCCCACTTTTCTCGGACAAAACTCAACCAATTCGTGATTTTAAGCCAAAAAATGATCAAAACACCCAAAAAATTTGTGTTTTTAGCCAAAGTAACAATACCAAATCACTACCACAACTATGTAGATGATTTGTATCAAGAAAAAACCATAAAAAACACAAAAAAAAATTTGGACGTGTGTTTATATAGATCAAAATAGGCGTATGAATCAAGAACACAAACACATAAATAATACAATCATCCCATGGCTCTTGATACCATTTGTAGGATATATAAATCTTGCTTATGTTTTAGAGAGAGAAAGAGATAGAGAGATGGTGAGAACACACACACTTAGAGAGAGAAAGTGAAAGAAAAACACTTTTCAACTATGTGTATAATGAAGAACCACACTACCCTCTCCATCAAAGGAGAGGGTTTATATACCCAAGCCCTTAACATGGGCTTGGGCTTACATTTGGGCCGGCCTACACATGTTGTAGGCTAGGCTTTGGTTTGTTTGTTAAATAAAGATAAGTAACTAAACTACGAGCTATTACATGGACTATTGTTGGAGTGACCGATCCTTCTTAATACGTAAGACGTATTTCCAACAGCGGGATTGTTTAATAGTGTTGTAATGTCAAAGTGTATGCTTCTATACAGCTTTGTCACGCTCGGTCAGTGGCTTGGGGATAGTACGGTCGGTCAGTGGATGCTATTTATGAGGATCACTCCAACCCTGCCAAACATCTTCCTTAATTTAGCATATGTGGATATGCCATTTCAGGTGTTCTTACTGGCTACAGTTGTTGGCATCATCATATCATTGTACGGGTAAGTAACTTGGATTTTAATTTCCTTTAGGCCTAAAAATATAGATTGTTTCTGAATTCGAAATAAGGATTCTAATGATAAACACAGGTTTATTGAACATTTTAGGGCTGATCAAAACCGACCGAAGACTAAACCAAACGCGATTTGTTTTTTGGTTTTGTATATTTATGGTTTTCGGGTTCAAACTGCTACAAAACCGGGAAACATATATGTAAATTTTCTAAAACGAACCAAATTGAACCGCTACTGACTGACTCATTGCGATTTTCAGCTCATGTTTCCACTAAATCAGTTTTCTGTTTGTGTCATTTTATTCCGTTCGGGTCAGTCCTACTAATGCTATAAAAAATCAAAATTAATTGAGTAAGCTCTTTTGGCATATTCAATTAAAGTGCATAGTAAAAGTTGGATGATTAGTTTGATAGACACAACTTGGTATGATGGTATCCAACATTGGTTGTTGTGATCAATCTGATAGATACATCAAAATCATAGTAACCAAAGATGTGGAGTCTAATGTAATCTTAAAGACGATAATTATTTAATACGTGAAACTAGTTTGGGTTCACAAAAGTAAGCAAATTGACGATCATTTTTATTATATGTGAAACCAGTTTAGGTTCACAAAAGTAAGCAATTTTGTTTGATATATATTTTTCTTTGTTGCAGATTAATTCAGCCATCTTGAAAGCCGTTGGGCAGGACCTGCCCAAAACATTGAGATTCCTCACTATATGGCTATTATAGAGGTTGTCGATGGTGGAAAACACCTAAAAGAGTGTGTAATTATGTATGGGATTGAGGTATTGATCATTTCTCATATTAATATGTATAATTTGAGCATTCGTGATTTGTCCTCACATTGTTGTTGTTTAAGATTAGAAATTACCTTTATGCTTCGGTGTTGCTTAATTATTTGAGTGCATATATTAAGATGTATAAGATGTTTACATTGCTCCGGCCTTAAAAACATGGTGTCCAGATTCTTCATCGTCCACCTAACGCTTTAAATAGGACATGCATGTTTTGTATGCATTTTCTTGCTTTCTTCGGATGCACGATATTTATAGTGATTACTTTTTTTGATTTTGTGGTGACGAGGAAGGTGATAGTATTAGGAAGACGGATATTCCATAAAGAAACGTCGAATAACATCTTGATAAATCATAGACGAAGGTGCAATAGCTTGAGGAAAGATCACGTTAATAACTTTGATGATGGAACAAGAAAGAATCTTGGTTTCAATATAAAATGTCAAGAGACTTGGGTGTGTGTAAACGATATCAAGGGAGAGAATGTGAATGAAGTCATGGATAAAGTACGGCTAAACAGGTACTAATTTTCATTTTTTTCTCTAAAAATCTTAGTAAGTCAATGCCAAGGTTTTGGTTCTTTAAGTACCAATTTAGCCTATACATTTTTGTGTATGGTCTGGGTGGATTTAGTTTGACACTACTGGCATTGCTTTTCTAGTTGTTGAATTCAAATGAGTGTTTGGGTAGGATTATTTTATCATAAATACAAATGTGGTTGTTTTCCGGCTTATACAACATGTTTATTGGTTATTTGCTTTTTGGCTTATGTTTCATAAGTTCACTTTTATATGGATTATTTTAGAACTTTTCGGCTTATATAAATAATAAACTTATATAAGCCGAACAGTTCAGAAATAAGCCACAGAAAGTGAGCTTATCAAACATAAGTCGAAAACCAAAAGATGGTTATATAATCCGGAACAAACAGTCTATAAACAACATCTTGATGATATTTGCTACAATTAGTGAGTGGTTGAAAAAGGGATGATATCTGAAGGCTTCTTATTTGCAGGGTGCTCATCGTCCCATGTCTTGGGTCAGAATGGTGGATACTAATTGAACGCAGAAAATCTTCCACTGGCAGGTGATCGGGTGTTTCACATGATTTCTTGGTATCGAAACACTTGGCGGCATTTCACCATGCTTATTGGTAGGAACACCACAATCCTAACAAAGAAAAGTCAGGTGAGAACACCAATTCCTTGAATGCTTCTAGATTATTGCAATTACTGTGTGATGCATGCATGTTGTCTGGTCTGGATTTTCAACCTTATATACTTATGGCAATCTTTGTGCACACCATCACGCTAAGGAGTCAATAAGGATATTTTTTACCACTGGTGTTCGGTCGGGTTTACTCGAAACATTATCACATCATTTTAAAAATATATTGGATTTCATAAATCGATGTGGATATTGAATTAATGAATGTAACTACATACATAGATTATATCAATAATTATCTCGGCAGTTTCATAAGTTCGAGTAGACTTGCCTTTCGACCCACATGACCCGTTAGAGATTGCTTTTTTTTGGTATTTTCAATAGCAGCGGACAACCAGACTCAGGTGGGTATTAAGGTTCTATAAGGAGAGCGTGAGATAGCAAGTGACAACAATCTTCAAGGAGAGTTTGAACTTATGGACATTCCTCCTGCTCCAAGAGGCATGCCTCAGGTAGAAGTAACGTTTGACATCAATGCCAATGGTATCGTCACAGTCTCGGCCAAAGACAAAGCCACCAACAAAGAACACGAAATCACAATCAGATCATCTAAAGTTCTCTCTGATTCTGAGATCGAGAAGATGGTTAAGGATGCTGAGCTTCATGCCTAAAATGATGTTGAAAGGAAGTCACTAATTGATGCCAAGAACAATGCTGACACCACTATTTACAGTGTCGAGAAGAATCTGACTGAGTACAAAGACAAGCTTCCGATTGACGTTCTTCCTGAGATTGAAATCAAAGTTTCAGATTTGAGGAAAGATTCTGGTGGAGATGATGCTGCCGAGATTCAAGCTAAGATAGATGCTACAAATAAGGCACAATCTGTAACACCCCATTTGGATAAATGGACCGTTACGTAGTAATTATGGCGTGTCATCAAAGCATGCAAGGTAAATGTCTAAAACATTAAATGACCATAAAGGAAACGAGAAACAAACATCGGATCCAACATAAGCTCCACACACAAATGCATAAGTATAGAATGTAAGGAAAGGACTAAACAATGTCCAGCAAAGCAAAATTATGTAAATGCATTAAAAGAGAAAGAAGACTAGGCGCCTCCATCCCATGCACGTACTCTTGAATCCTAGCTTTGCCCTTTATTACCTGCCGTATTAGGACATGGAAAGAAAAATACGGTTGAGCAATACGCTCAATGTGCAGATATATGAAAATGAAATGTAAATCATAAACATAAGCAAGTAATGAAATGAAATGAAAAACAACGGAATAAGTGTATGTCCTGGAAAACCTGGTTTAAGCTTATAAGACTAGTTTTATATTTCAAAAAAGACTTATGTTTAGTTTATTCTAAAAACTGTATTTTAAATATGCCAGGAACCCATATAGGTCATGTTATATCCAATGTTTTGAAACCTGGGTAAACCGGTTGACCCGTTTCCGGCCGAAAAACGGGTCATATTGACTCGGGTTTCACATTTTCGAAACCCGGCTTTGCGGTGACCTAGGTCAACCCGGTTCTCAAGCCCCGGGCGTGTTTTGATTTTTTTCGGGCTTTTTAAAATAATATATATAAATTTTATGTATTTGCGACGGAATTTTATTTTTACATATTATATTAGTTGTTAAACAATTTATATCTTTAATATACGAGAATTTTTATGACTTTTATATATATTTTTTGTTAATTATTAAAAGTATAATTTTTTTATTAAAAACCGGGTTGACCCGGACGCGTTGACTCGACCGTGTCGATTTAAAACCCGGGTTTTAAAACATTGGTTGTATCAACGTGCATGTATACTTAAAGGGGTAACCTCATCATGCAATTAGAGGGGTTGCCTCTAATTATAACAATATGAGTGGAGGGATCAACTCCTGTAACGGATGCAGGGCACACACCGTAGTTATCATGAAATCTTACTAACTTGTCCTAGGATGCACCCATTCGCCCCACATGATAATAATAATAAAGGCCAAATACTGTAAAGGGACGTAGCGAGCAATCACTCTCACCGCAGAAGAGTCATAACACCGGTGCCTCCAGTGCTATGGTTATGGAACCCTCATAACTAGGTGAAACTGGCATGCATGTATATAGCTCAGGCAATCTAAAATAAGCATAACATATACTGAAGTGTTTAAGACACATAAACTACTGGGGAAAACAGATGGCTGCAAACGAGGAAATCCTAATATAGGAAAGAAGTGTCCTTACTGAAGGACGGAATATCCGTACCTTCTGTCCAGTAAATGAAGACGAAAACAAACGTGAAATATCACTCTGACTTCACGATAGCTACATAATAAAGGGACATGAATAAGTGTCTGTTTTACTTATACATACTTGTTATTTAGTTTACTTGACGTGTTCTTACTTATAATACTTGTTCTTGTCTTGTTTTATTATTTCATGTTTAATCATGTGTTTCTTAGTGTTACATGTATTTTAGATTCATGTATTTCATGTTTTAAGTGTTATAGTACTTGTTATAACATAATAAGTAACTTTCTAAAAATAGCAGGTTTCTGTAAGTTTATGGATTTATATTTAATAGTCGTGTGATAGGATCGAACTCGAGATTACGGGATTGCACATAATACGTAAAGAGTTACTTTAATTAATAAATATATTTATCGTATTTATTAATTTATTTAATAAATATATTTATGTATTTATTAATTTAACCGAGCAAGTAACTATATAACTTTAACGATCGTTAATTAATTAATAGTTAAGTATTAACGAATGTTAAATAAATATATAGTATGTAAAACTAAAAGGAAAGAAGTTTAGAAGAATCTGGAAGACCCCTAAGGGGTGTTGGTCGGTCGGTTATGGGCTCCAAGGGGAGGGGGCAAAAGTTGTATTTTATTTATCTTAGGCTATAAGATGTTTAGGCCTATAAATACACCTCCCTATCCCTCATAATTCAAACAACATAAATCTTTCTCTCCCCTCTTTTTCTCTTTTGGTCGATCGCAAGCCCCACCAACAAAGGGTTTCGGTTGGTTTTTCTTGGTTGATCGATTGTGTACGTAATCTAGTCCTAGCCCTTCTCTAGGGTTGTTGGGTAGATTATTTACTAGCATTTTTGCTCGGTTTTCACGTGCTAGAATCACGGTTAGCTCGTTGTATTACGTGTGTACAAGAACGTAATATAGTCTTACTTTAGACTATATCTTGGTATATACGGTATTAGCCCGAATTGGTGATTCGTTCTTCGTCTTGTGGATTTCCTTTAGCGTAAAGGTATGTAACCCTAATTCGATTAATTATAATTGTTTTATTAGTATAATCTTGTTAAATCGCTTTCGCTATATGTGTTTTGATCTCGTTTAGGGTTTTATATAATTGTTATGATACTAATAAACCTTCAGTGGTATCAGAGAGCCGTTTTAACATGTTATAATTATGGAAAATCTAAAGTTTTTTTTAACTATAATTGTTTTGAGTTAAAACTACATGTTTTTTAGGTTTTCATAAAATTAGGGTTTTGTGTTTTTAAAATTAGGGTTTTTTTGGCCGAATTTTTAATAAAAAAAGGAATTGTTTTGAAACCCTAAATTACATGTGGGATAGTTTTAGATTAAATTGCATGATTAATTGTTATGTCATGTATGGTTATGATCCGTAGAGATTTAATTGTTAAGGTTTGTGGGGAATCCATGATTACGTGCATGTTTTCATGGATCGTAAAATTATATGTTTATATGATTTTATGTGCTACGTGGTTATTTGATTCAATAAATCTAGAATTAGGGAAGACTTTTATAGAGATATAAAGACCTAGATTTGATGATTATTGAATAAATCATATGCATGTGGCTATTTGATTTATTTGTTGCACATATAAATTTTTATTATATGTTTATGATTTAGTTTTTTTTTCTTGTTTATATATAAAATTGTTGAATTGTTGTAAACAAGGGTTTTTTTATGAAAAGAAATAATATGGACTAAATCATATGAAAATAATGATTTGTTAGAGATCTAAATTACATAAGATTAAGTTGATTGGTGAATTGCAATAATAATCTAACGGCCTACACCTTTTGACAAACTATAAAGTGGGTATAGCGCACCGCTGGTCATGTACTCGGTTAAGGAAGGAGCTGTTATGCCATTAGTCACTGACCAAATCCCCGGCTCGCCTGTGCGTCGAATTGAGATTACCTACAATTATTAGTTGAATTATACCTTAAGGGTGATTTATCACAAATTCACATCCGAAACACAATGAATAAGGGTATTGCTTTGTGTGTAGCCGAGTTCTAGCAAAAGTACGTTGTGAATAGTTGTGGGTAAATTCTTTAATTGGTTTAACCAATACCGCAACATAATTTATGAAGAAATTTAATCTTGTGAAGAAGTTTACTAAATGTTTTATTAAACTTATGTTATGGAGTTGTATGCATGCTTCTCCATACATTGATATTGACATCAAAAATTTATACACTTAAAATTTAAGTCAAATGCTCCTAATTGACGAACACTTGAAATTACTTTGTCATCAAATGAGATCTTTGGGTGATGTTGTGATGGAGAGAAAACCATTTGTAGAATAAGAATTCGTATTATAGTTTTACGTTACTCAGATTAGACGACTTAATTAAGTTACTTAGTGAGATCTGAAAACTTAATGCATTCAAAAGGGATGAAACATGTTTACAATGCAAAACGTTTTTTTGGCAATGTAAATCCCTTAAATATCTAGAAATTGAAAATTGTTTGTCAACTGAATTGTTCGACAAGTCGCTATGTTGAGTACATTCATTACTAGCAGATCAACTGATGTAATAGATTTATGTCAATATAGTTCTAGACCTCAAGGAAAATAATATGGTTTTATACCATGGTAATTTTATTTTCTTGAAAGTATTTTGTTATCAAAAATACTAATATTTGAACTTATTTTTGTAGAAATGGCTCAACCCGAAAAAAATATGACTATAAATTATGTGTTCAAAGCTTTCTTTGATCGTCCTGAACTTACTGTCCCAAACTTCAATGATTGGTATCGCTCACTAAGAATTGTCTTGAGAGTAGCGGGTATTATCGATATCTTGACTACTCCTTATCCGGAGGATCTTGCTCAAATAGCAGCTGATGCGCAAAGGGTTGAACACGCTGCTAATGTTAAGAAGCACTCTGAGGTGGCTGCTTTAATGTTAGGAAGAATGGCTCATCCACTTCAATAGAAGTATGAGCTATTTTCACTTAAGCGAATGCTTGATGAGCTCAAGGCTATGTTCGAAAAGCCGCAAGTTGTGGAGATCTACGATTTGGTAGATGCTTTGCATAGTTGCAAGCAAGATCCTAGAAAGTCTGTAAGTGTCCATTATATGAAGATGAGGGGTTATATGGAACAGCTTATTGCACTAGGACAACCCTATGATCATAATATGGCTATCAACTTGATCAATAGGTCCCTTAACAAGGACTTCAATGATTTCGTTCGAAACTATAATATGCATTAAAAGGGGAAGAAAGTTAATGATTTGCATGTAATGCTCATTGACTATGAAAACGGGTTGAAAGACAAGTCATCTACCGCTACGCCTTATGTACTAACCATACAAAAGGGTAGAGTGAGTAAGCCAAAAACCGCAAGCGAACAAGAAGAAAGGCAAAGGCAAGGGTGATAAGGGCAAACAAGTTGCGACTTATTCGAAACCTAAGCAGAACTTTATCAAGAGGAATAAATCTCAAAAAGATGAGACTTGTCACAATTGCAAGGCAAGTGGTCACTGGAAGAGGAATTGTCCTCTTTACCTCGAAGAATTGCGAGAAATAAAGAAGAAGTCTGAGCAGAGCGTTGCAGCTTCAGGTACTTTATTTATGATTGAATTGTTCAATTTAACATACAAATTAAATTCCTGGGTATATGATACGGGATGAGGTATTAACATTTGTAATACGCTGCATGGGTTTAATCTGGAAAGGAAGCTTTCCTATGGGGGGAACAATATCTACAAGTGGGCAATGGCGCACAAGCAGCGGTTGAAGCTATAGGAACATTTAATCTAGTTTTACCTTCAGGTTTAGTACTGAGCTTAAATGATTGTCATTATGCACCTACAATTGTTAGGGGTGTTATTTCCTTTTCTAGTTTGTTAAAAGATGGATTTGTCACACGATTGATAATAATGGAATTTTTGTTTGGAAAAATGGTATTTTCTATTTTAATGCAATTTCTATGAATGGTGTGTTTAAATTAGACATGCATGATAATGAATCCAAAAACAATACATCTGTGTTTAGCATGAGTAAGAAGAGAAAGCTTGACAAGAACTCTTCTTATCTTTGGCATAGTAGACTTGCCCATATTGGGAAGACTCGCATACAAAAGCTTCAACGTGAAGGACTTTTGGAAAATATTAATGATGAATCATTTGATAAATATGAGTCTTGTATCTATGTGAAGATGACCAAGAAATCTTTTAATAGCAATATTGAAAGAGCTATTGATCTACTTGGACTTATACATATTGATGTGTGTGTACCACTTAGACATGTGTCAAGGAAAGGTGCTAGCTACTTCTTAACATTTACGGATGATTATAGCCGTTATGGTTATATTTATTTACTTAAACATAAACATGAGGTATTTGAAACATTCAAAGTATTTAAGGCAGAAGTAGAACCGCAATTATGGAAGAAGATTAAAGCTCTTCGTTCTGATAGAGGTGGTGAATATTTAAGTCAAGAGTTTATAGATTATCTAAGTGAGAATGGAATTGTTCAGCATCTTACTTCTCCCTATACTCCACAACAAAATGATGTATCTGAAAGGAGAAATCTTACATTATTGGATATGGTGCGATCTATGTTTAATCTTACAACTTTATCTTTATCATTTTGGGATTATGCTCTAGAATCTGTTGTTCGCATTTTGAATATGGTTCCCACAAAGAAGGTCGATAAGACACCATATGAACTATGGCATGGCAATAAGCCATATTTGTCTTATTTAAAGGTCTGAGGTTGCGAGGCGTATGTGAAACGTGACCCGGGTGACAAACTCCAACAACAATTTGTAAAATGTATCTTTGTAGGATACCCTAAGGAAACTATGGGTTACTACTTTTATTATCTACCTGAGAACAAAGTGATTGTTGCTAGGTATGGAGACTTCCTTGAATCTGATCTTGTAAATCAAGAATTCAGTGGGAGAAATTATGATCTAGAATAGAGTCATATAGATACATTACCTTCTGAAAACACTAGCGAAATAATTCATGTAGAATCAGAAAGTCTGGCGGTTCCACCGGAATTAGTTCCTCTGCGTAGATCCGCAAGGATTAAAAACGCAAATAGAAATATATATCTTAACATAAAGGATGATGATGAGTTATGGGATCTTGGTGAACCCGCTAACTATAAATCCGTCATACTTGATCCTGAGAAGGATAAGTGGATGGTTGCTATGGATGAGGAAATAAAATCCATGAAAGTAAATGATGTTTGGATTCTTGTAGAACCACCACCGAATGCTAAAGTAGTGAGACATAAGTGGATATACAAGAAGAAAACTGGCATGGACGGAAAAGTACAATCCTATAAAGCTCGTTTAGTAGCTAAAGGTTTTACTCAAACTTTTGGCGTAGACTACGAGGAGACATTTTCTCATGTAGCAGACTTAATAGCTATTAGGATTCTCATAGCTATAGCAACGTACTATGACTATGAGATAGGTCAAATGGATGTTAAAACTGCCTTCTTGAATGGTCGCTTAGATGAAGACATCTATATGCAGCAACCAGAAGGGTATGTTGATCCTGAGAATCCAAGACATGTGTACAAACTTCAAAGGTCCATTTATGGTTTAAAGCAAGCATCACGTCAATGGAATAAATGATTTGACGAAGAAATCAAAAGGTTTGGATTTATTCAGAATCGTGATGATCCATGTGTATATCGTAAAGCTAGTGGGAGTGATGTAGTATTCCTAGTCCTATATGTTGATGACATATTAATCATGGGAAGTAACATTCCAAGACTTAAAGTTGTTAAGGATTATCTTGGTAAATGTTTTTCTATGAAGGATTTAGGAGAAGTTGCATACATTCTGGGAATTAAGATTTATTAAGATAGGAAAAGACGGTTAATTGGTCTAAGTCAAGATGCTTATATAGATAAGATTTTGAAGAAGTTTAATATGTATAATTCCAAGAAAGGTTTTCGACCTATGGAAGTTAAGCATAATTTGAGTCATGAGATGGATGCATCAACTCTTGAAGAGGAGGCATACATGAGGAAGGTGCCTTATGCTTCGGCTGTAGGATCTATAATGTATGTTGTTAGATGCACAAGGCCTGATGTGGCGTTTGCTCAGAACTTGGTCAGTAGATACCAACAGAATCCAGGGAAGCTCCACTAGACTGTTGTCAAACATATTCTAAAGTATTTGAGGAGTACGAAAGATATGTTTTGGTATTTTGAGGGAAACCAGACACATTACTGAATGTTACAGGTTTCTGTGATGCGTCCTGGAAATGTGATAAAGACGATATGAAGTCTCAGAGGGGTTACGTTTTTTTTATCAATGGAGGAGCAGTTGACTGGAAGAGCAAGAAATAGACAACGATTGCAAAGCATGCTACTCAATCTGAGTACATGGCTGCTTCAGAAGCTGCAATGGAAGCTGTTTGGATTAGGAAGTTTATTGAAGATCTTGGAGTGATTCCTTCAATTAAAGAACCTATAGATATGTATTGTGACAATTCTGCCGCAATAATATTTGCCATTGACCCTGGAGTCATGAAAGGCGCGAGACACTTTATGCGTAGACATCACTACGTCCGAGAACAAGTTGAAGCTCGGGAAATCAAATTGATAAAAAGTTCATACAAATGATAACGTAGCTAATCCTTCAACTAAGGCTTTGCCTAGACCAAAGGTATTTAAGCATGCCAAGGCGATTGGGCTGCAACTAGCTAGCGAATTCATGCAATAAATCTGTGATTAGTATTTGGATAAAGGATGTTATGACATTATTATATAATGAAATAAAGATTAGGTTTCGTTTATTTCTATTATTTAATAAGTGTATCCTATTTTACATGTTTTAATCCATGAATAAATGTTATGCTAAAAGTTCGTTGTCGATTAATAATATGGGAGTATTATTAAACTAAGACAAATCAAAATAGCGATAGAGTATATTGAAAGTATATTGATCGATTTTGGATGCTATTCAATGAATCGAATATAGGACTTATCCCAACTATATGTTTTTTACTTTGTGGATCTTTGTCATCAAGTAAAACATAAATAGTTATCCTTAGACTTGAGATACCAGGATATTGTTGTGAATCTAGTGCATCTCTATGGAATAATCTAACGCTAAACGTAACTGGTAGCTATAAGGATTATTTTCGGAAGTGTTGCAAAATTCATAAGTTTTGCTCATAGTCAATATGGAATTTATTTCCCCCAATTTCGTTTTGGAGTTTAATACAGTTGGGGCCCTCGTGGGATTAGTAAGATGTTTGTGTGGCCACACCCAAATTTATTTTGGTAACCTTGTTGAATCTATGAACGAGAAACATAACGGTTAATGAAAGGAATGACTGAGATCCATATCCTTATTAACGTTATATTAGAAATAAAAGGATAATAATAACGATGTAAAATCGTTAAAAGGTTTTGTTCAGGAGACCTTACTAGAGTTGTACTAGAGGCATTGCTAGTTTAACTAGACGTTAGTCAATGTAATCACGATATTCGAAATATGTCCAAGTGGGAGCTGTAAGTTTATGGACTTATATTTAATAGTCGTGTGATAGGATCGAACTAGAGATTACGGGATTGCACACAATACGTAAAGAGTTAATTTAATTAATAAATATATTTATCGTTTTATTAATTTATTTAATAAATATATTTATGTATTTATTAATTTAACCGAGCAAGTAACTATATAACTTTAACGAACCGTTAATTAATTAATAGTTAAGTATTAACGAATGTTAAATAAATATAGTATGTAAAACTAAAAGGAAAGAAGTTTGGAAGAATTCGGAACACCCCTAAGGGGTGTTGGTCGGCCGGTTATGGGCTCCAAAGGGGGGGGGGCAAAAGTTGCATTTTATTTATCTTGGGCTATAAGATGTTTAGGCCTATAAATACACCTCCCTATCCCTCATAATTCACACAACATAAATCTTTCTCTCCCCTGTTCTTCTCTTTTGGTCAATCGCAAGCCCCACCAACAAAGGGTTTCGGTTGTTTTTTCTTGGTTGATCGATTGTGTACGTAATCTAGTCCTAGCCCTTCTCTAGGGTTGTTGGGTAGATTATTTACTAGCGTTGTAGCTCGGTTTTCACGTGCTAAAATCACGGTTAGCTCGTTGTATTACGTGTGTACAATAACATAATATACTTCTACTTTAGACTATATCTTGGTATATACGGTATTAGCTCGAATTGGTGATTCGTTCTTCGTCTTGTGGATTTGATTTAGCGTAAAGGTATGTAACCCTAATTCGGTTAATTATAATTGTGCTATTATTATGATCTTGTTAAATCGCTTCCGCTATATGTGCTTTGATCTCGTTTAGGGTTTTATACAATTTTTATGATAGTAATAAACCTTCAGTTTCTATATATAGTAACTTTCCAAAAATAATAGGTTTCCTTAAATAGTAAGTTTCCAAAAAATAGAAAGTTTCCATAATTAGTAAGTTTCTAAAAATAGAAAAATTTCATATTTAGTATGTTTCCATAAATAGCATGTTACCATATTTAGTATGTTTCCATAATTATCATGTTACCATAATTAGTATAATTCCATATTTAATATGTTTCCATAATTAAGGTATTTCCATAATTAATCATAGGCTTATTAAATAATTAAAATGATATAACATATGGTTTTAACAAGCTTAAATATGTCATTATTAATTATATTGTAAAGTTTAATAAAGATTAAATACTTAGGCTTAACTTATATTTATTATTTAATAATGATATTACATGTTATCATAAGTTATTATTAACTAATAATATTGCATGATTAATATAATTAAACTTTACCTTAAAATGATATTTATTAATTAAGCTAAGTTTTAATTAATTAATTAAATGTACATGAATAATTAAGTAATTAATTATTTTATCATAAGTTTATTTAAATAAAATGTACATACAAAATAACATGATTTTATTTAAATAAATTATAACCTAAGTCATAAATATTAATTAATTTAATTAACCATGTTTAAATTAAACTAATTAAATAAATAATTTTAGTACATGCATTTGTAAAAGTTTAGCTAAACACCCCTTGCGTGTTTTCGTGTTAACCGAACCCCAAACGAAACCCCACCAAGACCCAGCAGCCACCGACAAGGATGTCGGTGCCGCTGCTGCTGTTGTGGTTCCCCCTGCTGTCTACTGCATACCCACCGAGACCATCCATGGTCTCGGTTCCCACTGACTGCACAAGGTTCCCCACCGTGGGGACCTTGTGGCTTGCGGCTGACCAAAACCAAACACCACCGCACCCTTTAGGGTTGCGGCTGGTGGACCTAATACGACACCGAGAGTCATGTGACTCTCGGTTGGTGAGCAGTCGAACCAAAAACAAAAGCAAACCACCTTGAATCTTGTTTAATCTTTTCTATAAACATGTTTTTAATTAATGTTTTTAAGGATTCATGAACATATGATCATAATTAAAATAAAAAGATTAAAAGATTAAGATTCGATTAATACCAAATGCGCGGATGGATTAAGGATTGAATCACGAATACGAACACGTAATTACCAAAGATCAAAGATAAAAAATCTCTCCCCTATGTTCTTGTTTGTGCCGCGGCTAGGAGGAGACCAAGTAGGGTTTCTTTGTGTTTTTCTAAAAATGATATTATGTAAATCCCTGGAGGTTAATTGTTTTACAAATTGGATTACAAAATGGGTCGGGCCATGAGGCCCTCTCTTTCCTTCTTGTCGCGGCTAAACACAAGCCCAAGACCATAACCATACAATTTTTCATGTTTAATTATTATTCGTGAATGTTCGTGTTTTAAATGTCGTGAATTAAATATTCTATGTAAACATTTATCGTGTATTAATAATATACATAATACTTGTAATTAAATGTTCGTGTTTTATGTCTTGTATGATTTTAGTATTTTACGTGTATACTTATCGTGCATTAATATTCATGTTTTCATACGTAATACTTATAATAATTAATTAATATACATAACGGTCATATTAAATGTTCGTGATTTATGTCGTATATTAATTAATTGAAAAGTTTAAATTTAACCGTAAATTCGTGCATTTAATGATCGTAAGGATTTTAAAGCGGGTTTTACACAATCAAAGATTGGACAACACATGTTGGGTGGTTCAGGTTCAGGTGGTGTAGATATGAGTTGTTCGCCAGGCTACGGTGGCAACAACATTCAGTTTTCCAAACCAAATTTGCCTCCAAACGTTTTACCAAGTTCGCTTGCTCCAGGTTTTTCCCTGGTGTTTCTGCTTTCATACATGATATTTTCTGTTGGTACTAACACATTACTGTTATAGTGTCCTTTGTGGCCTTTAACTTTTTAATTGGCTCCCTTACCACGTATCGTATCTCCATGGAAGAAATAGCGAGCCAAGTTGAAGCGGAAAGTGATGTTGTCAAGCCACTGTAGGTATATTGTTCACGAAGATGTCAACGACCACTTCTCTTTGCTACTGACATAGGCAAATGCATCTTGATTCTTAAGTTCAACCCATCAAGTTCAAATTCCAATCAAATGTTTTTGGAATCATAAATAATAAAAGTAACTGTGATTTAATAATTTTATGAAGTGCTATCATATGTATACTAGATACCATATAGCAGTATGTATCAACTTTCTTAGTGTACAATGTTTCCTTAGGTGAGCATTTTTTTTGCCGAACATTACTAGCAATAACTACCCAGGTCACATGGGTTTACGCGGTTACTTATTTCGTTTTGCAGGGCATGGACGTCGAGAAATAATTAATCAGCTGATTGATTAAATTGGTGGTCACGGTAGTAGTTTATGCATCAAGTTAAAGATCGATGTCATGTCGCCTTACAAGGTGTAGTTTCATCTTTTCGGATGTTTATAAAAATAATTTACCCTTGATTTTTTAAGTGGCAAACGTTCTCATTTTCCTTTTTTTCTTCATTTCTTTTATTTGTTAGGCTAACACTATCTCAAGTTAAAATTTTTACATGGCTTAATAAAGATTGAAACTTTACCATTAGCTGGAGTCTTCATTCAAAATTAAGAACAAGAAAACACTTGAGAGACAAGCCCGTATTTAGTCTTTTGACATTGAGATGTTTATTTGTATGTGTCCTTGCTTTTAACATTGCAATGTACTATAGGTCAATCCCATTATAAGAAGTGTACTTTTATAGCCAGTTAATAATGAACGGCAACATACTCCAGTTTGTAGCGGATGTCACAATTTAACAATTAGCTGAAGTTGAAACAAGTTGAGCATTTCAGCAGTTCAAAGTGTCAAACAGATCAAAAGTAGGTCAAAGTGTATTCAGTATGCATGAAACCTCAATGTTTTGTAATACCATTAACCCGTTTGAGTCAAGTACCCAGTTTGATTTGTGACCTATATGGAACTTGAGGCACTCTTTTGGTTTTTGGTGTTCAGTAGAAAAAGGTTGAAGGGAATAATAACAAGGGACGCAAGTTATGTGATGTGTATTTTCATCATCTCCGAAGGGAACTAATAAGGAAGATATAAGAGGTTGTCGACTTCGGGTTCAGGTGATGTGGAAGTGACGATTAGTTCTACTGAACCTGGTGTGCCTTCCAGGTGACTGCCATAACTTATAAAAATCACAGTTTAGCAGAAGTTACAAATATATGGCCGACTCGATTTTATAAGAGCAAAAACACTATATAGATACTACCTGGACAATGTCAGTACATTTGGCTTCAAGAATTATTGCTATCCTTGCACGCTGAACTTAAAGTCTAGTTTAACCAAACAAGTGGTAGATGTTTCGTTCATGTCAATGGTTTTATAGGACATTAGGGAATGAGTTACCTTCCGACCCAATTAATATGTGGGAACTTGATGGCTGCCGATCTTTTTTTTTCGCTTAACTTGATTTGTATATGGTTATGAGCTAAATATTAGAGTAAAGTGCAAAAATCATCCCTATGGTTTGTTAAAAGTTTGAATTACATCCCTCGTTAATACTTCGTGCAACATACATCATTGTGGTTGTAAAATAGTACACCATACATCCCTGAGAACGGATGGTGCAAATATTTTTCCGTTAAGGGTTAAAAGTGTTTGTTTTCTTAGGGGTATTTTAATCCTTTTACAACCTAGGGATGATTTTTGCACCTAACTTTTCAAAACAAAAAATTTCCAAAAAAAATTTCAAAAAAATTTCAAAAAAATTTCTAATTTTTTTTAAAAAAGTTTCGAAAAATATTTTCTTTTTTCGAAAAATGTTTTTTTATAAAAGTTATTTTTTAAAATGTTTTTCGAAAAAAAAACTTTTTTTTAAAAAAGCTTTTTTTTAAAAACTTTTTTTTTAAAAAAACTTTTGAAAAAAAAAAATTTAAAAAACTTTTTTTCAAAAGTTTTTTTAAAAAAAAAATAACTTTTATAAAAAAAACTTTTGAAAAAATTTTTTTTCAAAGATTAAAAAAAAATTTGAATTTTTTTGAAAAAGAAGTTTTTTAGAAAAGCTTTTTTTTAAAAAGTTTTTTTTTCGAAAAACATTTAAAAAAAACTTTTGAAAAAAAAACTTTTTTCGAAAATTCAAAAAAAAATTTTGAATTTTTTCGAAAAAAAAAATTTCAAATTTTTTTTGAAATTTATTTTAAAAAAGAAAACATTTAAAAAATAAAACATTTTTCGAAACATTAAAAAAAACGTTTTTCAAAACTTTTTAAAAAAAAAATTGAATTTTTTTTGAAAAAAACTTTTTTCAAATATATTTTCGAAACTTAAAAAAAAACATTAAAAAAAACATTTTTCGAAAAAAGAAAACATTTTTCGAAACTTTTTTAAAAAAATTTAAAATTTTTTTTGGAAATTTTTATTTTTTGAAAAGTTAGGTGCAAAAATCATCCCTAGGTTGTAAAAGGACTAAAATACCCCTAAGATAACAAACACTTTTAACCCTTAACGGAAAAATATTTGTACCATCCATCCTCGGGGATGTATGGTGTACTATTTTACAACCACAATTATGTATGTTGCGCGAAGTATTAACGAAGGATGTAATTCAAACTTTTGACAAACCACAGGGATGATTTTTGCACTTTACTCTAAATATTATATCACATGTAGTCAAAGAACTATTACATACAAACGCATCGTTAGTGGCTAGTTAGAAAATGGTGATTTAGTTACCATCATGCTTTATTCACATTATTTGGACAATGTTTTTTGACGGTCTTGGTAGACTCCGGTTAGTTAGTGATCACCCAATACACTTTTGGTCTAAAAACATTATAAAAAACGCTCGCACTTCGCCGCAGCAAAACACAGGCACAAATCTTAAAGACGTCCACGTTTATACGTTTATCACTTTATCTAACAGTAAAAAAAAATACCAAATTAGTCAACTTTGATTAGAACTTTGAGTACCAAGGAGCAATAAAAGAAAAATACGTTATGGTTGCATCGTAAAATGTTAACATTAAATATGTCAATAAGGTAACTTAAAAAAAAAAAAAAAAACAAATAAAAAAGAAAAAAGGATGAACGACCAAACTCTTTATCTCTCCGGCCGTCCTATATACAATTTGACCTAAAACCACACCACATATACGCGTCTCTCACAAACTCTCTCTCACACACATACATCTCTCTTTTGCCTAGATCTGAAACCACCAAAAACCACCACAAAATCATGTTCTATATTCTGTCTTTGTTCCTCTTTTACCCAGATCTGAAAACAACAAGAAACATACAACAAAAAATGGTTCTTATCTCGTTTTCTTCCTATCTAAAACCAAGAACATGGTTCTTTTTCCAGATCTAAAGATAAAGACACCAAAAAAAGATGTTTTTAACGGCTAACCACGAACACACTGAAGATGTAAATCTTTATTCAGAAAGATGATATCTTTATTGGATGGTTCAGCATTCTCATTTAGTTCCACATGCTTAAAAAGCATAAAACATGAGTTAATTGTAACCAATAACCAACATCACTTTTTGACAATTTCTATAACATAGAGAGCCATCAAACAGATGATGTAACTCATTAGCTGGTTGCTTGAACTGCAAAAAAAAGAAACAAGTGTTAATTGTAATAGCCAGATACAAAGTATATGACAAATAAACTTTATGTTAATTGTAATAGACAAATAAACAACGTTTTAATAACAAAAATCCTACAGATCTACTAAATTTTAGCATAAAATTATTAAAAATTTAAAAACGATTTCAGTAATAAAACATTAAACAAGGTTTTTATAAAAAAAAACGTACAGATCTACAGTTATATTGATAAAACAACGTTTTAATAACAAAAATCCTACAGATCTACTAAATTTTAGTATAAATTTATAAAAAAATTATAAACAACTCAGTTATTAAAGTTTAAACGAATGAGTAAAACAATTATTAGCTATTTATATTGATTAACATCATTTACAACAAAAACGTAATCATAGAAGATAAACTTACAGGGCAATCAGATCCATAGAGATTATCAGCGGAACCCTTACAACCTTGCCAGAAACAACCAAACGTATTTTTAGCCATTTGTGTTTTTTTGATAGTTTTGGAATGAGATATATTGAGTAGATATATGAGTATATATAGAGGCGAGAAATTTTAAGTTGAAATGCGGTTCAAAACGTTTGGTATCCCGCTCTTAGAAAAAGAGCTAAATTTAAGTTTTGAACCTGAATGAAATTTAAAAGCCCAATTAAAGTTTTTAACCTGTATAAAATTCAAAAGTCCAATAGGTTTTAAAGCCCAATAAGGTTTTAAACCCTATAAGGTTTTAAAGCCCTATAAGGTTTTAAAGCCCGGTTCGGTAAAATTAACGCGGTTCGGTAAAATTAAACTGGTTCGGTTTCTTTAACAGGTTCGGTAAAATAAATCCGGTTCGGTAAAATAAATCCGGTGCGATTTAATCAACACGGTTCGGTGAAATCAAACCGGTTCGGTTAATTAACCAGGTTATACAAAAAAAAAAAAAAAAAAAAAAAAGAACTTCGCGAATCTTGAAAAGAAAAGTCTACCTTTAAAGTTGAATAGCCTGAACTGAGAAGATGTTGGTGGACGGTTCTTTTTGGTGGATTAGGATTTGGGGAAATAAAAATGACAATCTTGAGGGAAAAAAAATTAGTATGGTTGATTTTAGTGGTTTAAAATCTGGAAAAATAAAAAAGAGATCTTGAAGAAAAGAAATATCTGAGGTGATTTTTTTGGGTGATATAAGATCTTGAAAAAACAAAAAAGATAGATCTTGAAGAAACCAGTACATCTGTTTTTGGGTGATTTTTTTGGTTACAATTAACTCGTGTTTTATGCTTTGTTGTGCAGGTGGAACTAAATGAGAATGCTGAAACATCCAATAAAGATATGATCTTTCTGAATAAAGATTTACATTTTCAGTGTGTTAGTGGTTAGCCGTTAAAAACATCATTTTTTAGTGTCTTTGTTTTTAGATCTGGAAAAAGAACATGTTCTTGGTTTTTAGATAGGAAGAAAACGAGATAAGAACCACTTTTTGTTGTATGTTTCTTGTTGTTTTCAGATCTGGGTAAAAGAGGAACAACGACAGAATATAGAGTGGTGGTTTTTGGTGGTTTCAGATCTGGGTAAAAGAGAGATGTATGTGTGTGAGAGAGAGTTTGTGAGAGACGCGTATATGTGGTGTGGTTTTAGGTCAAATGTATATAGGGCGGCCGGGGAGATAAAGTGTTTGGTCGTTCATTTTTTTTTTTTTTTTTTTTTTTTTTTTTTTTTTTTTTTTTTAAGTTGTACCATATTGACATATTTAATGTTAACATTTTACGATGCAACCATAACGTATTTTTCTTTTATTGCTCCTTGGTACTCAAAATTCAAATCAACGTCGACTCATTTGGTATCTTTTTTTTACTGTTAGATAAACGTATAAACGTAGACGTCTTTATATTTCAAAATTTCTTTAGTATACATTTATACGAAGATTAATGCCCGTGCTTTGTAGCGGGGCATTTCGAGACGATGTGTGCACTGGTTTCCAATCTTTATTGCTTGATCTCACAACAAGAATTATGTGATTCAAGAACTAGAACGCGTACAATGTGTTCCCATATTTCACCCATTGGTATCCAGTTCCGTTCCAATCAGGACCCGAACATTAAGGTTTTCCTTCTTTGGTGGAAGAAAGTATTCAAGATTCCAAGAATAATCAACAGGGAACTGGGAATTGTAATTTCAGTTTCTATGTACTTGACTTGAAAGTGGTTCAACAACTGCTTGATGAAGTTGTTAATGTCAAGAAAGCAATGAAACCAAAATATTCTAAACATGAGTACATAAACGATTACCAAGAAGGGGGATCGGAAAACCAACAGGATTCCAGTGTACTCACAGCTTCTGCAAAACAAGAACTGCAGAACAAGTTGACCAAACTATCCTCTATGTTAAACGAAGTGAGTTTCTTGTTTTCTATATTCAAACTGCAGAACACTTTACTATAATTATTATATATGCACAGGTTGATAGAAGATACAAACAATATCACCATCAAATGCAGATCATTGTACTCGCTATCCAAACCATCTCAAAACATTTTAGGTGCTTGAGAGATGCAATTAACAGCTAGATAAAATGCATATCAAGGAGCATTGGTGAGACGGATTCAAAAGGGAATGAAATCGTGATTTCCAGGCTGAGATTCATAGATCAACAGCTCAGACAAAAGAAACGCGTTCAGCAATTTGGTGTGATGCATCAACAGATTTGAAGGCCACAAAGAGGGCTTCCTGAAAGCTCAGTGTCAATTCTACGTGCGTGGCCGTAATTCCTCTTCGACTTGTCAATGTTTTTCATAACAAGATTAACTAGACATAATCACTACTCCGTATTCTATGTTCAATCAAAAATTTCGATTCCATCATAATAGTAAATTCGTTTCCTTGATGGGTCGATTTCTTAATATAAACCAGGTACCCCAAAGATCCTGAAAAGATTATGCTAGCTAAACAAACAGGCTTGACTAGAAGTCAGGTAGGCTTCATACCTTTTTCATGATACCTATCATACTATAATTACTTGATTTATATTTCTAGATGCATGCTTAGAATTTTCATGCCATTTTGGGACCTTGTGATATGTTTTACCTGAAATGATAATTTGGTTTATCAGGTATCAAACTGGTTTATAAATGCACGAGTTCGTCTATGGAAGCCAATGGTCGAGGAAATATACCAAGAAGAGTCTGTAGATTCTGCAATGGACTCCAGCTCTTCATCAGAACTCGCACCCAAAAAGACTTTACTTGATCAAGCACAAGATACGAGCCACAGTACAGCACCATCCTCTCAAGCTAATCACAAGGAAATCGCATGTTCCACTGCCAGTGATCCTAATGTACTCGAGAACCCCATCATCAACGATGAGGTATCGCTAACGTTAAGGTTGCAACACTGTGAGAAATGTATCTTACCCCAAATGTCATTTCTTGGTACCCATGATCATAGTCTAACTGATCCTAAAGATGGCAGTGGTTGTAATGATGACCATGATGGTGGTGGAGTTTCATCAGGGGGCTTAGGACAGATGATTTCAGTGGAACCGGGTAGTAGGGATTACATGATTTTGTAGCATGAGTACTCGAGTAGTTTATTTTGCCCGAGTGTTTCAGTTAAGTTCTTGTAATTTACCTTGATTTAGCTTCTAGATACTAGAGGTAAAAATGAGCACAAATCATACCCTAGAACTGTATACAGAAGCTGCATATATTTCATTATTCTCGGTTCAATCATCTAGATATATTCATCAAATTGACATTGTCATGATCTTACCTCTTGGTGCAAAAATAAGTATCAACTTCAATAACAGTCGGTCATCTTATTAAACTGTCATAACAAACTACTGAATCACAGTTTTGATTTAACTTAGCATTCCACTTAGATGATGCTGATGGACATGATCAAATATATACAATCTAGAGATGGAAATTTCAACCCATCTACCAATAAATGGGTCAATACAGGTTGTTTGTATCTATCGGGTCAACCGGGTCCAACTATATTGAAAAAGGTCAAAGATGTATCGCGTAATCCATCAAGTTTCTGACAAAATTCTACGTATTAATGAAGTACAAAATACTCTTTCAGTTACAAAAAAAATTGTGATAATATTTTACATACGCAATTAAAAGACAAGGGGTGTTTGGGATCAAACCATTAACTCGACCCACAGCAAAAAAGTATCTGTTTACACCAGTTACCAACACCCTGACCCGTCCATTTTGTCATGTCTAATACAATGCTAATTGTGATGCTTATTGTCCAGAAACTTAAGTAACATAATTGGAATTATAAAAGAACAAAAAACTTCTTAAATCTGATTCAGGGTGAAGCATATAACTAGCAAGAAAATTTGCATCTACCCGCATAATTTAGCTAAAAACAGCACCTGCTATGGTCCATGCCAAACCACATCTTGGCAATGGACTCTTTCTTGAAACAAGTGTCGTGGTCTGCCTCTTCGGGTGATTCTGCAGCTACTAACCAGTAGGTACCTTTCTTACTTGTCCTGGTCTAAAGGCACGACCAATTACTTGGCGAGTAATAGAAGGGGTCTAGAGGCACATCCGGAATTATGATTCTTGAAGCCCCAACAAGGGATATTCCCACAAGCCCTTATGGATCCAAAGAATACCCGAGATTCAGGAGAGGTATTAAAACTTTTCATTGCTCTCTCACGCTCATCATTATCATGATTCCCAGTGATCATGAAAATCTGTTTGCTAACACTCCAACCCATGGTCTTCATAGTGAGACTGACTAAGAAATTGAGGGGCAACAGAAATTGACCAAACACTAATAACTTTTCTCCTCATTATCACATAGGCGAAGCATATTCAGAAAGAATTTGGTCTTCACTCCTTCCATCTCATCCAAGTTCTTGAGCAGCTTATCAAACTTGCTGAAACCAACATCACTTTTCTCTTTAGAACCTGTAAGAGACCTGAGTCCTGTGTGGCACGTAAATTGCAGAACCCTCCGACATGTTCTTAAAGTTACCTACTTTCTTTAATTGTGAAGTCTCGCGCTTTTGCTTGGGGCTAAGATTAAGGAAGACTGACATGTCCACTAGTCCAGGTAGCTCATCTAAGTTATCTCCTTTATAATAATGGAGAACCTTACTCGTCATCTCCCTAAGATCTTTTATCACCAATTCCTTCCTCTTATGATTATCATCTTTTGCGAACGTATGTTCCACAACCTCATAGAACTCATTGTCTGAACTCTTTTTGAGGCCTTTCTCGATTGACGCCCTGCTTAATATACGTCTTTTTATGATATTTAAGAGGCAGACCAAGTATATAAGTAATAATACTCTTTTCTTTTTTTTTATCAGATATGCACAAAGGTTTGATCCAGGGTTCGGATTTAATGAAGGTGCTTATGCTATACAATCAATATATACGCCGGTTGTGAACTACAACACTGAATTTCCTCAGCTTGGTCCTGCCCACAGGTCTCCAGTCCCTGCTGAACACCAATCTCGTGTCCTTCCTCAACATTTACCTGCCCCATGAATCCCACCATCTTCTCCTGCAGGAATAGGCTACAGGCCTCCAGATGCCATGATGACTCCCTTTAGTCCTACCCTTGCTGGCCCACATTCAGCATCAACACTATGCACAAGTAAGACATTTTTGTTTACAAGAAGTCCCTATACGATTATCCTATATGTTTCACAACCTGTCAGTTTCTAAAGCGTTTTCTCAGTTTAGTATTCTTTTTTTTGTTAACATAATTTTTGGGTAAGGCGGTCTGCAATCCAACTAAACATCTTCCCCGATCCTAGAGCATGAACAAGAATGCAACCACCAGGGTTCTCGGACACCAAATTCCTCAGAAGAAAATTGAATCCCTCAATTTGATGAGGTTTCATGTACCTTTGGTGTGTTTGATGAGCAGATAACTCGCTCACAGAAAAGTCAGTTCCAGGTAGAGTCAAATGTGCATTTTTATCCATTTGTAGATTATTTTTTCTGCAAGGATTGCAATTTTAATTGTTCAAACTATCTAACAATACAAATTTTACGGAATGATTTGAGTTATGTTCATGTGTCAATGGTATTTTAGCTAAAAAGGGTGAATAAAGGCAAATGCATTGAACAGGTGAAACTTGAAAGTCCGCAAAAAGTCTATTTGCATCATATAACCTAATAAATTGAAGGTTTAGATCGTCGCTGTTATAACTATCTGTAACCATAATTATCACGTTAATTAAGTAAAATGGCCAAAAAGTGTCTCGGTGTGAGCCAATCCTAACACAACCCACACCAACCCTAACTAAAAATAGAATGTTACGCAACCCAACCATCTTGCAACCTCCAGATAAACTTTGGAAGAAAGCAGTAACTTAACAAACGTAAATATAGAGGTCGCTTGTAAAGATTACTAGGAATACATGCCAGCATCAAAACTGGATTAAAGTACACATTATGACTGATGATCACGTGCAAAATGCTAGTAGCATACTCCATAAAGCCAGCATCAGAGCTTCAACGAGATTCCCAATCCTTGATCTTTTTTCCTTTGGGTTTTGCTATAGGCTTCATTCCCGCCATTTGTGAGTTGTATTTTGCCCGAAGTGTATCATTGTATGTCCAGCTGCAAAACATTAAAAAACATATTTTAGGAATTTTTCAAAATAATCAAAGATTCGCTTGACATTTAACATATGAGCTTTCTTACATAAGCTATAATCACTAACAAGCTTGGTTCATGCATCAGAATATGCATAAATGTGTCCCTAAATTATTTTACATCTCTGTTAGGCCTAAATATACCAGACAAGCCAAGGGATAAGGTGTAGTAGACAAGCAGAATCATTTGTACCTTAAAAGGCGGCTAACAGTGCTTTCATCAATACTACGTTCGACATAGTTTTACGAGGGCAGGGGCGGAGGCAATGGGGTGGCTAGCGGGTGCTGGGCCTCCCCCAACTCTCCTAATTAGCAGATGAAAAAACTACGATTCTTTGTAAGTGATTTGTAAAAACGAGAATATATTGGGTGGATATGGTTCGTATGTGAATGCAGGTGAGGAAGAAGAAAGGTTTTTAAGTTATTTTATCTTTGCACCCTACATTATGAGCTACTTGCATATTTATATTAAATTTTATTTTTTAGTTTTATCACTTTATGACTAATGTTTATGAGATTGACAGATTCAGCCCAAAACTTTAAATTATTACAAATAGTCTAGTTTACTTTTTTAAATCACTAAGTATTTAATTATATGAATCTATAACAAATATTAAGTGTCTATATAAACTGTTTTTCAATGGTTTTTGATTGCTCAAAATAATAATTTGGGTTATCGATGCATATGCATAAAATATTATAATGTATATGTTCATAAAGTTTATGTTATAGTTTTGGCATAAGGCATCACATTTTCTTCATTTTTTTATTATGTACTGCGAGAAAACTTCACCTCTAAAGGAGCGCACATATGAATTTTAGAAGATCCAAAATTTTAAAAATATTGTTTCACATTTAACTAAAAATTAATCCGTGTTACAACTAGTTGTATATTACCACACATATTTATGCTTAAAAACAATATACCAAATTAGGAACAAACAAGGTTTTGAGATGTCAAAAATCTTTTTCTTTTTCGCAAATAGTCAGGCAAATCGTTTTATCAACTACAATTATTGAGAAGCTAAACAAAAGAGTATTTACAGCCATGAGATATTGTTTATGTCAAAATTTTAATAATATTTGTTTATAGGTATATTTTTTGGATATATATTGCGTAATTGTTTTAAAATTTATATCGGCCCCCCTTAACTTAAAATCCTGGCTCCGCCCCTGTACGAGGGTATATATAAACACTTGTGTTGACCAGTAAAGAAGACTATCATCATCACTCTTATTCAAACACACCAATTTACCATCAGTTATTGAGATGGCTTCGTTTTTCGATTTGACACGTGAATAACCTAACTAAGCACTATAGTACTTATGCAAATTACGCCTTCTTCCAGTTATGCAATTTACTTTTCAAACACACCAATTTACCTTCAGTTATTGAGATGGCTTCGTTTTTCGATTTGACATGTAATTACGTAAATAACCTAACTAAGCACGTATAGTACTTATGCAAATTACGTTTTCTTCTAGTTATCTGTCAAATCCCTAACGCTCTGTTCTCCGAGTCTAAATTTTAAAGAATGGAAGGGGATGGAATGGGAAGGCCAAAGTAGGGGATGGAAGTACGAAGAAAGTGGTTATTGCAATTTGTGTTCTTGTGTTTATATTTTTAAGAAGAAAGGAAAGGAAGGGTAAGGAAGCTAACAAAATTACCAATATACCCTTAAAACTATATACATTAGTTTTGCTTGCATATATACATAATTACTCCGTACGAGTAAAAGTTACTTGAATTCTTCCAAACATTATCTTTACCACATACATAACGTGAACGCTTAATGCCTCTTTTCTCATGCTTGTAGATTCTGATTTAAACTATGCAGTCAGAAGCACTAGAAAGCTACATATGTTTTCCATGCCACAATTGTTAGGCTAGCAATGTTAATAGATTTTCAATTTGATGAATGAAAGGTTCTGAACTATTAATGTATTAAAACAAACGGACAATAAAATACTTCAGATATTAGACTCCCACTAATTGATCACGTGTTTTTGTTTTGATAGAAATGCTTATCAACTTCAATAGGCAGCAGCTATGGCAGATACGTTTACTTAAGTAACAAGACTAGATATCTCACTGCATAACTTTCTGAATAACTTTTAATTTATAAGTACAGTTAATATTTACAATTTTTGTTGCTCACATATGTCTACTGAACCAGCTAAAGTAATTAAGAAAAATCAGCTGCCCTTTTGATCGCAAACCATAATAGTAAACCTTATGGTAAAAGTATTTGGGAGTGTTGTGAGAACTGAGAAGGTTATGCTTTGCTGCAAGTGTGTACTATATATGGCAGGAAAGAACGTAGAAGAATCTTCAAAGATGAAGATAGAGATTGGGCCTTGGGGTTCCTTTTGGAAATCGTCTGTGAATGAGTGAAAATGAAGCTTTTGGGTCTCAAAGTTAGAAATACAATGGCTGTAGCTGTACAAGTGCCTGCTCTTTGGAATGTCAATTTTGACATTCAAAAATAAATACTCTGAAAATGTATGTTTTTCTAACTTTGAGACCCCAAAAGTATTTCCTATTCAGTAGTATGGATCCAAAATGAGCTGAATCGAGCCAATCTTACTTAGGGAATGAAAGATGGGCCTAAGAAAATGTATGTTTTTTTCTCAGAAGTATTTCCTATTCAGTAGTATGGATCCAAAATGAGCTGAAGTAATATTAGACAGGGTTGAATGTCATGTAAAAACATGTCTGTTATATTTCCTATTTTCCAGTGTATTTGGAATGGGAAATAATATTTGAGGGGTTCAGCAGGTGGTATAGATGGCTTCAAAGTCTCTGAGTGAAGCCTCTCTAAAATGATATACCTCAAGGCCTTGAATAACGGTTTATGAGGCAGGAAAGATGGCCCTATTCTCTTTGGTCATGGTATTTTTTTAGTCAAAAGGAAATGTAACTCATGGATGTAAGGTTACCTATTTAACTTAAGTAGACTGAATTCCTATGGTTAGTGTGGTTAAGCATTGTTTCATCAAGTCATATGGATCTGGATTTATA
This sequence comes from Glebionis coronaria, assembly GCA_025667525.1. Lineage (NCBI taxonomy): Eukaryota > Viridiplantae > Streptophyta > Magnoliopsida > Asterales > Asteraceae > Glebionis > Glebionis coronaria. Next base: position 546,951,344 of record CM046878.1, on the reverse strand, counting down.
AATTGCACAGAAATGAGAAAGAATGAAAGCATTGAAGGATGGTTATGGTATGCTGCAATGGAGCTTGGAGTATGCTGATATTCTATAGTTTACTGTCAAACTTACAAGTTTTTGTAAAATTCAAACTATAAATTCCACTTTTTGCTAAGTTGTGGGGTGTTTTTTTTTCTTTTTAGTGGGAAAACTCAAACCCTTTATGCCTCTCAACTTGGGGGAAACATGTCTTCAAAATTATAAGTTTCGTTATTTGAAAAAGGAAAAATACGACTTCATTTAAACATGACTTCAAAATTCTCAACTCTTATTTAGAGAAACTAAATAATTTTCGAAATTTAAAAACAAAAAAAACACGAAAAATTTTACCCAACTAAACATCACCTAATAGCTTCGCTGATTTGTAATTTGATGTTAGAAACTAATGCTAGCTCATAGTTCATAATACCTTCTTAGTGCAGCGACAGGGCGAAAGCATACGTCTCACGTAAGTGAGGGGCAATCTTTTTACACAGACGTTTTCATTTTAATTTACTACGTTATGAAACACAGATAACACAGTAACAACAAAAAGAACCAAGTCTTCTCATAGTTAGCCGAACTCATGCCAAAAGTAATCAATTTAAATCTAGGTTTAAAGTCAAAAATGGTTTTTAGCTACTTAGTCCAAATTGGCTCCCAATTTACCTTATTTATAATAGTAATAACTAATAAGCCCATCAATTTACCTTCAGTTATTGAGATGGCTTCGTTTTTCGAATCAACCAATGTAAGCGAATCAACCACATAACACATAAGACTGATATTAATGTAAATAAAAGGATAAGAGTACGTACGGGTTATTCCAGTCAGTAGTATCTTCGTTAACAAGATGAGTCCACTTTGTCCTTCCACTGCGACCAAAGTGCTTAACCTGCATAACCTTCGGCAAAATGGTCTTATCCATCTTATCTTCTCCCGTCGGTGAAGAATAATCACGCCTGTAAACACCATCAGCACCAGCCGTCCCGGCAGTATCATCAGGATCATCCTGAAAGAACGCACCCTTATGATAATACTTCTGCATAAACCTCCATTTCTGCTTCGGCCCGCCATTATTCTGCTTCGGATTCTTCCTCTCCCACTCTCTCCTCTCCTCCTCGGTCATATTCCTAACTCGCTCAATCTCTTCCCGTTCCTTAACCATCGCGTCACGATCCTCTCTATCACGTTTTATCCTCGCAATCTCACGAGCCTTCCACGCTTCATACTCGTCCGCATTATTCAAATCATCGTCCGTTTCCACATCAGCAACATCCGCCTCCGCTTCCAAATTCTTCTGCACCTCCATATCCTTCCGTATCTCCTCAACAACAATCTGCTTCGTCTCAACTTTCCTCTCCTGCACCCTCCGTTTCACCAACTCCTCAACAGCCTTTTCCTCCGCCTCAATCTTCTCCCTCTCGGCAATAGTATCCCTCTCACTCTTAGGCACAAAAACCGGCTTCACCATAGCCATACCCATCTGATCATCCTCCGAATCTGTCTCGTACTCACTCTCCTCCTCCTCATCTTCCTCATCTTCCTCATCCTCCTCCTCATCAACCATCGCCGCCGCCGCCTCCTCCTGCTCCCGTTGCAACAACCTCTCCCTAATCCTCCTCCTCCTCTCATCAACCGCATCCTCATCATCCTCCTCAAACTCCAGCTTCTCCAACCGTCTCTGCTCCTCTTCCTCAGTCGACACAATCTCAGCTTGCCTAATCCGCCTATGATCCGCACGAACCTCCTCCTTATTATCCAACCTATTCTCCGCCAATCGCCTCAACCTCCGGTCATCCCCTCTCACAATATTTCCCCTAACACCCCCATCCTCCCTACTCGGAAAAGCATCTTCCAACGAAGCTTTCGACGCGCGTATATCCCCGTCTTCGCCGTCTTCGTCAGCCCATTCGGGAGCTTTACCAGGCCAGTAACGCTTAACTTTAGTCTGGCCTATTTTGCCCCTAAGTTTATCCCTAACCGCTATAACGGTGTCGCTAACACCGGCTGTAACTGACATTGCAACAGATTTAACCAACTAACAGAAACCCTAAATTTATGGATAAATAAGTTACCTGCAAAAAGTAATGAAATAATTAAATAAATAATTACTGAAATTGACACGTGGATTAATTAAGACGAATTGAATATTGTGTAATGAGATTAACTTACTGTAATCGAATTGATGATGAAATTTGGGGAAAAAGGGTCGGAGCCCTAATTTATTTGGTTTTGATGATTTATATTAGAAAAAAAAACAGTTGCTGTTTATATATATAAAGGCGGTTTGTGGGATTTTACAATTTTGATCCTTAATGAAGCCGATCGAGTTTGAGTTCCCTAGAGATCGAGCTCGGCTCGTTTAAGTTTTACAAAGCTTAAACTCGAGCTTTATTATTTAGGTTCGAGCTCGATTCGTAGTATGTTAGATAGGTTCAAGCTTTTACTAATTCGATCTTAAACTTTTCACAAGTAGCTCGACTCGTTTCCACCACTATTAATGAATAAAACAATTGGTGATAACTAATGAGTGATGAGTATTACAGGAGTATACTAGTTTTTTACACTACGTCAAGATTTTACATTAAAAGTAAACAAATAAATTATCTTTTATACAGCACTAAAGCATAGTCATATTTTGTCTTTTTATGTATTTGGGCTAATCTGGGTTTTTTTTTTTTTTTTTTTTTTTTTTTTTGACAATTTGTTTTATACTTCGTAGGTAAACTAGTTTGATATAAAGATTGAGGGACACAATTTTTTTTGTGAGTTATCATTATTTTCCAATTTGTTTTATGCCGAGAGGGATACTAGGGTCTTGTAGTGATTCTCAATTGGTGATATCATTAATTAACAAGGTTGAGAGATGATTTGCACTTGCACATTTCATAATTTGATTTGCACATTCAAATTATTGTGTTATAACATTTATATCTTTAGCATTTATGTTTTAATTTGAATATTCCACCAGATGATTTAGGGGTATATTTATTAAAAGACAAATAATTTGAATGTGCAAATCATCTCCCGTTTTGTAATAATTAGTCGGCAATTAATCGACTTTTAGACCTTTTTTGTAACATTGGTTTATTTCAATATCAGGAGAAAATATTTTATTTTTAAAATCAACTACGTTGCATTTGGTTTTAGTTTTTTATTTTTATGTTTATTAAATGGATTTGAGAATTATAACTTTTTTTTGGTGTCACTGTAAAGATTCACAAAATAATTAGCTATAAGTTTCGTGCATGCACAGGTTTATAAAATAAATCAAATTTAATTTAACATTTTAGTTTAATATACGAATATATAAAAAAATTTGTGTTTAATATTCTTTAATTATGATATTATTAAGTTACAAAGTGTAAATTTGTAAATTTGTTTAAATTATTGAAAAAATATGAAAAATTATAATTTGCATTTAGAACCATTTAATTTATTTAAAATTTAACTACTAAAATTTTATTTATTACCTCCTCTTTTTTTATTTTATTTTTTTATTGACTCTTGTAATTTTATATCTTTTTTTAATTAATTTTTACTATCAATTTTTTTAAAAACTTTTATCAAATAAGAAAAGAAAATAGATTTTCTTTTAAAAAAACATATAAATGAAAAAGAATGTTATTTCTAAAGAAACATTCTTTCAAAAAAATCTCTAACTTTAAGTTTTCCTTTTACAAAGAAAGAAAAAAAATTCTTTGTTTTCTTTCTTTAAGTAATAATATTGGAAAACACTTGTTAAAAATTAGTAATACCTTGTTCGGTGATTATTAATATTAATATTAATATTAATACTTATAACTGTTTTAGGAAGTGGTGTGAAATATTTTATTCTATTCTTTGTGTTTTGGCGGGAAATTGCTCTCCTCTCATATATCCAGCTCATTCCAGATTGTATATTGTATAGTTGATCACGTATTTTTACTTAAACACGTGTTTTTCTCAGACATTGTAGTACAAAATACCAAAAACTAGACATCCTCAAATATCTACCCATCCTCTCTCTCTCTGAAACCATTTTGTAAAAACAAAGTAGATAGAATCTGGACATTCACCAAAAACAATCAAATATGAATCACACAAGACCAAACGTTTACTCAAAATAATAAGAAATTAATTACTGATTTTTGTTTTTCAACCAATATCCTGACTTATTTAATATTTTATTTGATGTCTTGAGATTTGTAGTTATATGGATATGGTTATACGATTGATCATACGTTCCTATTCCCATAGAGGTAAATTGATCTTCTTGATTAATTTTGTTATATGGAGTTTATGTATAATTGGGTTTTATATCTTTTTTATTCATTATGTTATGACTTTCTGTATACAATTTTGATCTTTATCTTTATCATAAATTTTTAATGTTTTTATGTTTTTGTTATGTGGTGGGTTTTTTGAATGTGCAGGTAGTATAAAAGATGGATGATGATGATATTCCGGCGACGGTCTCTAATCATCGGATCTTTTTCAAGGTCATGTTTTTTTTCTTATTTATGTTGTCTTTATTCTTAATTTTGAATGAGATTGTGTTTGTCATCTAATTTGCTGATAGCTTTGCTCATAAATATTTGTTTGTTTTATTCTTAACTTTGAATAAGATTAACGCTTGCGATAATAAAAGCACAAAAATCCCCTTCAACATTTGTAGTTTCATGATTCCCGCTCACATAAGATTAACGAACATTGTATTCAGATTTCAGCATATGATAATCCTATGAGATGGAAACAAATGCATGCCCAAATGTGATCTTTAGGCGTCTGACACTTAATTCAATGCCCAGATGTGATCGTTACAATGGGCGAACATGTTCGTATATAGCGGGACAGAAACAAAACCACATTACGTAAACTATCTTTTATGGATATGAGTTTGACACAGGCTATGATGTGTGTCGGCAGCCCTGAAAAGATTGTGACGGTTCGTCGTTTGGCGTGGTAACCATCTGCGGTTGCAGCCACGGCCAAGCCAAGGGATGCAGACTAACGATCATATCTGTTTTTTTTTTTTTTTTTGAACGGCAAATTCATTAGAAAACCTAGCAAGGCGCTAGGAACCAATTACAAAGAAAGTAAATAAGGGTTTTTGAGCCACATATTCTGAGAAATAAATTGAGAACTACGATTAGCAGACCAAATATAAGAAACCGAGACAATATCATCAAACAACGACGATCGACTTGGAGAGGAGGAGTCAAAAATAGATTTGTTGCGAAACGACCAAATAGCCCACCATGCTGTAGTGAAGACCCCTTCTAGCAGATGTTTAATCTTACTTGGAAGCCGAATGTTTAAAAACCAAGAATTCCACTCGTCGAAGGACGACGCATCCGACCAGGAAATATTCCACCACTGACAAATTTTAAGGGAAATAGACTTGGCCAAATCACATCCGAAAAAAATATGGTGACCTGATTCAGGATGCAACCCACAAATAGGGCATAGGAGAGAGTCTAACGGGATACCTCTTTTAGCTAAGTTATCTCTAGAAGGAAGGCGGTCAAGACGAGCACGCCATCCAAAAACATTCACCTTAATGGGAATATAGTTAACCCATCTCGTAGCATTGGGCGATGAGGGAAGAATTAACTCGTCAAGCATTAAACGAACGTCCTTAACTCGGAATAACCCGTCACCATTAAGGTCACATACCCATCGATCAGAAGAAGGACTAAGAATGACCGAACCAAGCAAAGACTGAAGATCCAACAGTTGATGTTGTTCAATACCATCTCGAACCAATCTTCTGAAGGAAGCATTAAAATCAACATCGTCCATTTTATCCGCGACAGAACAATCTTTCAGATTCTCAAGAGCGTAAATACGAGGGAACCTATCTTTTAAGGGGATATTTGACAACCACCGATCTTTCCAGAATTTAGTATTTGATCCGTTACCCACTTTAATCTTGCAATGTGAAAGGAAGTGAAAACCTTTACCTTCAAGATGTTTGATCTCACGAAGAATAGTACTCCAACACGACGAAGCATACAAAGAATGGTGTTCCAACGAAGGACCGTATAACGCTTCAACTACATGGCACCATAACGATCCGTCACGAGATAAAAAACGCCAAGCCCATTTTAGAAGAAGAGCACGATTTAGAGCGAAAAAACTAGACACCCCGAGACCCCCCTGCTTTTTAGCAGCAAGAACTAAATTCCAAGCTATCCAACAAATATTTCTGTCCTTGATATCCCCACCATAGAAGAACCTGTTGCGTATCCTCTCCAACTCGTGTAAAACACCAATAGGAGCTTGATAAAGAGACATGTTATAAAGAGGCATGGCACCAAGTACGGATTTGATAAGAGTCAAACGACCCCCTATAGAAAGTGTTTTCGCCTTCCATCGTGAGAGCTTCGCTCGCACTTTATGAATAATATTGTGCCACGAAGACTTGTGAGACATGTTATTCCCGATATGAACTCCAAGATATTTGAATGGTGTACGCATAACCGTGCAACCAAAAGAATTAGCTCCCTGCTCGACGACATCGTTAGGGATGCCAACTCCTAAAACTTGACTTTTTTGTAAGTTTATTTTCAGACCCGATGCGAGTTGAAAACATTTAAGAATCTTTATGAGGTTCGCCAAGTTGTTTTCTGACCATTCTCCAACAAAAACCGCGTCGTCTGCATAGAAAAGATGGGATAACGTAGTCGAATCATTTATACGAAGACCTTTGAAGGTGCCGCCATGAACAGCACTAGAGACGGATCTATGAAGTGTTTCCATGACCAGAATAAACAAAAAAGGAGCTAACGGATCTCCTTGTTTAAGGCCACAATGAATCGGAAACTCGCTAGTAGGACTGCCATTCACAAGGATCGACGCCATATTAGAAGAAAATAAACCTCGAATCCAGGAACACCATCTTGGCCCAAAACCGAAGGCCTGAAGAGCTTCAAGGAGGAAGTCCCATCTAACTGAATCGTAGGCCTTTGCGAAGTCTACCTTGAAAACCAGAGCATGCTTCTTCTTTCTTTTGCACCAAGCAAGAGTTTCATTAAGGATGAAAGGACCGTCGAGGATTTGTCTATCCTTAATGAAGGCGGACTGCGTGTTAGAAATAAGATCCGAAATAACTGAAGATAACCGAGAAGCAAGAAGCTTGGTGACCACCTTGTATACACTACTAATCAGGCTAATAGGACGATAATCCATAACAAACTTGGCATCGGGAATTTTAGGAATGAGAGCCAAAAAAGATGGATTACATCCTCTTGGAAAGTAAGCGTTATCAAAAAAACTCTTGACAGCACAACATAGGTCGGATCCAATAACATCCCAAAAACGTTTGAAAAACTCGAAAGTGTAACCGTCGGGTCCGGGAGACTTATTTTCTCCACAATCCCACACCGCGGCTTTAATTTCCGCATTAGTGATATCCCTATCGAGGTCTTCGAGCTGATCAGGTGACAAGCCATTAGAAAAAGAACCATTTAGTTTAAATCTGGTATTAGTAGGGAGTTTAAAACGACTAGCAAAGTGGTTAAGAAAGGCGTTTTTAACGGATTGCGGATCATTTAACCAAGCACCATTGTCGAAAATACCCCGGATAGCTAGCTGCGAACGTTTCTTATTAATGATGCCGTGAAAAAAACGCGAGTTTTCATCCCCCTCTATCGCCCATTTAACCTTAGCTTTCTGAAACGCGTCTTGAGTATCCGATTGCTTAATGATGGAGAGTTTACGGTTTATTTCCAGTCGAGTAAGCAAAGCACCATCAGAGGAACGACCTTGGTCCATGTCTTTATCAATTTGAATAAGCTGCTCCGTAAGAAGTTTCTTGTTTTCCTCCTTGATCAAGTTCTTTTCCCGAATCCAACAACGAATAATCTTTTTGAGATCCTGGAGCTTCTTCTTGAATTTGACAATACCATTAGCGTCATTATGGGAAAAGGATAGCCAAGCTAATTTCACCATATCATCGAATCCCTCACGCATAAACCAGGAGTGATAAATACGGAAAGGAGTAGGCCCAAAGTCGGAGTGAATCTCTTGTAATAAAATGGGCCTATGGTCCGACAAATGTCGATCCAAACAGACAGCCGATATAGAGGGAAAAACTGACAAGATTCCATTAGTGACCAAGAACCGATCCAACTTACTCATTTTGGATCCCGAAGGAAGCGACCAGGTAAAGTTATATCCTTCCATCTTGATGTCAATAAGGCCTGAGGAGGATATAAATTGATTAAACAATCTAGCACTATGGTGATTAAACACCGATCCAAACCGTTCCTCACTAAAACGAACATCATTAAAGTCTCCCATCACTATAGATTCACCATTCCACCTATTTATCAATGAAGAAATGTAGTCCCACAGAAAGTGTTTAAGAGTGACTGATTGTGGAGCATAAACTACCACAAATAACAACTTGGTGTTAGTAGGGAGCCAAGTACCGTAAATAGCTATAAAATTGTCAGAAACAGTCACCTCCTTTTTACTGAATATATTTTGTTCCCAAATGCATAAGATACCTCCTGAATTGCCATTCGAGTCACTACAAGCATACTGAAAATTAGAATTTCCCCATACGAGCTTAACCTCCGCACACGAAATAGAGTCTAACTTCGTTTCTTGAATAGCTAAAAAATTGATTTTGTGTTTAAGATTAAGCTCCTTAATCCACTCTTTTTTGGTCTTGTGGCCTAGACCTTGAATGTTAACAGAGAGGATCTTCATTTAAAACCATTCTCAACTCCTTGGTGACCGATAATATGTTCAATATCTCTCGAACAACCTTCCATAACATACCCCATGGATTGGCCTACCTTAACGACATCATCTAAAAAATCAATGATCGAACCTCCGTTAACCTTACGGGAATGAATACTTATAGATTGCGCAACAGAATGATCACGACCTGAGTTATCACCACGAATATGAGATTTCTGATGGGAGGAAACCTCCTGAATATTAACCTTGTGTAACGAATCAGACATATGACTATCGTGTTGAGAGCCGACTGGGGTGAAACCCGGTGGATGAGAAATAGAGGATTCGGAAGGAGGAACAGGCATATTTTTTATCTTAGATTTATCGAGTAAATCATAAGTGCAAAACGGATCTTCAGAAGTTTGAAGCACTTCCTTTTCATTAGGAGGAGCCACGTTATCCTGATGGGAGGGAGAATTATCATCGAAATGGGTGTCCGAAACAGCTTCGTCTTCACTATCGATAGCCTCGTTATGGGTGTTCAACTCCTGTGGCTTAAACTCATCATCGGTTAACTCATCATCCGAATTAGAGCCAGATTCTTGACATTCAGCAAAGCTAGGATGCCATGTGAATAATTCTTTAGCACGCGCCACATATGTTTTGCCCTTAAAAATAACTTTAAACGTCTCAAGAATGTTACAGGCCGAGCTAGTTTTAATACAAAGCCGCTTACGAGCAAAATTATACCCAGTAGCTTCTTCAATATCCATAATCTCTCCCCATTTTTTGCAAATTTTAGAGAATGTCTTGCGGGACCATAAATGCATGGGGATCCCTTCGATATCTAACCAAACCACCCGTTCTTTACAAACAAAGTCAGAGAAACCTCGTTGAAGAACCTCGAACCAGGAATTCACACCCGAGTGCTGTAGGAAAACATTTAGTGTTTCCATGTCACAAAGTTCGATCATAACCCACGTTCCACCCATATATGCCAGATTAACCTCCCCAAACCCTTCTTTTGAAAGAATCATCTTCAAATTAGAGAGAGAATTAATATCTCTCACCTTACCCAACGCATGTCGGGATAAATCAACCTCATGAGCACAATTGTCATCAAGAACCAATGCAGGAGAGTCGAGAGCAGAAAAACGATTGGACGACTCATGGCGTTGAACAACAGAAACATATGAATTGTGATTCTGGGGAGCAGGAGGTGGAGCGTTCTTGGTAACAGAAAAGGGTTTAGGGTTTGAAGGTTTGGTGTTGAAAACAGGTGCGGTTTTAGCGGATCGTTCATAACGGACAGAGTTGGCTTGCAATTGAAGACGACCCACCCAAAGCGTACAGAGGTTATTAATCAGACGAGACATATCTTCAACCTTAATAAAACGAACAAAAGCATAACGTTTACCAGCTTTGGATGTGCGATTTGGAATGAAAACGTCAACAACCTTGCCGTACGTTTGACACAGGTTCCAAAGATCGCGGGATCCGAATCTATCAGGAAAATTAGTAACAAAAACCGATTTGGAGAGCCGAGAAACATGATCCTCCTTAGATCGATAAGCAGCCATGGAAGAAAACCTTATACCTAACGATTTGGATTGAAGGGAGATCGAGTGTAGAGGAATCAATCGGATGGTTTAGGGTTGGTAACGGATAATTTTAGAATTGGTGGAGGCGGCCGCCATTGTTAATGAGTGTAAGCCAATGTCCACACTACCAAGAGGTTTCGAAAATTCAAAACTCATCATCGGTTAACTCATCATCCGAATTAGAGCCAGATTCTTGACATTCAGCAAAGCTAGGATGCTGCTTAGTCCTCTACTGATATTCGAATGAATGTTTGTATTATAGATGTGATCATATCTGTTTATTACTAGTCATTTACGTTTATGGAAGGGGAGGCCTCTCACAAAGTGTACAGTACCCAATTGTTTATCGTTATCACTTTTTTTTTTATCGGGAGGAACTCTCGACAAGGTTTCCACGATTTGTGTTTGTCTAAAACCAAACGCATTGTTACTATCATCGTTTGACAAGAACAGATATGCAAAGCATTTTTTTGTGAATGTTTGTTTTTTAAAAGGTAGTTATGAGTTTTATTGGTAGGGCGGAACGAAGACAAAAAAATCTGTGTGTCGGCGCGGCAACTTGCAAAAGTTGCAGCCACGACGGATATGCGATGTTTCCCCGAATCTCTACCCCTCTGAGCCAATGAGTGAAATGATTACACGCCTTCACTATGCAAGAAGTTGTTGCATTCCTTTTGGAAACACAGGTTTGTTTTTATTTTGCCTCGCTATTCGATGGGCGCAGGGGTTGAATCAAATGGCATCCAAAACATGGTAAAACAAGTTTCTTCAATACTTCTTTTTAATAACTGATTGGGGAAAAAATAATAACTTAATTTTGAGTATTGAATTGGGGGTTCATTTTAAAAGGTTCGATGATGCACGAATAAAGATGGAGCGGGTTATTCAAAACATGGGATGAAATAAATTTTACGTTTGTTGCTTCGTATTGTAGTTCTTTGTATTATTATCGTGTTGTTTCTTTAGTTGGATTGTTGATTTTGTTATAGAATTATGTTGAATAAGGATTAAGGTTATTTTGATTTTATGAGTGTGGATTTTTTGGATAAATTATGGCCTTCACATTCTGTGACATTCGTCAAATTTCCATCTTAAATTCTTCATATAGTAGGAGTACTTTAATTTTTTACCGATGAGTTGTCGACATGAATGTGTTATTTACTTTGCTTTGCGGACAAAGCCCTTTTTAGGGAGAGCGTATGTAACATCTCGAGTTTTCGCGTCTATTAAATTATGAATGTAATACACGAAGTTGTTTAACGTATTATGTTTTGCCGTATGTCTATTTGAAGTACTTACTAAATCCCTTGAGGTCACGCATAATTGTCTTTGATTTGGATCGTGTATCGAGTCGTTATCGAGTCGTGTATATTCAGTTTTCGAGTCTAAGACTTAAACACCCGACAAACCTGAGCCGAGTAGTATATTGGTGCATCATGTACAAACATTTAAATTATGAACCCTTATTCCCCTTTATTTCAAAAGCTTGTTTAGCAAGTGTCCATTTTCAGTCACAACTTAATTCCATAGTTTATTCATCCACTAAGCACTACAATCCAGCACACATGCCAAGTTTACCCAAAATGGGTATATCACAAGCTTACCAAATTCAGCTTGAGTCTAACCCTAAACTGATAATACAAGATTAAATACAATCCAAAGTTTATCAAATGTCCAAACATAACACAAAGTATTCACAGTCCAAATATTACAATACTAGTTCCTGGACAAGTTTTCAAACACAATTCCTGGGTGAAAGTGAAGTGCAGTGTCAAGCCGATCCATCCTTCTCGTCCACACCTGCAAACCGAAACCTAAGCATCCAATTGTGAGTCTTTTAAATCATCTCTTCATTTTCTGAATAAATCTTAGTTGTGCTCGTCATTGACCAAACCTGCGAAAATTAAACGAATATGTTAGTTTTGTCACGGTTCTATTTTAGTTAAAAACTGAAAAGATAAACCATAGCATTTGTTACTAGAACATGACCATGACCCCATTATTTCTGTCAACCAAACCGAGACCCAAACTAACCCAAACCGAGACCAAACCGAGACCCAAACCAAGACCAAACCGAGACTCAAACCGAGACCCAAATCGAGACCAAACCGAGAACCAAACCAAGACAACCAATGTCCTTGTTTTTCTGCCGAAACCCTTATCATTCAAAGTCACCATAATCCAAGATCTTAACCATTTCATTTTACAGGAACATCATAAAACCCCCAAATATGCCGCGGGTATAAAACCCCTTTTCGATTCGAAACCCTAAAAACTGAAAACCTTTTTAATTATGAAATTAATACTTTATATATTCCAAAAACGCCATTTAATTTTGATTAATCAACCGAATGCAAAAACCCCCAATTTATATAAACCCTAATTTGATTTTATTAATTAAAACCCTAATTAAACCCAATCCAAACCCGAATCTATTAATTAATTTGACTGGAAACAAGGTATGCAAAAACCCCCAATTTTGACCGAAACCCTAATTTTTACAAAATCGTTATATGTTGAAATTAACATGTTTTTATAAAAGAAAACGTTAATTAATTGTATATAAACACGAGATTTAGAAAAACCCCCAAATATTTTCGAAACCCTAATTTGTTTATCATCAAATTCGAGAGCCATTTGGTTCTCAGCATGTTTATACAAGTGATTTAAACCCACAGATCTTTCATAAACGAAAACCATTTAAACATTTTTATTAAAAGAAAAGAGGGATAAACAACTTATCTTTGATTGATGATGAATAACTTTAACCCTGGGGAAGAACACCATCAAAAACCGAATCGGTTTGATGTGGGGATGAAACCCCACATCCCACGCGACTTAATCACCGCAACCCATCACAAATGATTGATGTATTAAACTGAAAACAAGCTTAGCCATGGGAGGATGATGATCCGATCCAGTTTTTAGAGAGAGAGAGAGAGTGGGGCGGTGGGAGCGTTTCGAGAGAGGAGAGAGAGTTAAACTCTGTGTTTTTGATTTATGTGTGTGTAACCAAAACACGTATTTACCCCTTTCCTTTCCTTGTTTGTATCGACAGTGGGCCGGGCCGGGTTAAATAACCCTTGGGCCGGATCATGGGTGGGTATATTGGGTACTTGTTGGGCCAGTGTTGGTGTATGGGTTTATTTAAAGCCCAAAACAAAAACTTGTAACTTAAATGTATAATTTAACCCGTAAACCTCGATCGTTTAATAACCGACTTTTATGTATCGTGTTTTTCCGTAAACGAAAGGTATTGTCAAGCACAACTAGGGTGTCGTGTCTTGTTACTAGTATAAATTTTCATATCGTAACACGATCCTTATAATTAAATAGGTCGCGGCTAGCGTAACCGTACTCTCGAGCTACCTTTACCTTCGTCCTTTTTACTGAATTACGAGGTGGGTTTATAGCCCCATGCTTAACTATTTTTACTGCTTTTTGGGGTGAGACATTGCTTGATTTTAACGTATGAACACAAGTGCATTTACTGATTTATATATTAGTCTAAGTCCCACTAAAAACCCAGTTGCTTTGGCCCGTGAATCGTGAACCGTTAATTACTTTGTGTAAGCGCGAATGTTATGGATAGATCTATCGGGATTGACGTCCCTGTCTGTCTTGTCCAACAAGGGGACAAGCGGGCACAGTTTCATTTGAGTCTGAGATAGGATGTCGTGGGTTTAGGCATCTAGTTGGGCTACATTTATATGATTATACTACCGGTGTTGTTAATGCTTCGGTGTCACGAGCTTAGACTGTAATAAATACTTTTGGGATGACTTTGTATTTGTTATATTGTCATCACTTTTGGGAAAATCTTGTGGTTCATTAAACATTTCAAATTAACTAAACCTATGAACTCACCAACTTTATGTTGACACTTTAGCAATGTTTTTCTCAGGTATTAAGAAGGAAGATGCTAAGTGAGGTCTCATGCATTGCCGTCATTTCTTTGAAACAAAGATCATTTGTACTACTTGGAAAACTATGTTTTGTAACTGTGACCAGTTTTATGCTTCCGCACTATGTTAAAACTATTTAATTTATCAATTACAAGTGATCTATTTTTCCGAACGTCTCATTTAGAGGTCGTTCTTTGTAACTGTGTGTGTATGATAATCATGACGTCACTACTCCCTTGTCGCCATTATACTCTGATATTTTGGGAGTGTGACAGATTGGTATCAGAGCCATGGTTATAGAGAACTAGGTTGCATTTACTAACTCTAGACTATAACTGCTACGTGTTTAATCGATTATCATACGGATTGTAAGTATTAAGTATATATAGATACATGGACATAGATAAGTAATAAATGGGATACATGTGGTTTAACAAATACGAGGTATATTTACATGGGTTACATGTGCAACAACAAAATCTGAATTATGTTATATGGGATACATGTGGATTCAACAATGATTGCTATGTTATGTTAATGTCCCTTTTTACGGACTAATTTTATAAGATATTTACACACATTTATTTTGTTTATGATTACAGCGATGTCTTCTTCTGATGATTCCACGTCTACAGGAGCGTACTACAACCGTAGTTCACAGTCGACTATTAGTTCATCAGTAGGACTACCTAGAGGATCACCATCAGGATATCCGTGGTACCGGATGATTTCAGATGATGATACTGAGAGAGAGACTGAGGAGGTTCATCGTTCACCGATCCGTATTCCTGATGCATCAGCTGACGACGTACTTAGCCTAGAAGGCGGAGGAGAGGATGACCTAGACGCTGATGTGGTGCAGTCACCAGGTCAGACATCAGTTACTAGGGATGAGACGGTAGAGGAGACAGAGGATGATGATATGGAGTTCACAGATGGGGAAGGAGAACCCATGGAAGTCACTGACACTGAGGACCCTCCTACTACATATGCTGCTACTCCTGGGGTTTCCCTAGCACACATCTCCTCATCTTCATCTGAAGACGAAGAGGAGAGGACTGATATTCCTGCTCCAGCACCTGGTACTCTGCCTTTCTACTATGTGAGACGACGTCTTCGGGGGAGAGCTGCTCGACCACCACTTTCACCTTACCGACCCCTCATACCTTTCACTGCCACTGACAGGCATGCAGCCCGCACACCTGCCAGTCCTGTCCCAGAGGTACCACTACTACTACCACCACCAGAGACTGTACCTACTGTGTACCAGGAGATGCTTGCTGATGCTGGTATCTCTACTGGGCCGAGAGCTACGACTCCTCTTCCTAGGAGAGCTACATCGACGGTGGTGATGCTTGGGGCAGCAGATGGATGTGTGACGACACGATTAAACAGGTTGGAGGATGCTGTAGAGGCTTTAGGTGAAGAGTATAATGAGGTGCAGGATAAGCTGGAGGCACTGGCAAAGAAGAGTCCAGTTAGGGATGAGACAGTGTTGACGGTTTGTGTGACCCGTCTACGAGGACAGCTTCATACTGTTCTTGATCAGATGGAATCCATGCCGAATGCTCGTCTTGAGGAGATCGAGAGCCTGATGACCCGTTGGGGAGTAGAGCCATTGGTTGAGACAGGCGGACTAGAGGCACCGGTGGAGGACCCCTGTTGCAGACTTGGATAAGAGGTTTAGAGCCGCTTGTCATGATACCGATGTTAGACTTAGGGATTCCCAGGCTCGTGAGATCGTGGTTGAGAGGAGGTTAGCAGAGTTGGAGAGAGAGCTTCATCAGCGCCGTGAGGGTACTAGTTAGATTTATCTTGTACCATCGACTTATCATTGTATGACCACTAAGCTTTGAAGTTTATCTTAGCTAGTTGGCATTTTATTTCCTTTCATTATATTATGTATAACAAACTATGATGTACTACCAAACAATTCTATGAATGATATTATGGGTTACAAAAATTGTGAGATCATTATATATTGTGTATTATACCCTGGAGCATTTCATAATTGTATTGTGCTTGCCATGCATGTTATGTCTGGCAAAACTCATCGTCCTATTACCTTTTTAGATTATGGCGCCAGTTAGAAGATCCAAAACGCAGAATCCACCAGCTGCTACCGGTGGAATTGACACCGTCATGCTAAGTCAAATGATAGCCGAACGAGTGGCCGAGGCACTCGCAACAGCCGAAGCAAATCGTACAGCTAGCACACAGGAGGAGACCAACCAAGGAGCTACTAATGCTATTGCACGGACTTATACCTACAAGGAATTTCGTGCAGTTACGCAAGTAAGTTTCCGCGGTACTGAAGGAGCAGTAGGATTAACCAGATGGTTTGAGAAGCTAGAATCCCAATTTGGGATTAGCAATGTTGCTGAAGCTGATAAGGTGAAGTTTGCGTCAAGCACGTTAGTGGATGGTGCTTTGACTTGGTGGAACGTCTATGCTCGTGCAGTGACCATTGACGTTGCCCAAGCGACGCCCTGGAGTGAATTTAAAGCTATGTTTGTGAGGAAATACTGCCCACGAAATGAAGTCAAGCAGATGGAGGTTGAGCTGTGGAACCTGAAGGTCAAGGGTACTGCTCTTACTGCTTACAATCAGCGCTTTCAAGAGCTGATCTTGTTATGTCCTGAAATGGTGCCCAACGACGACCGATTGTTGGAGCGATACATTGAAGGACTACCTTTGAGCATCAAAGGGAATGTGACTTCATCCAAGCCAACTGATTTGCACGAGGCAATCGACATGGCTCAGAGTCTGATGTACCAAGTGGTACAAGAGTTGGGAGAAAATACTGGGGATAAGAGGAAGTGGTCTGGCAACCACTACAACAACAATACCAACAATACCAACAACAGCAACAACACAAACAACTACAACCAAAACAAGCGACAAGAAGTAGCAAGGGTGTTTACTGCTGGACAAGGTAATACTGGGAACTACGCTGGAAGACTTCCTTTCTGCGGAAAGTGTGGCCGACACCACGAAGGAGCATGTCCCCCTACGTGCTACAATTGTGGGAAGGCCGGACATAAGGCAAAGGAATGTCGAGCACCACCTCGTCCTACTAACCAAAGAGGACCTGGAACACAAGGTGGCCAAGGAGCAAATGTCACTTGCTTTGGATGTGGAGAGAAAGGTCACTACAAGAACAAGTACCCAAGCAGTGGGAACCAAGGTCGTGGTAACCAGATTCGAGGCAATCAAAATCACAACCAAGGAAACCAGAAGCAGAATCAAGGGAACCGGGGAGGGAATAACCGAGCCACAACTAGTACTCCTGGAGGATTCACGGCACCTAGCAAAGTGTATCATCTTTGTGCTGAAGCTGCAGTGCAAGACAACAATGTTGTGACTGGTACGTTTCTAGTCAATAACAACTATGCTTCAGTACTATTTGATTCTGGTGCGGATAGGAGTTTTGTGTCATCTGTATTTAGTGAACGCCTAAATGTTACCCCTACTGCGTTAGACGTTAAGTATAATGTAGAATTAGCCGATGGGAAGTCAGTAACCACCGACGCTATTCTAAAAGGATGTAGTGTAAGGTTACAAGGTCGTTCGTTCAGTATCGACTTACTCCCCATAGAATTGGGAAGTTTTGACGTCATCATTGGAATGGATTGGATGTCGAAGCATCACGCGGAAATTGTATGTCATGAGAAGTGCGTCCGTGTTCCTTATGGAAACGATGTACTAATCATACAAGGCGAAAGAAGTGGAGTGAAGAATGGATCAAGACTGGAAGTCATCTCATGTATTAGGACCCAAAGATACATTGAGAAGGGATGTCCAGTATTCTTGGTTCAAATAACACAAAAGGAAGGAGAAGAAGATAACGAGAAGAAGGTGGAAGATGTACCGATCGTTAGAGACTTTCCGGACGTATTCCCAGAGGACTTACCAGGATTACCACCAGCACGGCAAGTGGAGTTTCACATCGAGCTTACACCAGGAGCCGCGCCTGTTGCTAGAGCCCCATACCGCCTAGCACCGGCCGAGATGACAGAGTTAGCTGAACAAATAAAGGAACTTTCTGACAAAGGTTTCATTAGACCAAGTTCCTCACCTTGGGGAGCGCCGGTCTTATTTGTCAAAAAGAAAGATGGATCCTTTAGAATGTGTATCGATTACCGAGAATTGAATAAGCTGACGATAAAGAACCGTTACCCATTGCCAAGAATTGACGATCTTTTCGACCAATTGCAAGGATCTAGCATATACTCGAAGATCGATTTAAGGTCAGGATATCATCAACTAAGGGTTAGAGAGGAAGACGTTCATAAGACGGCTTTTAGGACCCGGTACGGACACTACGAGTTCCAAGTTATGCCTTTCGGTTTGACAAACGCGCCTGCGGTATTCATGGATCTCATGAACCGAGTTTGCAAACCATACTTGGACAAGTTTGTGATTGTATTTATCGATGATATTCTCATCTATTCTCGTAATGAAGAAGAACACAATGAACATTTGAAGACCATACTAGAGCTGCTAAGGAAGGAGAAGTTATATGCAAAGTTTTCCAAATGTGAGTTTTGGATAAACACGGTGCAATTCCTTGGGCATGTAATCGACAGCAGTGGTATTCACGTTGATCCTGCTAAGATTGAGGCCGTGAAGGATTGGGCGACTCCAACAACACCCACGGAGATCCGCCAATTTTTAGGTCTTGCTGGTTACTATAGGAGATTCATTGAAGGTTTCTCCAAGATAGCTTTACCAATGACGGAGTTGACTCAAAAGGACAAGAAATTTGAGTGGAAAGAGGATCAAGATTTGGCATTTCAGACATTGAAGCAGATGTTGTGTGAAGCACCTATACTAGCCCTACCCGAGGGTAATGAAGACTTTGTGGTATATTGTGATGCATCCATAAAAGGGTTAGGTGCGGTACTGATGCAAAGGACTAAGGTCATAGCTTACGCATCAAGACAACTAAAAGTGCACGAGAAGAACTACACAACTCATGACCTAGAGTTAGGAGCAGTGGTGTTTGCCCTGAAGATTTAGAGACACTACCTTTATGGTACTAAGTGCGTTGTATTCACTGATCATAAGAGTCTACAACACATTTTGAATCAAAAGGAACTCAACATGAGACAACGACGTTGGCTAGAGTTGCTCAGTGATTACGATTGCGAAATCTGTTATCACCCGGGCAAGGCAAATGTCGTGGCCGACGCTTTGAGTCGAAAGGAGAGAGTTCTTAGGGTGAAGGCCTTGGTGATGACCATTGACTTAGACCTTCCATCCTTAACTCTCAAGGCTCAGAAAGAGGCAGTCGAGGAAGAAATTCTCAAGACTGAAGATGTTGAAGGAATGGTAAAGAAGTTAGAAGCTCGCTCGGATGGAACGTTATGCCTTGATAATAGGAGTTGGTTACCGTGCCATGGTGACCTACGATCTTTAATTATGCATGAGTCGCATAAGTCAAAATACTCCATACATCCGGGATCTGACAAAATGTATCATGACCTGAAGATGTTGTATTGGTGGCCGAACATGAAGGCGGATATTGCTACATACGTTAGCAAGTGCTTGACTTGTGCCAAGGTCAAGGCCGAACATATGAAACCATCAGGATTGTTGGTCCAACCCGAACTGCCAGAATGGAAGTGGAAAAGGATCACTATGGATTTCATTACTAAGCTACCAAAAACCTCAGTCAGATTTGACACCATCTGGGTAATCGTCGACCGACTCACCAAATCGGCTCATTTCATACCTATCAAGGAGACCGATGGAATGGATAAGTTAGCAAGAACATACTTGGAGGAAGTAGTCACGAAGCATGGTGTGCCTGTGTCTATAATCTCCGACCGAGACAACCGATTTACTTCGCAGTTCTGGAAGTCACTGCAGAAAGCATTGGGAACGCAATTGGATATGAGCACTGCGTACCATCCCCAAACTGACGGTCAAAGTGAAAGGACCATTCAAACCTTAGAAGATATGCTGAGAGCTTGTGTGATTGACTTCGGAAACAGATGGGATAGACACCTACCTCTGGTGGAGTTCTCATACAACAATAGTTATCACACTAGCATTAAGGCAGCGCCGTTCGAAGCACTGTATGGTAGGAAGTGTCGTTCACCCGTGTGTTGGGCAGAGGTTGGTGAAGCACAACTCACTGGACCCGAGATCATACACGAGACTACTGAGAAGATCTTTAAGATCAAGAGCCGTATGCAAGCCGCAAGAGATCGACAAAAGAGTTATGCTGACATGAGACGCAAACCCCTTGAGTTTGAGGTTGGTGATAGAGTCATGTTGAAGGTCTCACCATGGAAGGGTGTGATTCGCTTTGGAAAGCGTGGAAAGTTGAATCCTCGTTACATTGGACCCTTCAAGATTATAGAGAGGATTGGCCCCGTAGCCTATCGTTTGGAATTACCCCAAGAACTTAGCCGAGTGCATAATGTGTTCCACATTTGCAATTTGAAGAAATGTTTAGCCGACGAGACACTCGTTATTCCTTTGGAAGAGATTCAACTCGACGACAAACTCAACTTTGTAGAAGAACCAGTAGAAGTTATGGACCGTCAAGTCAAACAACTCAAGCAAAGCCGTATACCTATTGTAAAAATCCGTTGGAATGCGCGTAGAGGTCCAGAATACACGTGGGAACGTGAAGATCAATTCAAGAGCAAGTATCCTCATCTTTTCGCTAATCATCCTACTACAACAACGTCTTGATTTCGTGACGAAATCTCTAAAACATGGGAATACTGTGACATCCGTCAAATTTCCATCTTAAATTCTTCATATAGTAGGAGTACTTTAATTATTTACCGATGAGTTGTCGACATGAATGTGTTATTTACTTTGCTTTGCGGACAAAGCCCTTTTTAGGGAGAGCGTATGTAACATCTCGAGTTTTCGCGTCTATTAAATTATGAATGTAATACACGAAGTTGTTTAACGTATTATGTTTTGCCGTATGTCTATTTGAAGTACTTACTAAATCCCTTGAGGTCACGCATAATTGTCTTTGATTTGGATCGTGTATCGAGTCGTTATCGAGTCGTGTATATTCAGTTTTCGAGTCTAAGACTTAAACACCCGACAAACCTGAGCCGAGTAGTATATTGGTGCATCATGTACAAACATTTAAATTATGAACCCTTATTCCCCTTTATTTCAAAAGCTTGTTTAGCAAGTGTCCATTTTCAGTCACAACTTAATTCCATAGTTTATTCATCCACTAAGCACTACAATCCAGCACACATGCCAAGTTTACCCAAAATGGGTATATCACAAGCTTACCAAATTCAGTTTGAGTCTAACCCTAAACTGATAATACAAGATTAAATACAATCCAAAGTTTATCAAATGTCCAAACATAACACAAAGTATTCACAGTCCAAATATTACAATAATAGTTCCTGGACAAGTTTTCAAACACAATTCCTGGGTGAAAATGAAGTGCAGTGTCAAGCCGATCCATCCTTCTCGTCCACACATGCAAACCGAAACCTAAGCATCCAATTGTGAGTCTTTTAAATCATCTCTTCATTTTCTGAATAAATCTTAGTTGTGCTCGTCATTGACCAAACCTGCGAAAATTAAACGAATATGTTAGTTTTGTCACGGTTCTATTTTAGTTAAAAACTGAAAAGATAAACCATAGCATTTGTTACTAGAACATGACCATGACCCCATTATTTCTGTCAACCAAACCGAGACCCAAACTAACCCAAACCGAGACCAAACCGAGACCCAAACCAAGACCAAACCGAGACTCAAATCGAGACCCAAATCGAGACCAAACCGAGAACCAAACCAAGACAACCAATGTCCTTGTTTTTCTGCCGAAACCCTTATCATTCAAAGTCACCATAATCCAAGATCTTAACCATTTCATTTTACAGGAACATCATAAAACCCCCAAATATGCCGCGGGTATAAAACCCCTTTTCGATTCGAAACCCTAAAAACTGAAAACCTTTTTAATTATGAAATTAATACTTTATATATTCCAAAAACGCCATTTAATTTTGATTAATCAACCGAATGCAAAAACCCCCAATTTATATAAACCCTAATTTGATTTTATTAATTAAAACCCTAATTAAACCCAATCCAAACCCGAATCTATTAATTAATTTGACTGGAAACAAGGTATGCAAAAACCCCCAATTTTGACCGAAACCCTAATTTTTACAAAATCGTTATATGTTGAAATTAACATGTTTTTATAAAAGAAAACGTTAATTAATTGTATATAAACACGAGATTTAGAAAAACCCCCAAATATTTTCGAAACCCTAATTTGTTTATCATCAAATTCGAGAGCCATTTGGTTCTCAGCATGTTTATACAAGTGATTTAAACCCACAGATCTTTCATAAACGAAAACCATTTAAACATTTTTATTAAAAGAAAAGAGGGATAAACAACTTATCTTTGATTGATGATGAATAACTTTAACCCTGGGGAAGAACACCATCAAAAACCGAATCGGTTTGATGTGGGGATGAAACCCCACATCCCACGCGACTTAATCACCGCAACCCATCACAAATGATTGATGTATTAAACTGAAAACAAGCTTAGCCATGGGAGGATGATGATCTGATCCAGTTTTTAGAGAGAGAGAGAGAGTGGGGTGTTGGGAGCGTTTCGAGAGAGGAGAGAGAGTTAAACTCTGTGTTTTTTATTTATGTGTGTGTAACCAAAACACGTATTTACCCCTTTCCTTTCCTTGTTTGTATCGACAGTGGGCCGGGCCGGGTTAAATAACCCTTGGGTCGGATCATGGGTGGGTATATTGGGTACTTGTTGGGCCAGTGTTGGTGTATGGGTTTATTTAAAGCCCAAAACAAAAACTTGTAACTTAAATGTATAATTTAACCCGTAAACCTCGATCGTTTAATAACCGACTTTTATGTATCGTGTTTTTCCGTAAACGAAAGGTATTGTCAAGCACAACTAGGGTGTCGTGTCTTGTTACTAGTATAAATTTTCATATCGTAACACGATCCTTATAATTAAATAGGTCGCGGCTAGCGTAACCGTACTCTCGAGCTACCTTTACCTTCGTCCTTTTTACTGAATTACGAGGTGAGTTTATAGCCCCATGCTTAACTATTTTTACAGCTTTTTGGGGTGAGACATTGCTTGATTTTAACGTATGAACACAAGTGCATTTACTGATTTATATATTAGTCTAAGTCCCACTAAAAACCCAGTTGCTTTGGCCCGTGAATCGTGAACCGTTAATTACTTTGTGTAAGCGCGAATGTTATGGATAGATCTATCGGGATTGACGTCCCTGTCTGTCTTGTCCAACAAGGGGACAAGCGGGCACAGTTTCATTTGAGTCTGAGATAGGATGTCGTGGGTTTAGGCATCTAGTTGGGCTACATTTATATGATTATACTACCGGTGTTGTTAATGCTTCGGTGTCACGAGCTTAGACTGTAATAAATACTTTTGGGATGACTTTGTATTTGTTATATTGTCATCACTTTTGGGAAAATCTTGTGGTTCATTAAACATTTCAAATTAACTAAACCTATGAACTCACCAACTTTATGTTGACACTTTAGCAATGTTTTTCTCAGGTATTAAAAAGGAAGATGCTAAGTGAGGTCTCATGCATTGCCGTCATTTCTTTGAAACAAAGATCATTTGTACTACTTGGAAAACTATGTTTTGTAACTGTGACCAGTTTTATGCTTCCGCACTATGTTAAAACTATTTAATTTATCAATTACAAGTGATCTATTTTTTCGAACGTCTCATTTAGAGGTCGTTCTTTGTAACTGTGTGTGTATGATAATCATGACGTCACTACTCCCTTGTCGCCATTATACTCTGATATTTTGGGAGTGTGACACATTCTATTTGCTGAGTATAAGCCTTATTTGAATTTAGTTTGTGCATAGTGTTAAGATACTACACGGGGGATCAAATTCTATAGTGACACATATTCATACATGTGTTCTGAAAAAGCTAATAAGGTTATTGTTTAGGGCTTTAGGATTTTAACTTTATTGGTTATTAGGTTAAATTAATAAGCTATAGTTTTTTAGCTCCCAAAAAAGTCAGCTTATTAGGCCTTTTTAGTTTTAAATAGGCCCACGAGCTATGAATATAAGCTAACCGAAACAAATGAACGTCTTTCATGACCAACGTAGAATGTTAGAAGTTTTTATATCCTTTAAGAAGTCAAACGCCAAGACAACTGGAAATCATATTTTTGTTCCATGTTTCATCGCAAGGTGGTGCTTAGGTAGTGGCAGTTATAAGTAACGGCTATTCTATAGGCGGATTCGTTTCATTTAGAGTCCAAGTATAGGTTAGTGTTTGATATTGTAGTCAAGCCCGATATGGTTTCTATGGATTGGAGTTTCGGCTTGAAGGATATTAAGTTAGGCACAAACTCTGTATTTGGAATAAAAAGTCATTACGAAATTATACTAAAATGTGTATAAATGAATGTGTGTATAGAGAGTGGATTAGAAAAGCATATGCACCACTACTTATGATTCTTTACCGGTATTTAGGATTATGTTTATTATATCGCATTTTTACTTGAAACCTTTTTTTATGACTTATGAATTGCTTTGTGTTAACAACTTTTATGTTTTATTCATTTAAGGAACATTTTCATCCATACGTGAATATGCGAAATCCATCCCTAACTGTCGTAAATGGTGGCTATTGAGAATCGCTTAAACTTATAGCTGCCACACCCGTTAAGTGAACGGAACGTGCGCAGACGCGGTGGAAATTACGATCAGCTTTTCAATAACACGACTGTAGCCACATCTGTCGGTGTCAACAGTCCACTGCTTTGTATCCTGCGCCTGCAGTAACCGCAATTAGATATTTTAAAGGTAACTACAAATTTTTTTCCTCAAAGCATTTGAAAAGCTCATTAGTTGTTGTCTTCTAAAATTGGCCCATGCTCCTTTTTTGCCCAATTTCCAGTCATTTGTGGATCTACATAATCGACTCCTAATCGTCGCAAACGTGTTGCAGCCCAAAAACCCATCGACTTCGTAGTCATGTCATTAGTTTACTCAAAGGCGCCAAGCGTTACAACACCCGGTTTTTAGCGCAAGTGGGAACCTCAGAGTAAATCGGTTTTTTGGTACCAGCGGCGACGGACTAGCTCTGCTCAAACCGAAGGTAAATGGTGTTCATGGATGACTTCATTAAAAGTATTACATAGCATACAGATGCTATGAGATGTATTTAGGCTACTTTCAATTCTTAAATTTTGGCATAAACCTAAGGTAAATTTCAACTTTTAAGAGTTTAAAATAAACTGTGATCACTCAAGTTTCTATGTAATAAAAAGAACAAAGGCACATATTAATTGTATGAAAGCTAGAACAGGAAAAATGATAGAAATTATTCGTATTTATGTAAGTTGTTATGTACAAATGCGTGGTCATTTTGCAAGGTCACTATAATTTGGCTCCTTATGTATTCAAATTATAGATCTGTCGTGCTATAATGAATCTTTGTTTGTAGTATAGAGTTTACACATTCCCTTTTTTGTGGCACTCACGAACGACTGTTTATTATTTGCTATAGATTTAGACAATTTCAGAAGTTTCCTCCAGCATAGAGTACACGCAAACCGGTTGCAGCCTACAAATGAACCAGGGAGGATACCCCATACGGAGACAAGATCTTGGGATAAATGTGAAATACTCGAATATAATAGATAACTTCTTCCAGTGATGTAAACCAGATTTTTAAGCTAAATTAATTTTTATCATTTGAAAAAAATGCTACAACAACGAAAAGCCCCGCAGCGAAGCGCGGGTTTTTCAGTTCTTGTAACATATAACTGTTTTTGGAAAGAGTGGGTAATTTTTATTAATTTCTCTTAGTTTTGGCGGGAACTTTTTTTTCCGCGTGTCTAGCTACTGATTATTTTAATAGATAATGATAATTATAGTAGTTACAGTACTAATTATTATATTCCAAGTATTTCTGTTTTGGCCCCAAAACTCTGACTGACACGTGTTATCAGTTCGAGTCTTTTGTAAAAATACGTACCCACGTGTCTCACATACCCTCTCCATCTCATTCACCTCAAAAGTTCTCACCGCCTCCTCTCCATTTCTTCCTCACTCACCCTTTCTAATAAAACCACCATTATCTCTCCAAATATCCAGCCACGCATCATTGAATCACCCGAGCACAAGGTCACGTTTTTTTTTTCAACTCGACCTGTATTAAAACTACTTCAGATTTAATTTCTAAAATTAGGTTTTTTCCCCTTTTTATCTGTCTGTTTGGGCATCCGTTATTTTCATTGGTTGTTTCTTATAATTGTTGTGACTAATTATTTGTAATTGTTATTTGCTCTGATTGGTTTCACTGATTGGTTCTTTTTTTATATGTTTTTTTCTTGGTGAAGCGGCAACAGTCCTCTATGAACAACAAGAGGCCTCCTCATCAGCAAAAAAGATTAGCATCTACATCCGAGATTAAAGGTATACGCTGTTTTAAATTAGTTTGCAAATTGTTTTCAAAGTGGTAGGTTAGTCATTAGTGTTTGGTTCAAGTGTGTAGTGTGTATTAGTACATGTTAACTTGGGCTATGCTTTTTATTTTGTTTCAATCAAGACTTAGGGGTGCAATACTTAGGGGTTGTGAGATGCAATGCATACATTAGACCTAAGGTGTGAGATTTGTGAACTGAGAAGAATCAGTGAAGTTGCAAATTTCAGCAGCCATTTGGTTGGTATTAAGGGCTGTTTGGATGGCGTATTATTAAGGATGTTATTGGCTATCATTAGGGGCTGCTATTAGGAAGTTTTCACACACGTAGTTTTTTCTTGGTGGAGGGACTGTTTGGATGGCGTATTATTAAGGATGTTAATAACAAATCTTTATATCATCCACCGACCCGGTTTTTTCACACACCACATCTGCTCCATATTCTTCTCCAGAAGCTTCACCCACCAAATCTCTATCAAATCTCAATCTTAATTAGGTTTAAGGTTAGGGTAGCCAGATTTGGATCTCTTTGACGATGAACAGCGGATTTATGAATGTCTTCAAATGATTGGGTTTCCGTTAGATTTTGTAAGTGTTTAATATTCTTCAACTTTGGTTTATGGGTTTTAATTATTTGATGCTTGGATGTTTTGTATTAATTTGATGTATGTGTACAAAAGGCTAGCTCCAACCATGGTTGAAAAAGGTCGACTCCCTCCACCGACTGTTGATAATTATGGTAATATGTATCTCTTATTGGGTTTGTTTTTTATTTAGTTGAGAATATTGAATGGGTTAATTAATTGTGATGCTACTAATATTTGTAGGTGAGATGCTTAACGGAACCTGCTAATTCCATAAGTGTAAGTAAGTTTGATTTGCTAAGTTAGGTCTTTTTTTGCCCAAATAGTATGTAATTTTAGGCTGTGACTTATTGTTTGCATATGTCAGAATAGTGTTAATTATGTGACTTGATGAATTATGTCAATGGGACATGTTCAACTTATGTCTAATTATTTATTCTTAACTTTGTTTTAAAATATATTTTGGTTATTTATTTTTAAAATCTTGGTGTTTTTATAAAACAAATTTGTTGTACACCGAATGTTTGATGAGATGTCGATGTAAAAATTATAGTCACAATATTGGTTTGTTTTGTTTGTAGTTGCTAATGGAACATGAAAAAGGTCCAGTCAAAATCAGCAGGTTTTTGATGCTCGATCGAATGACTTATTTCAGTATACGGATAATCTTGAGGTGAGTAGCAAACTGTGTTTTAAGCTTCATTGTGTGTTTGTTTTTTTCATTTGTTATGTTAAATAGTGTGTATCATGTGAAATGTGGTGCAGGGTTGGGTTGTTCATACAGAGATGTTACAGACCTTGAATATGTCATTGATGTAAGCCACGGAAATGGTACCGTTTGGAAGAAAACTGCTTTTTGGGTCGGGGATGGAGACTTTAAGGATATACATGCAGTTAGATATGAAGATGATTTTGTAATTACTCCTCAAGGTCTGTTATCTATTATATGTTTCTTTAACATCGTTAGTCATTGTGGGTCAAACGGCTAATATATTGGCTCCAATGACGAACTCACTTGCACTTGAAAATTTGGCCTGACCCTCAACAATTTGTGGTATATTGTACTTGCATTATGCTCTTTGTAGATTTATGTGCTTTAAGATATAGTACAGGCGAAAGCCGATTAGCTTTCTAGGAGACGTTTGATCTTGTTGCACGTTTTCTTGGTGTAGAAACATGATATGAGCCACAGTAAGTATTTTGGAGGTCAATTTGATATGTATGCCATCATGAAAACCAGAACAATGTTTGGCTGATATTCGAGTTTGGTCACACATAAAAATGCTTGGTGAATTTGTTGCATTCGGGTTTATGCACAGACAAAGCTTACAAAATCTTGACTTGCTGCACTTTTTAATTTGTGTGTTTGGTCATATCGGCGTTTTGCTAATAAATCCTGTCTGGGCAGAAAATATTTACAATGAAATCTCAACAAGGCCGGAAAAATGTCAAAAGATTCGTAGGGCACTAACATATGGAATTATAAATGATTTAAGCGGTAAATCTTTTCTGGCAAATACTACTAAGTTTCTTTTACCTCCTCTATATTTTATGCATGAATCGTTTATTTCATGGTGTATGCAACATTTTTAGTCTCAAATATTCAAATTTTAGTTTAATTGTGGTTAGAAACCATAGATTCAATGAAATCATGTTGGTTGCGTGGGCTTATGAATGGTGTCTTTTAGCTCATGGACTAGAAAGTGAGGAAGATAACTCTTATACTCTGTTTTTATCTCACATTGTTAGTTGAACAAATTGGCTATACGACAAGAAAAAAAGATGCCAAATGTGAGTTAAAATAAATTGCCAGGTTCAATATACGGAGTCATATTTATATTACGGAGTAATAATGATTGTAGAGTCGAAAGTCGAAATTCTTCGATGTTGTATGTGCGCATGGAATATTTTAATTGCTTTAAGAATAGTTAGGGGCACTCTTTGGGATATGTCAGATGATAGATGCTAGCTTAGTAACATATATGGGCATCAGAATTAGAGTGCTTAAACAGAACTGAATTTCTTACTACCCTGCTTACTATTTATATCCCCGTTTATCAATATACAAGTTAGGCAGCACGTTAGGACAGTAGGAATATGACACAAACATGGTTGCTTAGATGGCCAAAATGTCGAGCTTTTGTGTGTTCTTTTTGCCATCGTCTAAATAGAAGTATAATGGTTATAAGATGATATTAATATTGGTTACATTTGTTGTTGGCAGGAACCTTCACTCTTTACATGTTTGTGTGCGCTGAAATTGTCGTCTTCTTTGCGCTTTTGATACCCAAGACCAAGGGCCAAGGGAGAGGCGTTGGAGAAGAATTCCAAAAACTATGGAATTTGACCCAGAGTTTTCACACAATAGAACCAATTAAAACTTTATATAGCTAATCATAAACAATTGTTGAAAATAGGCATTTTTTGGGAGAATATGTGCCTTATAAATTTATAATCAGATGTTTACTAATCTGCTTTAAGCGGGTTGCCTTTTCCATTAGTTTCATAAAGTATTGATATTTAAAAGTACATATTTGTTTCCATTACTTATATGTTCATATGTTAAATGTCCAATGTCTAGCACTATAAACAGCAAAACCTATGGGACACAAAAAAACACCGAAAGGTACTTTGTCATATGCAGTTTATATTATTAAATAAACTCATATTCATGTTTCGTATGTTATCTACTCAAATCATGGTAGTTATCATCTATTTGGTTGCTAATTCTGAAATCATTTTTCTTTTTGCAGCACCCGTTTAGATTTAGAGTATGATTCGAATGAGAGATACAACAGTTGCCGTGCTTTTTTGGGCTCGGCATGACATTGTGACAACACTGCAGCGACCGTGTATACCACACGACACCCAAAAACATTCACCCCGCAGCGAAGCGCGGGTGGACCAATCTTGTTTTTATAGTCCATGAGTAAAGTAGTGACGGTTATAATTCTTTTCTTAGTCATTTTTTGATTGATTTTGAGTAAAAAAAATTACAGTAGTAGTTTTTTTTTTTGTTGGGGAAAGAATGTACGTGATTAATAGGTGTTAAGAAAACAAGAATTTAAGCCCTTTTCGGCTACGGGGCTATTAACAATATGACAAACAATTATTAAATTAAATATTATGACAACTAATCAATATGCATTCTCGATGAAGCCCGTGGGTGTGTGCTTACCAAAGTAATCAAATATATATTTCATATATATATTGTAAATATGTCTTTATTAGTTATTACAAATTTGCAGCCTAATTGTTACACGAAAAATTCTTAAGGTATTGCTACCATTCAACTGGTCCTCTCCGTTTACATAATGACATATCTTATATTGTTTTTCACCCATATGAAATCTAAGATTTCCGTAGATACTTCACGGAGAAATGACTGATGTCCTAAAAATTAACGAATAATGAAATATGATTTTTTTACATATGACAAAGATGAATTTTGCATTTTTTTTCTACCAAATTGATGTTTCCTAGAAAAAGCTCGATTTTAAAAAGTTAGTTATTATTGTATTTTATCTTTTATTTTTTAACAAATTCCTTTACAGAGTTAATTAAAGTTCAGAATCAAGTTTAAAAGTTGTATTATCATTAAGTGAAATATCATAAGTATGTTACATTACCCCAACTGTATACGAAATAAAACTATAATATTAAAATAATTTAAAACTAAAAAAATTATAAATTTAGAACATAAAGAATACACTGCAACTGCAATTTTAATAGCCTATTTTTAGGGGTGAAAACGAGCTGAGTCGAGCTCAAGCCTTTCAAAGCTCGAGCTCGATCTTGTTTAGGTTTTATAAAGCTTAAGCTCAGCTTATTTCGAGCCTTATTATTTAAGCTCGAACTCGCCTCAAGGTATATTAGACAGGCTTGAGCTTGTCCGTTTATACAATTTGGTAATAGAAAATTAAAATTTAACTTGAGCTTGGGTTGTAATATATATTTAATTTAGGCACATTAATAAGCTTGTAATTAAGCTAGAGCTCGTTTAGACTCAATTTGTTCAAGTTTTTTATCAATTCGATTTCAAGCTTTTCACGAATAATCAGACTCGTTTTCTGGGTAAAGGCATTTCTAGTGAAGATATCTTTTACTGGTGTTTCATATGAAAAGTTATTTATAGTTTCTTTGAATTGTCTCATTAGTCATCAACAAAAAAATAAGAAAGAATGTCCTCCAGCATAGACAAGATCCAAATCTCGGGCCCCACATTGGCCTCCTTACTCCACCGTTTGACAACCTCCTCCGGCGACATCGACGGTATTTTATTCGGCCACGTCATCACCACCACCCCTTCCACCCTCTCAGACACCACCACCCCAACCACCACCACCACCACCATCACCATCACCTCCTTCTTCTCATCCCCTTCTTCCTCCACTTTCTACACCCCTTCCGGCCACCTCCTCAAACCCACACTCACCTCCCTCACCACCAACCAACCACCTCTCATCGGTTGGTTCTCCGGCCGCCGCAAAACCCATCTCCGACCTTCCATGAGAGAGTCCAACGTCACTTCAAATCTCGCTAAATACATCCAAAAGGATCACGATCTTAAACCATGCATTTTTTTACTCCTAACGACGCCGTTTTATGACAATCTGATCCATACCCATGATTATAAAGTGTTTAGTTTTACTAACGATGTTTTTGAGGTTAAGGGTTTAGATGTTGTGAATTTGGGACCTGGGTTTAGGGGACATTATGGTCATTTCGAACCTATGTCTTTGTTTCCTCATTTGGGATTTAGTGTTAAAGGGTTGGCTATTGAGAGTATGGTCGAGGATGGGGGCGAGAGCGAGGGTGATGGGGTTCAAAAGTTTCGGGATTTGTGTGATGGCTCGGGGTTTGATATCGGCAGATTGAAGAGGTTATTGGGTGAACAAGCTAGCGGTTATACTGCCGAATTGGAGGAGATGTATAGTAATATGATTAAGAAAATGAATGATTTGGCTAAACTCGTTGAACAGTCTTCTGCTAAGGTTCTTCAACAGGTTTGTTTTTTTAGATTAGCTTAATTTATTTTATGCTATGTTTGTTATTTCAACGTTGTATGTCTGATATGCAATACCCTGTCGGCCGGAGAGGAGGTGAATTTGAAGTCTTTAAGAAACTAAAAGTGGTAATAAGAAGAAAATGGTACTTCTTTGAAAAAGAGGAAAACACACACTCGTTTGTATAAAAAAAACTCTTTCTCAGAAACGTCTGTCCCCCTGAGATATAAGAGGAAAACACAGACACTCTTTTGTATAAAAAAACGCCTGCCCACCGTGTATAAGAAGAAAACGGTACTTCTTTAAAAAACCATTTTGAAAAAACCCGATAACCTCATGTTTGAGAGTTACAAGCTTATGGCTGTCAATAAGCGTAAGTTGATAAGTTTTGAAAACAATGTGTATGTTTGTTTTGGGGTTGTGATTTTTTTTTTAAATAATTTACAGGAGAATCATAATATGAAGTTGAGGTATAAAGTTGCTGGCTTGGAATGATTGTTGAAGGCTGTGTGTTGAGGTACTAATGTTTTTATAGTTACCTTATTGAATTGGATATGGTCTGATGGGATAGATGGTATTTGAGAAGGAGAAACGATTAGCTTTGCCATTTTGATTTAGTGTCGTTGCCTCCTCAACATTAGAGACATAGGAAACGGTCCAATTTATTGGAAATCGCTTAAAAACACTATTATTGTCGATTGGACACTGCATTTTGCAGATTTGACTCTAGCTTGTTAAAAATGCCCCGGTTTGCAGAGATTAGCAAAAAAAAATATAGCAGAGTTAGGCTATAAATATTGATTGAATTAGTTTAAACATAAACATGACTACAAAAAATTCTACTTGGACGAAATGACAAACAAAGACTGGCTGAGACAGCTTAGAAACACTCCAAGTAGTCAAACACCGTTGTTTTTTACAGCTACACGTTCTTGCCAAATGGCTTAAAAAGCACCAGAGCTTGGTTCGAAGCGGCTAAAAAAGGCCCCGATTAACAGAAAATGTAAACACTGTGTTTATTACCTTTTGTCAATTGGGATGTTCTATCTGATGTATTTCTATGTTAGTCTTAATTTTTTGGTTGCAAGACATTACAATCGCCCTTCATTAGCCAAGTTATATGCCTACCATGTTTTTTTTGTAACTATGTTTGGAATGAGATCATACTTCCTTTGTCATGCTTTAGGTAGAAAATCTATCACAATGCCATATTAGTTAAATCCATACCCTATTGATAAATATCGCCGGCACAATCAGATAACTACCAACTAAAATGACTTTTACATCAAAGCCAAAAACCAAGAAACTGAGGACATTCATGGAAGATGACCAAATTAGTTAAGAAACTATACATTCTCAGTTAAAAAACTACACTTCAGCTCTAGAAAGAACTTAGAACTTATTCAAGCTACACACAAAATAATCAAATTGACTAAACATCAGCTGTCATCTTGAGGAAATAATTCCACATTATACAATGTGGATACTCGAAGATCAGCAACAGATTTTGGCTGTGTTTGGTAGACAGCATTTAAGAGCGTTTATGAGCGATTAGCATTTAACATTTAGCATAATTATTTTAAAGCTCGTTTGGTAGAAAGCAGTTAGCATTTATAAAATTGTAAAAATGCTCATTTCTGAATGCTCTTTGAATGAGCATTTAGCCTTTAGCATTAACGTTTTATCATTTTACATTTAAAATTTACAGTTACAACTATCCTACCAAATACTTTTATAAATAAAACTGCTACTGCTAACTGTTACTGCTAACTGCTACTGCTACTGCTAACTGCTACTGCTAGTTTCAACTTATGCTCATCAAAGTGGGTTTCATATTAAGTCAATCTGTAGTGCTTCTTCTGATCTTTTTTCCTTCTGAAACATACTATCACTCTTTTCCTGGCTACTAGTCTTTTAAAAATAGGTCCTTTTTTTTGTTATTTCATAATCGTATGTAACTGATTTTGCATTTAGATAGATGATTGTACCAAAGTGATGTAGCATTGCACATACATATAATAGGACTAGCAGTTTATTATAGTATATAATTTTTATTAATTGCTATTGCATTCTATTTTCTCGGACGCCTTACTTCACAAACATGTGTTCTTTAACACTTTTCACCCTGCATTGTGTTGCCATGTTACATTTCTAGGTTCTTTTTGGGATATACTTTCTCAAATCTGTATTAATTTATTTGTTTCTTAAATTTTATTTCAGGTTATGAAGTGAGCTATTGGCAGAATGTGGTGGTCTTGTAAAATATTAGTTAGTAACATTTCCTGTTCTTTTTGTTGCTTATCGGAAAACCTCTTGATTCATGTTGTGTATAGCTTATCAAGTATGTTCCGAAAACCGTAGGAGAAAAACTTTGTTTTCTTGATTTTGATTTGCAGCACATGTAGGACTTATGATTGCTGGATTCTATGACAGTGTGTGACTGTGGTAGGTGGCAGTATTGAACCATGTCTATGTAGGGCTGAGCATCGGTCCGGGACCGGACCGGACCGAAATGGTCTGAAACCTCGGACCGAGACCAGACCGAAATAGTCCGGTCCGGGTTGGTCCGGTCCTATTAGGCATAATCTACGAGATTTTGGTAAGACCGGACTGACCGGACCGAGACCGAATTCCTCCAAAACCCTGGACCGAAATTGTTTGGTCCTGTCCGGTCCGGTTTTTCGGTCCGGGTCAGTTTTGGGTCTGCCGTGCTCAACCGTATGTATACGGGTGAAATCACACTATCATATTGGTAACAAGTCAAACTGGTGATATGTAAAAACTAGCTAAAATATGAGACCCGGTGAAACTAATTACATGTTAAAATGAGACCCATGTTTACCATTGAATCAGTTAAGTTGTAACATGATTACAGCTTTAATATAGTTCTGGAAATTTGTAAAACTAGAAAATAGTTCCAAAAGTGAAGTTAAGGTGATAAATTTTGTCAATTTGGTTAAATATGGGCATTTTTTTGACAATTTTTCGAAAAAGAGACGCTTTTTGTCTATTCATTATTGTTAATGGGTTAAACGGACTCATATGTAAAATACTAATTAAGCTACTCGCCGGATCTTTTATATTTAATTTTTTATCCCCGACTTTTAAAGTAATTTTACTTTTTATTTCTACGTTTTATATGTTTTTTCTTTGTTTTAGCTTGTGCTCGTTTACCCAGTTTGTTTCGTCCGCCCGTTTAGCCCGTGTTTGTTTAATCTGCGCCCGTTTAGCCCGTCAGCCGTTTAGCTCGTCGCCCGTTTAGCTCGCATATTTTGCCTTTCGCTCGTTTAACCCGTCGGCCCGTTTTACCAACCCTACTTCTTATACATCTTAAACTTGTGGAATAACAAAAGTAATGCTTGATCCATGTCGATCATATTACTGACTTGGCCACCAAACAAGTTGACATGTTTTGTTTTTTGTTACATCTTGATAGCTAATTGTTTTCGAAGTTCCCAGCTGCTGCAGGTCTTTGAATGTTACTAATTATAGTAACTTACAATTTGTCTGATTTTGCTTTATCATAAACAGTTACGGTATTTTTGTATCCACGTAGTATATTAATAGTTAGTGATCTAAGCATACAATGACATTCAATTAGATAGTATGCAAGTCTTACACTTTGTTCTTTAGAGGATAAATCGTACTCATGCTTTTATTTAATTCGGACCTTTGAGAGTCCTTAGTGAGGCTCGAACTTGCGACCTCTATTTTTGCTGACCAACTAAGCTAGCTCAGTTGGTTCTTTGTATCCACATCTATTATCAGCAAATTTGTTGCGATACTTCTAAAACTACTTAACTGGTTTGGTCGCCAGGTATGACTCGTTAAACCGAAAAGCGGTATGCCAACTGGTTCGATTTTCAAAACATTGCAAGATCTACATGACTTTCATTACATCCAAAACTATATGTACAAGTGAAGGAGGTTCAAGTATATATTTCTTTGCCTTTATTGATCATTCAATGTATTATGGTGTAAGATTCACATGGGTTCTTAAATGATACCCTTACGCTTGTATTCTTTAGAGGCGTCAAGCCTGTTTTCAGGTTGTGTTCTTGTAGAGTCGCTCCAAATACGTCTGGTATCTGCAAATCCTTTCCCAAAACCAAATGTACACTCAAGTTTTCTTAATATGATTGTGAGACATTAAGAAGTTATGTAAACCCGTATTCTTCAACACGTATCTTCATAGAGAGGGTTTGAGCATAACTCATCCGTTATTTTGATCGATTTTAGAGTAAACAAGTTTCCATGTTCGTGTCGTTGTTCCTAACCTGTGAATAAAAGAATACGTAAGAAAGTAAATTAGATCCTATTAGACCGTGCGAGAAGAAGTGAACATGTAAAAAGTACATTGAAATATGCGAATTTTGAAAAGAAATGCCAGGATTGCTTTAAGAGGGCGAAAACGCCACCTTCCGGCACGAGCAACCACACCCCGGGTGGCGTTTTCGTGTCTCGTGACGTACTCTCCAGCCCAAATGATCGCGAAAACGCGACGCGACGCGACAACGCGAAGGCCATACCCTTCTTGGCGTTTTCGCATCGCGTTTTTGTGAAAATTATTATTATTTTTTTATTTTATAAATCTGGTTGTTGTTTTGAAGGGAAGAAGAAGATTGGTAAAGAAGACAACCAGGAGGGTTTTTTATTTTGAGGGTATTAGGCTTGGGATATAAATATTGGTTTTGGGCTAAAAACTTAACTTTAGTTTAGTTTTTTAGTTTTTTATTAAAAAAAATTAGTTTTTTGTTAATACACTTCAATATGTTTATAAATGAAAAATTAATTTAAATTCTATAATTTACTTTTAGAAAATAGTTAAAAAAAAATTAAAAAATTGGTGGAGTCAGCATAACACCAAAAAGTCTGGTGTTAACCAAGGAGCGTCATTTCTGGTGTTATGGTAAAAAAAAGTTGACGTGACAATTACTTTTTCTATAACACCACTCACAACACGAGACCGTACCCTGTACTCTAAGCATACTTGTTCACACTCACGGTACTTTAACCCAGTCGCATCAAAGTGGTTTCATTTGGCTATGTTTTATCTTTAATGGGTCAAAAGGGTTTAGTTTAAAAGATTCTTCTATTAATAATAGAGGAGAATTACGAATCCATACGCACAGTACATGCCCTCACAAACACAATAAACAATAATTTTTCCTCCCCTCAAATTCCTTCGTCTATCTTAGTAAACTCACACACACTTCTTTCCTCTCACACATATACGTTCCGTTTTCCTTCTCTCTCATCTTCACCCCGCCCCGTTGCCCCTTGATCCGTTAATTAATGATGGGTTTGCCCTTTCTGATTAATGGCTATAGTAATTTTCCCCTTGATTGTGGGTGTCCCTTTGCCCCTTCATTGATTGTGGCTACAAACTCAATCTCTCATAACTATGTGTGTTGTGTGTAGATCACCTCTCTCATCTCCATCTGGTCTCACCTAACTCAAAAATTGATCCAAGATTTGGCTGATCTAAGATTTGGTTGTCCTAATATTGGGGTTTCCTTTCGATCTTAGATATGAGATGCTTATAAGATTTTTTTTCGATGGGGTTGTTCTTTCGATCTTAGAGATGGGATGAGGGAGATGGTTTTTTAGTGTGCGTCTTGGTTTCCTCCATTATGGTATTTCTAATTAAGCTGGTGAACATTGTTTTGCTTTACTATTATTTGTACATTGGTTTTTATTTGGTTGTTGAACCAAGTATATTCATTCAACGCAAGGTTCATTGTCATTATTCATGGCAGGCGACGATTGTGACAGTCGTTGCTTTCGTTTCCGCTGTTGATGGCAGGCGACGAGACGGGTGTGTGATGATTGGCCAGAAAGATATGTGTCTTCGTTCTCATTAACGTTTCTCGAATCTAAGTTCCATAATTTTTATTTGAGAAGGGGTTGCTTGGTATGCGTCTATATTATACTGAAACATTTTTAGGGTAAAAAAAACAGCCATATGTTCTTTGTTTTCTCTGTAGCTGTGTTTTCAAACTACTTTCATTACTTTAGCAGTTATGTGAGAAACTTTTAGTCCTAATAAATATGTGCCTTTCAGACTCATGTTTGTTATATGCATAAAGAGATCAGGTTGTGATTCATTCAAATGAGAACCTTATGTTTGATAGGCTTTTGTCCTGTTAAAGCCGATTATGGGGCTTTAATGCCACCGTTACTATCGTTGCCGCTGTCAATGGCGGGCGACGAGAGGTACGTTGTTTGACGTTGGCGCCATGGTCTCATTAACCCACGAATTACAGACAAATTATTCTCTACTGAATGCACTAAAAAAAGGTAGTTCCATCCCACAGAATTGTAGTCTGTGTATGTCCGTTTATGTGCGATGATAGGCTTATGCCTTTTCAGCCGTTTATAAGGAAAGCTTTGGAAGTTTGTTTGATGTTTCCTGCTATAATTTGGAAGCTTGTTTGATGTTGCATGCTATACTTTGGAAGTTTGTTTCATCTTGCCTGCTAGACTCGGTTCTGAGGTTCTCTTTTACAGAAGTTATAAATATAATATAAGGCCTATGATGAATAACCATCAACTGCATCGCTATATGTGCTCAGACTTTTTAAAATAGAGGCGATGATGATAGTCATATGCAATTGTGTTTTGTGAGCCACCGTTTACGAACACCCATGTCTTGGTTAGGCAGCCACACCTCGATTGTGGTTGCAGCCATAACGGGTGCTCCGGGTGGTTCCCTCATTTGCAGATCTGAGCCTTACAATGTACAACACAGTCGTCATTGGTCCTTCGCTTTGAAAGCTAGACATTTAATTCATCATAATTTTTCCCGTTTCCTGTAAGGTTTTTTATTGTGAAAGGGAAACTATATTTGTGGGGGAAAGTATTGTCGTGAAGAGGGTAATTTGTTCGGAAGACACGATGTGCTTATCAAGTGTCACCTGCTCTCACAAAGAAACAAAAGCGTTGACCAGCATAGGTTGGTGCTTTGATTTGTCGGTTGTCTTGATTTGGATTGTGATTACCTATTTATGATCGTTGCGGATATTATTTCCGTATGTCGATTGTTATGGGTATGTGACATTGTTGATACCTAAACAAGTAAGTTATGGATTATGAGTCATCTATAAAGTGTGATTATGGTTTACTTGGCAATGATGATCCTTCAAGTATGGCGCGTTGCCGCTAAAAATGGAAAGATGGCAGAGTGCGCGAAGCGCGTGCGTTAGCAACCTCCATGAGTGTGGCCACGACGTCGATTAATCTGAGCCACATTTATTGTTGGGTCAAAAAGTTGATGTGGCAGAAACTCAAAAATGAAGAAAACGTGAAGTATTTGTCTAGGCGTTGACAAGAGCATTCCAAGCGTTGACAAGAGTTATTTAGGCGTTGATGGAATCAAGCATTGTCAAGAGCAATCCAAGCATTGTCACATGCAATTCAAGCATTGACAAAACGTAGACAAAAGAAGCTAATGGAAGCTTCTATTTAAGATAAACATGCAAAAGATATTCTGCATAAGTTTATTTAAATAGAAGATTTACTTGTTTATTCATTCTTATCTCTTGTAAACCCTAATCCTTACACTATAAAAGGAACCAAGGGTCATAGGTTTATATATAATATTATTCATTCACAATGTAAACCTAAAGTGTGTGTCGCACTAGACGTGGGATTCAATGTATACACGTCTAGTGGATGTTTGTTATTAATATAATGAACATCCCAATCGTTTTAATTCATGTGTTCTTTGTGCCTAAACACCTTGTCATGATCATTGTTCTTTTCCGCTATGTTATCATATGAACGATGATCAAACCTAGATATATGGTTCATAACCATTGAGCCCAACGATTATAGGGATCAACATTTATCGCATATTTGTTAGAATCGAAACGTACACCGCCTACTTTTACAAGGCTATGTGGTCTGATTAATAGCCGATTGATGTATCCATATTTAGAAATGAGACATCAGTATCAAGGGCCGACTTTTTTAAGCTTTCATCCAAGGTGACACAATATTGTCCATTTACATACGAGAGTGACCGTATATTGAAGGTATTTTGGATATGCGGTCTTCTATGGTTGCTGCCGTATCGACTACTGTACATTTTATGTGTATGAGTAGTATGATTGCGTATGCATTATAACTCGCTCTCTTGCTGTAAAAAAGGGACGAGGATAGAAGTCAAACAACTCGGTATGTTGCTGTAAAAAAAGGTAACCATTCGAACTGCTTTTAATACCTCATATATTATCGCACCATGTTTACTTTTGAAAGTTTCAACATTCAACAACAATGAGTTTGTAAATCTTTGATGTGTTGCGTAGGAAGCTGGAATTAAGAAAACATATGGATGGTTGTTACCAAAGAAAAACCCGGCGATCTCAAATGTAAAAGGGCATTTTTTATTACTATCACAAAGAATTAATAATAGGTTTAATTACGTTTTCAAGTTCGGTAAACCGGGCCCTTGAGATGTTTTTTTATATATTACACATCAAATATTAATATTGAATCCAAAAATATCAGGGCCAGGATATGTTTTTATTTTTCAGCATCATTTTAGCCTGATTCGTATTAGCTTAATGAGCTTAAGAGCTCAATACATGCACATAGTCCAATCATTATGTGGTCATTTTATTTGAATGCCTATCTACAACATTGTGATAGTTATGTAACTACTTTTCATTTGGGTCCAGAAAGTACACATGGGAAAGATGGATAGACGATGGTGTAGATAGATCGTGTTGCACTTGCACAAAGGCTATAATGTTACCGGTGCTTGAAATATCCATGTTAGCACTTATGAGTTAACGAATTATGCATAGTGTTCTGACACTGGTGCAAACATACCATTGTTCTTCCTTTCATTCATCTAGGTTCCATTAGTCACAAATTCTCCAGCTGCAATTTCCCCTCTATTATTAGCAGTATAATGTGTGCGATCAGTCGGGCTATGATGATATTTTGCGGTACGGGATAAGCCTGAGATTATGCGGATTCTGGCGGGGTGACCTATTGAGGTTGCAGCCATGCCGTGCCTATCTGGATTTCCTTTAACGGTGCCCTATATGAGCCTATAATGTGATGCTCACATTGGTTTTCGATATCTTGGTAGCAGCCATAGGGTATGTACCCATTGTGCAAGGTTGTGATGATGTATATGTTCGCTTTTCTCAATTATTAGTGAGGCCGAGCCTGATATTTTGAACAGAAGGGAAAAACATAACGGTAAATCAGGTATCGGTTTATGCATTACATGTTCTTTCATTTTCTCCTTTTTGTCGGTTTATGCATCACATGTTCTTTCTGCAGTTTAGTTGCCATTCGATTTAAATAAAGTATTTACAAAGTTAACAATTATTGGCGCCTTTCAAAAAAAATTATCTGTTTTATTTAGGCTTGATGTCATGTACTTAACGAACTGTTTGCGTGCAGGAGAAATCATATGGAGAGATGAAAAGGACTTTGATAGAAATCAGCCAACTCGATCTGTTGGACTAAAAAAGGTAACCATTCGACCAGGCAAGAGATAGTTTGTATGTGGCTTATGTTGCGACGAAACACAATACATAAGTTAAGTAAGTAGTTGTTCGAGTGGTAACTTTGATTATTTAAGAGGTTAAGAGGTAATTATAATAACAATAGTAAGCAACAGTCAGACTGCTTACTAATACTATTTTTTTCTCCGATATAGATACAACTCTAAAATGGGACTTGGAACAAATTTTGAAGAACATCGCCTCGAAAACGGGTCTAAAAGGTACTCTCCATCTCATTGAATAACGTTGATTTTTTTAAGTTTCAAATATTGTTTTTGGAATTCTATTTTTTTAAGAGTTGTGTTACATTGAAATTTGGGAGTTTGGATTAGCTATATTGTTTAGCCGATTCAATAAAAACCCCAACCGTGGTTTGGAAAAGCTTAACTTATGAGGTATCAATACGATAACTTTTTTTTACATGTTTGTTACTATGTCAGAACCAACTAAAAGCTTAATTGTATCTTATTTTATTTTATGTGTAGATTAGCACCGACATTTTCGAAAGCATTCGCCCTAGACATGTCCTGAATATGTAAGCACCCTAATATGTTTGTTGATTTACGTGATGTTAATTGCCAGAATTTAATATGTTAATAAACTTCATATGATTTTGCATGTCACATCGGTAACTATCGTACGAATACGTGCTGGCGCGTAAAGCACTCTTAGAGCTATAGCTTTAGGAGTTACGAGTCCAATTATGTGGGTGAACTAACCGTCACTGCAGTTGGTGAGGCCGTTGCTGGCAGTGTAGCTGTGGAAAAGGGAATGGAAAAATATGCCCTGCAATTGGGGGATGATTTTTACAAAAAAAAATAAATTAAAGGAGGACTTTTCTAAGTTTGGCCAGGTATGTTTATTCTAAATACCAGATATATTGTAATACCTCAAGTATGTGATATATGCTCAAATGTACGCAAATAATTTTTTATATTCGGTCATTTCTAAACAATGCACCACGTTTGGTGCGAACTTCAAGTTGTAGTGGATATTGCTTATTTTTAGAATTTCTGACATATTTAAGTTATGTATAAGCCTATAGCGAAAACAAATAGATAGTAATTCAAAATAAATCGATACATAGGCCTAACGATCGCTTTGTTTCGCTGCCGATTCACGAATGGCATTGCTGATATACGTAGTATTTGCCTATTAGTTGGTTAGTCGTACGGTATGTTTAGGAGTCCACTAGGATGCATATTATCTTTAATAGCCTCATAAAGTGAACAACTATTCTAGGTTCGGTCATGTTGTCCCATTAATTTGTGATGATTAAACAAGAAAGGTAGATAAAAGACGAGAGATTTCTAGAGAGAGAAAGTAGTGAGAGAAAGTAGAGAGAATAGTTGGAACATTTGGAGGATTAGATTAGAGAGAGAAATTACAAATGACCAACACCCTTCTTAATATGCTAGGAAGGGTATATATAGTCTACCCACACGCGGGCTTGTTTATGGACTATATTCTAATGGATCGGGCTTTCCTTTTGGGCTTTAGTTACTTATGAATGAACCTTGGCCTAAAGTTAAGCCCGTATAACACGACTAATCTACTACCCATTACAACGTTCTAAAATACGATACATAATGAACATATGACCGAGCATTCTTGTTTGACTCAATATTTTGCGGCTAACAATCTCCCCCGATGAGAGGTGATTACCCTTTATGAGAGGTCATTACCCTTTGTTATTTGGAGATTTGTAGAGATTACTAATCGCGCCATAAATGAGTCTTGAACGTGTAATAGTAGTCTTTTTCCTTCATGCTGTGATCTTTGAGCCTTTGTCGTTGTCTTTCGACTTTGTCTTTTAATCTTGAGATCTTCAAATCATCCTTGACTTGTCTTTGACATCTTGTGATCTTGTGTCTTCATCCACATGCTCATGCTATTAATTGTTGAATATGTCTTTAGGCATGAGTATGTGGTTTTGAATCTTTGACTTTGCTGAGTACACCGTGACGCCACCTTCTCGAGACAAAACATAGACATGGACTGAATGGCTTTGACATTCGTCCTAAATCGGTAGCGTTTTACCTCCGGTCGGGGAAGATCGTTATACGATATTAAATACCGTACATGTGATAGGTAGATTCAATTAAGAATCTCCTTGACAGGGTTTCGCCGCTGTACTAGCCGTTCTCTTTATTCAACCGTCTCAAAGCAAGACTGCGAACATAAAGAGTGAATCAATTGGATAAATATCCGCTTGATTAAAGTCGTTAATTCAAATTCCTGGAACAAGTGTGATTCTTAAAGAATCTTACCATTGTTGCTTTCCAGTTGACACAAGCTTGATTCATAAGAATCTCACAAGTCACCTACCGTAGCGCTGTTTGAGGTTGACGCTAGAAGGATTTCCATTTGTCATTGTGAATTTTAATGAATATCACTCTGAATGTTCTGGCAAGACCATAAAGATATTGCGTAGAAACTTGAAACGAGTTTGAATCAATTCAGAATCAAACCACTGTTGCTTTTAGTTCTACATATGTTTAATTCATAAAGAATCTCACATATGACCTACCGCAGTGGTGTTTGATGTTAACACTAGAAGGATTTCCACTCATCATTGTGAATATTGAGTAGTATCACTCTGAGTGTTCTAGCAATATCGCAAGGATATAGCGTAGGAATCTCTTGTTCGTCATCCGTGTGTCCTAATGAGATTTGATTGATCTCTTGGCTCTAGACTCGATTTGTGCACTTTTAGTGGTCGGAGGCTGGAGCAGATTGCCACCTATTCAATATCAACTATCTCGGAGTGAGAAAGCTAATAGAAGTCATGTTGTTCTCCGTGACAATAAAACAAACTTCTTTTGGGAGAAGCCTGAGTAGCTAGGAAAGGGTTGTGCATTTCATCACTGGGTCCATGATGAGTTTGTCTTCATGATGTGTTAACCCGGTTTCTGCCTAAGTTGTAAGGGCTTCTTTCTTTACACCCTTTATCCTTACATTTTTTTTCATTCTTCAACCCCTTCAATGCTTACCAAGACATCATTAATACCACCTTGTTGTGATTGTTCCAGTGCTATCATCAGTACTTAGTCGGCATTCAGCTACGTTCACATTCTACTCCATCTTTCCTAAGGACTTCTAATAGTCTATTGGATTGTCCTTGGGAAGATCCCTCCGGTTCTGGTTGGATCATATGACTTAA
Source organism: Glebionis coronaria (assembly GCA_025667525.1). Classification (NCBI taxonomy): domain Eukaryota; kingdom Viridiplantae; phylum Streptophyta; class Magnoliopsida; order Asterales; family Asteraceae; genus Glebionis; species Glebionis coronaria. The sequence continues at coordinate 546,906,393 of CM046878.1, read as the reverse complement.
ACCTAACCACCCTTTTGACACCAATAACGTCGTGAATTATAGATGTTGTGGGTATTTGATCGTAACCATAAAAACCACTTTAAATTCTAACAAAGTGTTTGAAAAACATTTAACACCTTGCTAGTTTTGTCGTTTCAGAAATGCTCCCCCTTCACATGTGCATCGATAATCGGAAGTGTTTTGCACATGTAGGTAAGAGTTAAAGTGCTTGAGTCTTATATAAGATCACATTTTAATCACATTTTCTCCCCTGTCTCTAATATATAAAATCTTTTGACATTAGAGATACCAAATTTGATTAAAATATATTTTAATAGTCTTGAAAATATTTGGGAGAAAGATGTGTCAATCTTTGCATGAAGTTGAAATGCTCCCCCTCAAAAATTGATCCAATTGAATTGTCATTGTGAGGATATGATCCATATTTTGCTTTTTGAGGATGGGAGTTGTTGAACACACAATTTTTTGAAAGATTTTGAATAATCATTGAAAAATTCTTGAAAAAATTGTGTTCAACGCTTTTTGAAAAATCCTATTTCTTTTTTGGCGAAGAGGTTTTTCTAAAGCATAAACTTGAGTTCTTATACTTTGAATGTCTTGACGAATAAACTCAAGTGTAAGAAGATTTCTCTTCTTTTGCTGAGGGTAGGGCACTAAAGCGTACACTCCCCCGTGATTATAAAACCGGGTTGCAATCTGAAAGTGATTACAAGCCATTGTGTTGAGCTCAAAACGTTGAATGTTTTGTGACAAGCTCAACCCAAGATAGATTGCTCTACCCGTTGTTGGAAAAATTGTCCAAAATAGACATTTTCTTTTATTGAAAGATAGATGACATGTTTTGAAAAATATTTACAACTTTCATTCGAGCTTTATGTACACACCCGTGTCGTTATTGAGCGACATTTCTAGGTACGTCCATATTATCGATACTGAAAGACATGTCGAGAAGAATATTTTTGGATTTTGAAAGATTTTTAATTTTGTATTTTGTTTTTATATGTTTTATATTTTTGTATTTTGCTTTTCAATGATATTTACAAGTAGATGTTTGATAGATAAATCAAGCAGGCACCTTTGCCAGAATCTCCAAGTCTGCTGGAGTCAAACATCTCATACCAATTTGCCTAACGAGGTAATCAAACCTATCTTTCGACAGAGCTTTCGTAAACAAGTCGGCTAATTGGTAATCCGTTCCAACAAAGGATAGTTCAACGATACCTCTTTCAACTTGTTCCTTTATGAAGTGGTATCTGACATCAATGTGCTTCGTGCGGTAATGCTGTACCGGATTGCAGGAGATGGCTATGGCCGACTTTGAGTCACAGTACATAGGTACTTTATCAAAGTGGAAGCCATAATCCGTAAGTTGTGTTCTCATTCAAAGAACTTGAGCACAACACGCAGATAAAGACACATACTCCGCTTCGGCTGATGAAAGTGACGCGTAATCCTGCTTCTTGGAAGACCATCCCACAAGCTTATCTTGACCTAGAAATTGTACACCACCAGAAGTACTTTTTCGTGTATCAAGACACTCTGCATGATCAAAATCTGAATAGGCCGTTAGAAAGAAACCGGTTTCCCTCGGATACCAGAGTCCCAAGTGAATGGTATTCTTGAGGTACCGAAAGATCTGTTTAACCTCCTTGAGGTTCTTTTCAGTGGGTCATGCTTGATATCGTGCACAATAACACGTAGCATGTGAAATATCAGGTCTGCTTGCTGTCAAGTACATGAGGGAGACGATCGTGGAACGATATCTCATTTGATCTATGGCATTTCCCTCCAAATCAGCATCTAGCGATGTGGTTGATAATGGTGTCCCAACGGGGTCACATGAAGTCATACCATGCTTTTTGATTATCTCTTGACAATACTTAGCTTGGTTTATAAAGATACCACTTGGGGATTGGTGAACTTGAATTCCAAGAAGAATTTTAGTTCGCCCATCATTGACATTTCAAATTTACTGTGCATGACTTTTTCAAATCATTTTGAAAGTTTTGGGTTTGTACACCTAAAAATAATGTCATCAACATAAATCTGCACAAGCAAAATGTCATCTCCATATTTATAAGTGAACAAAGTTAGATCAAATGGAACCTTTTGAGAAACCTTTGGATACTAGAAATTTTGATAGCTCGTCGTACCACGCCCTTGGAGCTTGCTTGAGTCCATAAAGTGCTTTGTGGAGACGATACACCTTGTCAGGATAATGAGGATTGACGAATCCTTCCGGCTGCGTGACATAGACTTATTCCTTCAAAGGACTGTTAAGAAATGTCGTCTTTACGTCCATTTGATAGACAGTGAATCCCTTATGTGCAGCATAAGCAAGGAAAATCCTGACCGCTTCCATACGAGCAACTGGTGCAAATGATTCGTCAAAATCAATTCCCTCTTTCTGGCCATACCCCTTAGCCACTAGCCTAGCTTTGTTCGTGATGATCGTGTTTTCTTCATCCATCTTGTTTTTCTAGATCCAACGAAGTTTTAAAGGAATCACATTGTATGGTCTGTCAACAAGTTCTCAGACTTTCAGTCTTTCAAATTATTGAAGTTCATCCATCATTGATTCAATCCAAGCATGATCAGCCATGGCTTATTTAATGTTTTTCGGTTCAGCTGTACTCACGGCGAGTGCAAACATACAAACATCGTCATTGGTGGCTAATTGTCATCTTGTACGAACTGGCTGTGAAGGGTTACCAATTACCTGAACCAAAGGATGTTCTCGGGTCCAATGATGTGTTGAAGGATGTCGTTGGTAGAACGTATGCATATTTGACGGATCAACATGGCGAGTAGAAGACTCTCCAGTTTCGTGTACCAGTGTACCAAATGGGTTGTGAAAATCGTCATCGTCAGATAATGCATCGTCTGCTTGATTTGTTTTCTCTGGAGCAATGACAGTAGTTGTAGATGTATTAGGATCGATTGTTGAAGAGATATTTCGAGGAGGTAAATCTGCAGCAACCCGTGTTGAAGTAGATGAGGTTGTATCCTTTTGTTGACGATGATCAGTATCATCATTCTTATCTTGAGTGACAACGGAAGACTTTGATACAACATGTTTCTCCCCCGTGAAATATTCATCAAACATTGGTTCATATAACATTTCCAACTCTTCAAGTGTCGTGTCCACTGTCATATCTACGCTGGGAACATATTCAGGAACCAGCTTTGAACTTGACGGTTCATTGTTGTGGTCTTGAGTTCCGAGTTCCGTGCGGTTTTGAACGAAAGTCGTTTGTCGTTGTGGATCGGGACTTAAGCTATTTTGTTCAAGTGCCATTTCTTTCAATTCATCGAATCTGATATGAATAGTCTCGACTAGCAATTTTTTTCTCTTGTTGTACACTCTGTATCCCTTAGACTGAGTTGCATATCCCACTAGAATGCATGCATCACCTTTCTCTTTCATCTTGTCCAGATTTTCACCATCTCGAATAATGTAACAAGTACATCCAAAAACATGAAGGTGTTTGAGTGAAGGTTTGCGATCATTAATTATGTGATATGGTGTCTTTTCGTGTCTTGGGATAATTAAGGAACGGTTTTTTGTGTAACATGCGGTTGATACGGCTTCTGCCCAAAAGAATAATGGTAGTTTTGAAGCAGATAATAATGTTCGAGCAGCCTCAACTAAAGTACGGTTTCGTCTTTCAACAACGCCGTTTTGTTCAGGTGTTCTAGCAATAGATGTTTCGTGTTCAATCCCTTCGACTTCAAAATAATTCTTCAGAGTTGAATTCAAGAATTCTATACCTCTATCAGTACGTACCACTTTTACTTGAGCTTGAAGACCACGTTGTATCAGCTTAAGGAAGTTGATGAGAACTTCGGGTGTTTCATCCTTAGACCTCAAGAAGTGAGTCCAAGTGTACCTTGAGTAGTCATCGACAATTACCATAACATATTTCTTCCCATTGATGCTTTGAACACACATGGGGCCACACAAATCTATATGAAGAAGATCTAACCGTCCTTTAGAGCTTGGCGTAGTCTTTGTCTTGAAACTACTCCGTTTAGCTTTACAAAGCTCACAAGAAGAGCAAAGATGATCTTTGATGAATTTCAAGTTAGGAAGGCCTCTCACAATATCTTTATTGGGAAGCAAGTTGATGGTATCAAAGTTAAGATGAGATAATCGTTGATGCCATAACCAAGCTTGAGTCGTTGAAGCTTTAGCCATGAAACAGATTGGAGTTGAAGATGTGGAGTCTTGTAGTGAAATAGTGTAGAGATCGGTACCCCGTGAACCGGTAAGTAAGTCATTCCCATCATAATCACGAACAAAACATGTCTTCTTTCTAAAAGCAACCTCCAAATCCGCATCACAGAATTGACCAACCGAGAATAGATTGTGATTGAGCCCTTCAATGCAGTAAACCCGTTTGATTGTGATATTCCTTTGAACCAAGTCTCCGTATCCTAGGATCGGTGCAAATTGATCATTTCCAAATCGGACCGTACCTAGGAACTTCTCCACGAAGTTAATTAGAAGCTTGAGATTCCCCGTCATGTGCTTCGTGCATACTGAGTCTAGTATGAAGAGAATTATTTCGATCACCTGCAGAAGAATTAGAACACGATGGAGCATTTGCTAAATTGGATTCCATGTTAGTTGTGATTTCCGATTCTTTAGTTTCCCTAGTTTCATCACTTAGAGGCACACTGACGCACATAGTCACATTTTCTATCCTAACCTTAGGCATCCATTTATATCCTGGAGGACATTGATTAGAAAACCACCATTTCCAAGACTTGCTAGCAGACTCATATAATTCCCTAATTCTGCTTCTAGGGTTCTTAGTGGTGGAGTCTGATGCAATACTTTTCTCAGGGGTTGCACCAGAATGGTTCACTTTGCGTTTGGGTTTTCTAGCACTAATAGGCATCGCAGTTTGCTTCTTAGTTCTAGTAGCTACGCTTTTGACATTATTCGAAACAACCATAGCATGATTGGCATTAGCACACTTTCCACATTTCACACAAACAAACTTAACATTCAAAGCATTCAAAGTCGAATCATTCAAATCGTCATTACACGCGATTACAAATGTTTTATTCTTAAAAACATTGAAAATCCTAGGGTGGTCTTCTACTTCCTTCATCTTCCCTTTACTTTTTTTTTGCCAACCCTTTTCATTCATTCGAGTACTCTTAAGCTGAGGCCGGCTAACACTAGCAGTGGGGACTACTCCTGTAGTAAAATACACACGTCTATTAGTGTTTCTAGAAGTCTGAGGCGATTGACTTTCTTTGTTGTGTGTGGATTTAGTTACCAATCTGTACATTCCTGGTTTAACATTTGTGTTCTTAATGCTTTGTGATCGAATATATGTTTTGGGAGTAATCTATGGTAACCTATCCTTCTCATTCGTCTTGGGGGCAAACCCAGGTTTTGCAAATATAGAATTAGAGAAAACAGATGGTTTTCCTAAGACAGAGGGGCTAGTCACTTTGTGCGCATTGGGTTGTCTTACAACAGGTTTCTTAACACTAGGTTCCACAATTTTCCCACCCATCTTAGCAACGAGTTTCTTCAACTCTGCTATCGCTATTTCCCTGTCTTGTAACTAAGCTTTCAACTCTTTAATTTCCATACTCTTTTCATTCATTTCTCGACACATTTGAGAAAGTTTTTCTTGAAATTTATTATCATGTGTAAAACTTCATATGTCTTTTTGCAAATCAAGTTCAATAGAATGACAATGTTTTTGAAGGAAATCAGTTTTGTGTTGAAGTAACTCAAAAGCCTTTTTATCAACATTTTATTTATGTTTTGAAAGCTCAAGCTCAAGACGCTCACGTTCTTTGATCTTATCAAGATATTTGCATGCAACATCAAAATATTCATCGATATCAGCACAAGATTGAAGAGTAACACACAAAATATATTTGGAGAGACATTCTTCTAAGAGTAGATCATATTCGTTTGAAAAATCTGATTTGTCATATTGAAGTTCATCAATTTCTTTTTCAATAGACTCAACATATTTCAAATCATGAAACATTTCAGACCGAATCAAGTTTTCAAACTCAAGAACATGTTCTTTTATTATCTTCGTATTTGTTATTAAAAGTTCTTTCACAAGCACAGTTATGTCGTGAGGAATTTCTGTTTTCCACTTATCCTTTTGACGTTTTTCCCAATCGCTTTCAACAATTGATTAAACATTATCAATGTGGTGTTTAAGAAAACCAAGTGTTTTCTACTTTTGCTTTTAGAAGCATCAAGAGGCAAATAGTTAATATATTTAAAAACATTAGTTTTCCTCTTAGTGGCAAAAGCTTTCTTCCATTGAATTCGTCTTTGTTTGCATTCTAAAAACAATTCCTCACGAGACTTCTATTTTTGTGGAGTGAAAAGACCACAAAGACTGTTTTCATAAGCATAATTATATGATGTCACAAAATATTTATTGACCGGTGATCTACTCTCCTCACCCCAAAGGGACGTCTCTTCATTATCGAGGCTAGCTACTGGGCAATCATGATCGGTCTATTCGGACTCATCAAGATATAAGTGAGGGGTTAGCAGCTTGAGATTTTTCGAGGTACTTGGGGGTGGCAAAGCTAGGTTGACCCTTGAAAACCGATCGAGGTGCTATCATTCTAACGGTTTGAATAGAGTCATGCGTTTTATAAACAATTTTTTTTCAAAAAATCGACTTGTTCTTCGAGATCCTTTACTTTTTCAGTATCTTTGCCTTGTCTATTTTTGAAATCTTGTTTTAATGTTTCAACCTCTTGTTTCTTTTCGTCAAGAATTTTAGCAGAACCGGTGGTATTCATAGAAAGCCTCTGTTCAAGTTCATTAATTTTTGTTGTGGCAATGTACGTTTTTTGACGTTCATCACTTAATAAGACATTAAATTGACGTTTTTCTTTAGTTAACAAAGCAAGAGCTTCGTTGTATTTATTTTCAAAATCGTCCCTTTTAACGTTGATGACACGACTTTTGTACCCCTCAAGCTCTTTGGTATTTTGAAGAAGCTCAGCTCGATAACTATCAATAGTCTCACTAGATTTTATAAGAGCGGCTTTGCATTCTTCAAAGTTCTGAGTGAGCGCTGCGTTTGCCTTCTTTAATTGCTTTTGACTCTTTCTATTTCAATTGACATATTTTTGTAAACCAACAATTAAATTAGCAAGCGCGACACGCTCCTCATCATCATACTCATTTGCATGTTGATCATCCTCAAACTCATTATTGCACATGTCTGATGAATCGGGTATGGTATTGCTATCAATCGTTTCCATCATACACGTGTCAGTAATTGTTGTTGGTAGATCACTATGCTCATGTGTATCACCAAACACATTATATTCATCATCATGTTGTACCTTATCAATTGGGTCGGTATCAAAGATAGGACCATTGTCATCTTCAGTGACGTTAAGGAGCTCATGAATATTTGCCATGTATGAATAATGTGCCTCGAGTTCTTGGTCAGAGAGTTCATCATCTGTGTCGTCAAGCATTTCTCCTTCCTCAGCTGATAACTTGATCCCAGCTTCCATTTTCTTGTATAGCAGCATCTTTTCCTTATGATAACCATAATCTTTGACCCTCTTTGGCTGTCTGCATTCCCTAGCCAAATGCCCATAACCTCGGCAGTTAAAACACTGAATCCCAGTTTGTTGCACAACTTGAGTACCAACAGTTTCTCTATTTCTAACAACAGTGGCAACCCTCTGATTATCATACTTTGCAGGTTGTCGATCATACTTTGGTGGACTCTTATCACGTCTTCGTGTGTCATACCTTGGATGACTTTGAGCATAGTTGTTCCTCGTGTTAGATGATGTTCTGAGGTTGTTGTTGGTAGGTTTGTAGATTTTCCTGTATTGTTTCATAATAAAAGCCATTTGTTGCTTGAATTCCCTATCCTTTTGAGCAAGTTCTTCATCACTGTCTTCTTCGATGATTGCTCAGGTGTGGGTGATGGTGCTCTTGCAACTTTTGTGCCTCGGGATCTTGTTAGAGCATGTGACTTAGAGACAGTGGATGATCGTGGTGATGGTGATTGAGTGGAGTAGGTCTTTGGAACACGAGAACGATAATCTGGGTAATGTTGAGTGGTAGACACCAAATCAAGTGGATTTGAAACCTTTGCAGCACGTTCAGCTCGAAGTTCATTTGCTTCATTTTGAAATTGTTTCAAAACATCAAAGAGCGTGTGATATGAAACTTCATCTAACTTTTTTTGTTGTTTTACCAAGGTGATAAACCGTGTCCACTCTGGTTGAAGTTGCTGTAGAAATTGCACATTGACTTGCATGGTGGAAACTTGCAAGTTGTTTCGGGTCATGTCATTCATCATTTTGTAGAATCAGGAGTAATAAGAATCAATTGATTCCCTATCCTTTGATGTAAACTTGCCAAAATCCCAAAACATCTTAGTTTTCATGTCTTGTTTGTTAAGTGATTCACCTTGTTGTAATTTTTCAATAGCCGTCCACATTTCTTTAGCAGTAGAACATGCATCAACCGTGGAATAAATATCATCTCCAATGCCACTGCGAAATAAGTAGATTGCTTCCTTTTCTGCATCAAACCAAGAACGGTTCTCTGGTGTGAGATCGTTTCTTTTTTCATCACATTCATAAGCTGGTTGTTCTTCAGTTGTGTCCGTGGCTGGTTGTGCAGGAACGTTTATCCTTGCGAGTTTATAGGGTCCATCAAAAATGCATTGCCTTAAAGCATCACCGTTAGGTTTTGTGTCAAGATAACGTAGAAAATGGGATTGCCATTGATCATATCGACCCGACACAAGCATTGTTGGTCTCTCTTTGTTACCCGTCACCATTATGTTGTTGTTGGTCACACCATATTCTACAGTAGAATCCATCTCAATATTCTTTGAAATGATGAAGTGAATATGGATCTTAAGTAGATGTGTTGTGAACTTGTGATTGTTGTTGTGGTTTAAATTCCGAAAATTGCAATTTTTCTTCAGTCGGACAATAAATTCCCCAGTCCGATAAAACGGTAGACCAAAAAATTTTGTAATCGCCAAATTTTGAAATCGAGCTAGAAATGTCCTAAAACTAGTATGGAAAAAAATTTGAATTTACTTGACGATAATTTTTTTTAGTCTTCGTGTAAACAATATTCCGAAACTAGTCTAGATAGTGGCTAAGTCTAAAAAGTACTCGAACAAAATTTAGCTAAACATATCATCGGAATGTCCATCGGAATATGCTATCGGAATGTCCATCGGAATGTTGTCAGAATGTAGTATCGGAATGCTGTCGGAATGTAGTATCGGAATGCTGTCAGAATGTATAACTGTCGGAATATGAGCTATCGGAATCACTGTCGGAATAACCTATCGGAATACACAATCGGAATAACGTTCGGAATATTAAAACCCTTTTCCGATGGAATTCTATCGGAATAACTGTCGGAATATTGAACCCTTTTCTGATGGAATTCTGTCGGAATGCTTGTACTTTTCCGAAACTTTAGGTAAAAAAGTGAGATTTTTGATGAGAAATCCGTGATTTTAACCAACCAAAAGCAACCAAATCCCTACCACAACTATGTAGGAGATGTAAATCAAGATGTAGAGCACGGAAAGCACAAGAAGAACTTGAATCCAGGATGATTTTAGGAGTAAATCACACGAACCAAGTATAATATCAACAATGAATCACAAAACTATCCCATGGCGATTGATACCAATTGTTTTCCCATTAATTTGTGATGATTAAACAAGAAAGGTAGATAAAAGATGAGAGATTTCTAAAGAGAGAAAGTAGTGAGAGAAAGTAGAGAGAATAGTTGGAACTTTTAGAGGATTAGATTAGAGAGAGAAATTACAAATGACCAACACCCTTCCTAACATGCTAGGAAGGGTATATATAGTCCACCCACATGCGGGCTTGTTTATGGACTATATTCTAATGGACCGGGCTTTCCTTTTGGGCTTTGGTTACTTATGAATGAACTTTAGCCTAAAGTTAAGCCCGTATAACACGACTAATATACTACCTATTACAATGTTCTAAAATACGATACATAATGAACATATGACCAAGCATTCTTGTTTGACTCAATATTTTGAGCCTAACAGGTCACACTTTAGCATGATTGTTTAACTAAGTGACCATGTAAATTAGAAATGAACAGAGAGAAACGTTTAAGTGATATTACTAACAGATGAAGATGGAGCATATAAAGACATTCATTACCGTCCATCTGACTTACTTGATTGGAAACGTCATGAGAGTTCCAGATTAAGCAAAACATGAAGAGTTTTTTGGTTATCAAGTGTACACTGGTATATTTGAGTGGTGAAAATTAAGTTAAAACTATAATAACTTTATATAAACTTTGATACAGATTGTCCCTTATGTACAGAAGTAAGCTTAAACAAAGTAAATTTGTAATGATGTTCTTTATAGATCTTATGAATTTGAAGAATAGTGGCGATCATGTGTGGCAAACCATTTATTTGTTTACTTTGAAGTGAAGTATAATGTAGTGGTTTTATGCAGATGAATGCCTAGGAAAAACTAAAATGTTACCGGAGAGAAGGGGAGTTATTGCTGGTTTAGATGTGAATAAAGTTGGTTCTAATCATAGCAGTGATCATGGATTACGGGCTGTTCGTCGTACCATGAGGTTTGGAAGGAGGAGATTATTGTTTTGGTTGTTTTCGTTTGCTGCTATATGTTCGATTTGCATTGCTATCTTCGGATTTAAGATGTTCTTCCATGGTAATACATTACTGTATGTCTGTATCTGAGAAGAATTTGCATGTTTTGTTACATTACTTGACCATAAACATGTAAGTATGTAACTGCGTATAGGTTAGCTAAACCATTCGAAAGCAATAATCTGCTAACTATATAAAGGCCTGTTTCTTTATTTGTTAAGTAACCATCAAATAATGCAATCACTATTTACATATATTTTGATCTACCTGTTTATTCTTTTGGGTGAATTTAAATCGTAGTATCTGCGTTGCATTAACTGTCTAAGATTGTTAGATGTTTGGTCTATATTCATTTAGTTTTATCAAACACCTGTACCATGATACTAATTTTTTGACTAGCCATGATTTTGGGATGTTGGGTGACTTATAACATTGTGGAACTTTTAGTATGAGACATTCATAATTATACTATAGAAACTAGAAGGGGGTTGAATAGTTTCTTAAATTTACTTTTTAAATATGGGTTTTAAAAAGTCCTTTTCAAAAACTTAGACTTGAGCAAATATGTGAAATCTTCTTATACACAATATGGACAAGGGATAGTGCAACTAAACTAATAATCACAAGTATATGCAAGTAAAGAATAATGAATGCAAATAGATAAGGAAAAGAAAGATCAAACCAAACACCAGGGATTTATAGTGGTTCGACGACGAAGCTCACTCCTCGTTCCTACTCCACTCCTCGAGTACTCCTTACTCGAGAGTTCACTAATCAACAAGCTCTTTAAGGTGGAGAAACCGTACACGTCGCTTAATCAATTTCCGACTCTAAGCTAAAAGTCGAGCCCTAATCTTAGCTAGGACCAATCTACACCAATATACTTTAAGGACTAAGTATTAACCACACTACATACACAACTTCCAAATAGACACAACTATTTGGATTTTCACAACAATAACACAAGAATGAAAATTAAAAGTTTGATCTTCAATGGATCTTTAAGGTAGACACAACACTTCAATGATGAAAGTGTTCTTCTCTTTGCACTTGAGAGGAAGAGATGGGAGGAGAAAGATTCACTTCTAAACATGTAAAATTCACATTAAAATACCATGAACAGTAAACAGTAATAGTAAATACACGAAAATACGATAAAATAAAAACTTTCCATTAATAATATATTACACGTGTCACGATATTAAATAACATGTATGTACGTATATTATAAATGTGACGTGTTCACGATATATTAAATTCACGAAAAATAAAACACGAACGTTCACGAACATTTAACTTAACATAAAAAGCTACGGGTTTTCCTTGTGGGCTTCATGTTGGCCGCGGCTAGAGAGCAAGAAAGAAGGAGGATGGGCCTTTTGACCCATGACCTATTAACCAATCCATGTTTGAGTAAAACACGGGAAGGGTTTTATCATAATTTTAGGTTACAGAAAAATCAAGAATCCTTGCCTCCTTTTTCCTTCTTGCTGCCGGCTGTTGATCACACCAAGGGCTGTTCGGGACGATTTTGCTCTTTGATTTTTGTGTGTACGTGTTCGTGATCATAAACCTTTTCTACTACGCACTCGGTATAATCATAACCCTTTTCTTTTTTATTCTTTATGAATTCATGTAATTAATCTTAAAAATAATCAAGTAAAACATGTAAGATTAATTAAAACATGATAAAAAGGGGGTTTAGGTGTTTGTTTGGTTCGGCCGAGACCCACAACCGAGAGCCTTAAGCTCTCTGCGTGGCTAAGCACCACCACCGAGACCACGAAGGGTCTCGGTTTGGCTTGGTTTGCTCGATCGCACGACAAGGGACCACGACGTGAGTCGGGGTATGTTGGGTGATGGTTTTGGTTTGGTTTTGGGGCTAACCGAGACCACTAGGGTCTCGGTGTGGCTTGGGTTGACAAGAACAGTGGGAACCGGCAACAACCGGGGTGAACCGGGCTCGGTAGTGGCTAGCTGGGCTCGATAGTAGGAACCGAAGGCCACTAGTGGCAACCAGCTAGCCGGTCTAGCCACTAGTGGGGCTGCGGTTGTTGATCACCCGTCGGATGACACCACTAGCCGCCGACTATGTGGCGTCGGCTAGGTGTTTTCATGCTCGGGGTAATTTTTAAACACGGGTTCGGGCTCGAGAATTTTAAAAACCAGTTTAATGGTTTAATTAAATTATTTTCCAAGACTATTTAATTTAATTAAATACATGACTTAGGTTAAAATATTAAAATTAACATTTCATGACTAACCTAAGTATTTACTTAGTTTAATTTAATTAAAATATGATATTTTTAATTAAATTCTTATAATGTATAGTTTCTTAGTTTAACCAAGTTAATTATCTAATAAGGTATAATACTTGAATCATGACTTGTATTTTACTAAATAAACTTTACTTGACATTAACTATCCAGCTTATTTCTAATTATGGAAAATTACTATTTTTGGAAACTTTCTATTTTTAGAAACTTACTATTTATGGAAACCTGCTATTTTTAGAAAGTTACTTAGTATTACAATACAAGTATTATAATACCATACTACATGAATAATAAACAACAGAATACAAGAATAACTATAGAGTAACACTTAAAACAGTTAAAACATAACAACATGAATAATAAGCTAAGAACACACAGAACCAGTAGAATACATGTATCTCAGACAACTCATACACGTCCTTATTCTTATGTAGTATTATCCGTCAAGGCGGAGTAGGTTCTTCAGCGTTTCCGTTAGCTTCTACTGGACACAAGGTACGGATTTCCTGTCCTTTAGTAAGGACAATCTCTTCCTATATTAGAATTTGCCGTATGCAGCCAACTGTTTTCCCAGTAGTTAAAGATTTAAATGCTTATGTTTTATTAGTTACCTTAGCCATATACATGCACGCCAGTTTCACCTAGTTATAAAGGTACCATAACCATAACACTAGAGGCACTAGTGTTATGACTTCACCAGGCGGAGTGATAGCTCGTGGCATCCCTTTCAGTTATTTAACCTTTATTATTATCTATTATCATGTGGGGCGTATGGGTGCATCCCGGCTATCATGATATAGGACCTCATGTATTTGTACTTTCCTTTATCAGCTGTATCTTTGTACTATACTATTTAGATTAGGGATTCATAGATGATGTACTTTATATTATGTGTACCACCATCCTAGACAGGCAGTCTGTGCTCTGTCTTGGATTGGTTGTGCAATTTGTACTGTATTCCTATTCTAGACATATGGCATGTACTCATTAGCTTCTATTATATCCTGTGCTGTATTATATTATGAACTTTTAAACAGGTTATCCAACTTTTTGCAAAGTCTATGCATGAATTTCTTTTCGTGTATTTATATAAAACTGTGCTAACACCTTGAACTAATGATTTCATTTTTGTGTATAATTATAGAAAAATGGTAATCACTAGAACGAACCCCAACAATGCCGACACTACCCAAAACGTCACTGCTGCCCAACTAAGGGAAATGATTGACCAAGGCATCGCAAATGCGATGGCTGCCAGCAGAACGTAGACGATAGTCAAAACTCCAACAACCGCCGGAATAATCAGACCACCAGGGGTTGCTCTTACCCCGACTTCTTGAAATGTAAGCCTTCCTACTACAAGGGCAAGGAAGGAGTGGTGGAACTGATGCAGTGGTTTGAAAGGTTGGAAACTGTGTTTCGCATCAGCGACTGTGCAGAAGAGAACAAAGTAAAGTTTTCCACCTGCACCCTACTTGAGAGTGCTCTTACTTGGTGGAAATTTGTGGTTGCTACTCTTGGACACGACGCTGCCTATGCTCTCAACTGGACTGAACTGAAGGAGAGAATGACAGAGAAATACTGTCCAAGGGGTGAAATGAAGAAGCTTGAAATCGAATTACGGGATCTCAGATGCAGGAACAAGGACATCACTGCATACAACCAAAGGTTCCAAGAGTTGACTTTAATGTGTAAGAGAATGTTTGTGGAGGAGGAAGATAAGATTGAGAAGTATGTGGGTGGACTCCCAGACGCCATTCACGACAGTGTGCTCGCATCTCGACCTACTACCGTCGAAAATACTGAATTGATCAACAAAAGAGTCTGTACCATATCCGAGAGGCAAACTGACAACAAGCGAAAGGCAGATGAATATTTCCGTAGTCAGCACCAGCAGCATCCTAAAAAGCAAAATGCTGGGCAATTTTACAGTGCTACCTCTGCAGGGACTAATTCGTACGTGGGCGCAAAACCTTTGTGCTCTAAGTGAAACTATCATCACACTGTTGATAGCCCATGCCAGACCTGCTACCGATGTGGACAAGTGGGTCATTTTGCTAAAACCTGTCGAGTTAATGCTGTCACACAGGCCCGACCCAATCAAAACACTGGGTACTACAATAACAGGGGCGGATACAATGCCCGTGGGAACGGGAATGGACAGCAGGGGAACCACAATGCTGCTGGAGGAAACAGCAATGGACCCAAGAAGGGAGTTGTGTGCTATGAGTGTGGAGCACCAGGACACGTGAGACCAGGTTGTCCTAAGCGGGCCAACCAGAACAAGAACAATGGAGGAGCTTCGTCCAGAGTGTACGTGGTCGGCAATGCAAAAGCCAACCCCGATTCAAATGTCGTTAATGGTACGTTCCTACTAAACAATCGTTATGCATCTGTTTTGTTTGATACTGGAGCAGACCGAAGTTTTATATCCACTGAATTTAGCCAAGTACTAGAAGTTGTTCCTACAAGCTTAGATCACCGTTACTCCGTAGAATTAGCTGACGGTAAAACTGTAGATGCTGACACTATCATTAGAGGTTGTACCTTAAATCTTTCCAAACATCCGTTCAACATTGACCTTATCCCCGTAAACCTTGGTAGCTTTGATGTTATTATTGGTATGGACTGGTTAGTGAGATACCGCACAGTCATTGTTTGTGATGAAAAACTAGTCCGTATTCCATGGGGAAACGAAACTTTAATCATTCGATGAGACGGTAACACCGACCTCACTAACACTAGACTTAGTGTTATCTCTTGTACTAAAGCTCAGAAATATTTGTTGAGAGGATGTCCTATCTTCTTGGCCCATATTTCTCAAACAGATGAAGAGGACAAGCCCGAGAAGAAACAAATCAAGGACGTACCCATCGTCCGAGATTTTCTAGAAGTCTTTCCTGATGAGTTGCCAGGCTTACCACCGACCCGACAAGTGGAATTTCAAATCGACTTGATTCCCGGAGCTGCACCTGTAGCCAAAGCTCCATACCGGTTGTCACCATCAGAAATGAAGGAACTAGCTGAACAACTCCAGGAACTATCTGACAAAGGATTTATCCGACCCAGTTCCTCACCATAGGGAGCTCCTGTGTTGTTTGTCAAAAAGAAAGACGACTCTTTTCGAATGTGCATTGATTACAGAGAACTAAATAAGCTAACTGTGAAGAATCGTTATCCGCTTCCTCGTATTGACGACCTATTTGACCAACTGCAAGGGTCAAGTGTGTATTCCAAGATTGACTTGAGATCTGGATACCATCAACTATGGGTCAGGGAGGAAGATATTCCAAAAACAGCTTTTAGAACCCGTTACGGTCATTACGAATTCCAGGTTATGCCATTTGGGTTGACCAATGTACCAGCTATTTTCATGGACCTTATGAACCGTGTGTGCAGACCCTACCTTGATAAATTCGTGATAGTATTCACTGATGATATACTCATTTATTCCAAGAACGAACAAGAACACGGGGAACACCTTGCACAAGTACTAAAGGTACTCAAGGAGGAGCAGCTCTATGCTAAATTCTCCAAATGTGAATTCTGGATTCCCAGAGTGTAATTCCTCGGCCATGTCATCAATTGTGACGGTATTCACGTATATCCAGCAAAGGTCGAATCTGTCAAGGATTGAGTATCGCCTAAATCACCGACAGAGATCCGCCAATTTCTAGGCCTTGCCGGGTACTACCGCAGATTCATTGAAGATTTTTCCAAAATAGCCAAGCCAATGACCAAACTCACGTAGAAAGGAATAAAGTTCGATTGGGGGGAGAATGAAGAATCAGCTTTTCAACTGATCAAGCAGAAGTTGTGCAGTGCACCCATATTGGCCTTGCCTGAAGACAACGATGATTTCGTTGTATACTATGATGCTTCACATATAGGTCTAGGAGCAGTATTGATGCAGAGGATGAAAGTGATTGCCTATGCTTCAAGACAACTGAAGAAGCATGAGAAGAACTACACCACTCACGATCTAAAACTTGGATCCGTAGTTTTTGCTCTCAAAATCTGGAGACATTACCTATACGGAACGAAGTGCACAGTGCATACTGACCATAAAAGTTTGCAACACATATTGGATCAGAAGGAGCTGAACATGAGACAACGCCGCTGGATTGATTTGTTGAGTGACTACGACTGCGGGATTAAATACCACCCCGGTAAAGCAAATGTGGTTGTTGATGCTTTAAGTCATAAGGAAACGGACCCTCCTATGAGAGTTCGGGCATTAGTTATGACAATCAGTTTGGATCTACCCAAACAGATTTTGGAAGCTCAGACTCAAGCCCAATTACCTGAAAACCTCGTGAAGGAAGACGTCGGGGGAATGCTCAGAACCGACCTTAGTAAGGAGAAGCTAGAACCTAGAGCAGATGGAACCCTATGCCTTCACGGACGAAGTTGGTTACCTTGCTATGGAGATTTGAGGAACGTGATCAGGCACGAATCTCATAAGTCTAAATATTCTATACATCCCGGATCTGAAAAGATGTATCAGGATATGAAGAAATTATACTGGTGGCCGAATATGAAAGCCGACATCGCCACCTACGTGCAGAAGTGTTTGACATGTTCACGTGTCAAGACTGAACACCAGAGACCATCGGGTTTACTTGTACAACCCAAGATACCGAAATGGAAGTGGGACAACATCACCATGGATTTTGTCACTAAACTCCCAAAGTCATCTCACGGTTACGATACTATCTGGGTAATCGTTGACCGACTCACCAAGTCCGCTCATTTCCTGCCAATTAGGGAGAACGATTCCCTTGCAAGACTAGCAAAAACGTACCCGAAGGATATTGTGACCAAACATGGAATACCAGTGTTGATAATTTGTGATCGAGGCGGTAGTTTCACATCAAACTTTTGGAAGGTTTTCCAACGAGCCTTAGGTACCAATTTGGACATGAGCACTGCTTATCATCCGCATACTGACGGTCAAAGTGAACGAACCATCCAGACTCTAGAGGACATGCTACGGGCATGTGTGATCGATTTTGGAAATGGATGGGTTGACCACATTCCTTTAGTTGAATTCTCCTACAACAACAGTTATCACGCCAGTATTAAGGCTGCCCCTTTTGAAGCACTGTACGGTCACAAATGCCGTTCACCTGTGTGCTGGGCAGAAGTAGGTGAATTTCAGCTCACTGGACCAGAACTAATCCAGAAGACTACATACAAGATCATCCTCATTAAGCAAAGAATTCAAGCTGCTCGTGACCGACAAAAGAGCTACGCGGACCTGAAACGCAAACCTATGCAATTTGAAGTAGGTGACCGTGTTATGCTCAAGGTATCACCTTGGAAGGGTGTTATACGCTTTGGCAAACGTGGAAAACTGAATCCACGTTATGTTGGCCCTTTCAAAGTAATAGCCAGGATCGGGGAAGTAGCTTATCGTTTAGAGTTGCCCCAACAACTGAGTCGGGTACACTCTACCTTTCATGTGTCTAACCTGAAGAAGTGCTATGCTGAAGAACCATTGGCTATGCCATTGGAGGGAGTTCAATTTGACGACAAACTCCAGTTCATAGAAGAACCAGTAGAAATCATGGAGAGGACAGTTAAGAAATTGGAACGTAGTCGCATCCCGTTGGAACTCTAGGATAGGCCCTGAGTTCACTTGGGAACGAGAAGACTCGTTCAAAACCAAGTACCCACACTTGTTCACCTGACCAATGACTTCATCCTAAGCTTTGAGGACAAAGCTAAAATAACGTGATGGTGCTATAAAACCTCTGATTTTACCTTATTGACGTTGTCAACTGTTGTACTCTTTATTTTTTGGAATCTATATAATTCCACTTTTATATGACTTATTAATAATCATATACCTTTTGTCATATTACCTTTCATATTTATTTTTATATTTATATGGACCTTTAGTCATTGTTGACTACTCTGGCAACTGACTGGCCACTTGAATGAATAATGGACTCATCACCTTAGTACATATTTTGAGATAAACTGTAACCTTACTTAATTTAATTATTAAGTACTTGGACTTATTTTATATGTACATATTTACATATATTACATAATAGGAATAAACCCCTAACACCTTAAAACAATGTACATTATTTTACATTGTCATTTATTTACTTTATTTAAGTAAAATAATTATAATGATGTATTCATTATATACTTTCACTAAATTGCCTAAAAGCTTCAACTAAAGTACCTATAACTTAACAAATTCCTACAATAATATACAAGGACCATTATTCTCATACAACACTTGATAAAAACTATCAAAACCCTCCCACATGCATGTATATGCCGTGTATGGGTAATGCATACACCAAAAACCAATAAGCTACTTAACTTGTAACTAGGACTAATCATGAGGACTTTCGTCAACCCAACCATGCAAGTCTTACACAAGCCATACACTAGTCACTATTTGGGACATACCTTGTCCCCCCTTATTTACACACGGCAAAAATGAAAAGAAGAAAGGGAAGCATGTGTTTTTGCTATTTGAGGATACAAGCATGCATATATTACAATATCTTGTATATCTTTTCCAAGATACTAAGTACTAGGTACAAGATACACTTGGATCCCATTTTTCCTTATTTGGTCCGAATCTCACTTCCACTTTTCAAAACACACAACACAATTCACTTGATACCATCACTTCTCTCTCTCTCTCTCTCTCTCTCTCTCTCTCTCTCAAGAACACACGGCTACAACACTTTCCACCATTAAGAAGACCTTCAAGCTCATTTACTAGGTCTCCTCCTACTTGAATGCTAATCATTGGTTCACTCCTACAAGTATCTTAATCATCAAGTCAAGAAAAGAAGCCCTAGAAGCTCCATAAAGCCCACGGCTTGATTTTTGGTGACTAGAATCACCATTATTGAAGCTTAGCTCTCATTCCTACTCATTCTCCTATCCATTCCAAACCTGTCTAAACAAGTAAGTCAAACTTAAGACCTATCTTTCAATATATTTACTTTCATTCACATGAACATACACATGGTTATTATTAGTAAAACTTAATGTGGAAACAAAAATATGAAACCCTAGACCCTATATAGGTCACAGATTAAAATGATTCATGAACAAATGATGTAAAACCTTAATAACCATGATGAACATACCACTATGAACTAGTTAAACATGAAAAACTATGAAAAACATAACCATGCATATGTTGGACGTGGGGTTTAACCCTATGGTTCAATATTGGTTAATCTTGTAATGTTTAAATATGCCTAGAAACATTAGATCTATATTTATAGTTGCCTTAAAATGATAAGCTCACTATTTATGCCTTATAAGATTTAGTTTTAAGCTCACTATAATGAACTTGCCTAAATAAACTTTATTATTACTAAATAATATGTTTATAAAACTTTTGGTGTAAAAAATATAACTTTATAAAGTTTCGGGTTAAAAACATAGATCTATAAATATTTTGGACTAAAATGATAGATCTATGAAGTTTTGGGTTAAAATAGTAAATCCATAATGTTTCGTGTTAAAATGGAAAATATAAACTTTCGGGTTAATATTGTAATTTTACTAAGTGTAGGGATCTAAATGAACAAGTATAGAAACTGATTTTCTAAAAATATAAACCTAAGGGTTAATTTTGCAATTAGCCGAAAGTTAAGGGTAGTGATTTGAAACTATCCGAAACTTAATATTTAACAAAAAGGACTTAAACGAGATTTCTATAACATTAGGGTAATTTGTGGAACTTGGTAAAACCTAGGGATTCCTTTTGCCATTTGCCGAAACCCAATATAAACCCTAGGGACCTATTTTGCCAAGTTAGCAAACATTAGTAGGCCCTAGATAAACCCTAGGGGTGATTTTTTGCTTAAGCCAAAACTTATTTGAGCCATAGGGGGCATTTGTGAAACTTGTTTATAAACTTAAAATAAGCCGAATATAGAGGGACCAAAATTGCTATTTTATGAAACTTAAACAAACCCTAGTTACACGTGTAACTATGGAGGGACCAATATTGTAATTACTAGAAACATTTAGAAACCCTAGGGGTATAAAAGTAATTAAACCGCGGGTAATTATATATGTAGAGGGACTAAAATGTAATTTATACAAAGTATGATCCTAAAATTACTATATATTTATACCCGATATTTAAGACGTAAAACTTAAATAAACATAACATTCGCTGTTTTTCCAAACTTATAATTTAATAATTATAAACACTACGAAAACGTGGAATTTAATTAAAATGTTATACGTTTATAAACCTTATTTATATATAAAATATAAATTAAAAATGGTTAATTTATAAAAATAAATATATTAATTATATTTATTTTCTATTACTTTAAATATATATAAAACTCCCTTTAATAAATATTTAAATTGTTTTATAAACAATATAAGTACAAGAATATTAATTAAACAGATTAGTTAATTTAACATTACTATTTATTTTATACTTAAAATAAATACTACTATAACTTGTACAACGATGAACTAAAATATAAGTATCGTAATAAAATGCTTAAAACCAGTATAAGCATGCACAGATTTATTCTAAAACTTTTATGCATTTACTGAGACCTTATAATTATTTAGGTCGTTGATTGTATCGTGAGCATCTTATCAGATTTATCTATTGACTTATTGCTGTACTACTGAGGTGAGTTCATGGCCCCACTTTATATATTGACAAACTTTTTAACCTTTTAACGGGGAAGAAAACATGCAACATACTTTATTTTATGGACATGAATTGAACTGTGAAACCTTGGATTACATTGCCTATTGTAGATGAACCCGCATGACCCGTGCATCTGAAACTGTTAGAATTATTGAATTACCTGAATGTTATAAATAGATCTATTTGGGATTGACCGTTCCCATCTGGGTGAGTCATGCTCACTGTGCCTAGGCCAGGACAACAGATGTTTCACATGTCAGCACTTATTATTTTTATGGGTGCCTTTTTATAAGGCGAAGGGTCCTTATTTGTTAAGGACTTAACTGTCAAGTCTCTGTTTCAGGCAATATGGGAATGTAATTACTTTTAAGTATTGATGCTTTGTGCATTACTACTTCAGTGAATGTTTATTGTCCAAACTTATTTTATTAAACATGTGAATTCACCAACTTTATGTTGACTCTCTAAGCATGTTTTCTCAGGAAACTGAAGCAGGTATTGGTGTGCATGGAGTCACGCATCATGATAGGCTGCATTTATAGAGCTCTAATACTAGGGTTTCGGCCAAGTGTAAAATAATTTCGTGATTCCGATCTCTTCGAATTGATTACCTGTTTCAAGTGCGACTCAATTGTCCTTTGGTGACCAAGAGGATGGTTTATTTGATTATCTATTTTTAAACTAAAAGAAAATAATTAAAATTGTCGTTGAGTAAAATGGAAGCTTTAAAAACTTAAACTACAAATAAAAGTGTGCAATCTTTTATAATTAAAACTTAAATGATTAAAAACTTGAAAACTTGTTTAAATAAACTAAGTAAAAATGGCGGGGAAAATTAAATTTGAAATCTAAGAAAAACAAAACGAAAGCCTGAATCTGATCGCAATGCGATCGCACTCAAACAGTAATCTAGATCGCACTCAATGCGATCGCAACCAAGGAGTTAGATCGTACTCAGCAGTACGATGGGTAGGGGTGATCGTACTCACCGATCGCAACCACGATCGCAACAAGTGGATCGTGGTCTGGATCGTGGACTGATCGTAACAAACAGAATCGCAATCAATGCGATCGCAACTAGTGATCGTGACACACCATCGCACCCACAGATCGGACCGGGTGATTAAAATGATGGATCGTACCAGGGAAGAATAAACAGATCGCAATCTATGCGATCGAAGTCAAGTGATCGTACCAAGCAAAACCTTCTAAGATGGAAATGGCGTCCAAAAAGTAAATAAGCTTAAACGAAAAAGCAGTAACTATGATAAGCACTTACCAACTTGGAAAAGAGTAAATAAGCACGAAATCGAAACCTTTATGAATACTAAACTTGGGACTTAATAATCCGAACATCAAAACAATAAAACTTTTTAGAAAGCTAAAAGTAAATAAGCCAAAATACAAATAAGCCAATAAGCACCAAAGAGCTTAGAGCTTAAACGTATGCGAGCTTATGTAGGAACAAGGAGATAAACTCTCTAACTACACAACATAAAGATCAATCACGGAACAAGGATGTTTCGGATCAAAAGTGAATAAAAATCAAGAAATATAGAAAGAGATTAAAGAACAAAAAGCTTAACTTGAATTAGACTAATGAAATTCAAATACAAGAATGATTCAAACCTTAAACTTGAAAGAAAAAGATGAAACTTAGTGAGAGAAAGTTGGGAACTTTCTCTCTCTAAAAAAACTAGAAAGGAAAATGAAAATTAAAACTAGCTAACCACCCTCCTAATGTGATTAGGAGGGTATTTATAGGGAAATGGGGAGTGCATGTGTGGTGTGCTTCCTTCTTTTTTCTTCTCGACTCGATTTAAATCTTTGTCTTTTCTCGACGTCGTCTCGGGACTTGAACTTGTCTTAATAATTTTCTTCTATAATTTAGACTTGAGTTCTTCGACTTCATTAAACTTCCGTCTTTAGACTTTTTCTTCGATAAATCTTCAGAATAGGTCTTGGACATCCGTTCTTTTAGCACTCTTGATCTTTTGACTTCGTCTTTTCTCGTTTTCTTCGATAAAAGCCCGTGAAAGCCCGTGTTTTCTTCCTTTTTCATCTTTTGGTCCTAAAATACAATAAAAACACAAACCACGCATAATTCCGACTTTTACGACATAAATTACACGTTTTGGTCTTGTTATTATTGGAAATAAGCGGTAAAAGGATAAGTATTTTCACACTTATTAAATCCCCTACACTTGACCATTGCAATGCCCTCATGCAATGCATTAAATTTAAAGCACGATTTACATTTTCCATCATAAATAACCCACCTTGGCCTTTATTAAATATTAAACTTTAAGGAAAATAAAAAGATATAAACAAGTAAAGAAATTAAAGACTTACATTGGGTTTTGGCTGTCATGAATGTTCGTCATCCTCAAGTTTCACGTTCCCCATACCAAGTTTAAAAAACGAGATCATTGTTATTATAAGTTAGCAAACTAACACGAACTCATGTGGCCCAATTATTCACTTAGACTCCCTTATTCCTAGGTGTATCTCTTATATTTTAATTTTGTCATGAATGATCATGAGGATGCATTGTTGACTTATTTCGATAGTTATTTAGGCTGAAAATAAAGTAGGACGATTTAATCAATAGTTAGCTAAAGGACAAAATCTTTTAAAACTGCTTCTCGGGACCTCATAAAGTTCATATCTTGGCATAACTTGCTTTACGATTTGAGACCTTTCTCGGACCGATATTTGGCAGCGACTTCATACTTCGAATCTTGAGAGACGTTCATGAAATTATGGTCTCCTCTTCATATTAGGAATTTCTTCACTTGAACTTTTTGAGAGATTCTTTATATTTGGACCACGACTTCTTCATTTTTCTCCAATCTTTATTTTAGACTTTGATATACAACGATCCGCCTTCTTTTAGGACTTGGATCTATTTATCCTCATACCTTGTTAGGGCCTTTTTGGATAGACTTCTCCATGATCTTTAGGGGAGTATTTGCTTTTCTTCGTGTGTCTCGATCCTTCATATTGATTCTCGATAAATGATTCTTCACATCACTTTTGGATTTGTAGAAACAGAATGTAGCCCTCATGCCTTGTTAGGGCCTTTTCGGACTCGCCAATCTTCGCATCCCGCTTCAATAAGTTATGCCTGGGCTATGAACTTTAATTAATACCGAGCAACTTTTAAACGATCTTGGGCTAGAAGCTAAGTAACTTTTCAAATCGTACAACCTTATTTATTGCAGATAAATTTATTAACAAGCGATGGGAGAATAGGCTTATAATCAACTCACATAAATTCACGAAAGAATACCAAACTTATAATTGACTCTATCATCTCTCGTTCTACACAATTTAAATTCTTAAGGAATGAGACTCGTGGATGCTTAGCCAATTAAATCAAAGTTTTGGGTTTTCGAGTCATCTATAGGATCTTGCAAACTCTTAGACTTTTTCAAGTTTAGAATTCGCATTTTAAAGTTCCCTTGATAAATGACTCTCTAGGATCAATTATAGGAACTTACGAAAAGTTCTTGTTCTTAACCCGTGAGAGTTAAGACTTTTGCATTTTAAAGTCCCCTAAATAAAAGCCTAGCAAAACTTGACTTAAACATGTTAAGGATACTAGCTAGAGTAAACTTGGATAAGTAAACTCAAGTTGAGTCAAAATATTCACGACTTTGAAAAATTTAAAACCACTTTATTAAAATTTATTTAAGCAAGGAAAGTAAATAACGATAACAAAGGAGAATACTACTATACTACTAGGCCAAAATAGATTAAAAATTTTGAAAAATGTCGAAAAATCACATTTTCCGGTTAAAATGAGGGCAAATGCATGGAAAAGACCACTTACTTCGATAAAAGTCCCCCCTACACTTGATATAAACATTGTCCTCAATGTTTAAGCATGTGGGAGTAAACTCCCCTACACTTATGACATTGTGCACTTTGTTTAAATCTTGCTAAGGAAAGGACAACTATAGTGATTTCGATGTGAACATATAAGATATGAAATATTGAATCACAAGAGTTTAGGATAGAACCGGGAAGATAGGAACACGGGATCACGGTTCGTCAAAAGTCATCAAAAGTACTATTTGAAGCTTGAATCCCTGCACAAAATAAGAAACAAGACAACAAACACATACGGGCCCCCCCTACACTTATTATGAAAACGGTAAAGGATAGATCAACGGGTTGCCTCCCGAGAAGCGCTTGTTTTTGTTCACCGAGTCACGAGCCTGACTTGACCCAAAACTAGTTCATGGGAAACGTGGTGAGGGATGGAATCATCTCATGAGAGATGTCCTCACCAAAGTACAACTTCAAACGCTAGCCATTCACCTTAAAATTGGGTCCATTTGGCTGGGAAAGCTCAATGGTGCCATATGGAAAGACTTTGGCGACGGTGAATGGACCAGACCAGCGGCTCTTCAACTTGCCCGAGAAAATCTTCAACCAAGAGTTAAAAAGTAAGACTTGATCACCAACGTGGAACTCTTGGTTCTTAATCCTTGCATCATGGATGATCTTGGTCTTCTCCTTGTAGATCAATGAGTTCTTGTAAGCTTCATTCCTCAATTCATTAAGCTCGTTGAGTTGAATCTTGCGAAGATCACCGGCTTTGTTGATGTCGAAGTTAGCCCACTTCAAGGCCCAGTATGCCTTATGTTCCAGCTCGATAGGGAGGTAGCATGCTTTCCCGTACACAAGACGATAAGGTGTACTACCAATCGGAGTCTTATGTGCGGTACGGAAAGCCCACAGAGCATAATCTAACTTATCGGCCCACGCGGCACGTTGCTCTCCCATAGTACGTTCCAGAATTCGCTTCAATCCACGGTTGGAAATCTCGGCTTGACCATTGGTTTGGGGATGATAGGCGGTGGAAAGACGGTGATTGACACCATACTTAGCCATGACTCTTGCGAATTGATCATTGCAAAAATGAGTCCCGCGGTCACTGATGATAGCACGAGGAACACCGAATCGAGCAAAAAGTTGCTTTAGAAAGTTCACAACCACCCTCGCATCGTTCGTAGGGAGAGCCTTAGCTTCAACCCATTTGGATACGTAGTCAACGACTACGAGGATGTACTTGTTCCCTTTAGAGGATGGAAATGGCCCCATAAAGTCGATGCCCCATACATCAAAGATTTCACATTCTTGTATGAAATTTTGAGGCATCTCATCTTTATGTGTGATCTTGCGTTGGCGTTGGCAAGGATCACAATGCTTAACCATCTCGTGAGCGTCACGATAAATGGTGGGCCAATAAAATCCTGAGTCAAACACTTTCTTCGCGGTGTAGTTGGGGCCAAAGTGACCACCGGTGGGTCCTTTATGGCAAGCATCAAGGATTTGTAAAGCTGCCGGCCCATCAACACATCGACGAATGACAAGATCCGCACAATGTTTGAAGAGATAAGGGTCATCCCAGAAGTAAGTCGTAACATCTTTAAAGAACTTCTTCTTTTGTTGGGATGTTAACCCTTCAATGATAATTCCACCCGCTAAGTAGTTTGCAATGTCCTTAAACCACGGGGTGTCATCAAGATTGGAGTGAATAGACATTAAGGCCTCAAGGGGAAAAGAGTCATTGATCTCTTGATTTGGATGATCCCCTTGATAAGGATCCTCAAGTCTACTTAGATGATCCGCGGCTAGGTTTTCGGCTTCCTTCTTGTCACGAATTTCAATGTTAAATTCTTGAAGGAGTAAAACCCAACGAAGAAGTATTGGTTTAGAATCTTGCTTAGTTAACAAGTACTTCAACGCGGAATGATCGGTGTACACAATGGTGGTGGAAAGAACAAGATAGGGGTGGAACTTCTCAAAGGCATAAACTACAGCTAAAAGTTCTTTTTCGGTAGTGGTATAATGAAATTGAGCCCCCGTCATTGTCTTGCTAGCGTAATGGATTGGTTGGAAGTGTTTGTTCACTCTTTGGCCTAAAACCGCTCCAATAGCAAATTCGCTAGCATCACACATCAATTCGAAAGGTAGCTCCCAATTAGGGATAACCAAGACCGGTGCCTTAGTAAGCTTATCCTTAAGAAGATTAAAGGATTCAAGACACTCTTTGGAAAAGATGAAAGGAGTATCTTTTTCCAGGAGGTGGGTCATCGGGCGAGCGATTTTAGAGAAATATTGAATGAATCAACGATAGAAGCCCGCATGACCCAGAAAACTTCTCACACCCTTCACGGTTGAAGGTGGAGGTAATTTGGCTATGACATCCACATTAGCACGGTCCACTTCAAGACCGGCTTTAGAGATTTTATGTCCAAGCACAATGCCTTCTTTTACCATGAAATGGCATTTTTCCCAATTCAGAACAAGGCGAGTGTCTTCACACCGCTTAAGCATGCGTTCCAAATTGGCAAGGCAAGAAGATAAGGAATCGCCATAGACCGAGAAATCATCCATGAAGACTTCCATAGTTTCTTCAACCATGTCATGAAAGATAGCCATCATACACCTTTGGAATGTCCCAGGAGCATTGCATAAGCCGAAAGGCATTCTTTTGTAAGCAAATGTTCCATAAGTACAAGTGAATGTGGTTTTCTCTTGGTCTTGAGGATCGATGGGTATTTGAAAATAACCCGAGAAACCGTCTAAGAAGCAGTAATAGTCATTACCCGCTAGACGTTCAAGCATTTGGTCCATGAAAGGAAGGGGAAAATGATCCTTTCTCGTAGCATCATTGAGTTTGCGATAGTCTATACAAACTCTCCACCCTGTAACGAGACGAGTAGGAATCAACTCGTTGTTTTCGTTGGGTACCACGGTGATTCCGCCTTTCTTAGGCACACAATGGACTGGACTAACCCATGGTGAATCCGAGATAGTATAGATCATGCCCGCATCAAGAAGTTTGATAACCTCTTTTTTTATAACGTCATGGATCTTGGGATTCACCCTTCTTTGGATTTGAATAGTGGGTTTAAAGTCGTCCTCCATGAGAATTTTATGTGTGCAAAAGTGAGGATCAATTCCACGAATATCAGAGATCTTCCAACCAATCGCTTTCTTATGATTCTTCAGTACGGTGATAAGTCGCGATTTTTATTCTTCTTTCAAGTCCTTAGCGATGATGACCGGTAACTTCTTGTTGTCTTCAAGGAAAACGTACTCGAGATGAGACGGAAGATCCTTAAGCTCTAAATCCGGAGGATTTTCGATGGACGGCAGAGTCAAAGTCGGATCATCGATAGAGATATCCTTAGGAGATGGTGGAGAAATATGGTCCTCATTGAGAAGTTTCTCAATGGTACGAATGTCTTCATCCCAATTGGAGGGAGAATCGTCATATTGCAAGTCCACTTCTCCCAAAGTTGCTTTGAATTCTTTTAAGATGAAATCACTTTCTCTAAATGGAGTTAGTGATGGAGCAATAGAGGCAACGGTCTCAACAATGGGTAGAGAAGAAGAACCACTTTTACAAGCGTCTTTGAAATGTTCTTCACAAGCCTCATCAAGAACGTCAATGAAATTAACGCTCGCATTTTCAGAAGGCTGTTTAGAAAGTTTACCTATGTTGAAGACAATTTTATCGTCTCCAACTCTCATGATTAATTCGCCAGCGGCTACATCAATGAGAGTGCGACCGGTCCTCAGGAATGGACGTCCAACGATCAATGGAACACGGGGGTCCATCTCGTAGTCAACGACAACAAAATCCATGGGAAAGGTGAATTTGGCGACACCAACGAAGACGTCTTCGGCTATCCCCACTGGATACGCAACCGTACGGTTAGCTAATTCCAAAGTCATTTGTGTGGGGACTAGCTCGGGTAGAGACAATTGTTTCCAAACGCTTAAAGGCATTAAGTTGATACCTAGATCGGCTAGGGCCATACAATTCTCTACCCCAAGGAAGTTGCAAGGAATCAAGAAACGACCCGGATCACCAAGTTTGGTTGGTAATTTCCTTAAGAGGACTGCAGGGCAATTCTCATTAAGTTGGGTCTGAGCGATATCAAGGAGCTTCTCCTTATCACTGAGAAGATCTTTAAAAATTTTAGCGTATTTCGGCATGTGAGCGAGTGCCTCAACAAAGGAGATACTAAAATTCAGTTGTTTAAACATTTTGAAAAAGTTAGAAACCTGAATATTATCCTTGTTCTTCAATTTCTCTTTCCTTAACCTTGAAGGATAAGGTATATTGGGTTGAGATGAAGGCTTCGGAATAGAATTCTCACTTACATTCATGGGTGGTGGAGGGGCAGGAGTAGAAGGTGGTGGTATTGGAGAAGGGGACTCGTTTTCCTTTGTCACAATCACCGGTGTAGGTGTAGGAATCTCGGGTTCCTTTAAACCTTTGCCACTACGAGTGGTGATTGCTTTCATCTCCCTTCCTGGATTATCAACGGTGTTACTCGGAAGAGAACCCGATCCAGAGGCTTGATTACTTGGGATAAAACTAGCCATCATATCCCTTAAGTTATTCGTTTGATTGTTCATGGAGTTTCTCATGTCGGCTTGAAGAGCATTCCCTTGTTTCACCATGTCATTCCTTAGCTCCGCTAGAATATCGTTTCCTTGTTTTGCCATGTCACCCTTAAAGTTAATGAATTGGCTTTGAAGATTCGTCACCATCTCTCTATTGGTCCTCATGTAAGTTTCGAGGTCTTGGTTCAATGTCGTGGGTTGATTGAGAGGTGGGGCTTGGTAAGCTGAATTATTTCCTTGAGGTGGATATGGGTTTCTTTGGGATTGATATTGATTGGTAGCTCGAGGTTGACTTTGATTGTTGCGGTTGAAATTGTTTTGGTTTTGGTTTTGAGGAGAAAAACCGGGTGGAGATAGATAATTGTTGGAACGATAACTGAGCAAGTGACGGTCTCCTTGAGGTCGTGCTTGGTAGCCTCCTGTAGCAAAGTTACCATTAGCGGCGTACACATTTTCCGGATTGTCAATAGTAGAAGGACAATCAATGTACGAATGAGAACCCCCGCAAATCTCACAAGAAGGTGCAATAGCTTTGGCTTGTTGAAATTGGTTTATAGCCATGGTTAAGAAGTTTTTGTTCATCTCATCTATTTGGCGAGTAAGTTCGGTGAGCTCTGGGTTAGACGATGTAGAAGAAACATTAGCCCTCTGATTATTCCTTGAAGATGCAGATGAATCCCAATTTTTGTGGTGAGTGGTCATGTTCTCTATCAGCTCTCTACACTCCTCAGGTCTTCTCTTCATGAATGTACCACCGGCGGCAGCATTAATCGTATCACGATCACGAAAAGTTAGACCATTATAGAAAGTGTCAATCAATGTAACAGGAAGCATGTTATGGTTTGGACAACGGTCGATCAAGACATTATAACGTTCCCAAGCATCAAAAAGTGACTCATCAGGTTCTTGTGTGAATCCACTGATTTGGTTACGAAGACTAGTGACCATGGATGGTGGAAAGTAGCGCGACAAAATTTTTTGAGTCATGTCATCCCATGTTTGAATTGAGTTTTTGGGGAGACGATCAAACCATTTTTCGGCATGGTGGGATAAAGTGTGTGGAAAGAGGTGAAGGTGAAGAAAATCCATGGAAGCACCAGGTAGTTTCATGCTTTGAGTGACGGTAATGAACTTGTCTAGATGTTTGTTGGCATCATCATCCGGTAATCCGCTAAACGGGCAAGCGTTTTCAACTTGCTGGATCATGTGATGCTTCAACGAAAATTCAGGAGCCGTGATTTGCATTGGCGCAATCGGTCCTCCGCGTCCGTTCATGGTGGGTTGACAAAGTTCCTCCATTGTTCGTAAGTCGGGTGGGGGAGCATTGTTGTTGTTGTTATTGTTATTCAAATTGGGAAGAGGTGGGTTGTTATTGTTGTTATGCACACCAACCATATCTAAATCTTCACGAGTCTCGGGCTCAGAATAATTTGAAGATCTAGTACGCATACACCTGCAGAAGAAAAAGATACCAAAGAAACAGA
This sequence comes from Glebionis coronaria, assembly GCA_025667525.1. Taxonomy (NCBI): domain Eukaryota; kingdom Viridiplantae; phylum Streptophyta; class Magnoliopsida; order Asterales; family Asteraceae; genus Glebionis; species Glebionis coronaria. The sequence goes on along the minus strand of CM046878.1, from coordinate 546,874,850 downwards.
GAATATATATATATATATATATATATATATATATATATATATATATATATATATATATATATATATATATATATATATATATATATATATATATATATATATATATATATATATATAATCTTTTTGGTGCAAAACATTTGGAAAAGAAATGCTTTTTATGATTTTTTAATGTTTTTGTATTTTTGAAATTCTTTATAATTTTTTTTTGAAAATTTTTAGCAAGGAAAATAACGTTCTTAAAAGAACGGATCCCAAAATTCAACGCGTCTCTCACTAAAGACCGTTAATCTTAACGAAAAGAGCCGGCATCGGTGCCATTTAATACTAGGTTTTCGGCCAAGTGTAAAATAATTTCGTGATTCCAATCTCTTCGAATTGATTACCAGTTTCAAGTGCGACTCAATTGTCCTTTGGTGACCAAGAGGATGGTTTGTTTGATTATCTATTTTTAAACTAAAAGCAAATAATTAAAATTGTCGTTGAGTAAAATGGAAGCTTTAAAAACTTAAACTACAAATAAAAGTGTGCAATCTTTTATAATTAAAACTTAAATGATTAAAAACTTGAAAACTTGTTTAAAATAAACTAAGTAAAAATGGCAGGAAAATTAAATTTGAAATCTAAGAAAAACAAAACGAAAGCCTGAATCCGATCGCAATGCGATCGCACTCAAACAGTAATCCAGGTCGCACTCAATGCGATCGCAACCAAGGAGTTAGATCGTACTCAACAGTACGATGGGTAGGGGTGATCGTACTCACCGATCGCAACCACGATCGCAACAAGTAGATCGTGGTCTGGATCGTGGACTGATCGTAACAAACAGAATCGCAATCAATGCGATCGCAGCTAGTGATCGTGACACACCATCGCACCCACAGATCGGACTGGGTGATTAAAATGATGGATCGTACCAGGGAAGAATAAACAGATCGCAATCTATGCGATCGAAGCCAAGTGATCGTACCAAGCAAAACCTTCTAAGATGGAAATGGCGTCCAAAAAGTAAATAAGCTTAAACGAAAAAGCAGTAACTATGATAAGAACTTACCAACTTGGAAAAGAGTAAATAAGCACGAAATCGAAACCTTTATGAATACTAAACTTGGGACTTAATAATCCGCACATCAAAACAATAAAACTTTTTAGAAAGCTTAAAAGTAAATAAGCCAAAATACAAATAAGCCAATAAGCACCAAAGAGCTTAGAGCTTAAACGTATGCGAGCTTATGTAGGAACAAGGAGATAAACTCTCTAACTACACAACATAAAGATCAATCACGGAACAAGGATGTTTCGGATCAAAAGTGAATAAAAATCAAGAAATGTAGAAAGAGATTAAAGAACAAAAAGCTTAACTTGAATTAGATTAATGAAATTCAAATACAAGAATGATTCAAACCTTAAACTTGAAAGAAAAAGATGAAACTTAGTGAGAGAAAGTTGGGAACTTTCTCTCTCTAAAAAAACTAGAAAGGAAAATGAAAATTAAAACTAGCTAACCACCCTCCTAATGTGATTAGGAGGGTATTTATAGGGAAATATGGAGTGCATGTGTGGTGTGCTTCCTTCTTTCTTTTCTTCTCGACTCGATTTAAATCTTTGTCTTTTCTCGACGTCGTCTCGGGACTTGAACTTGTCTTAATAATTTTCTTCTATAATTTAGACTTGAGTTCTTCGACTTCATTAAACTTCCGTCTTTAGACTTTTTCTTCGATAAATCTTCAGAATAGGTCTTGGACATCCGTTCTTTTAGCACTCTTGATCTTTTGACTTCGTCTTTTCTCGTTTTCTTCGATAAAAGCCCGTGAAAGCCCGTGTTTTCTTCCTTTTTCATCTTTTGGTCCTAAAATATAATAAAAACACAAACCACGCATAATTCCGACTTTTACGACATAAATTACACGTTTTGGTCTTGTTATTATTGGAAATAAGCGGTAAAAGGATAAGTGTTTTCACACTTATTAAGCTCATCTGGGGTTTTATAAACCGGGGAATAATTCAAACTATTGAACAATGTTTAAGACTATTTTAATACTATTTGCACTTTTATCCATGTAATAAATGTAATGATAATCTTTTATCTGTTGCTCTGTACGCTATCTGCTGTTGATCCACCTACGTAACACCCAAATATTATTGCTGCTGCATTTAACTCAATTTGGGGGTGTCACAGAATGGTATCAGAGCAATAGTTATAGAGAACTAGAACAAAATTTAAATAAATATAAAAATAAATTTTTTATATAAACTGGACTATAACTGCTTTAAAAATCTTTTGGGATTTTCGGGACTAGAATAGTTAAGCATATAGAGTGTAGAGCATACATTCTTACGTGGCTACCTGTGCATTGATATTAACATCCGGTTAATTAATATCATAAGTATTAACGTAACCTTTAACATCGAGTGTTAAATGGCACTATTATATAATTTAATCATTATTTCCCAAAAACTTTTAACTTGAGTAAGTTTATACTTATATCAATTAAAACGATATTATTTTCAGATTATTATGGCTTCACCTACTGATACTCCTGCTGCCGTATCACCGACGTCCGTCTTATGTGGATGGATATCTGCTAGTGACACAGACGACAGTCACGCATCTGGTGACACCGCTCTCGTTGCTGCTCTCATTACTACTCCACCTGTTTCACCTATTTCCCCCGCTGGGGAAGAGGTTCAGCCACCTGCTTCCATACCACCTGTACCACTAGTTTCTTCACTACGGGACTACGCACCCAAGATTCTGCCGCCTCGTAAGAGGAGGTATGAGGCACCCGTCGACTCTACTTTTGAGGTCGGCGAGGGTTAGGGTACTAGGCGCGTGGATCCTGTCCAGGCCAGATCACTGCATTGGCTGCACGCCAGGCACAGGATGTAGCAGAGATTCATGCTCTGCTGGCCAATGGACAGCTTGGACGCACTGCTCTGCAGTCGCGTCAGGACCTCTTATCTTGGATCGTTAGTGCTGAGGCGCACGCTGCACGAGGAGCGTGGTCTACTACTTACCATTCTCTCTAATGGTTGCTGGAGGAGAATGAGTTCCTCCGTGAGCAGATCTACCTACTGCAGAGTCAGCAGATGGAGACTCACACCACCCTCATGACCAGGGAGGAGAGGCTTGCCATCTTCTTCGATCTCTAGGACGTCCGTCACCAGGGATTGACATCAGAGACCGCTCATCTTCGGGGAGTTAAGCAGACCCTCAGAGACCAGTTCTTGAAGGCACTTCGACTACTTAAGGAGACCCGAGCTGCCATGACTGCGATGCAGGATGCCATGCAGGCACCAGCCGTCTCATCACCACCAGTGGCACTAGCCGTATCTGAGGAGTCTGCCAGGCATGAGTAGACTAGGTGTACTAGATCTTTTGTACATCACGATAAGCTATTAGGGTTGCATCCCGGCTATCATGATATAGGACCTCATGTATTTGTACTTTCCTTTATCAGCTGTATCTTTGTACTGTACTATTTAGATTAGGGATTCATAGATGATGTACTTTATGTTATGTGTACCACCATCCCAGACAGGCGGTCTGTGCTCTGTCTTGGATTGGTTGTGAAATTTGTACTGTATTCCTATTCTAGACATATGGCTTGTACTCATTAGCTTCTATTATATCCTGTACTGTATTATATTATGAACTGTTAAATAGGTTATCCAATTTGTTGCAAAGTCTATGCATGAATTTATTTTCGTGTATTTATATAAAACTGTGCTAACACCTTGAACTAATGATTTCATTTTTGTGTATAATTATAGAAAAATGGTAATCACTAGAACGAACCCCAACAATGCCGACACTACCCAAAACGTCATTGCTTCCCAACTAAGGGAAATGATTGATCAAGGCATCGCAACTACGATGGCTGCCAGCAGAACGTAGACGATAGTCAAAACTTCAACAACCGCCGGAATAATCAGACCACCAGGGGTTGCTCTTACCCCGACTTCTCGAAATGTAAGCCTTCCTACTACAAGGGCAAGGAAGGAGTGGTGGAACTGATGCAGTGGTTTGAAAGGTTGGAAACTGTGTTCCGCATCAACGACTGTGCAGAAGAGAACAAAGTAAAGTTTTCCACCTGCACCCTACATGAGAGTGCTCTTACTTGGTGGAACTATGTGGTTGCTACTCTTGGACACAACGCTGCCTATGCTCTCAACTGGACTGAACTGAAAGAGAGGATGACAGAGAAATACTGTCCAAGGGGTGAAATGAAGAAGCTTGAAATCGAATTGTGGGATCTCAGATGCAGGAACAATGACATCACTGCATACAACCAAAGGTTCCAAGAGTTTACTTTAATGTGTACCAGATTGTTTGTGGAGGAGGAATATAAGATTGAGAAGTATGTGGGTGGACTCCCAGACGCCATTCACGACAATGTGCTCGCATCTCAACCTACTACCGTCGAGAATGCCATCGAGTTCGCTACTGAATTGATCAACAAAAGAGTCCGTACCATATCCGAGAGGCAAACTGGCAACAAGCGAAAGGCAGATGAATATTTCCGTAGTCAGCACCAACAGCATCCTAAAAAGCAAAATGCTGGGCAAGTTTACAGTGCTACCTCTGCAGGGACTAATTCGTACGTGGGCGCAAAACCTTTGTGCTCCAAGTGCAACTATCATCACACTGTTGATAGCCCATGCCAGACCTGCTACCGATGTGGACAAGTGGGTCATTTTGCTAAAACATGTCGAGTTAATGCTGTCACACAGGCCCGACCCAATCAAAACACTGGGAACTACAATACCAGGGGCGGATACAATGCCCGTGGGAACGGGAATGGACAGCAGGGGAACCACAATGCTGCTGGAGGAAACAGCAATGGACCCAAGAAGGGAGTTGTGTGCTATGAGTGTGGAGCACCAGGACACGTGAGACCAGGTTGTCCTAAGCGGGCCAACCAGAACAAGAACAGTGGAGGAGCTTCGTCCAGAGTGTACGTGGTCGGCAATGCAAAAGCCAACCCCAATTCAAATGTCGTTACTGGTACGTTCCTACTAAACAATCGTTATGCATCTGTTTTGTTTGATACTGGAGCAGACCAAAGTTTTATATCCACTGAATTTAGCCAAGTACTAGAAGTTGTTCCTACAAGCTTAGATCATCGTTACTCTGTAGAATTAGCTGACGGTAAAACTGTAGATGCTGACACTATCATTAGAGGTTGTACCTTAAATCTTTCCAAACATCCGTTCAACATTGACCTTATCCCCGTATACGTTGGTAGCTTTGATGTTATTATTGGTATGGACTGGTTAGTAAGATACCGCGCAGTCATTGTTTGTGATGAAAAACTAGTCCGTATTCCATGGGGAAACGAAACTTTAATCATTCAAGGAGACGGTAACACCGACCTCACTGACACTAGACTTAGTGTTATCTCTTGTACTGAAGCTCAGAAATATTTGTTGAGAGGATGTCCTATCTTCTTGGCCCATATTTCTCAAACAGATGAAGAGGACAAGCCCGAGAAGAAACAAATCAAGGACGTACCCATCGTCCGAGATTTTCCAGAAGTCTTTCCTGATGAGTTTCCAGGCTTACCACCGACCCGACAAGTGGAATTTCAAATCGACTTGATTCCCGGAGCTGCACCTGTAGCCAAAGCTCCATACCGGTTGGCACCATCAGAAATGAAGGAACTAGCTGAACAACTCCAGGAACTATCTGACAAAGGATTTATCCGACCTAGTTCCTCACCATGGAGAGCTCCTGTGTTGTTTGTCAAAAAGAAAGACAGCTCTTTTCGAATGTGTATTGATTACAGAGAACTGAGTAAGCTAACTGTGAAGAATCGTTATCCGCTTCCTCGACGACCTATTTGACCAACTGCAAGGGTCAAGTGTGTATTCCAAGATTGACTTGAGATCTGGATACCATCAACTACGGGTCAGGGAGGAAGATATTCCAAAAACAGCTTTAGAACCCGTTACGGTCATTATGAATTCCAGGTTATGCCATTTGGGTTGACCAATGCACCAGCTATTTTCATGGACCTTATGAACCGTGTGTGCAGACCCTACCTGGATAAATTCGTGATAGTCTTCATTGACGAAATACTCATTTATTCCAAGAACGAACAAGAACACGGGGAACACCTTGCACAAGTACTAAAGGTACTCAAGGAGGAGCAGCTCTATGCTAAATTCTCCAAATGTGAATTCTGGATTCCCAGAGTGAAATTCCTCGGCCATGTCATGGATTGTGACGGTATTCATGTAGATCCAGCAAAGGTCGAATCTGTCAAGGATTGGGTATCGCCTAAATCACCGACAGAGATCCGCCAATTTCTAGGCCTTGCCGGGTACTACCGCAGATTCATTGAAGATTTTTCCAAAATAGCCAAGCTAATGACCAAACTCACGCAGAAAGGAATAAAGTTCAATTGGGGAGAGAAGGAAGAATCATCTTTTCAACTGATCAAGCAGAAGTTGTGCAATGCACCCATATTGGCCTTGCCTGAAGGCAACGATGATTTTGTTGTATACTGTGATGCTTCACATAAAGGTCTAGGAGCATTAATGATGCAGAGGATGAAAGTGATTGCCTATGCTTCAAGACAACTGAAGAAGCATGGGAAGAACTACACCACTCACGATCTAGAACTTGGATCCGTAGTTTTTGCTCTCAAAATCTAGAGACATTACCTATACGGAACGAAGTGCATAGTGCATACTGACCATAAAAGTTTGCAACACATATTGGATCAGAAGGAGCTAAACATGAGACAACGCCGTTGGATTGAGTTATTGAGTGACTACGACTGCGAGATCAAATACCACCCCGGTAAAGCAAATGTGGTTGCTGATGCTTTAAGTCGTAAGGAAACGAACCCTCCTATGAGAGTTCGGGCATTAGTTATGATAATCAGTTTGGATCTACCCAAACAGATTTTGGAAGCTCAGACTCAAGCCCAATTACCTGAAAACCTCGTGAAGGAGGATGTCGGGGGAATGCTCAGAACCGACCTTAGTAAGGAGAAGCTAGAACCTAAAGCAGATGGAACCCTATGCCTTCACGGACGAAGTTGGTTACCTTGCTATGGAGATTTGAGGAACGTGATCATGCACAAATCTCATAAGTATAAATATTCTATACATCCCGGATATGAAAAGATGTATCAGGATATGAAGAAATTATACTGGTGGCCGAATATGAAAGTCGACATCACCACCTACGTGCAGAAGTGTTTGACATGTTCACGTGTCAAGACTGAACACCAGAGACCATCGGGTTTACTTGTACAACCCGAGATACCAAAATGGAAGTGGGACAACATCACCATGGACTTTGTCACTAAACTCCCAAAGTCATCTCACGGTTACGATACTATCCGGGTAATCGTTGACCGACTCACCAAGTCCGCTCATTTCCTGCCAATTAGGGAGAACGATTCCCTTGCAAGACTAGCAAAAACGTACCTGAAGGAGAACGTGACCAAACATGGAATACCAGTGTCGATAATTTGTTATCGAGACGGTAGGTTCACATCAAACTTTTGGAAAGCTTTCCAACGAGCCTTAGAAACCAATTTGGACATGAGCACTGCTTATCATCCGCAGACTGACGGTCAAAGTGAACGAACCATCCAGACTCTAGAGGATATGCTACAGGTATGTGTGATCGATTTTGTAAATGGATGGGTTGACCACATTCCTTTAGTGGAATTCTCCTACAACAACAGTTATCACGCCAGTATTAAGGCTGCCCCTTTTGAAGCAATGTACGGTCGCAAATGCCGTTCACCTATGTGCTGGGCAGAAGTAGGTGAATTTCAGCTCACTGGACCAGAACTAATCCAGGAGACTACATACAAGATCGTCCTTATTAAGCAAAGAATTCAAGCTGCTCGCGACAGAAAAAAGAGCTACGCGGACCTAAAACGCAAACCTATGCAATTTGAAGTAGGTGACCGTGTTATGCTCAAGGTATCACCTTGGAAGGGTTTTGTACGCTTTGGCGAACATGGAAAACTGAATCCACGTTATGTTGGCCCTTTCAAAGTAATAGCCAGGATCGGGGAAGTAGCTTATCGTTTAGAGTTGCCCCAACAACTGAGTCAGGTACACTCTACCTTTCATGTGTCTAACTTGAAGAAGTGCTATGCTGAAGAACCATTGGCTATGCCATTGGAGGGAGTTCAGTTTGACGACAAACTCCAGTTCATAGAAGAACCAGTAGAAATCATGGAGAGGACAGTTAAGAAATTGAAACGCAGTCACATCCCGTTAGTCAAAGTACGTTGGAACTCTAGGAGAGGCCCTGAGTTCACTTGGGAACGAGAAGACTCGTTCAAAACCAAGTACCCACACTTGTTCACCTGACCAATGACTTCATCCTAAGCTTTGAGGACAAAGCTAAAATAACGGGATGGTGTTGTAAAACCTCTGATTTTACCTTATTGACTTTGTCAACTGTTGTACTCTTTATTTTTTGGAATCTATATAATTCCACTTTTATATGAATTATTACTAATCATATACCTTTTGTCATATTACCTTTCATATTTATTTTTATATTTATATGGACCTTTAGTCATTGTTGACTACTCTGGCAACTGACTGGCCACTTGAATGAATAATGGACTCATCACCTCAGTACATATTTTGAGATAAACTGTAACCTTACTTAATTTAATTATTAAGTACTTGGACTTATTTTATATGTACATATTTACATATATTACATAATAGGAATAAATCCCTAACACCTTAAAACAATGTACATTATTTTACATTGTCATTTATTTACTTTATTTAAGTAAAATAATTATAATGATGTATTCATTATATACTTTCACTAAATTGCCTAAAAGCTTCAACTAAAGTACCTATAACTTAACAAATGCCTACGATAATATACAAGGACCATTATTCTCATACAACACTTGATAAAAACTATCAAAACCCTCCCACATGCATGTATATGCCGTGTATGGGCAATGCATACACCAAAAACCAATAAGCTACTTAACTTGTAACTAGGACTAATCATGAGGACTTTTGTCAACCCAACCATGCAAGTCTTACACAAGCCATACACTAGTCACTATTTGGGACATACCTTGTCCCCCTTGCTTACTTACACATGACACAAATGAAAAGAAGAAAGGGAAGCATGTGTTTTTGCTATTTGAGGATACAAGCATGCATATCTTACAATATCTTGTATATCTTTTCCAAGATACTAAGTACTAGGTACAAGATACACTTGGATCCTATTTTTCCTTATTTGGTCCGAATCTCACTTCCTACTTTTCAAAACACACAACACAATTCACTTGATACCATCACTTCACTCTCTTTCTCTCAAGAACACACGGCTACAACACTTTCCACCATTAACAAGACCTTCAAGCTCATTTACTAGGTCTCCTCCTACTTGAATGCTAATCATTGGTTCACTCCTACAAGTATCTTAATCATCAAGTCAAGAAAAGAAGCCCTAGAAGCTCCATAAAGCCCACGACTTGATTTTTGGTTACTAGAATCACCATGGTTGAAGCTTAGCTCTCATTCCTACTCGTTCTCCTATCCATTACTAAACCTATCTAAACAAATAAGTCAAACTTAAGACCTATCTTTCAATATATTTACTTTCATTCACATGAACATACACATGGTTATTATTAGTAAAACTTAATGTGGAAACAAAAATATGAAACCCTAGACCCTATATAGGTCACGGCTTAAAATGCTTCATGAACTCAAATGATGTAAAATCTTAATAACCATGATGAACATATCACTATGAACTAGTTAAACTTGAAAAACTATGAAAAACATAACCATGCATATGTTGGACGTAGGGTTTAACCCTATGGTTCAATATTAGTTAATCTTGTAATGTTTAAATATGCCTAGAAACATTAGATCTATATTTATAGTTGCCTTAAAATGATAAGCTCACTATTTATGCCTTATAAGATTTAGTTTTAAGCTCACTATAATAAACTTGCCTAAATAAACTTTATTATTACTAAATAATATGTTTATAAAACTTTTGGTGTCAAAAATATAACTTTATAAAGTTTCAGGTTAAAAACATAGATATATAAATATTTTGGACTAAAATGATAGATCTATGAAGTTTTGGGTTAAAATAGTAAATCCATAATGTTTCGGGTTAAAATGGAAAAATATAAACTTTCGGGTTAATATTGTAATTTTACTAAGTGTAGGGATCTAAATGAACAAGTATAGAAACTCATTTTCCAAAAATATAAACCTAAAGGTTAATTTTGCAATTAGCCGAGAGTTAAGGGTAGTGATTTGAAACTATCCGAAACTTAATATTTAACAAAAAGGACTTAAATGAGATTTCTATAACACTAGGGTAATTTGTGGAACTTGGTAAAACCTAGGGATTCCTTTTGCCATTTTCCGAAACCCAATATAAGCCCTAGGGACCTATTTTGCCAAGTTAGCAAACATTAGTAAGCCCTAGATAAACCCTAGGGGTGATTTTTGGCTTAAGCCGAAACTTATTTGAGCCCTAGGGGGCATTTGTGAAACTTGTTTATAAACTTAATATAAGCCGAATATAGAGGGACCAAAATTGCCATTTTATGAAACTTAAACAAACCCTAGTTACACGTGTAACTAGGGAGGGACCAATATTGTAATTACTAGAAACATTTAGAAACCCTAGGGGTATAAAAGTAATTAAACCGCGGGTAATTATATAAGTAGAGGGACTAAAATGTAATTTATACAAAGTATGACAAACCCTAAAATTACTATATATTTATACCCGATATTTAAGACGTAAAACTTAAATAAACATAACGTTCGTTGTTTTTCCAAACTTATAATTTAATAATTATAAACACTACGAAAATGTGGAATTTAATTAAAATGTTATACGTTCATAAACCTTATTTATATATAAAATATAAATTTAAAATGGTTAATTTATAAAAATAAATATATTAATTATATTTATTTTCTATTACTTTAATATATATAAAACTTCCTTTTATAAATATTTAAATTGTTTTATAAACAATATAAGTACAAGAATATTAATTAAACAGATTAGTTAATTTAACATTTTTATTTTATACTTAAAATAAATACTACTATAACTTGTACAACGATGAACTAAAATACAAGTATCGTAATAAAATGCTTAAAACCAGTATAAGCATGCACAAATTTATTCTGAAACTTTTATGCATTATATTATGCATTTACTGAGACCTTATAATTATTTAGGTCGTTGATTGTATCGTGAGCATCTTATCAGATTTATCTATTGACTTATTGCTGTATAACTGAGGTGAGTTCATGACCCCACTTTATACATTGACAAACTTTTAAACCTTTTAACGGGGAAGAAAACATGCAACACACTTTATTTTATGGACATGAATTGAACTGTGAAACCTTGGATTACATTGCCTATTGTAGATGAACCCGCATGACCCGTGCATCTGAAACTGTTAGAATTATTGAATTACCTGAATGTTATAAATAGATCTATTTGGGATTGACCGTCCCCATCTGGGTGAGTCATGCTCACTGTGCCTAGTCCAGGACAACAGATGTTTCACATGTCAGCACTTATTATTTTTATGGGTGCCTTTTTATAAGGCGAAGGGTCCTTATTTGTTAAGGACTTAACTGTCAAGTCTCAGTTTCAGGCAATATGGGAATGTAATTACTTTTAAGTATTGATGCTTTGTGCATTACTACTTCAGTGAATGTTTATTGTCCAAACTTATTTTATTAAACCTGTGAATTCACCAACTTTATGTTGACTCTCTAAGCATGTTTTCTCAGGAAACTGAAGCAGGTATTGGTGTGCATGGAGTCAAGCATCATGATAGGCTGCATTTATAGAGCTCATCTGGGGTTTTATAAACCGGAGAATAATTCAAACTGTTGAACAATGTTTAAGACTATTTTAATACTATTTGCACTTTTATCCATGTAATAAATGTAATGATAATCTTTTATCTGTTGCTCTGTACGCTATCTGCTGTTGATCCACCTACGTGACACCAAAATATTATTTCCGCTGCATTTGACTCGATTTGGGGGTGTCACAGCATGTGTTTTATCGAAACATTTTATTTGTTTAGTGGACCGACCCATAGGCGTCGACACTTGCCTTTTTGTTTTCGTGAACCGACCCATAGGTGTTCACTCATGGACATATCATCATATTTAATTTACCATGCATTTTAAAACTGTTTTATGCATCATAAATAAACTGTCGGGAATTATTTGTTAAGTGTCAAGTACCGTTAGTGTTATTCAAGTACTGTTAGTTATCTTTCAAGTACCGTTAGTGTTAACGCGGTACATAGTAAGTACTGCTACTTATAAAGTAAGTACTGCTATATTGATTAGGACGAATATATCTTTGTATAAGATATGTCATAGTTATAGTTAGAGTATATCTTATTTTATATACTTAAATAGTTAGAATATTGATAATATATCGTCTGTGATATAGTTATCTTTATAGATTATTCTAAGGTTTCTAGGGTTCCTTACTCTATAAAAGGAACATAGGTACAATGTCATTCATGTACCTCATTCAAGTCAATTAATAAGAGAATCGAATAGTTAAAAGTAATTATGTTCTTCTGTGCTTTATAAGTTAGATTCCGCATAACTTATTTAGTTTGAGTAAGAGTTCTCAAAGTGTTTTAGTTTGATTACAAACTACTATACTAGTTCTTAACATAATATAGATCCAATCAAAGGGATCAACAATGGTTTCAGAGCTTGTTGAGAAACTCTGAAAAAGAAGAACAAAACCTCATACACTCCACTCACACAAAAACTCAATATCTCAACATGGTGATGACGCTCACTTGGATGATGTTCAAAATACTGATCCAATACCACAAGGACAACCACAAGTTGTGCATCCTGCACCAGCACAAGGTGTTCAAGCCGTGAATGTTGTAGCTTCCTCTACAACTACAACACCTTCTCATACTCTTTCTACTGTCAAACTTCCAGTGCTCAAAGGTGAAAATTATGAGACATGGGCTATGCAGATGGAACAATACTTGAATCACACAGATCACACTGTGTGGCAAGTTATCAAGAATGGGAATACACCTAAGAAGCTACACTGGTTGCCTGATGGAACATGGCTATGCTCTACCTGCTGTGACTGCTGAGGAGGTACAAGCAGAGATCAGAGAAAGAAAAGCCAGAACTGCTTTGGCTATGGCTCTTTCAGAAGACATCTTACCCAGCTTTCATCATTATAAGGATGCCAAGGCTATGTGGGATTCCATAAAACTTAGATTTGGAGGTAATGACAAATCTAAGAAGATGAAGAAGATTATTCTTAAGCTAGAACTTGATAACTTCTTAATTTCCAGTATAGAAGGAATACATGGTGGCTATGGAAGATTTAGTAAGCTGCTTATTCAATTGGCAGTTTATGGACAGGTAATTATTAATGAAGAAGCTAATCTAAAATTCTTAAGGAGTGTTCCACAAGAGTGGAAAGCAATGGCTATGCACTTCATCACAAGAGATGTTCTGGAAACAATTCCTTTTGATCATCTCTACAACAATCTTAGAGCATACGAGATGGATGTGAAAGGCATTGAGGTGACCAAGGCATCAACTACAACAAAGTCTAACTTGGCTTTTGTGTCAGAAGGAAACAACGGTACTTATTTTCATAATACCGCTAATGGATCAAGCATCAGTACATACTTCACAAATACCGCTGGGGGACTTACAAGCGGTACTTACCCACAAAGTACTGAAGGCAGCCCCATAGTCTCTCAAAATCCACATGGAAGATCTTCGCCCGTGTTTAGTGACAATGATGCCTTCTCATTCTTTGCTGGACAAGACAACATGCCAAGATTAACACTCAATGACTTGTTTCAAATGGATGATGCTGATGTTGAAGAGATGGATCTTAAATGGCAAGTTGCTATGGTGTCAGTAAGATCTAACACGTTCTTCAAGAAGACTGGAAGAAAGATGACTGTTGATCCTAATGAGCCATTAGGATATGACAAGTCCAAAGTTGAATGCTATAAATGTGGAAGGAATGGAAACTTTGCAAGAGAATGCACTAGAGACAAATCTGAGAATAGTAGTCAAAAGTCCAAGAACAACTATAGAACCAGTCCAAGAATCACTGAAAGTTTTCCAAAAGGAAACAGCAGGAGTCCTAAAGGAACCAAAGCATTGGTGACTGTAGATGGAGTGGTGAACTGGGCTGAAGATGAAGAAGAAGAAGAGCTTGGTTTAATGGCTCTCTCACATGAAGCTACTAAGGTACATCCTTGTTCTAAAGACAGTGTTCTTAAATTTAATAGCTTAAAAGTAGAACTAGAGGAACAATATCAAAAAGTTAACACATGCACTGTAGAACTAAATGCTTTTAAACAGGGTGTTGCTAAGTTAGAAGAAAATATAGTTTTGTATAAAAAGGGTCAACAAAACTATGAAGAGAAAATAAGAATTTTAACTCTTCAAATGAGGGAAAAAGATGTGGAAATTAAAGCCTTTGAAAGACAACTTTTGAAAGTGTCTAGCAGAAAATGAAGCTTTAAAAGCCAGTCTTTATAATGAAAGGGAAGTGATTAATCATTGGCAAAAGTCCTCTAAAGGATTGTGAAAACTGATTAATTCACAAATGGGGTATTATGATAAGTCAGGCCTAGGATATATTGAGGACCAACCTGGGATAACTTTAACTGACAAGGACTTATCAAAAGGGATTTTTGATAGTTCTAGTGAGTCAGATAGTACACTTAAGAATGATAGATATGCTGAAGGAATGAAGGCAGTTCCTCCACCACTATCAGGAATTTTCAAGCCCCCTAGTAATGATACAAGTATAGAGTTAGAAGAACCAAGGTTAGAATACCTCAAACTCTAGTACTTTGTCCCAAGATATGATTGTTGTGACCAAGAACATTTTTTATCCACCTTTAATGAACAATTTTGTTTATGAAGAATCTAAGACTAGTTCTGCTCCCAAGCAGGTAAAAACTCCTAGCAAGATATTGGAAAATGATGTAAAACATAATAAAACCAAGAGGGGTGGGTTAGGTTTTGAGAAAGTTAAGTCAAAACAACCTTTTGGGTCTTCTTTGAGAAGAAAAGGATGTTATGTTTGTGGTAGTCTAAGTCATTTTATCAAATATTGTACTTTGCATGAAGATAAAATTGTGAAACAAAAGGCTGCACAAAAGGTCATGAAAAACAGTAATGGGAAAAATGCACAGGTTAATAGGAATCAGAAACTTAAGAATGACAAACCTAAGTTTGATCACTCAAAAAGGGTAGCTAAACAGGTTAAATATAACTCTACCAAAAGTTTTGTTCCTAGAGCGCTACTATGAAACAAGGTCTAGTACCTTTGAAGTCTGGCAAACCATGTACCGGCAAGTCTAGACCTGCAAGTACTGCTAGACCAAACTTAAGTACTGTTGGTTCAAAGTTTGTCAAACCAAAGTTCTCTAAGACTTCTAAGAATGTTGTTGAAAAAGACAAAACATCTAGAAGTAAGTTTAATAACAAACCAGTGCAAATGTGGGTTCCTAAAAGAAAAAAACCATGTGTTAAAGCAAGTACTGCTAAAGCAGTACTTAAGGCAAAGAAGTCTGAGCACATAGAGTCACCCTATGTCTTTGACTACAAACTAAAACCATGAAGTATAAGAGTAAAAGCAGTATTACTGGGAATGCTTCTGAACAGACTCTTAAGTGTGTAGGTCCCATAAGATCCGAGCCAAATGTGGCTTGGGTCCCTGTTAAAAACTAATAAGTATTGTTTATGTGCAGGGGCATCTAAAACCATGAAGTATAAGAGTAAAAGCAGTATTACTGGGAATGCTTCTGAACAGACTCTTAAGTGTGTAGGTCCCATAAGATCCGAGCCAAATGTGGCTCGGGTCCCTGTAAAAAACTAATAAGTTTTGTTTATGTGCAGGGGCATCTAATCGATGAATTGAAAGACAAATGTATAGTAGATAGTGGATACTCAAGACACATGACAAGGAACAAAGATTTCCTTACTAAATTTAAAGAATTCAGAGGAGGACCAGTAGCCTTTGGAGGTAGCAAAGGTAAAAATACTGGCAAAGGGAAAATCAATACAAGGAAGTTAGAATTTGAAGATGTGTTCTTTGTGAAAGAATTGAATGAGTTCAATCTCTTTTCTGTATCACAAATGTGTGATAAGAAGAACAAGGTGCTGTTCACAGACAAAGACTGCTTGGTGTTGTCTAAATACTTTGAGATGCCTAAAGAATCTCAAGTACTGCTTAAAGTACCCAGGCAGGAAAATATGTACACCTTTAATCTTCATACTAATACTCCAATAGGTGGTATTACATGTTTGCTAGCTAAGGCTTCTTATGATGAGTCTAATTTATGGCATATAAGGTTAGGTCATGTGAATTTCAAGAATCTTAACAAATTAGTGAATAGGAATTTGGTTTTTCAAAATGATTTCACATGTGCTGCTTGTCAAAAAGGTAAATAACATAGAGCCTCTTGTAAGACCAAGACTGTCAATACTGTGACAAAGCCTTTGCAACTCTTGTATATGGATTTGTTTGGTCCAGTTTCTATAAGAAGCATTAGTCATAAGACCTTTTTTCTAGTCATAACTGATGATTATAACAGATTTAGTTGGGTTTTCTTTTTAGCTCTTAAGAGTGAAACCAATGAATTACTTAAGGATTTTATCACTTTAGTTGAAAAGCAGTTCACTAAACAAGTTTTAATCATTAGGACAAATAATGGGACAGAATTGAAGAATGCTGAATTTGATGAATTCTGTAGGTCTAAAGGCATTAAGAGACAATTTAGTAATCCTAGGACTCCACAACAAAATGGAGTAGCTAAAAGGAAGAATAGGACACTAATTGAGGCTGCTAGAACTATGCTCGTTGAATCTCTTTCGCCAAATACCTTTTGGGCAGAAGCAATCAACACTGCATGTTATGTGTTAAATAGAGTCTTAGTGACCAAGCCTCAAAACAAAACACCTTATGAACTTTTGACTGATGTTAAGCCTACCATAAGTCATTTAAGACCTTTTGTGTGTCATGTGTCTATACTAAATACTCTTGATCATTTGGGAAAGTTTGATAGAAAGTCTGATCCAGGATATCTTGTAGGATATTCATTGCAAAGTAAAGCATATAGGGTTTATAATTTGACATCTAAAAAGGTTGAAGAAAATGCCCATGTTAATTTCTTAGAAAATAAACCCAATGTCTCAGGAATAGGTTATGCTTGGATGTTTGATTTAGATTATCTAACTAACTCCATGGATTACTATTCTGTGCAAAAGGATTGTCAAACTAACAATGCAGGTGAGGAGTCTAGTGCAACTAATGCAGGTGAGGAGTCTAGTGCAACTAATGCAGGTACTCCAGAAGAAGTTTCTTCATCAGATGATAATGTTCATATCTATGTACCCAATATGCCTACTGTTACTCCCATGTCTGCTACTCCCAAGAAGCAAGCCATGCAATCAACAGATGATCAAGCCTCCCAAGGGCTTCAGAGGCTTCAAGATCAAGAAAAGAATGCTACATCTGCTAATAAGCATTCAGAAGAAGAATCTTTTGAGTCGCAACACTCAGAAGTACATACTACACCTAGCGGTACTTCATCTGCAAGTACTGCTAAGTCAAAATCTGCAAAGTATGTTGATTCATTAGAAGATATTTTACAAGCTATGGACAATGAAGATGTGTTTGCTAGTCCAGCTGAAGGAATCTTCTTCAAAGCTTCCTATGATGAGCAGGGTGTAGTAACTGATTTCAACAATTTGGAAACAAAAATTCCAGTCAGTTCTATTCCCACTCATAGAGTCAACAACAACCATTCTACTACACGGATCATTGGAGATCCCAAGTCTGCTGTACAAACCAGAAGACAACTTCAAACCAATATTGAAACTCATGCACTTGTGAGTTATGTCAAACAACAGCAGAGAACTAATCATAAAGATACTCAGCATTGTTTGTTTGCCTGTTTCTTATCACAAGTAGAGCCCAAAAACATTTCTCAGACTCTTGATGAAGAAAGTTGGGTAGATGCCATGCAAGAAGAATTAACACAATTTGAGCTACAAAAGGTTTGGATTCTTGTGGATCTTCCCTCAGGTAAGAGATTAATTGGTACTAGATGGGTTTTCAAGAATAAGAAGGATGAAAGAGGAGTTGTTGTGAGGAACAAGGCAAGACTTGTTGCTCAAGGCTATAGAAAGGAAGAAGGGATAGACTATGATGAGGTTTTTGCACCAGTGGCAAGGATAGAAGCCATTAGGTTATTTTTGGCCTTTGCATCATATATGGGTTTTATAGTCTATCAAATGGATGTGAAAAGTGTCTTTCTTTATGGTACTATTTCAGAGGAGGTATATGTCTCACAACCTCCAGGTTTTGTAGATCCTAAATTCCCCAACAGAGTCTACAAGGTTATCAAAGCACTTTATGGTCTGCATCAAGCTCCTAGGGCCTGGTATGTAACTTTATCCAATTTTCTATTAGAGCATGGATATAGGAGAGGGACCATTGACAAAACTCTGTTCATCAAGAAGAATGTTAAGGATATTATTCTAGTTCAATTATATGTTGATGACATCATTTTTGGTTCTACCAAGAAATCATGGTGTGAAGAGTTTGAGGCTTTGATGAAAGGAAGATTTTAGATGAGTTCTATGGGAGAACTAACTTTCTTTTTGGGACTGCAAGTCAAACAAAGGAAAGATTGAATATTTATCAGCCAAGATAAGTATGTTGCTGAAATCTTGAAGAAATTTTCATGTATGGATACAAGGAGTACAAGCACACCTTTTGAAGCTAAGAAGTCTTTATCAAAAGATGAACATGGAGAAAGTGTTGATATTCATCTATATAGATCAATGATTGGTTCATTGATGTATCTTGCTGGTTTAAGGCCAGATATTATGTTTGTTATGTGTGCCTGTTCAAGGTTCCAAGTCAATCCAAAGGTGTCACATCTACATGCTGTGAAGAAGATTTTTAAGTATCTTAAAAGTCAACCCAATTTAGGATTATGGTATCCTAGAGATTCCACCTTTGAATTGGAAGCTTACTCAGACAGTGATTATGCTGGAGCTAATCATGATAGGAAATCCACAACAGGAGGTTGTTAATTCCTAGGCAGAACACTCATATCATGGCAGTGTAAGAAGCAAACCATTGTTGCTACTTCTACAACTGAAGTTGAATATGTAGCTGCTGCTCATTGCTGTGGACAAGTACTTTGGATTCAAAATCAATTGTTAGATTATTGGTTTAACTTCATGAACACCAAGATTTACATTGATAATGAAAGTACTATATGCGTTGTCAAGAATCCAGTATTTCACTCCAAGACCAAGCATATTGAAATAAGACATCACTTTATAAGAGATGCCTATGACAAGAAGCTTATTCAAGTCTTGAAGATTCATACAGACAACAATGTAGCTGATTTGTTGACCAAGGCATTTGATGCAAAGAGATTTGAATTCTTGGTGACACATATTGGTATGCTCAACCAATAGACTACTACATATGTTGAGGGGAGGTAATAGATGTACAATTTTTATACTAATTTTTATTGCATAGTCTATGTTTTGTGTTTTTTATGTGATTGCAGGTTGATAGAGAAAGATAAAAGAGGATATAATAATAGTGGAATGCATGAACTGGTCACAAATGTGAGGTACCGTTATAACTCCAAGTACCGCTAGCACAAGTTCAAGTACCAAGTATGTTCCATGTACCGCTACATGTCCGTTGTACCGTTAAGGGTCTCTTTTGTAAATTTGGTGGTTTCTTCGCGCTTGGGTTTGTTATTTACTTAAATACTTACTCCAATTGCACAATTGATTCACCTAATCTTTTATTCTTATCTCTTGATTCTATAATCTTCTCTCTAATTTTTCGGTCATCAAAAATACTAATGGCTGCTTTACAAGTGATCTCTAAGCATAATTTGGTTGCGAATCTTACTGTGAATGATGACTCTCTTGGATTCCATGAGATTCTTGGTTTCTTATCTCAAATTCATGTTTGTTGTGCACTCACTGTAAGTCCCATTGTCTCTATTTCCATTGTTGAACAATTTTGGAACACTGCTGTGTTAGGTACTCGGTTTGATCAACCTTGCATTAAGGCTAGGGTGAATCATAGAAATATATATATAACTGAGGTACTGCTAAGGGCAAGTTTGAGATTAAATGATGAAAATTGACTTAGTATGCTTAATAACACAGAGATTCATGATGGCCTTGCAGCCATGGGCTATGAGGGTGGTAGGGAAAGTCTTACTTTCTTTAAAGCTTTATTTTCACCTCAATGGAAATTGCTTTTTCATGCTATTATTCATTGGTTAAGCTCTAAAAGTACATCTTTTGATCAAATTCATGCTGCATTGGCATCAACTGGTATTTGTCTAGCAAATAACAGGGTTTTTAATTTTTCAAGATTAATTTTTAAAGGCATGACCAGGAATTTAGAAGGAACTAAAAAGTTTTTGATGTATCCTAGATTCATTTAGACTTTAGTTAGTGACCAAATACCTAACCTACCAGAGTTAACTGATACATGGGATGTTCCTACATTCACAAAGAGAACTTTCTCTTTCTTGACCAAATAAGGCAATGCCTTTATAGGAATAGTTGCACCATTGTTTGCTCATATGTTAGCCCAACCTGCCAACCTAGAAGGTGAGGAACCTAGCAATGCTAGTGCTTCTCAGCAAACTCCTTCTCACCAGAGTTCCCATTCCCTAGAAGATTCACAATCTTCTTCTCACATTGTTGGTACTCCACCAAATACTAATGAGATGATCCATATGATGAGACTGTATTTATACATAGTCTCATCGTCCAAAATGGGCTTAAAACGCTTAAAATATCATCAAAATACCCATATATGTGCCTATGTTTGTTCACTGTGTATTTTAGGTATGGATATCGTGAATTCACCAAAAGATCAAAGGAATCAAGCAAAAACGAACACGGGAAACGAAGCCGCACAAAGAACCGGACCCGAATCATGATTTTCCTTTCAAGTCCTTGAAGAATTGAAGATTGGCAAGTTTGGTCCCTCAACTATTGAAGACTTGTCACAAATGACCCTCCACTATTCATTTGTACAAGTTACATCCTTGATATTTGAAGACATGTGCAAAATTGGCCCTTGAAGAATGGTGAAATGGCATTAAATACCCTTTGAGTGGTTTTTATAAACCTTTTGTGGTCAAAATATAAGTTTTTAAACTTATAATACAAAGGAAATGCATATTATGGCTGTCTAAACCTTATTTGACAAGTTTGGGGAAATGGGGGGGTCAAAACTGTCCAGACACACTAACTCCTCTCCACCACTGCCCTCACGCCACCTCACCCATGTTTACACCTCACCCTCCCACGTTGGATTACCATTAGCAAGTTTAAACAATATTTAATTTTGTTTAAAATTGGTTAAATATTAATAAATCTGGCGCCTAAACCACCACCACCCCTAAATCTGCTCCTCTTTAAACCAAGAACCCTAATTTGGGTCTCTCTAATTACCCCATAATTAATCCCCATTCTATCCAGAACCCTAATTAACCTACCTCTAAACCCAACCCACCTCACAAAACTATAAACCCATGACCCAAGTGGGGCCCCCCATGTTCCCCTGTCACCCCGATTATGGCAAAAAGAGAATCCTCAGTCATCCAACGGATTTGATACTTCTCCTTGGTCCCCAAGGATAAGATAAACGGCCCAAGATCAACAAGAACAGCTGGAGTCACATGAGAGCCATTTTGACCAACTTTTCTCAAAGGGCAATTTCGGGATAAGCATTGCTAGGGTTTTCTTTATTCTAGAATCTTCAGTTTAGTATTATTTAAGGAGCATACAATGTTGTGTATAGCCCTTGTTCCAGTCTTTTGTAAAAATTTTAATTTGATTAATGAAAATGAAAAGGTTAAATTTTTGCAAGTTTCTGTGTTCCAACTTAGTGTAGAAGATATCATTTAAGTAATTTAGTCTATAGCACACTTTGGTTTCAGTTTTTATAAAGTTTCAAAAAGATTTTTACCAAAAATCGTTTTACTGTTCTTTTACAAAAAAATTTCAGGTTTGAAAAAAAAAGGGAAAGTTTTCTTTTTCTTCTTTGATTAACTCAGAAAAAGGTGGAAGTGATAGTGGAAATCTTTGATTGAGTGTAGTCAAGAAAAAAAAAATAGTTTCAGAAAGGTGTTGATTTAAGGTTGTTTCAGAAAACAAATCTTTCAATTTTTACTTACTGATATTTACTGTTTAAAGGCTGTCTAAGAGCTCTTGACAAAGCTTTTGGCTAAGCCTTTAGACTTGAAGTTTTCTTTTGGTTGGTTGTTTGTGTGCAGGTTTCAAATAGTAACAAGAACAAACATTCCATTTCATTTTTTTTTGCATTTTCAGAAGACATTGTCTCCCTGGTTCTGTTGTTGAACCCCAACAGGGACTCTCTACATCTCATATAAGCTCACAAAAAGCTCTCAACAAGTCTTTGTGGAAGGCCTCAGCCCTGGTAAACTGGCTTGAACCCCACTAAGATTTTTGCTTGATTTTTATGTGAACTTGTGTAAGAATTTGTGTAAACATGTTCTTGTGTGTATTGTTGTTTATTTATGCTTATTGATGCCTATTGTGTATGTCTAGGTAGGTAGAAATCTGTTTAGGTTGATTTTGTTAGCAATTGATTTGTTAACTTTCAGTTTTTAGAATTAAGGGGGTGTTTGGATCTGCTTAATAGGTTAAGTGTGTGACATAGACTTGGCCTAGAAGTAGGTTAAATATACTCAATTAGGATTATATTGGTTTAAAGTATCATTGGCTTTAGTATTGTGGCTAGAATTAGGAAAAATTGCATGCTCACTTGTTAAACATAGCTTTTAAAACAGCCATCACTCTTTTCTGCCTATGTTAGTATAAAATTTTATTTGAAATCTTAAGGATTGCTAGAGTTTGGTCTAAAATAGGGTTCTAAACAGCTGGTATGTGATTTGGTTGAGTTAAGTGCAAGTTTGTGAGCATTAAAAATCGTTTTTGTGCACCTAGGAGACTGTCACTGTAGCACAGACACCATAACACCATACAGTGACTGATCTTGCCCATTTTTGTGTAAATTTTGAACTGTAGCTTGGTGTTTTTCTGCTTAGATTGACTCCCTACACTCCACTGAGTGTAGGGGTGCCCCTCTTGTCCAAAGAATCCAAGATACAAGCAAGAAATCAAGCAATCAATCCACAGACCCGTTTTTCTGCTCTAGCAGTGGGAAAAAGTTCCCCCTGCTAGCCCTTTTGTTTCCCCTGCTTAGCTAACTGCCAAAACAGTCAACATGTCACTTTCAGTTTCCTTATTTTTTTGTCTTTAGTGGTAATTTTTAGGATTTAGACTTCCAACTTTCTTCTATATTTTTATATTTTAATCTTTGATTTTTCAGTTTAATCACTTTTTATTTTACTGTTCATTTTCCATTTTTTATATTATTTAGCTATTTTAATTACTTTTTAATAATCTGTTTTTTGTCTTTTAGTGTAGAAAATACATATTTTTCACTTTTAAAATTTTTCTTAGACTTAGATAATTAATTTAAGATTTTTGGTTTTAAAATTAGTCACTGTTCACTTTTTAATTATTTTTTATAATTAATTTAGTTTAATTAGGGTTTATTTTATAAACTGTTTTGTCTTTTAGTGAAAAATTTTACATTTTTCAAACTTTTTCAATTTTCTACTGTTCATTAGGGTAATTTAGGATTTTTAAAATTGTTAAATTATTTTTGGCATTATTTTATTAATTTTAAGGATTATTTTAATTTAAAAATAGTTTTTAGTGATTAAAAAAATAGAAAAATAGTTTTGAAAATTTAGAAAAATAGTTTTTAGTCATTAAATAATATAAGTTAGTTATTAGTTCAATAAATTAATATTTTGGACATTTTGTTAATTATATTTAATTTTTGGGCTTTAATTAGCATTAAAAATTGAATATTTAATTAATAAAAGGTTTTAAAATATATTTGTTAGATTTTTATTCTTATTTATATTATTTAAGACTTAGTTTAATCTTTTAATTAATTTTTAGGTTTAATTTTTAATTTCGTCACGTTTTACATTCGCGTTTTACGTTAATTCGTCGTAGTTTAATCGTAGTCGTAGCTCGTCTTTTATTTTTCTCTCTTTACACCAAAAACGTCACTAATCCAAACATTGTTATTTTATTAATTGGCATACACAATATACACCTCCTTCGAGAACGAACCCGCATTTATTCGGTTTTACGTTTTTCCTAAAGCGTATAACTTAATACTTGCCACTCATACGCGTTTTTCCTAAAACGTGTACGATTTCACTACATCAATTTTTGGCGCCGCTGCCGGGGAGGTGTGTTGCCATTATTAGTATCGTGTTTGTGTGAGTAGTGCGTTTTTGCTTTTCATTTTTTGGAAAGCGTGAATATCGTACATACTCATTTTTGTTATTTTTCTCTATTATAGTATAATATCCAAATAAATAGTGTTTAATTTTCCTAAGTTAAACACACAACAATCTTTACTATATTGTAGATATATTGGTTTTCGTTTTTCTTGTGAATATTATTATTACTATATTGTACTACGTAAGAACAAATAAATATACAAGTACTCCAAATACGTGAGAAATCACAACCTTGATTCGGGATTTCATCACTCGATCATTGTATTCGAATCCAAAGCAAAAGTTTAAAGGCAAAATAGATAAATACTTTCGTGAGGCTTAATTTCAATTAACACAAACTATAAGGTGGGTATAAGGCGGTTGTATTTCACGACCTAACGGAAAAAGGCTCTTAAGTGCTTCGCGCCGCCTCGTTTCCTCCGCTTGCTTGTGCGTGTTTTGAGAAAGAGGGCTAATCGAGGGTTTGCCGCCCAAGTATTATCTACGTATACTATATTTGCTTGTGTTTTCAAGATTAAACCCTCTTGAACGTTTTGGTGTTCCACCAACGTTCTAAAGTCATCGAGAACGTTCACTCCACGTGTTCGTTTTCATTCTTTGAGGCTCCTTTAATCGAGAAAGTCGATTCGAGGGGAGTTTTGTAGATTTTTGTCTACGTAATACATTCAAAAATCCAAAAAAATTAAAAAACCAATCAAAAACCAAAAAAATTGAAAAATCAAAAAAACCGCAAAAAGAATCTTCTTTGCTACCACCCATTCTACGCTTAGTGCATGTGCACTCGATCGAAGGATTATTCCAATTCTAGCGAAGCTTCGAATCGACGCAATCGTAATCGAAGGAATCGACGACGTAGACGAGAATTAGAAACCGACGTTCCTAATATCGTTGTTGAAGAAACCGTAGAGGAGATGGCCGACAATCGTTCTATGATGGAATTGCTCCAAGCGCCCACCGAGGGTTATGGAGACGCGATCGTAATTCCCGCTATCGAGGCGGAGAATTTTGAGATCAAGAGCGGAATGATTTCGTTGATCCAAGCTACGAAATTTCGAGGTCGTGAAGCCGATAATCCTCACGACCATATTCGGAATTTTGATCGTCTTTTAGCCACGAGCAAGTTTAAGAATGTCGACACCGATGTCGTCAAACTTATGCTTTTTCCTTACTCGCTCGATGGTGCCGCCAAGGATTGGTACGAGAAAGAGCCACCTAATTCCATTACTACGTGGAAGGATCTCGTTTCCAAGTTCGTTAATTATTTTTTCCCACCGTCTAAGACGACGTTTTTCAAAAACGAGATTACGAATTTTGAGCAAAAACCGAATGAATCTTTTAGAGACGCGTGGGATCGTTTTAGGGAATTGCTTAGGCAATGTCCTCACCATGGTTTTTCCGAGTTGCACCAAATCGATACGTTTTACAACGGTCTTAATTTTCACGAACAAGACTCGTTGAATTCCGCCGCCGGTGGCAACTTTTTGTGTAAGACTCCGAGAGAAGCTTTGATAATTATCGAGAACCGATCCAAGGTTTACCAACTCCGCAATGCACCGAGTGTTGCCAATGTCGCCAATGTTAGTAGTTCTAATCGCGACATTGAGAGAGTTGATGCTAAAGTCGACAAGCTTACGAATGTGTTCACGTCTTATCTCATTGAGATGCAAAAGAAAGACGCTCCCTCTACGGTGAAAGCGGTTGAGGTTTCGTGTACGTTTTGTGGTGGACCTCATAATTATTACGAGTGTGCGGCTACGGATGGCCAAACGTCGAATGTGAGTGCGTTAAATGGAAACAACAATTTTTCAAATCAAAATAACGCCGGTCCATCACAACAAGGAAATTATAACCAAGGCAACAATTTTCAAAATCGAAACAATTTTCAAGGAAATAATCAACAAGGAAATTTTTCGAATCAAAATCAAGGAGGTTATAATCAAGGTCGTAATATAACTTGGCAAAATAGAGATAACAATCAAGGAAACAATTTTTCAAATGGGAATCAAAACAATTTTCAAAGAAACAATCAAAACCAAGGGAACTTTAATTCTAATCAAAATAGTTCGTCAAACGATTTTCAAAATTACATGAAAACGAATGAGGCTAATATGAGACGATTAGAGGGAGAAATTGGTACTTTGAAAAACGACTTTACAAATACTTTGAAATTGCAAAACACGAAGATTGAGCAAGGGCAAATTGATATAAAAAAGATGTTTTCGGCTATAATGAACAAAGCCTCGGGTTCGTCATCAAGTTCGTTACCTAGTGACACCGTTGCTAATCTGAAAGAACAATGTAAAGCCGCCTCGTCTCGTGAGAAAGGTCGTGTGATTACCCCTAACCTTGAAGGATTCCGTGTTGTTTATCCCTCTCAACCCTCGACTTCTAAGACGTCTTCTTGTTCTAAAGTCGATGGGGTGAACGTGGCGACCAAGGAAAAGAGTGCACACCCTCGTGTACCTCAAATTCCATCCACGGTTCAAAAAGAGAGCTTTGTCGACCTTACCAAAGTAACCCTTGAAGAAACTTGTGCCTCAATCCTTCTTAAAAAACCCAAAAGGCGTATGCCGAGAAAGGAAAAGGATCCGGGCCAATTTCTATTACCTTGTGATTTTTCCGAGATTGAGGGATGTTTAGCCCTTGCCGATTTAGGTGCTAGCATCAATCTCATGCCTCATTCTCTTTGGAAATTAATGAGATTGCCTTCGCTTACCACCACGAACATGACAATCGAGCTTGCAAATTGTACTCCACTTATACCAATTGGAATAGCCGAGGATGTCTATGTTAGGATTGGAAAGTTTGTTTTTCCCGCGGATTTCGTTATATCCGATTACGAGTGTGACCCTAAATGTCCCATTATTTTAGGCCGACCATTCTTATCGACGGCTAGAACCGTAATCGACGTTCACGAGGGGAGACTTACTATGAGATATGGGGATGAGAAAATAGACTTTTTCGCTAGAAAATCCCATGGATTTTATGAGAATGAAAAAACCGAGGTTTTAAAACCTAATGATTCAAATTCTAATGATTTCAAAATGTTTACTTTAGCGGAAAGAATGAAGCTTGATGCATGTTTTGAAAGAATTAAGAAAAACGGTTTTAAGGATGATGATTTTAATGACAAAGAATACGTGTACCTAATTCAAAAGGGTATGTGTAAATTTATGGATGAAAACTCACTTTGGGATGTTTTTAGCGAAACAAGTGAAGCACCAATTCCGAAGGGTGACGTTAATGCCATCACGACAATGACCAAAATGGATTCGTCTTCACCACCTTCGAAGGACCACGTCTTTGAGGCTTCAACTTCTAACTCCATCGAAGTGCCTCCTTTGCCTAGCCCAACACCCGTTGAGGCTAAAGGGTTTATCGACATCGATCCTCTCGTTTTAGAAAAGTCACCTAAGCATAGCCCTAGTGCTTGTAAGTCCATGGTTGTGAGTGCTCACATCGACTCTTTCTTTGACGATGACGATGGCGATTTTGCCGAGCTTGATCACGTACTTCGACATCCACATGCTATTTTTGATTCTCCTAAGAAGAAACATGTGAAGTACGATGATTATGAGTTTGATCCCGAGATTGAGGAAATCATTGAGCGAGAGCTAGCTCTTATGCCTTCACTTCCACCTACGAGTGAGGTCGACCTTTCCAAGATCGAGGATGAACTTAATGAGTTGGAACGTCTTATTTTCGATGACGAACCAACTCATGTGACCACCAAAAATCCCATTCTCGAGGAGTTACCTTATCAACACTCCTCATTTGAGAATGACGTTTACCACATTCGTGAGGATCTAACTTATCTACGATCCCCACAAAAGAATGATGGTTTCGTGCTTGATCGTGATCTCTTCGAGAGAGTTTCTAAGATACTCAAGGAGGGGAATGACAAACCTTGGTTTGACAAGCCTATCTTTGATGAAGAAATCGATGAGATCGACGTTCATGAGGATGACGAGTATGTTGACCCCGAGGGGGCGGTGTTCTTTATTGACAAACGTTTTGAGAACTTATATAATCCGCCACCCCCTCCCGCCAATGACTTAAATGTGAGGATTTTTAGCGCGACTAATTTTCAATTTGACACGCCAAATATTTTCGACATTATTCAATCGGGTTTTCATAAAGAGTTTAAAAACGATGAAAAAGGAAAAGATTTTAAAAATGTTTTAAAAGATTTTTCTACATGTTTAACTCCGTCATCACTGCGTTTTATGAGTGCTACCACCTCGTCTACTCCTTTTGACGATGGTGTGTGTGGATCTAGTGTGGGGGAAGCCCCAAATGTTCCCTCCCATTTCTCCACCGAGGACGAGATTTACGATCCCGGAATTGCTTGTAAAGGGAAATCTCGGTCTTCCACCGATGCAATAAATGGAAATCGTATCTATTTGC
Source organism: Glebionis coronaria (assembly GCA_025667525.1). Taxonomy (NCBI): domain Eukaryota; kingdom Viridiplantae; phylum Streptophyta; class Magnoliopsida; order Asterales; family Asteraceae; genus Glebionis; species Glebionis coronaria. The sequence continues at coordinate 546,845,976 of CM046878.1, read as the reverse complement.
TTGGTGTGAGTCTACCTCGAGTAGCTCATTATTTTGACTTACCATTTGCCCCACCTTTCTACTTCTCATCTCTTTTCTTCTACCCTATTGGGGTTTCGGCCTCGGTTGAAGTAGCATTTTTTCGTCTTTCATCCGAAAACGAGGACGCTATCTTTGACCCCGGTATACGTTTATCGGGTTTTTAAAGTACTCCATGTACTTTTGGGCCTTGTTTATCATGTAAGTCCCACCAAAAATGACCAAACCAAGATTATCCCTAAATGATCACATTTATGGGGATTCGAGTCGAGCTTTTGACTCGGTTATCAAAAACAAGGTGCCTCGTGGGGGATTCTCATGCTTATCCTTGTAAATATTATCGCTTTCTTAGTTTAACGTAACGAGGGGACTTGTGCTCTTCCTACCTTTGTTTCGTGGTTGTTTGTGATTGTGATCTATTAGGTTCATCGTCATCATTGAAGCCTCTCGTGTTCGTTTTACGGATCACTCGAGCTTCGATCGTTGCCTTTGGAGATTCCGATATCCGATGATATCCTTTTATGTTCTAACGTTTATCTTATTAGCATAATTCATAAACGGCTTTTAGGTTATTCGTTTTACCCTTTCCATGCTCGAGATTAAGCATTCGACTTCGTCTCTAGTATGGGGGTGTTTACACCCCTAGACTCGAAACATTGAGGACAATGTTTAGTTTTAGTATGGGGGGGTGAGTAGATACTTCACCTTGCTTACGTTACCACGCAATCCAATATTCATCTTTTTGTTATCGTTTTGTTGCAAATAAGGCTAAAAATGGCCAAATTTTAAAATTTTTCTTGTTCTTCATAAGTGTTTAAGACACGAATGTAAGTTTTCCGATGGTGAGAACGAGAGTAATTTTTGACTCGACCGTGCGTGTTGAGCACTTAGCTTCGATTCCTTAACTTTTTAGGCTAAGTCTCTTAAATGAGGACGAGAAATGATAGAGTTATTTATAAGTCTCGTAATCGTCACGATCTTATGTGTAGTAATTATTAGCTTATTCTCCCAACGCTTTTGCATAATAATTGTTAATAAATATTGATTTGGCGGTTTAGTCACTATTGTTGGGTTTCTAATTTGTTTTGGTAGCTTCCATGTAATTAAATTGGGAAAACATTAAGGTATCGCCAGCGTCACGGTTTTGAAGTATTGGCACCCGAATAATCGAAAGCTTCACCTAATAATAAGATTTCAAGTGCTCACCTAAATTAAGCAAAAATTTGAAGCTCACAAGGCCGAAAAATCTATGCCCAAATTGAAAGTGAATCAAGCCTTAATCTTTGAAGCTTTAAAGATCCAAAATTCGCTTTAGCGTGAGGATATACGTCTTTGGCTAATAAAACCACCGATGAGGCGGATAATAAAAGGCAAGGCAAGACCGAAGTCATAATAAAAGCTTCATGGCGAAGTTGAATAAAAGATGGAGGTAAACCAAAGATAATAAGGCCCTTCCGTTAGGGGGCGTATAAAAGTCTTGGTAATAAGTCTCATGTTCAAAACCGTTATAAAACCGTGTTTATCGATCCTTCTTGTTGACTTAATTTTTTGACATCGTTGTCTATTGGGATGAATTATTGATTTGATGATTTTGGTTACACCGTTAAGTTTCTATTTTTAGACTTAATCTCTATTCACGCATAAGTCAATGATGTATCCTCGTGATCATTAAGACAAAATAAAATATAAGAGATACCAAGTAGGAATAAGGGAGTTTAGGTTCGTAATTAACACTCATGAGAAGTGATCGTGTTGCTAACTTATAATAACAATGATCTCGTTGCACGCTTAGCATGGAATTGGGTGAAAATCGAGGACGACGAAATTATTTCTAACGAAGCATTCACGTGTTCTTGTTCTATGATCCTAAAAGTCACTTAATCATGATGAAAACATTACATTATGTCTAAAACACGTGTAGTAGTTTATTTAAATTTATGTCTTCAATAAATGTCATCATAAAATGAATTTTGGAAGTGCTAAGATACTTAATTCTAGCATTGCGTGGGGACACGGCAATGGTTTAGTATGGGGGAGTGATGAGACTGTATTTATACATAGTCTCATCGTCCAAAATGGGCTTAAAACGCTTAAAATATCATCAAAATACCCATATATGTGCCTATGTTTGTTCACTGTGTATTTTAGGTATGGATATCGTGAATTCACCAAAAGATCAAAGGAATCAAGCAAAAACGAACACGGGAAACGAAGCCGCACAAAGAACCGGACCCGAATCATGATTTTCCTTTCAAGTCCTTGAAGAATTGAAGATTGGCAAGTTTGGTCCCTCAACTATTGAAGACTTGTCACAAATGACCCTCCACTATTCATTTGTACAAGTTACATCCTTGATATTTGAAGACATGTGCAAAATTGGCCCTTGAAGAATGGTGAAATGGCATTAAATACCCTTTGAGTGGTTTTTATAAACCTTTTGTGGTCAAAATATAAGTTTTTAAACTTATAATACAAAGGAAATGCATATTATGGCTGTCTAAACCTTATTTGACAAGTTTGGGGAAATGGGGGGGTCAAAACTGTCCAGACACACTAACTCCTCTCCACCACTGCCCTCACGCCACCTCACCCATGTTTACACCTCACCCTCCCACGTTGGATTACCATTAGCAAGTTTAAACAATATTTAATTTTGTTTAAAATTGGTTAAATATTAATAAATCTGGCGCCTAAACCACCACCACCCCTAAATCTGCTCCTCTTTAAACCAAGAACCCTAATTTGGGTCTCTCTAATTACCCCATAATTAATCCCCATTCTATCCAGAACCCTAATTAACCTACCTCTAAACCCAACCCACCTCACAAAACTATAAACCCATGACCCAAGTGGGGCCCCCCCATGTTCCCCTGTCACCCCGATTATGGCAAAAAGAGAATCCTCAGTCATCCAACGGATTTGATACTTCTCCTTGGTCCCCAAGGATAAGATAAACGGCCCAAGATCAACAAGAACAGCTGGAGTCACATGAGAGCCATTTTGACCAACTTTTCTCAAAGGGCAATTTCGGGATAAGCATTGCTAGGGTTTTCTTTATTCTAGAATCTTCAGTTTAGTATTATTTAAGGAGCATACAATGTTGTGTATAGCCCTTGTTCCAGTCTTTTGTAAAAATTTTAATTTGATTAATGAAAATGAAAAGGTTAAATTTTTGCAAGTTTCTGTGTTCCAACTTAGTGTAGAAGATATCATTTAAGTAATTTAGTCTATAGCACACTTTGGTTTCAGTTTTTATAAAGTTTCAAAAAGATTTTTACCAAAAATCGTTTTACTGTTCTTTTACAAAAAAATTTCAGGTTTGAAAAAAAAAGGGAAAGTTTTCTTTTTCTTCTTTGATTAACTCAGAAAAAGGTGGAAGTGATAGTGGAAATCTTTGATTGAGTGTAGTCAAGAAAAAAAAAATAGTTTCAGAAAGGTGTTGATTTAAGGTTGTTTCAGAAAACAAATCTTTCAATTTTTACTTACTGATATTTACTGTTTAAAGGCTGTCTAAGAGCTCTTGACAAAGCTTTTGGCTAAGCCTTTAGACTTGAAGTTTTCTTTTGGTTGGTTGTTTGTGTGCAGGTTTCAAATAGTAACAAGAACAAACATTCCATTTCATTTTTTTTTGCATTTTCAGAAGACCTTGTCTCCCTGGTTCTGTTGTTGAACCCCAACAGGGACTCTCTACATCTCATATAAGCTCACAAAAAGCTCTCAACAAGTCTTTGTGGAAGGCCTCAGCCCTGGTAAACTGGCTTGAACCCCACTAAGATTTTTGCTTGATTTTTATGTGAACTTGTGTAAGAATTTGTGTAAACATGTTCTTGTGTGTATTGTTGTTTATTTATGCTTATTGATGCCTATTGTGTATGTCTAGGTAGGTAGAAATCTGTTTAGGTTGATTTTGTTAGCAATTGATTTGTTAACTTTCAGCTTTTAGAATTAAGGGGGTGTTTGGATCTGCTTAATAGGTTAAGTGTGTGACATAGACTTGGCCTAGAAGTAGGTTAAATATACTCAATTAGGATTATATTGGTTTAAAGTATCATTGGCTTTAGTATTGTGGCTAGAATTAGGAAAAATTGCATGCTCACTTGTTAAACATAGCTTTTAAAACAGCCATCACTCTTTTCTGCCTATGTTAGTATAAAATTTTATTTGAAATCTTAAGGATTGCTAGAGTTTGGTCTAAAATAGGGTTCTAAACAGCTGGTATGTGATTTGGTTGAGTTAAGTGCAAGTTTGTGAGCATTAAAAATCGTTTTTGTGCACCTAGGAGACTGTCACTGTAGCACAGACACCATAACACCATACAGTGACTGATCTTGCCCATTTTTGTGTAAATTTTGAACTGTAGCTTGGTGTTTTTCTGCTTAGATTGACTCCCTACACTCCACTGAGTGTAGGGGTGCCCCTCTTGTCCAAAGAATCCAAGATACAAGCAAGAAATCAAGCAATCAATCCACAGACCCGTTTTTCTGCTCTAGCAGTGGGAAAAAGTTCCCCCTGCAAGCCCTTTTGTTTCCCCTGCTTAGCTAACTGCCAAAACAGTCAACATGTCACTTTCAGTTTCCTTATTTTTTTGTCTTTAGTGGTAATTTTTAGGATTTAGACTTCCAACTTTCTTCTATATTTTTATATTTTAATCTTTGATTTTTTAGTTTAATCACTTTTTATTTTACTGTTCATTTTCCATTTTTTATATTATTTAGCTATTTTAATTACTTTTTAATAATCTGTTTTTTGTCTTTTAGTGTAGAAAATACATATTTTTCACTTTTAAAATTTTTCTTAGACTTAGATAATTAATTTAAGATTTTTGGTTTTAAAATTAGTCACTGTTCACTTTTTAATTATTTTTTATAATTAATTTAGTTTAATTAGGGTTTATTTTATAAACTGTTTTGTCTTTTAGTGAAAAATTTTACATTTTTCAAACTTTTTCAATTTTCTACTGTTCATTAGGGTAATTTAGGATTTTTAAAATTGTTAAATTATTTTTGGCATTATTTTATTAATTTTTAGGATTATTTTAATTTAAAAATAGTTTTTAGTGATTAAAAAAATAGAAAAATAGTTTTGAAAATTTAGAAAAATAGTTTTTAGTCATTAAATAATATAAGTTAGTTATTAGTTCAATAAATTAATATTTTGGACATTTTGTTAATTATATTTAATTTTTGGGCTTTAATTAGCATTAAAAATTGAATATTTAATTAATAAAAGGTTTTAAAATATATTTATTGGATTTTTATTCTTATTTATATTATTTAAGACTTAGTTTAATCTTTTAATTAATTTTTAGGTTTAATTTTTAATTTCGTCACGTTTTACATTCGCGTTTTACGTTAATTCGTCGTAGTTTAATCGTAGTCGTAGCTCGTCTTTTATTTTTCTATCTTTACACCAAAAACGTCACTAATCCAAACATTGTTATTTTATTAATTGGCATACACAATATACACCTCCTTCGAGAACGAACCCGCATTTATTCGGTTTTACGTTTTTCCTAAAGCGTATAACTTAATACTTGCCACTCATACGCGTTTTTCCTAAAACGTGTACGATTTCACTACATCACCATACACCTGTTGCTTTTATTGCTGCTAGTGGTTCACCACCAGCACAAGCACCAGAGGTGGTGGATGTTGCAAATTTGACTGCTTTGTGTACTAGCTTGTCCCAACATGTACAGGTGTTGCAAAAAGAAAAACTTGTTCAAGACAAGAAAATTGTTGAATTGGAAGCTAGCCTAATCAAGTTGAGGAACAAAGTATCACCTTGGATGAGGCAACATATATCTATTCAGAAGGCTGCACTCAAAAAGCAAAGATTTAGAAACCACAAGAAAAGGCAACTGAATGCGACCAAACAGGGGAGGAATTATGAAGAACAACCACCTTATTCTGATAATCAAATAAGGATCTCTGGAAATGAGATCAATTTTGAGCTGGATGAAGATTTCATTGGGACTTATGAAGATGGAAATGGTTTAGAGATTGGTGTGGATGAACCTACAAACATGGAGTTTCAACAGGAAGAACCACAACCTACTCATGAGGAGCCACAAGTTGAAGAAATGATGGTAACTCAGCCAGCACCAACACCTCAATCACCACTTCAAGTGAATTTGAGTACTTTCTAAGAGAAGTTGGAGGAAATAGATGTTCAATTTCCTGTATCTTCAACTCCACCACCACAAAGAAAAATTTGGTTTCACAAGAAACAGTCTTTGCAAGTACTGTCCAGATCAAGAATGAGCATTGGATCAGACAAGACTAAAGAGGTGCAATTTGAAAAGATAGCTTCAGTGGAAGAAAGAGTATCTGTAGATACACAAGTGATTGAAGAAACAAATGTGTCTAATACTTGTGAAGTCAACATTGTTGAAGATGCAAGTACTGCTAAGCCAACTAAGCCGACTGCAAGTACTACTGACATTGTTGAAGAACCAAGTACTGCTAAGCCAACTAAGCCGATTGCAAGTACCGCTGATGATCATTATTCACTAGAAAGTCAAACTCCTTTTGGAGAGTGATGAGATGGCATTTGTACATGATCTCATCGTTCTTTTCGGGCTTTAAATGCATAAAATGTCATCAGTTTACCATATATATGCTTGTATTTGTTTACTTGTGTGTTTTAGGTATGGATATCGTGAAAAAAGACAAAATATCACAAGAAACAAGGAAAAACGGACACGAAAAACGAAGCCATACAAAGAACCAGGCCCTAGTTCATGATTTATCCAAGAAAAACCCTTGAAGACTTGAAGATGTACAAGATTGATCCTCAAAATATAAAGAATTGACACTTAAAACCCTTGTATATTCATAATTACAAGTTTGGTCCCTTAAGTTTGTCAAAATTACAAAAAAGTCCTTCAACTTTGAAGAATTGGCAAGTTTAGTCCCTCAACAATTCTAAATTGTCAATTATGGTCCCTCATGAAGTCAAAGATACAATGAAGACCTTTGAAGATCAAGAATGTCCAAGATCAGTCCTTCAAATATGGAAAAATGGCAAAAGTAACCCTTGAAACCTTTATTGCAAAGTTTGGTGGCCAAAGTATAAACTTTGAAAGTTTATTAACAAAGGAAAACGGGTTTGGTGGCTGAAAAACTTGTTATACCCATTTCACCAAAACACAAGGGCCAAAGGTGTACAAATGAAACATTTAAACACTTTTTGCGCCAAACAACTAAACCTTCCCCCAATTTCGGATCAAAAGGTTTACTTTTTACCTTTATGAACCCAGAATTTACCCTGCTTAAAACAAAGGGTAAATTGCAATTAACCTTACCCACGCTTGATTCACACATGCAAAAACCTATCCCACACCCAAAACCCTCACCCCCAATCACCAAAGGGCCCCACACTCAACCTCGTCCACCCATCACATCACAACTTACTCTCCAAGGCAATACACGTGTCCAAATCAACAGCCAAGACTCAATGCTTAACCCCAAAGCTAAAATGAACGGTTTTGATGCATTTGGACAGCTCACAAACATCAAACGCCATCAAGCACTCAAGGGAATTCCTGGAAATTCATAGCTAGGGGTTTCTTTGTTTTTAGCATTCTAGAATCGTCTACTAGTCCTATATAAGGAGACCTCAACTTGTGAGAGTCCCTTGTTCCAGATTTTAGCTTTTAATCTTTGTAATTCCTTTTTATTAAATAAAAGTTGGATTTTCTGAAAAATTGTGATTTCCCTTTGTGTTTTATAAAAGTTTGGTATTTGATAAGCTAAGATCTGAGTTCCATATTCATGTTTGATGGTTTTTGAGGCAAGGTTTTAAGAAATAAAGCTTGTGTTTCAAAAATCAGAAGTTTCATAGTTTGTGTTCATCATTGTGGTTTGTTGATCTTAGCAGGTACAAGGAATTTGGTGCTTGTTTTGCTAGCACCTCAGCTCAAACATTCCAAGGCTTGGATGTAAGTCTTGGAGGTTTGCATCTCTCTCCCTTTTCAATTTTTCTGAATTTTATTGTATTTTTGGTGATTTTGCATGATTTGTTGTGGATTGGTGTTTTGTGGCTTGATTTGAGTTTCTGAGGTTGTTTATTAGTTGTTAGGGTGGATTGGATCTTGTTTGATAGGTTAAAACACAACAATCCTTTGGAAGATTGAAAAATCAGATTCCAGAGGGGTGTTTGGGTTAACTGATTCAAAGGGGTTTAAGCCTTCCTTTGTTATTGTTCTTGGTTCTATTGGGTTGCTACATGTTATTTTGGTGCTAAGTGTTGGTTATCTGCAAGTTTGGTGGCTATTAACACCTAGATCCATAAATAGGCTATAAAATCTTTATTACTTGGTTAAATTGGCTGAAATTTAGAGGACACCTAGATCTAATCATAAAATAGGGTTAACAAGTGTTAAATCTAAGTTAATACAACCAGGGAAGTAGGATTTGAGTGCTAAAATTGGGTTTGTGGTCATCTATATCAGATAAAGCATTTGTGTTCTTGAAGTTCTTAATCAGTAACCTGCATATGCTTTGATCTGCTTGTAATCTTTGATTCAGTGATTGAAATAAGTTTGTTTGTGCTTATTAACAGTTATTATAGCTTGTGTATGCTTTTGGTTCATTCTGGTTTGCTTATTCATGCTAAAACTGCTTAATAGTGCATAACTGCTTATTTGCTAAGTCTATGTCATATCTGGGCATTATTGGATTTTTCTGTGCTTATTGGCTTATTGGAAGTGTGATTATTTGCTTGATTGTGACTCCTTGTGATTCACTGATCACAAGGGTGCCCTTGTTTCCACTTTAATCCAACTGGATCTCTCACAAATCACAAGTCAAAAAGTCAAAGCAGTGGGAACTCCTTTCCCCTGCTGCTAGCCACTGCTAGTGTAATTTGGTGTTCAGCTTATCAATAAGCTATTCTAGCTTATTCAAACGTGTAACAACTTTAATTTTGTAATAGGTGCTCATTATTTAACCCATTTGTTCATACTGGAGCATTTGGAGGGTTGACTTTAAGCTTTGACTAGAAAACCAACTCATTTGACTTTTTCATAAGTGCTTATTGGCTTATCCAGCTTATTTGGCTTTGTATATTGAACTTTTCTTGATTGTTTTGGCTTAATTAAGTTGTTTAGAGTCTATTGCAAGTTTAATCAAGTCCTAAGGTGGTCTAGAACTCCAAGTCGACTATTTTGCCCTTTTGTGAAATTTTTCTTGGCTTATTTTTGGCTTATTGAGTGTGCTTTTTCAAAATTTCTTTTCACAGATCTCTTAGGCATCTCAAAAGAAGGTTGTGTGTTTAAGCAGAGCTTATGGCATTGGCTTATTGCTTAATGGGCTTATTGGCCCAATAAGAATAAGTTGTTTGCTATTTAAACTGTGATAAGCTCAAAATCACCTTTTGGGCACTTTTGTGCTTAGAATTAAATTTTGAGTCAGATAGGGCTTTTTCAGGTCATTTGGGCCTAGTTTGATTTTTTTGGGCCCAAAAGCCCATTTGTGTTGACTATTTTTGCTTTTAGCCCATTTGGGGGCCCATTAGGGGTATTTTGGTAATTTCACTTTCATTTTCTGATTATTTAGGTTAAAATAAACTAGTTTGCAAGTTTTAGAATTTTTTATAATTTTTGGATTTTTAATATTATTTTAATATTATTTTATTATCAAATTTCAAATTTCACATTTTTGCACTTTTTATATTTTTCTTGGTTTAATACATTATAATATGATTTTTGCAACTCTTAAATTAATTTTATCTTCATTAGATTAATTTTTATAATTATTTTAAGTTTTAATAGTTTTTAAATCATTTTAAATAGTTTTGCTTAGTTTAAAATTTTATAAAAATAGTTTATAATCTTTTTAGGTAATTTTAGAGGTTTACCAATTGAAAAATCTTTATTTGGTATTTTTGATAATTAATTTGATTTTTAGGGCTTTAATTAGCATTTAAAAATTAATATTTAATTAATTAAAAGGTTTGAAAAAGTTTTGATCGTTGGTAAACTCTTAGTTTATTTATTTTGATTTTTGGTAATTTTTTTGGGATTTTTTAGAATTAATTTTTAGCCCTTTTTACGGTTTTACGCTTAGTCGTCGTAGTAATAATTTTCACGTCTTCGTCATTCTATTTTCTCATCCCCTTCTCTTCAATATTAATCTCAAATGTTGCTACATTTTAGTCACACACATATACCTCCTTGGGAAACGAACTTTCACCTTTGGGTCATTTGTACACGGTTTTCCTAAACCGTCGTATTTAATACTTTCCCTCATTTACGCTCTTTTGTTTTCCTAAACAAGAGGTGTAATTTACTACAATCATTTTGGCGCCGCTGCCGGGGAGGTGTGTCGTGATTAATTTGTCTTGTTGTTTTTAATATTAACCATAAATAGTATTTGTATTAGTAAAAATCTACTAATACGTATTATCGTTTTTTTCGTTTTTCTTGTGAAATTATTATTACTATATTGTATTAAGTATCACAATCAATACAAAATATCTCCAAAAGTGTGAAAACACAACCTTAATTGGGAATTGATCTCCTAATTATTGTATTCGAATCTCAAACAAAAGAAAAAGGCAAAAATAGATAAATACTTTCGTGAAGCTCGATTTTGAAAAATACGAACTATAAGGTGGGTATAAGGCGGGTATTATAAAATGTACCCTAAGGAAAAAGGCTCTTAAGTGCTTCGCGCCGCCTCGTTTCCCCGCTTGCTTGTGAGTATTTTGAGATTGAAAGCTAATCGAGGGTTTTGCCGCCCAAAGTATTATTACGTATCATATATATTTGCTTGGTTTTCTTTGTGATTTAACCCTCTTGAACAATTTAGTTTTCACTAAAGTTCTAAAGTCATTCGAAGGCGTTCACTCCACATGATCGTTTTCATTCTTTTGAGGCTTCTTTAATCAAGAGTTTGATTCACGGATGTTGGGAATAAATTAAGGCCAGATCACTTGAGCGCTGACAAGAGTAAAACAAGCATTGACAAGAACAAAACAAGCGCTGACAGCTCAAGCGTTGACAAGATAAAGTCAAGCGTTGACACATTGAAGACAAGCACTGATGGGAAGATATACTCTACGCGTTTATTGTATTTTAGATTACTTCTAGTAAAGATAGGAACAACAATGTATTTTCTATATTTATCTTTACCTAGAATAGCTGATACGTAGATCATTGTACAAGGCTTCTTATGCCTATAAAAGAAGACCTTTAGGTTAATGTTTGATATAAGTTTTTCATTCGTAAACTACTTTCATTGTAAGCAAGTTTGATATTATTAATCAAGGTGAAAGTTTGTTTATACTATTGTGTGTTCTTGTTTAAGTGTTAAATTCCGCATAACACTTAGATTCATAAGTATATACAAAGGTTTCTCTAAGTGTATTACTTGATCTAATCTCGTATACATAAAGCTAATCGATCTAAGTTTGGGATCAACAAGTGGTATCAGAGCTTGTTGAGGAACTTTTGATCTCAAAGAACACCAGAACCCTAAAAATCACCAAAACCCTAATTTTCTCAGAAACCCTAACAACATCATGTCTGAAGCAATAACCTCCTCCTCCTCAGCTTTACCAAACATCAAGATTCCCATGCTTGATGCAACCAACTTTGACTTGTGGAAGTTCAACTTTGAACAATATCTGGGGATCTATGACTATACACTTTGGGAGATTACTGAATATGGAAACACATTCAATAAGGCTCAAAAGATTGCTAATGTTATTGCTCAAAGAGCAGCTGTTGCTGGATGTTCTGAAGAGGATATGAGAGAAAAACCTGGAGATGGTAGAGCTGTGGCTGCTGATGACATAGCAAAGAAAAGGGTTGACATGAAAGCCCTAAATATTCTAAAAGTCTCTCTGGGACAAGAAAACCAGCATAAATATAGAGGCTATGAATCTGCTAGGGATCTTTGGGCAGCTCTTGAAGTTGCATATGGTGGCAATGCAGACACTAAGGAAGAAAAGAAAAAGCAACTCATGCATGATTATGCTGTCTTCAAAGCCCAACCCAATGAGAAACTGAGTAGTGTGAGAAGCAGACTGCTTGACATTACAAGCAAGTTGTCCTTCATGGGGACACAAGTTGGTGATGTTGAAATTAATGCTACCTTTCTTAAAAGTCTTGGTGAGGCATGGAAGATTGAGGCAAGATCTATTCTTGCCAACAATACTTACAAGAGCTCCTCGTTTGATGACATATACAACAAACTAAGGCTGTTGGAAGATGAAACTCTTTTAGAGCATGGAAGCAAGACTACCAACAGTAACATGGCCTTCTTCTCTCCTAGTGAAGGTCAATTCAATCAGAAGGACTCTTACATGCATCCAATTACTGGATCATCATATGTCAGCGCTGGAACAAGTCCTGTCAACGTCTCCTATTCAGACGCTGACACATACAAGAGTGACTCCTCAAGAGTTAAACCTGCTGGTTTGGATTTGGATACTGTTTGTGCTTACATTGCTTCTTTGCCCAATGGTTCAGTGATTACATATGAGGACCTTGAGCAGATAAGTGATGAGCACTTGGAAGAGATGGACATTAAGTGGAACATGGCTCTTGCTAGTATAAGAGCAAATAGGTGGAATAGAAGGTTTAAAAAGAAGATGACCTTCAATGCTAAAGACACAGCTGGATTTGATAAATCCAAAGTTGAATGCTACAACTGTCATCGTATGGGGCACTTCATGAGGGAATGCAGATCTCCTAGAAGATCTGATGCTGGTAAACCCTCAAGTCAGGTTGTTAAAGCTCAGGATTCCAAAGCCATGGTTGCAGTTCAAGGAATTGATGGTATGGGATGGGATTGGAGCTATCTGGCTAAGAATGTTGAAGAGGATAAAGCTTTGGTTGCTGATATTGAAGAAGAAGAGCATGTTGAATATGCTCTCATGGCACACTCCTCCTCTTCATCTGATAATGAGGTATATGATGACGCTTTTTGTAGCAAAGGTTGTAGGTTAAATACTGAAAGACTTAACAAAGAGGTGTTAAGATTATTAGATGATATGAGCACTGAAAGATGTAAATCGACTAATTATCAACTAGCTCTCACTAAAACTGAGAAAACCGTTTCTGAATATAAGAAAATGGAATTTGACCTAAAAGATAAAATCAATATCTTAAAACATGAGTTAGATTCTAGTATGGATATTAGAAACATCATGGATAGAGTTAATGGTGAGATACAGGCTAAGTTAGATGAGGCTATTAAGAATAAAGATAATGTTGGCCTTAAAATTCAAAGATTTGATAGAGCCACCCAAACCCTAGGAGAATGTGTGGGTAAACAAAGGGATCCTAAGGACATGACTGGGATTGGGATGAATGATTACTCTTTGGTTCCACCACCAGCTGGTGACTTCTATGGTGTCCAACAAAAGGACCTATCTTGGATTGGTTTGCCAGAGCTCCAAGAGGAGGAATTCATTCCTCCACCAAGAGTTGTCACTCTAGTTGAAGAGTATCAACAAAAGTTGACTGACCTGAATGAATGGAAGAAAGCTAACCCTACTTTGTTTGTTAAGGGTGGCTTACTATGTGAAAGTCCCAATGAGTCAACACCCATTAAGGTTACTAACCCACTCACTGGTAAAGTTGTTGACCTAGGCTCAAACACTGATAGAAAACCTATCATTAAATATGCAGAGATGTATAGGAATACTAGGTCACCCAAGAGCCAAGTTAGCAATCATGGAACAGGCTTCTTCTCTTCTAGACCTAAGGTTGTGTCTAGGAAAGCCTGTTACACTTGTGGTAGCTTTTCACACTTGGCATACAAGTGTGTCAACGCTCCCAAAGCCAGCGCTGACAGGAACAATTTCAGCGCTGACAGGAACAAAGTCAACGTTGTTAGAAAGTCAAACGTTGTCAGACCCAAACCTTGTGTGCAGCAAAGTCCACAAGTGATTAGACCTGCCCCATTCTTTACTAGAGGGTCTAACACTCATGGACAAAGACCATTTCAAAAGACAAACACCTGGTCTAATAGGCAATGGGTTTCTGTAGCAAACCCTAGATTCAACGCTGACAAGGGTAATTTCAGCGTTGACAAGACTAATTCAAACGCTGTCAGAAACGTGACCAGACCTAAATATTTGCAACCATAGGGTAAGGGGTCTAAAGCTTCTTCAAGCTTAACATGGAGACCCAAGACAGATCAAAACCCTAATGATAATGGGATTTCAATGACCTACAACAGATTTAATTACATTTCAAAGGTCATTACCAAACCTATTGGGGTTAACTGGGTATTTCATCCTAAGAAGGATGAAAATGGGGTTGTTGTGAGAACTAAGTCTGTTCTTATTGAACAACCAGATGAATCCAAGTCTTTTAAGAGTTGGGTTCCCAAAGAAAATTAATTTGTTTTCTTTATGTGCAGGGCATTCAAAGACAGGTCAATGATTATGGATATTGGGATAGTGGATGCTCAAGGCACATGACAGGGAAGGAAGACTATCTGACGAACTTCACTCCCATTAAAGATGGTGATAAGGTTTACTTTGGAGGCGGATATGGCACTATCACAGGCAAAGGAACCCTTCTCACCAAGAATTTGCATTTTGAGAATGTATTTCTGGTAAAAGAACTTGACTACAACCTTTTTAGTGTATCACAAGTTTGTGATAACAAAAATAAAGTTCTTTTTACTGATACTGAGTGTTTGGTGTTAAGCAAGGATTTTAAGATCCCTGATGAGAAATATATTGAGTATAGAACACCTAGGCATAAGGACATATATAATGTGAATTTGAATGGGATTATAATGAATAATAATATGTCTTGTTTTTATGCTAAGGCCTCAGTAGATGAGAGTAATTTGTGGCACATGAGACTAGGGCACATAAATTTTAAAAATATAAATAGGCTTGTGAGACTTGGTTTGGTTGATGGTTTGCCTGAGAAGGCCTTCCACAATGACCACTCTTGTGTTGCATGTCTTAAAGGCAAGCAACACAAGGTCTCATTCAAGTCCAAACAGGTGCATACTAGTTCTACACCTCTTCATATGCTACACATGGACCTCTTTGGTCCAACCAATATAGAAAGTTTGAATGGTAAGTCATATTGCTTTGTCGTCTCAGATGACTTTTCTAGGTTTACTTGGACATTCTTTCTAGCTATGAAGAGTGACGCAGCTGATATTCTAATTGATTTTATCACTCAGATTGAGAAGAGGTCTGGCAATGAGGTTAAAATGCTTAGGAGTGATAACGGTGGAGAATTTAGGAATAAGAAGCTAGATGATTTCTGTGCCAGGAAAGGAATTACAAGGCAATTTAGTATTGCCAGAACCCCACAACAAAACGGGGTTGCTGAGAGGAAAAATAGAACCCTAATTGAAGCAACCAGAATAATGTTGGCTGATGCTCATTTTCCTATAGCCTTTTGGGTTGAGGCTGTTAATACAGCTTGTTATGTTCAAAATAGAGCATTGGTTAAAAAAATTCAGAACAAAACACCTTATGAGTTACTTTGGGGTAGAAAACCTAATATTGGTTTTCTCAGACCTTTTGGTTGTCATGTAGTAGTGTTAGACACTAGTGATGCCTTAGGGAAATTTAGTGCAAAAGGTGATGAGGGTTACTTCATGGGGTATTCAATGCAGAGCAAGGGATATAGGGTTTATCTTAAAGAAGAAAAACGTATACTTGAAAGAGTACATGTTAGGTTTTTAGAAAATAAGCCTAGTGATCCTGAAAGTGGTCCTAATTGGTTGTTTGACTTGGAACCTTTATCTAGAACTTTAAATTATATACCTGTCACTAATCCAGACATTGTGAAGGTAACTTCAAATGTTATGGAGAAACAAGTTGTTGATGTTTCAGGTACTCAGGTTCATGAAAAGGTTGGATCACAGGCAGAAAAGACATCTCCTATCCTAGAATATGTTACCATTCCCATTTGGACAGATGCTTTTGCTGCTGCTGCTGCTGGACAAGATAATGGTGGTTTCCAAGCACCACCAGATACAAACATGCATGGTCCTTCAGGCGCTGACAAAGGCAAATCTAGCGCTGACAAGACCAATTCAGACGTTGATGGCTCAGACGTTGACAACAACAGTTCAAGCGTTGTTAGCCCAAGCGCTGACAAACAAGGTTCAGACGTTGACAACACCTTTGCACATCTTTTCTCTTCCACTTTTGAACAAGGTGAACCTTCCAATTCATATGAAGAAGGTCATCCTTATATTGATATAAGAGAGTCTGATGAAGAAGATATTGGCAACATGGAGAATGAAGTTGAAGATACCAGACTTTTTGAGGGAGGAGTACTTACTTCAGTCATGAAGAATCATCCTCCTTCTCAAATCATTGGTCCTGTTAATACTCCAGTTCAGACTAGAAGATCTCATCAAGGTCTTGGTGGGTTTATTGCCAATATACACAAGAAGGTTGATACCCCTCTTGTGCAAGCATGTTTGTTTGCCTGTTTTCTGTCACAACAGGAACCCAAGAAAATATTTGATGCTCTCAAAGAACCAAGTTGGGTGGAAGCAATGCAGGATGAGCTTCACCAATTTGCAATTCAGGATGTATGAGAGCTGGTTGATTATACTAGATATGTCAGACCTATAGGGACAAGATGGGTTCTAAGGAACAAGAGAGATGAAAGAGGAATTGTAGTCAGAAACAAGGCAAGGTTAGTGGCTCAGGGATATACACAAGAGGAGGGGATAGACTATGAGGAGGTCTTTGCACCAGTTGCAAGGATTGAAGCTATTAGGATTTTTCTAGCCTATGCATCCTGCATGGGCTTCACAGTCTATCAAATGGATGTCAAGAGTGCTTTCCTCTATGGAACTATTGTTGAGGAAGTGTATGTAATGCAGCCTCCTGGTTTTGAGGATCCAGAGTATCCACACAAAGTGTATAGAATCAAAAAGGCTATGTATGGCCTTCATCAAGCCCCTAGAGCATGGTATGGTACTTTGTCTACCTATTTGGTGGACAATGGATTCAAGAGGGGCGCCATAGATCAGACACTGGTTACAAAGAAGAAAGGCAAGGATGTGTTGCTTGTGCAGGTCTATGTTGATGATATCATTTTTGGGTCTACTGATCCAAAGATGAGTGAGGATTTCTCCAAGCTTATGACAGACAAATTCAAGATGAGTGCTATGGGGGAGATGAACTTCTTTCTTGGTTTACAAGTTCAGCAGAAAGAAGATGGTATCTTCATCTCCCAGGATAAATATGTTGCTGAGATCTTGAAGAAGTTTGGCTTTTCTCCACATGAAAAGAGGGCTACTACTCCTACGGATAGAGAACACCCTTGGGGAAAGATTGGAGATGGGAAAGATGTTGATGTCAGGCACTATAGATCCATGATTGGATCCTTGATGTATCTTACTGCCTCCAGACCTGACATTATGTTTGTTGTGTGTGCTTGTGCACGCCACCAAGTGACTCCCAAAGAATGCACCTTTATGCTGTGAAGAGGATCTTTAGGTACCTAAGATGCTATTCTAGTCTTGGTTTGTGGTAACCAAAGGATTCACCATTGGAGCTTATTGCATATTCAGATAGTGATTATGGAGGTGATAAATTTGATAGGAAATCCACAACTGGTGGATGTTAGTTTCTTGGGAGCAGGTTAATATCTTGGCAGTGCAAGAAACAAACAGTGGTGGCTAATTCTACAACTGAAGCAGAGTATGTTGCTGCAGCTGCCTGTTGTGGCCAATTTTTGTGGATTCAGAACCAGCTATTGGACTATGGGTATAATTTCATGCATACCAAGATATTTGTTGACAATAACAACACTTTATGCATCATTAAGAATCCTGTACATCATTCTAAAACTAAACACACCATTTTATAAGAGATTGCTTTGAGAAAGGTTTAATACAACCAGATAGGGTTGGCACTGAGGAAAATGTGTCAGATTTATTAACTAAACCTTTTGATGCTGGGAGGTTTCAATACTTGGTAACAAGTATTGGAATGGTCAATCTCACATAATATGTGTTTTGGAATATTTTTGTAAAAGTATGTACAGGATGATGCATTGTTATTAGTCTTATTTATGATTTAGATTTTCCACTATACTTTTCTAACACTAACAAAGGTTGCTTGAACGCTGATAAGTGTTTTTGCAACGTTGTCAGCAATATAATTGTCTAACGCTGACAAAGCTTCCCTCAACGTTGTTATGTATTATCGGGGCGTTGTCAGCAACAATGTTAGTTTTGTGGTTTTTAATCTAAATCTGCAGATGGTGTTAGCAGTATACCATTGGATACAGAGTTGCTTATGGATCAATGGAGAAGCATTTGGACAAGTTTTTATTTATGGATGATGGTTGGAATGTTTCATTCCTATCTTGACATAAATTTTTTATGTTCATGCATGATTTTAGCAAACTTTTGTATCATAGTTTAAGGGGAGGTTTTAGGAACCTTTAGGATGTTTGGGTATCCATATGATACTCTTATCACAATTCTAGATTGTGTCCACAGGTGAGTATGAGTTAGTTTTACTAAATCATGAGGCACTGTAGCATGCAAAGTTGATATACTATGCATGCTGCCAAGACATTTTTGGCCTAGAATTGGTTGTGGTCTGTTGGGAGACTTGGGAATAATTTTGTTATGGGATTTACCTGGGAGTAACAAGGAATTTTGTAAGGTAACTTGGTTGTTAAGAGTTTTGGTTAGCAAGGGACACTAGAGGACTGTTATGTCTATCTTGCTTAAGCAAGTGTGCATAACTGGACAGTGCTTGCCGCCCTATAATAATTATCAGCTTTTGGTTATATTCTCTAAGATAAATTACTTGTTAAGGTCATTTTTCATTTTTAAAACATTTTTCTTTTTGGACGCTGACAAGAATTTTCCAAGCGTTGTTGTGACCAAATGAGACGCTGACATGGCTATAGGCAAACGTTGACAAGATTATAGCCGTTGGGCGTTGATAGGTTATTTTTGATCGTTGACACTCAATGGGACCTACCCAGTTGTTATTTTTGACATATTTTTAGGCCGTAATTTTGGGAGTTGTTACTTTACATTTAATGCATGAGATAAACTTATACTTTTTCAATATTTTCATGATTGATTTTTGAAAATACTTGCCTCTTTTTGGGCCTATCACATGCATTTTCTTCTCCTATAAATTTGGCTCCTATTTTAAACAGGGTATCTATAATTCTTGTCTAACACAATTTTCTCTTATCAACTTAATCTTCTTCACTTAAATTTAATAGCTTTCATCAAAGGCACCAAAGTTTAAACCATCAGAATTGGAATTGGGGTTCAGATCTCAACACAACATGATTGCGTATCTTGAAGCTGATGATGCTCTGTTTCCTCAATACATACAAATGGTGGCGTATTTGAACGCATCCCCCTTAAGGTATGCTCTTTCTCATGCACCACTCATTCCAGTCACACATATTAAGAAGTTTTAGAACACTGTCAGTTCCTCAACAGTTAATAGAGTGACTACATTGACTTCTATTGTTCATGGGAGACCTTGGGTGGTTACTGAGGCTTTGGTACACCAAGCCTTTCATCTTGATGATGCTGATGGTATAGCCACTCTTCCCATTAATGAGATAGAACAAGGGCTTAGGGCTTTGGGATATCCTTTTCCTGATGAAGGTACCTTAAACAAGTATCATAAGCAGGAATTTCCCCCAGCCTGGAAGTACCTCATACATGTCCTCCTTCAATGTTTGAGTCCCAAATGCACTGCACACAATGAGATCAATAGATCCATTGCAAGTGCTATTGTGTGCATTGCAACAGGGCAAAAATTTAATTATTCTAAAATGATTTTTGAGGGCATGTGTAAAAACAAGGGGAACAAAATGACTTTAGCTTATCCCCGTTTTCTCCAAATGGTTTTTGATGTCCAAGGTTACTGCACAAGGGATCATAATGATTTTTATAAGATCCCTGAGCAAAAGAAAGCTATTTTTATGAAGATGAATTCACCACCCCATCGTGACCTACCTTTGACCCAAGCTATGCTTGCTGTTATTGCAGCAGCACAACCCCAACCATACCCCCAACCACAAATTGACCCTCAACCACAACTTGATCCAATACCTGAACCCATACCTTCACCTGAACCTATGCAAATTGACCAAGCTTCCTTCAACGCTGACACATTACATGTTGGCGTTGATGTGCCTATTTCAAACGCTGACACACAACCTTCACAAACCCAAACACCCCTTAACCAACCCACATCTACCCATTCTTCCACACCATCTTCCACCCCCCCTGAATGTAGGTTGATGAAACGCCAAAGGACTACTGGAGTGTTCTCCTCTGGTGGTCCTAGCCATGTAGCAGAGAGAACCACCACCACAAGTGTGGCTGGTGACCTGGATGAGGCTGGGACTATTGGTTATGGCTTAGAAGCTGGCCAAGGCAGTCCCACCATCATTAAGTCCTCATCCTTGCCCAATGAATCTGACTTGGGAGGTCAAATCCCCATTTCAGAAGAGGGTAGACTGGAACCAATGACTCTTATGGAATTGACGGCAGTCTGCATGAGCTTGCACAAGCAAAATGCAGACTTAGTACAAGTTGTCAGCTCACAAGGCCTTGAACTCGAGCAATTGAGGGGAGAGGATTGTTGTTTTGGAGAGTGCTAGTGCAAGGAGGGGTATGGAGGAATCTTCCAACGGGGAGGAAGATCCAATAAATCTAAGTGATAAGGGCAGTCATGATGGTCAATCATTGGATGTTGCTGAGGCCCTTACAACTTTGAAGAAACAAACAGGTTTTGATACGTCCTTAGTTTCTCCTACCAACTTGAATTTCTCATTTATAGCTATGTTGGAAGAAGTTACAAAAGGCGCTGAGGCAGGATATTTGGGCGTTGACAAGGAGAATTTGGACGCTGACAGGAATATTTTGGGCGCTGATAGAACAATATTGGGCGTTGACAGACCTGCACATGAAGGTGATGTATCCCAGTCATCATCTATCATCAAGGAGGTTTCTACACAGGTATCACCATCTACCTTACCAACGATTGCACCATCAGATAAGGGTAAGGGTATAATGGTAGAAGAGATTGTTCCAAAGGATGTAGCTCAAGTTGAGTTTGATAGAAGATTAGCTGCACAAATCATGGAACAGGATAAAAAGGAGGTGAAAGAGTCACCATTTGTTGTGACTTCAGAAGAAGGAAGTGATGGAGCTAGCTCAGACTCAAGTGTGATGATTATAGAACCAGAAAGACTTAAGTATGGTGATGAGTTGGCTAAGGAGAAGCTGAGAGAGTTGAAATTGCAGGTTGACTTTGACATGCCAGAGGTGGTTCAAATGTACAATGCTTGGGAAGAAAGATGTATGGAGAATCCAGACTTGACCATTTCAGATCAAATATGGGGTTTGGAGATTCTTCTTAGAGTTCAGAAGGATTGCCAGGTAATTTTGAAACACAAGGCAAGTAATATTCTCTCAGAGTTGAAAAGGGATAGAAGGGAGCTATACTTCATGTTGCTCAGATGTCATGGAGTTGGATGGACTTATCAGAAGTTGAGGGCATTGACATTTGATGAATTGGAATGCAAGGCATATCCCATTTGGGTGAGAGTGCAGGAAGCAAACACTCTCAGACTTCTTTCAGATGAAAGAAAGGAAGAACTTGCAGAAGAAATGGAGCTCAAGAAAGCTATGTTTGTTCCCAGGCCAGTGAAGAAGGGAATTTCTCTTGAGTTTCCCAAAGATATGGATCTACTATATCCAAGTGAAGCTGTCATCAGAAAGAGCCTCAAGCTCTCACCTTTAGAAGCTTCAGATATGGTGCAATTGTTACCATTAGATTCCAGGAACCCAATTGAGAGCTATGAAGAAGATGAATGTGGGTTTTGGAAGATTGACAGATATGGTAAAGAGGTACACACTTTTACCACTCTCATATCTTTATTTGCAAGTTGTGATAGAGAAGACTTGGTTGATCTATGGAGATTGCTGGAGACCAAGTATGAGGCTGAAGCACCAACTTCAGCTAATGGAATAAAACTTTGGTCCACATTCAAAAGAATGTGTGGACCAAAAGATGAGGATCCTACTGTTTGGAAGGATCTTGAAGATGACCTCAGTGGACTTCAATGGAGATTATATTCAGCTGCTGGTGTTTACCATTTGAGTTCTACAAAGTTTGCTGAGTATCTACTTGTGGATGGTCAGTATTTCATATCCAAGGCTATTTTAGAGAAGATGAAGGACACTCAGCTGGAAATAGATTATTCAAGTGACGTGGCAAAAGATTTGATCAGATTTATTCATTACCAATATGAGAAGGTTTGTAAGATTCCTCCTAGTCCTTAATGCTTATTCAGAAACTTGATCATAAGAGTGGATATCAAGTTTAGGGGAGGATTGTTGGGAATAAATTAAGGCCAGATCACTTGAGCGCTGACAAGAGTAAAACAAGCGTTGACAAGAACAAAACAAGTGCTGACAGCTCAAGCGTTGACAAGATAAAGTCAAGCGTTGACACATTGAAGACAAGCACTGATGGGAAGATATACTCTACGCGTTTATTGTATTCTAGATTACTTCTAGTAAAGATAGGAATAACAATGTATTTTCTATATTTATCTTTACCTAGAATAGCTGATACGTATATCATTGTACAAGGCTTCTTATGTCTATAAAAGAAGTCCTTTAGGTTAATGTTTGATATAAGTTTTTCATTCGTAAACTACTTTCATTGTAAGCAAGTTTGATATTATTAATCAAGGTGAAAGTTTGTTTATACTATTGTGTGTTCTTGTTTAAGTGTTAAATTCCGCATAACACTTAGATTCATAAGTATATACAAAGGTTTCTCTAAGTGTATTACTTGATCTAATCTCGTAATAAAGCTAATCGATCTAAGTTTGGGATCAACAACGGAGAGTTTTGGTAGATTGTTGTCTACGAAGATACACCAAAATCCAAAAAAAAATTAAAAACAATCAAAAACACAAAAAAATTGAAAATTCACAAAACACCCAAAAAGAATCTTCTTTGCTCACCTCCCATTCTACGTGAAGTTTATGCTAACTCGTATTCAAGCAAAACAAGCTCGTAAACGTCGTCAAAATCAAGGAAATCAAGAGACGTTGATTGAAGAACAAACTCCAATTGTTGAACAAGAAGTCGTCGTGGCTAATCGTACTATGATGGAGTTGCTTCAAGCACCCACCGAGGGTTTTGGAGAAGCCATTGTGATTCTCGCTATCCTTGCGGAGAATTTCGAGATTAAGACGGGTTTAATGTCTATGTTGCAAGCTAATAAGTTTAGAGGTCATGAGAAAGACAACCCGCATTACCACATAAGGAATTTTAAGCATCTCACCGCAACTAGCAAGTTTAAGGATGTTCCACATGACGCCATTAAGATGATGTTGTTTCCATACTCGTTAGATGGACCCGCTAAAATTTGGCTTGCGAAAGAACCGCCAAATTCAATTTTGACATGTGGTGATCTCGTTTCTAAGTTTGTGAACAAATTTTTTCCACCATCTAAAACAACACATTTGAAAAATGAGATTTCAAGATTTGTACAAAGAAATAATGAGAGTTTTTCAATGGCATGGGAACGATTTAAGGAAATGTTACATGAATGTCCACACCATGATTTTTCGGAATTGCATCAAGTTGATACTTTTTATAATGGGCTTAATGATCATGAACGAGATTATTTAAATGCCGCCGCGGGTTGTAATTTTTTGTGCAAAACGACCGATGAAGCTTTAAAGATTATCGAGAATAGATCTAAGGTTTACAACCCTCGTAACACACCGAGTGTTGCCAATATGGGTTCGTCATCGTCGTTATCGTCTCGTAGCATTAATACCTTACATGATGAAGCTAATGAGGAAAATCGGTTTTTTGATAGGTTTTCAAATCTTATGACTCATTGGAAAGCACAAGATGCTTTGAACTTCGCTTTAGTTAAAGCGGTTGATAAGAGTTGTTTGTCTTGTGGTGGAGCTCATGATCTTTTCGAGTGCATTACCGCCGGTGGTAACACTTCGAGTGCTTACGTAGCAACGGGAACTTACAACCAAAACGGCCAAGGTTCCCGCCCAAATCAAGCTCCACCAAATCAAAATGCTAATAACTATCAGAACAACAACCAAAATTGAAGGTCTACGCAATTAATGGTCTATTCTAGATCATGGATTTGGTGGATTAATGAGGTTGATTGATTGATAATTAATGAAGAGATGAAGGAATTAGATGAGGGATTAGAGAGAGAAAGGAGAGAAGGGAGAGAATTGTAGAGAGAGAAAGTGAAATGGAAATGTGATTAATTGAAAATGTGAATCAACAACCCCCTCCTAACATGCTAGGAGGGGTTATATATAGCCCACCCTACATGTGGGCTATATGGACCATACATGAAGTAAATAGATCACGAGCCCATTACATGATTATCGTTGGAGCGACCGATCCTTCATAAATACGTAAAACGTATTTCCAACAATCTCCCCCTAAGGGAGGTCGCTCCAAGTTACAAAGTTCTAAATAGTCTATATCTCGTGATCTATGCTAACTAAGATGTGACCGAGACTTTATTGGGAAAAATGTATTTCCAACAATCTCCCCCTAAGGGAGGTCACATCTTTTTACAAAATCTTAAACCTAGCATCTATGCTTGAGTCTTCGATCTTGTTCTTGTGAATATGCTTGATGTGATCTTTGACTTTAGTCTTGAGCATGTTTCCTTGCCTTGATCTTGTGCATTCTTCACTTGTGATATTTGCCTCTTCGTGACTTCATGTTCCACATACTTATACTTTTAAATTCTTGAAAGCTTCAGAGTTTGATACAGCGGAAGACTTGACCTTCAGGCTTTCTTGAATTTGTTGAAGTACTATTTGTATGTAGTACAAGCATGTGGTGACGACTTCTTCTGGATTGTACACCGCAATGCCACCTTCTTGTTACGCTGCATAAGACAGTTAGCAACAAAACAATATACACGGATGAAATGGCCTTGAACATTTCATTCTAATTCGGTAGCATTTTACCTCCGGTCGGTGAAGACCGTTGGACGATATTAAATATCGTACTTGTGGCAGGTAGTTTCAATAAAGAACCTCCTTGACAAGATTTCGCGGGTAAACCCGTTCTCTTTACTCGACCGTCCAAAGCAGACTGCGAACATAAAGAGTGAATCATTTGGATAATATTATCCGTATGATTTGAAGCCGTCAATTCATGTTCCTGGAACAAGTGAAGTTCAATTAAGAACCGCACCATCGTTGCTTTCCAGTTGTCACTAGCTTGATTCATAAAGAATCTTGCAAGTTACCTACCAAGTGCTGTTTGATGTTAACACTAGAAGGATTTCCATTCGTCACTGTAAATACTTAATAGTATTACTCTGAATGTTCTGGCAAGATCATTAAGATATTGCGTAGAGGCCTGGAACGTGTTTAAATTCATTTAAGAATTAAACCACTGTTGCTTTCCAGTTATCACAAGTTTGATTCATAAAGAATCGCACAAGTCACCTACCATGAGCTTTTTGATATTCGCTCAAGAAGGATTTCCATCTTCATTGTAAATACTTTCGTATTACTCGGATGTTCAGGCAAGATCATGAAGATTTTGCGTAGGACTCTTAAGATCTTTCTTACTTTTCACAGTGTGTGACGAAGCAAGGAATAATGAAAGTGTGTCCTAATGAGATATTTGATGATCTCAAATGGCTCTAGACTCGATCGTGCATTTTGGATTTTTAGTGATCGGAGGCTGGAGAGGAGTGCCACCTTTTCAATACCAGTTTATTCGGAGTGAATAAACCAATAGATAACGTGTTGATCTCCGTGTGATTAAAACAAATACCTTTTGAGAGATATTTGAGTTAGCTGGGAAGGGTTGTGCATTGCATCACTGGGTCCATGATGTCTTTCTTCAATACCGAGAATCATTAACAAAAATGATCTCAATAGCATATGTATTGACCCGGTTTCTGCCTAAAGTTGTAAGGAGGGCTTCTTTCTTTACACCCTTTATCTTTACATTTCTTTTTCATTCTTCAACCCCTTCAATGCTTACCAATACGTCATCACTAGCACTTTGTTGTGATTGTTCCAGTGCTAGCTTAAGTACTTGGTCGGCATTCAGCTACGTTCACATTCTTTCTCCATCTTTCCTAGGACTTCTAATTCTATCTAGGAATGTCCTTGGGAAGATTCCTCCGGTTCTAGAGAAATCATTGGACTTTAACCTATCCTACCATCCTTATGTCACCACAATCGTCACCGTCGTGAATAGAGATGTTTTTGGGTAAGTGTATGTCACCATGAAATCCACTTTGAAGTGCAAATCCATTTTGCTCCCCCTTAACATATGCTACGATATTCGAAAACATTTCGCACATGTCGGGATGAGCTAACACGTTAAGTCAAACCATTTATGATTGATCATATCCCATATTAAATCACATTTTCTCCCCCATATTAAAAATATTAACCCAATCGATGTTTTTAATATCAATTGATTTAATAACATTTTAAGAAAAGTTGGGAAGAAAAATGCAAGTCCAATTATCTTCGTGATATTAACAATCTCCCCCTCAAATTAATGAGGGTGTGCTGAAACGTATATTAAATACCTTTTAAACACAAGTGTAAGGTATTTATTACGTGCAAAGATCATATATAATAATGAATTCACAAGATTAGCAATGTACGAGGTTGGACCTGAATAATGGAGAACAGCATATGAAAGAAGCACATGGTTCTTGTTCACGAATGTTGGTCACCTCGTCACGTCCCCGAGAAAATTAATTCTCGTTGTAGAGTCAAAGCTTTCCGGTGAAATGCTTGACTTGATTATGAAAAGCGGGTTGCTATCTGAAATAATAGCAAACCATTTTGAGCATGTTTTAAAAGTTTGAACTTCTGCTCGAACTTTATTTACAACCCCGTGTCATTATTGAATGACATTTCTAGGTTCGTAAATATTATCGATTCCAGAAGACATGCTCGTTTTATCAAAACGTTTTTGAACACACAATTTTGAAAGATTTAGAAAAACCTTTTGAGAAATTCTCGAAAAATTGTGTTCAAAGTTTTGAAAAACAATTACTTGAGCTTAAGATGTTGAATATCTTAAAAGCGAGCTCAAGTCCGAGAAGTTGTGAACTTCCCGTTGTTAAGGATAAGTTACCATCGGCGATAAACTTTCCTTTTATCTGAAGAACGAGTCCTAAGCTGACATTTACTTAGAAGTCGTTTTTCATGAGCTTGAAAACTTTGACTGTTTTAACGGAAAGCTCATGACCGAGAAAGGTTAATTTCTCGTTACGAGGAAAAGTTCTCTTATTTAAAAGATACACTTTCCTTTCTGAGCTTAAAACTTCGAATGTTTTAAGACAAGCTCATGACCGAGAAAATTGAATTTCTCGTTATGAGGATAAGTTTATCATTAATGATAAATTTTCCTTTAATTTGAAGTTCGAGTTACAGTCTGACATTTAACTGTAAGTCATATACACGAGCTTAAAACCTTTGAATGGTTTTAATGTAAGCTCGTGTCCGAGAAAATTTAATTTCTCGTTGTAAGGATAAGTTTATCATCGGCGATAAACTTTCCTTTCTTTGATGCACGGGTTATCGTCTGATATTTAACGATAAGCCAGATACACGAGCTTAAAACCTTTGAATGGTTTTAGGATAAGCTCGTGTCCAAGAAAAATTAATTTCTTGTTAAGAGGGTAAGTTATCGTTGCGTAGATAAACTTCCCTGTCTCTGAAGTCCGGGTCGTCGTCTGTCATTTAACGAGGAGCCATAATGCATGAGCTTAAAAACTTGGAATGTTTTTGATATAAGCTCATGCCCGAGAAAAATGAATTTCTCGTTTTTAGGATAAGTTTACCATCGGTGATAAACTTTCCTTTCTTTGAGGATCGAGTTACAGTCTGTTATGTGACTATAAGTCCTTGTGCAGCTTAACCATGAATCCCCTGAGACATTTGTTTCTCTGATATCTGCTTCTTCAGCATCCAAACTCTAAGAGTATCCTTAGTTGAACGGTATACAACGATTGGACCGCTTCGTTCTTTTGGAACATCAACTTTGGTACCTGCATTCTCATTAGGAGTTTGTATACTTTTGCATGGGTTAGAGATATCTATTTGTGAAGCACGTGGGGGTTCACAGTTGGCTTTACTTGTTTCAGAGGCGACCTGAGTAGATGATTCACTAGTCTTGGCTGGCAAACGTTTCCTTCTATAGAAAACCTTAAGTTTAGGCGTAAGTGAAGTATCATCTTTATCAGTTTCCTCCCTAGTAGACTTAGTAGAATCGGAGACTATCCTAGTTAAAGGGCACTCGTTTCCTACAAGAGTGAAAGTTCTACCAGTGGGGCGCCACATTTTACCAAAGGGTTTGATTTTAGCGACCCACTGGGATTTAAGTCTAGCACGGGAGTTCACCTCATTAAGCAATTTTTTGATACAAGCATCATGATTTGCCGTAAAGACACATTTTCTACATGTTTTACAAGTAGCATATTTAATGTCCGAGTAAGATCTAGAATCCCTAGATGATTGATTGATGCTCCTAGGATTGGACATGCTACGGTTAGCAGTGTTGGGTAAACTAGAAGGCATCTGACCAGGTTTGAAATTCCTATCTCTTACATGTGTCTTTTGCTTAGCTTCCCTAAGATCAGATTCATGGTAAACGTCATTTGAACTAGTTCTAGACGTGGTCTTGGTATTTTTAGGGAAACTAGAGGCAATCATATGATTTGGTCTTGCTAAAGCTGGAGTGATCACATTAGGCCTAGTTGCTGGAGTGACTGGTCTAATAAGATGAACCAAATCAACTTGGGAGGCAAACCGCGGTCTCGAGGATTGTGGTCGCTCGGATCTAAATGCAGTAGGTTGTCTGACAATCGGTTGTCTGACGAACTGATTTGTAGGCGGTTTCCCCAAGATTGATGGTTTTTCAAGCTTAGTGTCCACACTAGGTTCTCTAGTTTTCCTTAATTCGTTTTTCAACGCAGCTATAGCAAAAACCTTTTCCTGTAATTGGGCCTTTAATGTTTCATTTTCTTTGAGCACGTTATCTTGGGATGCCAACTTAGATTCAAGCAGTTGAATTTGTTTCAAAAGATTATCCTTTTCAGCTTTAGAATCTAGAACAGTTTGATCCAATTTTCTTTCAAGAACAACGTTTGACTTTTCAAGTTTTTCAAAGTATGTTTCAAATTTGTCCGTTTTCTTAGAAAATTCAAGTTTGGCATCCTCAAGATCTTTTGATTGCCGAGCTACGATCGTTTCGAGCTCTTTAATCTTGGAATCAGAAGCAGTCAATGAAGGAGTTATAGGATAATTATCATGATGTTTAGCATTCTGAATAATCTCTCCCCCATTATGACTTACATCGGATGAATCAGAAGTGGTATTGCTATCACTCGTTTCCATCCCATGTTTGTCATAATTAGGTTCAGAATTCTCAATATGCGGCATATCATCAGCATATACATCATAACCAACATCACATTGTACCATGTTTGCAGGCTCTTCGTCATAAATGGGTAAGGTGTCATCAAGAGAAATCTCGTGAATATTTCCTGACGTGCCACTGGTATCATGTTGTCCTCCTGATTCCGTGCTCTTGGCATTGATAGGCTCCAAGTTTTCAACCGTATGACCATTCTCCTCTTGCATCTGCGGCATTGATTCTTGTACTCCATTATCATACGTTTGCTGAAGTCGAGATCTTTCATAAATCGAAGACGAGACCGATGTCATGAGTTTCAAAATTGTATCACGGAAAGCTCTAAACTCGGTATGTGTATCTCGAAGAAATGATTGGCAAATCAATGAACTTTCAGGTTGGATGATATTGAATCGGAGGAAAGGCGTGAGTTGTGTCACAAGAGCCTTATAAGCAAGTGCCGATGCAGAGTGATTAAAATTTTCATTGTTAAGTTGCTCTGCGATTTGGGTCAAGATGGTGAACATTGATTCGATGAATATGTGACGATCTTGTCCAAAGATTGTCACAAATTCGCTCCCTCCTTGAATCCGTGAAAGATTAACTAGATGATACTGAAGCATTCGAAATGAAGTTATACCACTTTCCCTAGCGTTGGCTTGCACGTGATGCGATTCTCCCTCTTTAAGTGTCGATTTGAACGATTCCATTGGTAATCGAGGAAAAATGATGTGGCTGTTGTGGTTGTCGGATTTGAACAATACGACTCGGCTCAAAAAGTGTTATCGGCTCAAAAGATTATGAATAAAACCTGATCAAAAATCCGTAGTCGCTAAAAAATAGAACCCGTCACCTTGACTCGTCACTTTGTCGTCAAATCCGGCCACAAAATATTTTTCCACGTTAACTTTAAAAACATACCTGTCTCGACACGATTTGCCAAAAACCAAGTATACTAAACTAAAAAATATAAAAGTATCAAAAATACAAAAATTTATTTAACTAAAAAAAAAAAATAAACTTAGAAAATAGAATATTTTTAAAAAACAATCTGATATTTAGAAACGAGTGGCTTAAAAACGATTTAGATAATGTTAAAAACAATGAAATGAAACGTGGCCACTTCCTCAACCAATTCCAAACGTGTTCCAATTGTAGAAAACATCGCCCCACTTGTGTCTGTCTTTGACTTTTCGATATACCCAAAGATACTCACAATAAAAACTATGTGTTCTCCTTGTATCCTCCGCCCTTTAATATATATATAAACTCAATTACTTTGTTATA
This sequence comes from Glebionis coronaria, assembly GCA_025667525.1. Taxonomy (NCBI): domain Eukaryota; kingdom Viridiplantae; phylum Streptophyta; class Magnoliopsida; order Asterales; family Asteraceae; genus Glebionis; species Glebionis coronaria. Next base: position 546,815,251 of record CM046878.1, on the reverse strand, counting down.
TAAGACAAACACCAAATCTCACCTATTTTCTCTCAAAAAAAAAAACTAAACTAGTTCTCCCACTTCTTAGTTTACTCCGCCCCTACCTCCCTGTTTACTGTCAAAAACTATATCTCTCTCCTCCGTCTCTTTAATCTCAAAAAAAATACTCCTCAAACCTAATCTATCTATTATCAAACAGCCACCAACAAATAAATCAATCTCAATTAATCCCAACCCTATAACCGTTCAAACAGCCACACGTTTTATGAAGACCAAAGGATTCTTGCGGCTTCTAGATCAAATCGTTGGTCTCAGGTAGGTTTTGCTAATTTAACGTTTTTGTTGAGTAATTGAGTCTCTCTTCTTCTGTCGTGTCTTTCTGGTGTGGGTCTGTGTGTGTAGGCGAGGGTCGAGGGTGGGTAAATGAGTTGGGTGTTTGTGTTTGAGTCAAGCGGTTCGAGAGTGTAGAAGGGTGTGAGGTGTGAGAGATGGTTGTGGGTGGTGTTGAGATGTAACGAGAGGGTGTTTTGTTTGGGGAGGGTGAGTTGGTGTCAGTCGAGAGGTGAGGGAGTGAGTTTTGTTTTCGAGAGTGAGTCGAGGTATAAGAAACGAGGGTGAGTTTTTGGAGTCGGGGCTGTCAAGAGAATGAGGGTTTTCAAGGGTGTTGGGGGGTGACCGAGAGAAATAAAGTGAAACAAGGGTGATTTGGTGAGAGACGAGAGTTATGTGCGAGGGTGAGAGGGGTTTGATTGTTGTTTGTCGAGTCGTTTGGTTGAGTTCGAGAGTGTATTGGGTGGGTGAAAAGAGAGAGTGTGTGTCGAGGGTGTTTGTCTGGGTCGAGAGGGAATGAGTCTAAATAAAAGACGATGATTTGCCCAATTTGTCCGTTATGTTTGAAATGGTTTCATTCGGAAGATTTCGAATCGGAACTTTGTTCTTGATCCGGAAGTTCTTGGTTCGAAAGATCTTGATCCGGAACTTCTTGATCCGGAACTTCTGGCTTGATCCGGAAGTTCTTGGTTCGGAAGTTCTTGGTTCGGAACTGCTTGATCCGGAACTTCTTGGTCCGGAAGTTCTTTCACCCGGAACTTTTGGCTCACTCGGAAGTTTTGTTCACTCGGAACATTTTTTGTTCATTCGGAACTCTTGTATTTGATTCGGAACTATTGGGTATGACAGATTTGATGGGACTGAGATGGACAGATGGACAGAAACAATGGACCAAAAACTGGACAGTAGGACAGAAGGACAGATTAAAAAATTTATAAAAAACTGATTAAAAAATAAACTAAAAAAATAATAAAAAAATAAAATTGATAAAACTAAAAAAAAATTTGTAAAGGACTGATTAAAAAATTTATAAAAAAAACTGATAAAATTGATAGAAAAAGACTGTTAACTGAGAATAGACAACGGATTAAAAAAATAAAAAACAATTTTAAAAAAATTAAAATAAAAACTGATTAAAAAAAATACAAAATAGAAAAAAGGATAAAAATTGATAAAAATTTATATAAATTGATAAAATTTAGAAAACATACCAACTTTTTTATATAAATTGATTATTAAATTTGTGATAAAAAACAAATAAAAAAAATACAAACTTTTTATAAAAACACAAAATTAAAAAGAGAAAAACAAAAAAAAAAAAAAAAAAAAAAAACTTTTATATAAAAAAAAAAAACACTAACTTTTTATAAAAACACAACTTTTTAAGGTTTTATATAAGAAAAATTTGATTTTTATATAAAAATTTGTGATTTTTTATCTAAAAAGTAAATAAATTTGAAGATTTGATATGTTTTAACACATAAAAACACAAACTTTTTATAAAAAATACAAACTTTTTAAATTTTAAGCATGATTAAATCAAAACCCACCAAAATCAAAAAGAGATAAAACAAGAATAAACCAAACTAACCATGGCTCTTGATACCAATTGAAGGTCTACGCAATTAATGGCCTATTCTAGATCATGGATTTGGTGGATTAATGAGGTTGATTGATTGATAATTAATGAAGAGATGAAGGAATTAGATGAGGGATTAGAGAGAGAAAGGAGAGAAGGGAGAGAATTGTAGAGAGAGAAAGTGAAATGGAAATGTGATTAATTGAAAATGTGAATCAACAACCCCCTCCTAACATGCTAGGAGGGGTTATATATAGCCCACCCTACATGTGGGCTATATGGACCATACATGAAGTAAATAGATCACGAGCCCATTACATGATTATCGTTGGAGCGACCGATCCTTCATAAATACGTAAAACGTATTTCCAACAAAAATGGTGGTTATCAAGGCAATTCACGTAACTACAACAAAGGGAATTATCAAAGTGGGAATGGACAAGTCACTAATCAAAACCAAAACCGTGATTTTCAAAACACTACACAAGGTTTTCAAAATGCTCACACTAAAAATCTTCAAGGAGAATTTTTGGATTATGCTAAAGCAAATGATGCTAAATTTGATAATATGCAACGTGAGATGATTAGCTTAAGATCCGAGTTGAAAACGAGCTTAAAAACGAACTTGCTAATGAACTTAAAACTCATGCTAATAAAATGGAAGGAAATGTTCAACGTCTTCAACAAAATCAACAAAAGATGGAACAAGGACAACATGAGATTAAGCAAGAATTGTTAAAAGCGGATTTAAGGCAATCAAAATTTGAAGACCGAATGGCAAAAATGTTTGAAGCAATCATGTGTAAACCCTCTTCCTCGGGTGGTCTTCCTAGTGATACCATTGCAAACCCGAAGGGAGAAATGAAGGTTATTACTACACGAAGTGGTAAAACTTTCAAGGAACCAATCTCTCGTCCAAGTACTTCTACGGAGAAGGAAATCGAGAAAGAGCCCCAGGTGATGGTCGAAAAGGAGCATATTACAAGCCCACGAAGTACCGCTCAAACCACACCTACGGTTGAACCAATACCAATCATGGAACCCGAGTTTCCAAGGCCGTTGCCTAATGTCCAACCCACACCACCCTTACCCTTACCCTTCGAGACGAAACAAAGAGAAATTGCAAGAACGTAAAAAACAACAAATCGAGCTTTTTATAAATGTTTCAACAAGTGCATTTTGATGTGAGTTTAGCCGACGCGTTGTTATATATGCCTAGTTTCGCTTCCACTTTTAAAAGTATGATGAGCGATAAGGAAAAGCTTTCAAAGCTTGCTAATTGTTCTTCGGTTTATCTTAACCGCATACCGGAAAAAGTTGGTGACCCCGGAAAGTTTCTCATTCCTTGTGACATACAAGATATGAAAGAATGCCTCGCCTTGGCCGATCTTGGTGCGAGCATTAATTTGATGCCCTTTTCCATTTGGAAATCGCTTTCGCTTCCGGCTCTTACTCCTTCGAACATGTCTATCGAGATGGCCGATCATTCTACGATTTTAGCATGTGGAGTAGCCGAGGATGTTTTCGTGAAAGTGGGGAAGTTCTACTATCCCGTTGATTTTATAGTAGTTGACATCCCCGCGGATCCTCAAGTTCCTCTAATTTTAGGTCGTCCATTTTTAGACACCTCAAGATCGCTTATCGACGTTCATGCAAGAACTATTACTTTGAGATTCAACAAAGAGGAACTTGTTATAAACGCTACTCAAAACTCAAAACCTTATCATGTTTATGCAATCTTTACCATCAATCACATTGACTTAGTTGATGTGGTTTGCGATGAGTTTTCACAAGTGTTAGATTTTTCCGATAGCTCGTTAAGTGGCAATCCCACTATTTTGGATCCGATTCTTGCTAATTCTACACCAAATCTCACTCCATTCCAAGGAGGCGATTTTACTTCAAATGAAATCGACAATGAAGATGAGGTGATTATTAGTGATGATACTTCTATTCCACCATTTCTTCCGCCGATGGAAGTTATGAGTGTTGAGAAAAAATCTTCAATCGAGGAACCACCTATCCTTGAATTGAAAGATCTTCCATCTCACCTTGAATACGCATTCTTGGAAGGTGATGACAAGTTGCCGGTTATTATTGCAAGAGGTCTTGCTAATGATGAAAAAAACGAGCTCTTGAAAGTTCTTAAAGCTCATAAAGGGGCAATTGCGTGGAAAATTTCCGACATTAAGGGTATTGACCCAAAATTTTGTACTCACAAGATTTTAATGGAGGAGGACTACAAACCCGCAATTCAAAGTCAAAGAAGGGTAAACCCCAAAATTGACGATGTCATCAAAAAGGAAGTTCTAAAACTCCTTGACGCGGGAATGATTTATCCTATCTCCGATAGCCCATGGGTGAGCCCAATCCATTGTGTCCCTAAAAAGGGAGGAATGACCGTTGTACCTAATGAAAACAACGAGTTAATTCCCACTCGTGTTGTGACCGGTTGGAGGGTGTGTATTGACTACCGAAAGTTAAATGACGCCACTCGTAAAGACCACTTTCCTTTGCCCTTCATGGATCAAATGTTGGAGCGACTCGCGGGAAATGAATTCTATTGCTTTTTAGATGGTTTTTCCGGTTACTTTCAAATCCCTATCGACCCTCGTGATCAAGATAAGACTACGTTTACGTGTCCTTATGGAACGTTTGCTTATCGTAGGATGCCTTTCGGACTTTGTAATGCACCGGGTACGTTTCAACGATGTATGATGGCTATTTTTCACGATATGATCGAGAAGTCGATGGAAGTGTTTATGGATGACTTTTCGGTGTTTGGCAATTCGTTCACGTCGTGTTTATCTAATCTCGAGCAAATGTTAAAACGTTGTGAAGAAACCAATCTTGTGCTTAATTGGGAAAAATGTCATTTCATGTGTAAACAAGGAATCGTCTTAGGACATAAGGTCTCGAAAGCGGCGATTGAGGTCGATAAAGCTAAGGTAGACGTCATCGCTAAGTTACCTCATCCCAAAACCGTTAAGGGAGTTAGGAGTTTCCTAGGCCACGCGGGCTTTTATCGTCGTTTCATCAAAGACTTTTCGAAAATCTCTCGACCTATGACACACCTTCTCGAGAAGGATGCTCCTTTTAATTTCAATGAGGATTGTGTTAGAGCTTTCGAAACACTCAAAAGGAAACTTACCGAAGCTCCCATTCTTGTTGCTTCTAATTGGGAACTACCCTTTGAAATCATGTGCGATGCAAGTGATTATGCTATAGGGGCCGTCTTAGGGAAACGTTATGAAAAGCATTTCCGTCCTATCCTTTATGCTAGTAAGACGATGACCGAGGCTCAATTAAAGTACACCACAACAGAAAAGGAATTCCTTGCCGTGGTCTATGCTTTTGAGAAATTCCGACCTTATCTCGTCTTAACTAAAAGTATCGTGTATACCGACCATTCGGCTATCAAGTATCTCTTAGCTAAGCAAGATGCTAAGCCGAGATTGCTTCGTTGGATGCTCCTCCTCCAAGAATTTGATGTCATCGTGCTTGACAAAAAAGGAGCCAAGAATCTAGCGGCCGATCATCTCTCTCGTCTAGAAGATCCTCACAAAGATGTTTTCGAGAACAAGGAAATCACCGAAACATTTCCTCTCGAGACTCTCGGTGTAGTGAATTCTAAAGACACAACCCCATGGTTTACCGACATTGCAAATTACCATGCGGGCAATTTCATAATCAAGGGTATGACGACACAACAAAAGCGAAAATTCTTTCGTGACGTCAAGTTCTATTTTTGGGACGACCCTTATCTCTTTCGGGTTTGTGCGGATCAACTCGTTCGACGTTGTGTTTTTGGTGCCGAAGCTTCTAACATCCTTAGAGCTTGTCACGAGGGACCCACGGGTGGTCACCACGGTGTTAATCTCACGGCTAAGAAAGTGTTCGATGCCGGCTTCTTTTGGCCTTCTATCTATCGTGATGCACACGCACTTGTGAAATCATGTGATTCGTGCCAACGTCAAGGAAAATCGTCTCAACGTGATGAAATGTCGCAGAACATAATTCAGTGTGTGAGATTTTCGACATTTGGGGCATAGACTTTATGGGGCCGTTCCCATCGTCTCATGGTAACAAGTATATCCTCGTCGCGGTCGACTACCTTTCTAAGTGGGTGGAAGCTAAGGCTTTACCTACTAATGATGCTCGTGTGGTAGTGAAGTTTTTGAAGCAACTATTCTCTCGGTTCGGAACCCCTCGTGCTATTATAAGCGATCGTGGAACCCATTTTTGTAATGACCAATTCGAGAAGGTCTTAAAGAAATATGGAGTTACTCATCGTCTTTCTACGACTTATCACCCGCAAACGAGTGGGCAAGTCGAGGTTTCGAACCGAGCTTTGAAGAGGATTTTAGAGAGGTCGATTGGAGAAAACCGTGCTTCATGGTCCGACAAACCCGATGACGCTTTATGGGCCTTTAGGACCGCTTATAAGACACCTATCGGTTGTACTCCTTATAAGTTAGTCTATGGGAAGAATTGTCATTTGCCCATTGAATTGGAGCACAAGGCATATTGGGCCCTTAAGCATGCAAACTTTGACTAAAAGACCACGGGAGATCACCGAAAAATACAATTGAATGAATTGGATGAACTAAGAGACAATGCTTATGAAAATTCATTGATTTTCAAAGAAAAGACTAAAAAGTTTCATGATGCAAATATTAAAAACCGGGTTTTTAACGTTGGTGATCAAGTGTTACTTTTTAACTCTAGACTAAAGATATTTTCCGGCAAATTGAAATCTGTTGGTCGGGTCCTTTCACCGTTACACAAGTGTTTCCTTATGGGACCATCGAGCTAGCTCAAAATGATGGTCCTAACTTCAAGGTGAATGGACATAGGCTTAAGCACTACTTTGGTGGGGAAATTCCTTCAATGGATAACCTCGACCAAGTCACCTTCCCCAATGATAATTAGCATTGAGGGGATCGAGTCGAGCTCATGACACGGTAATCAAAAACGAGGTGCCTCGTGGGGGAGATCCCATGCTTATCCTTTTATGCTTTCTAATAAATAAAGAGAGGGGATTTATGCCCTTCCAACTCATTGTCTCGTGGCTGTTTGTGATTGTGTTATCTAGATCATCATCATCATCTATGATTGAAGACTCTCGTGTTCGTTTACGTGAGCCTCCATCGTTTGCTTGAATAAGTTTTTCATGAATCCATGACATATCCTTTATTGTTCTAACAATTATCTTTTAGCATAATTCATAAACGGCTTTAGATATATTGTTGATCACCCTTTCCATGCTAGATCCTCAGCATTCGACTCTTCGTCTCTAGTATGGGGGTGCTCCACCATTAGACTCGAAACATTGAGGACAATGTTTACTTTTAGTATGGGGGGTGAATAGGTACTTGCTTTGCTACGCCCTTGTAACAACCCATTTTGATAAATGGAATGTCACGCGCAATTATGGCGTGTCATCAAAGCATGCAAGGTAAATGTACTAAAACATACATGACCATAGGGAAAACCGGAATAAAACATCGGTTCCCAAGCATAAGCCCAAAACATAATAAAGCCAAAAGAAATGAATGAAAGACTAAACAAACATAAGTATATGAAGGCAAAAAGGAAAAGAAGTCTCTAGCAGCTTCCATCCTATGCACGTCCTCCAATTGCTCGAGTCTTTCCTAGGGTACCTGCCGGCTGAGCAAAATGCTCAGTGCACGAATATAGACATAGTATGAATGACTAAGCATAATAAAGACTTAATAGCAGCGTAATTGTATAAGTCCTGGAAAACCTGGAACATGTTCATAAAACTGGTTTTATAGTTTAAAAAGCCTTATGTTTATCTTATGAAAACTGTTTAACATATTTTACCATTAGCCAATATAGGTCATGAAAATCCACTGTTACTTGGAGGGGTGACCTCATCATGCAAATTAGAGGGGCTGCCTCTAATTTAATATACTGGTTCTGGGTAGGAGGGATCAGCTCCTTGTGAAGGATGCAAGGCACACACCACATTCACCATGAAATCCTGACTGAAAACATGTAACTAGGATGCACCCACACACCCCACATGATAAATATAATAATATGGCCAAAAGCTGAAGGGACGCCACGAGCAATCACTCCGCCATGGTGAAGTCATAACATCAGTGCCTCTAATGTTATGGTTATGGTACCTCTATAACTAGGTGAAACTGGTCATGCGTGTATATGGCTATAGGTATTCTCAATTAAACATAAGCAATTCAAACACATACTTATACTACGGGAAAACATTTGGTTGCATACGGGGAATCCTAATAAGGAAAGAATGTCCATACTGAAAGGACGGGAATCCGTACCTTATGTCCAGTGAACGAAGAAGATGAACTGAGAGGAATCCTACTTCCGAATCACTAATGCTACATAAATACATACATGAATAAGTATCTGCTTACTAAATACGTAACTAATTTTATGTCATGTCTTAGCTTATTTTATATGTTTTTATCATGTTTTACTGTTTAAAACCTTAAACTGTGTTTATCTTACATTCTGTTTAATCTGAATAAGTATTTCTGGTATTTCATGTATTATTATACTTACTGTGTAATAATAAGTAACTTTCCAAAAATAGCAGGTTTCCTAAAATAGAAAGTTTCCAAAAATAGAAAGTTACCAAAAATAGAAAGTTTCCAAAAATAGAAAGTTTCCAAAAATAGAAAGTTTCCAAAAATTGAATGTTTCCAAAAATAGAAAGTTTCCAAAAATAGAAAGTTTCCTAAAATAGAATTACTGCTTAAAATATATAAGTTTCTAAAAATAGAAAGTTTCCATAAATAGATTAGCTGCCTTATTTAAATAAGTTTCCATAAATAGATTAGCTGCCTTATTTAAATAAGTTTCCATAAATAGATTAGCTGCGTTATTTAAATAAGTTTCCATAAATAGATTAGCTGCCTTATTTAGATAAGTTTCTAAAAATAGAAGTTTCCATAATTAGAAATAAGCTGGTTAAATAAGCTAAGTATATAAGCCTAAGTGTTTTCATGATTATTTTCTAAGTCATATGATATAATGTATAGTTTAATAATTATTTCATGTAATTAAAATAAACTATAGGTTAAAATATTTAATTAAAGTATATCATGTTTTTAATTAAATAAAGTTAAATACTTAGGTTAAAACATGTATTATTTTTTATTAATAATATAACCTAAGTCATGTTAATTAATTAATTATAACCATGGTTTTTAAATAATTAATTATAAGTCTAAAATATAAAATACTTAGGTTAATAATTTCATGATTCTAATAATTAAAATAACCTAAGTCATGTTATTAAATTAATCATGTCATGTTATTAATTTAATTTTAACATAAGATCATAAAAATAAAAAATCTAAACATACACCGTGAACCGGATCTTGACTAAGAACCATGAACCGGACATGAAATCGACACCATACCCCGAACCAATTCGGGGTACCCCATGTCTTGTTGCTGCCGTGGGACCCACACCAACCAACCGGGACCATATGGTCTCGGTGGTGGTCAAATGGCCATACCGAGACCCTCTCGGGTTCGGTTTAGGCGCGGCCAAGAACAAACACCCCTTAACAACCCTTTTGATTTAATCCAAACCCAAATTCATGTTAGATCTATGATTTAATTATGTTTTTAAGAAAAACATATCATTATTTAAAAGATTAAATCAAAAGAAAGGGTTAAAACGAATTACCGAATACGTGGATCTAAGGAACGATGAACAAACACGAACACTAGCAATAATTCCAAGATCCAAGATCAATCAACACCCTCTTGGTGTGTTGTATGGGTGGCGGCCAAAAGACAAGGAAGAGGAGGAGGAGAACTTTTAGGTTTTCTAAAATCTTATGTAAAAAATTATGAGTAGTGTTTTTCCCCTTAACTCCCTTTAGTGAAAATTGAAATGGGCTTGGCCCATTTCTCTTCCTAATTTCGTGGCATATGGGCCCACATGGGGTAACCCGATCATTTTCCGTGTCTAATTAATAAGTGTGTTCTCGTGTTCGTGTTTTACGTGTTTGTTCGTGTTTATTTGTGTTCGCGTTTTGTGTGTTCTCGTTAAATGATTACCGTGAACTAATATATTTATTTACGCTCGTAATAAATATCTATATGTAATTAATAATAGTTCGTGATTTAATTACGTTCGTGATTTCATGATCGCATGCTCGTGATTAATTATTGTCTAATAATTATTGCGTGTTCGCGCGTAGTAAATACTTATCGTGTACTAACACGTTCGTAATACGTAAAATCTTAACACGTGATCGTAATCATGCTCTAATAGGAAATTTTTAAACTAGTACGTACGATCTTAAGGGTACTATTCATGGTAAAAGCATGCGGGTTTTACAACTCTTCCCCCCTAAAAAGAATAATTCGTCCCCGAATTATAGATAACGTAACTGAAAGAGAAACATACCTGAATCAAACTGAGAGGGTATGTAAGATTAATGAACGTACAAGTGACATGGTAGAAGGAACGTGGAACGTGACATGTCTTGAAAGGACATGGAACGTGACGTGACTGAAAGGACATATCTAATTGATGAGAGAAAAACGGATAAAAGTCCGGATGAACTTGTCCATTTCCAAGTGGCCTCCCTCTTGGAACGGTTCTTTCAAAAGATCTTGACACAAATGATAAATCTTGGTCCTCCTGACCTTGACTTGGAATACGAAGAAATTCTTGGTTATCAACGGAAGGTAGATCCCCTAAATTCGATCGAGGAAAATAAGAGTTAACGTGCTAGGGTAACTGAAACGTTACGATGCAAGACAATCTGACTTAACTGATAATTAGAACGATGCGCGAGACATAAAGAAACATAGTACGTGAAAATTTTTGAACGTGATACGTGAAAAATTTTGAACATGCTACGTGGAGATATGGCGAGTGTAGTATGAGTAAACATATCGTGATCCATGATACGTGTAACATATCTTGATCATGATATGAGCAACGTGGAATGAACATGACATGTGAAACATATCGTGATCATAGAATACAATGGCGGTAACGCCAAACGCTACAAGGTGAGACGTGGAATATGACGAGAAACGTCTATCTAAGGATAGGGAGTTATACTAAACTTGGGTCTGGTCTCTCAAGTTCTTGCAAAACTTCCCAGAACACAATGAACGTAAAATCGTAAGCCCAGATACGATCATGAACGTGAATAGTGTCATGAACGCGAGCGCGAAAGCAAGTCGTGGAATAAGAATGAAGACGCGAAGTAAGTTAGGAGTACAATTGCGAATCTTTGTCTGACCCGATAGCTGAGGGATTACCAAGTGGTCGAATGAGCCTTGGCTGGAACATGTCCGATCAATCGGTTGGTTCTGCAATCCTTGCGGATGTAAGGATTCTGCAGACTTGATCAAACTGTTTGCAATAACCCAGATAGCATCATGCTTCTTCTGAGTTTGCGTTAATCTGGTAACCAAAATCCATGGGGATCTTGTCCCATTTCAATTCACAATTTCAGATGATGAAAACATCCCACTCTGTTGGTGTCCTATCTTAACCTGTTGGTATGTCAGGTACTTAGATATGAACGTAATTGTATCTTGCTTCGCAGAACTTGATACATAGGAGTTGCGAAACTCTGAGTCTCTGAATCTAGACTTCTCCTAGCGTAGGAATGTCTAGAACACCTAATGTAGTGTAGGGTTCTCTCTTTTACGCATAAGCTGAGTCATGGTAAGATTAACCGTAGAAACCCATGTGATTCAGCGTGTCGCTGTAATCAAACAGAATTGATATTGGAAAATTTTCTAGGGTAAAATTTCTCTTGTCATTGAATTTGCAACATAGTGCAGATATGGTCTTCCTGTTCTTCTCTAAACTTAGAGGAAATCAGGTTATCCTCAATGAAAACGCTGATGAATTTGCTTATGAGTTCATGGAAATCAGTTTATTAAGTTTATAATGCCGTTGGAGCATTTATGAGACTAATACAGAATCATGAATTTAGCATGACCAAGTCGTGTACGAATAGCAGTCATGGACATGTCCTGCTCTTTCACTCGTCACTGTTGGTAGCCTGATCATGAGTTCGATCTCGGAAAGTGATTAACACTATAAGGTCGATTGGACATGTTGTCAATACGTGGAGGAGAATAATGGTCGTGAATGGTGATTCGTTTAAATCGACGGTAGTCGACACATAATCTCATGGTACCGTCCTTCTCCTTGAAGGTTCTTCTGGAATGTATGGGAAGATTTTGGAATAATCAACTGGCTATGCGTAAAAGGACTTAAGTAGTCGTGTCTTACTGATAGCTAGAAAATTTTAGCGAACATGGCTAACAACGCACATGCTTGTAAGCATAGATAATTTGTACAGATTTTCCTGATGGAAAATCAAGCTGAATGTATTCAGGAGCTTGAACATTGCTGTACATAATTATGAATCGTAGCATGGTGTGCTGTTCATAGTACATAATTAGGATAAAATTCATCTCGTGTCTGTCCGAGGAAATGCATTAGCAGCTTGGATCTCATCATTAAGTTGAAGGAAAACCTTCGTATACGTGGGAATACGAAAGGCGTCCTTCATGGTCATGAATCAATGATTTATGGTTACAAGAATGAAAGTGACATCGGCAACGTGACAGTTCTCACTGATGCGCCGGTAATGGTATTGAAATTCTTGTGGCCTGATTAATACATGGCACAACAAAATGGATATACCCTTGGAGGGTACCCTGAATTTCTTAGAAATGTTCCATAGTTGGACGTGAGTCATGTGTCTTGACTCGTTTCTTGGTACTATAAGCATGACATATGTCTTGACTGGTGTCTTGACATGTGTCTTCAGAAAGTATACGTGAGATATGTGTCTTGACTGATGTCTTGACATGTGTCTCGAGACGTAATGCAATAGAACTACAATATTAGGTTATTATGCCAGACTTGGCGGATCGGTTGGACTACCGATCCTTGGTATGTCTGATCATGTCCGTGACCGGAGCCTCGGTTGCGATTTCTAGGATAGTTCTGTCATAGTAGTGGTTACTATCGTCTTGTCTGTCAGTTCCATGACGGTCATTCTCATGACCGTGATTCATGTAACTATTCAGCTGAGTGGCCGGCTGGTACCGGTTTGCACTCATATGGCTGAAATGACAGGCCGAATGACGTGTGACATGTAACTAAGAATTAGGGACAATGATTGATGGAAATCTTTTGATGGTGAAGCATCTTCTCGTCCGATTGCTTTGCTCTGACGCCCTTGTCTTCGTTTTGTAGGATCTCCAGGTTGTGAACAGCATCCGCATCTCGTAGCGTCTCCGAACGTCAGCAGCATCAACCTTTAGTAACATCTCCCAGTTATGAACGGCATCAGCAATCTTATAGAATATCAGCAACTGAAAATACGCCTGAGGTGATTCAGAATCGACTAGCGAATACTCGTGAAGTATTGCAAGTGAAATACACATGGATTAAGGTACGTGTAATACACATGAAATACGGTACGTAGAGTACACGTGGAATGCACATGAAATGATTGGTATGGGGTCGATCATTTATCATGATTCAAGGAAAGTATATCGGTTAAACGGTTAGGAAAACCATCATGATAACCTGGCAATGCCAGTATATACCTCATTCTGGTTGCATAGAGAAACGCTAAAGTGTGGTTACACAAAATTCAACGATGATTTGCCTGACAGCATGATCAATGAAAACCAACCATGACTATCATGAAAGTATAATTCAATGAAATCCAACAATGTCTTGCGTGAAAGCATAAATAACAAAAGAGGCGTAAGACGTAATCAACATGAAGACGGAATTATCATGAAGGAACATTAAACGATCTATCATAAAGGAGTGTATAACATAATCAGCATGAAACTGAAGTTAACCATGACAGTATGAAAACATACTTGACATAAAAACATAGTAACTTATGAGGGGACATGAAAAAAAAATTATGTCAATAAATCATGAGAAAAATTTTATGCATGAAAACAGTGCATGAATGTGTAATGTTAGTTTATAAAAACCTTTTATGTGTGCGAGGGGACGCCTATGGGTCGGTCCCAAAACAAAAGACATGGCTAGGGGACGCCTATGGGTCGGTCCCAAAGTTAAAAGTTTCGATAAAAGCACATGCGACTAAATAGGGCCAGTCCTGTACCAACCATTACTTAGTCATAATCCCTGCAACAATGATACATGAAACATAAGTAATTGAAACTTATTTGTCAAAACTTATCAGAAAAAAATTTATGTGACTAATTATGAACTATTGGGGTTCAGTCCACATAGCCACAGTTCACGAGGAACATTATGCATGAAACAATGACACATAACTACATATGAATGACGGTTGTCCATCCATATTAGTAAAACAATATCGATGAAAACATCAAGGTTAAAACCTCTAGGTGCTGAAAACATCATGGTTAAAACAACAATGCGCTGAAAACATCAATATGTAGAATAACAAACGTTGGCTTAGGAAGCTTCTGGTGACTACCCACTAGTCACAGGTCGAGTTTTAGAGCCTACAGGTCGAAGCCTTGGCTCTGATACCATAATTGTAACACCCCATTTTGATAAATGGAATGTCACGCGTAATTATGGCGTGTCACAAAGCATGCAAGGTAAATGTACTAAAACATACATGGCCATAGGGAAAACCGGAATCAAACATCGGTTCCCAAACATAAGCCCAAAACATAATAAAGCCAAAAGAAATGAATGAAACTAAACAAACATAAGTATATGAAGGCAAAAAGGAAAAGAAGTCTCTAGTAGCTTCCATCCTATGCACGTCCTCCAATTGCTCGAGTTTTTCCTAGGGTGCCTGCCGTTTTGGGACATGGAAAAGAAAGTAACGGCTGAGCAAAACGCTCAGTGCACGGATATAGACATAGTATGAATGACTAAGCATAATAAAGACTTAATAGCAGCGGAATTGTATAAGTCCTAGAAAACCTGGAACATGTTCATAAAACTGGTTTTATAGTTTGAAAAGCCTTATGTTTATCTTATGAAAACTGTTTAACATATTTTACCATTAGCCAATATAGGTCATGAAAATCCACTGTGCATGAATACTTGGAGGGGTGACCTCATCATGCAAATTAGAGGGGCTGCCTCAAATTTAATATACTTGTTCTGGGTAGGAGGGATCAGCTCCTTGTGAAGGATGCAAGGCACACACCACATTCACCATGAAATCCTGACTGAAAACATGTAACTAGGATGCACCCATACGCCCCACATGATAAATATAATAATATGACCAAAAGCTGAAGGGACGCCACGAGCAATCACTCCGCCGTGGTGAAGTCATAACATCAGTGCTTCTAATGTTATGGTTATGGTACCTCCATAACTAGGTGAAACTGTTCATGCATGTATATGGCTATAGGTATTCTAAATTAAACATAAGCAATTCAAACACATACTTATACTACGAGAAAACATTTGGCTGCATACGGGGAATCCTAATAAGGAAAGAATGTCCATACTGAAAGGACGGGAATCCGTACCTTATGTCCAGTGAACGAAGAAGATGAACTGAGAGGAATCCTACTTCCGAATCACTAATGCTACATAAATACATACATGAATAAGTATCTGCTTACTAAATACGTAACTGATTTTATGTCATGTCTTAGCTTATTTTATATGTTCTTATCATGTTTTACTGTTTAAAACCTTAAACTGTGTTTATCTTACATTCTGTTTAATCTGATTAAGTATTTCTGGTGTTTCATGTATTATTATACTTACTGTGAAATAATAAGTAACTTTCCAAAAATAGCAGGTTTCCTAAAATAGAAAGTTTCCAAAAATAGAAAGTTACAAAAAAGAGAAAGTTTCCAAAAATAGAAAGTTTCCAAAAATAGAAAGTTTCCAAAAATAGAAAGTTTCCAAAAATAGAATTACTGCTTAAAATAGATAAGTTTCTAAAAATAGAAAGTTTCCATATATAGATTAGCTGCCTTATTTAAATAAGTTTCCATAAATAGATTAGCTGCCTTATTTAAATAAGTTTCCATAAATAGATTAGCTGCCTAAAATAAATAAGTTTCTAAAAATAGAACCTTTCCATAAATAGATTAGCTGCCTTATTTAAATAAGTTTCTAAAAATAGAAGTTTCCATAATTAGAAATAAGCTGGTTAAATAAGCTAAGTATATAAGCCTAAGTGTTTTCATGATTATTTTCTAAGTCATATGATATAATGTATAGTTTAATAATTATTTCATGTAATTAAAATAAACTATAGGTTAAAATATTTAACTAAAGTATATCATGTTTTTAATTAAATAAAGTTATATACTTAGGTTAAAACATGTATTATTATTTATTAATAATATAACCTAAGTCATGTTAATTAATTAATTATAACCATGGTTTTTAAATAATTAATTAATTATAAGTCTAAAATATAAAATACTTAGGTTAATAATTTCATGATTCTAATAATTAAAATAACCTAAGTCATGTTATTAAATTAATCATGTCATGTTATTAATTTAATTTTAACATAAGATCATAAAAATAAAAAATCTAAACATACACCGTGAACCGGATCTTGACTAAGAACCATGAATCGGACATGAAATCGACACCATACCCCGAACCAATTCGGGGTACCCCTTGTCTTGTTGCTGCCGTGGGTCCCACACCAACCAACCGGGACCATATGGTCTCGGTGGTGGTCAAATGGCCAAACCGAGACCCTCTCGGGTTCGGTTTAGGCGCGGCCAAGAACAAACACCCCTTAACAACCCTTTTGATTTAATCCAAACCCAAATTCATGTTAGATCTATGATTTATTTATGTTTTTAAGAAAAACATATCATGTTCTTAATTATTTAAAAGATTAAATCAAAAGAAAGGGTTAAAACGAATTACCGAATGCGTGGATCTAAGGAACGATGAACAAACACGAACACTAGCAATAATTCCAAGATCCAAGATCAATCAACACCCTCTTGGTGTGTTGTATGGGTGACGGCCAAAAGACAAGGAAGAGGAGGAGGAGAAGTTTTAGGTTTTCTAAAATCTTCTGTAAAAAAAATATGAGTAGTGTTTTTCCCCTTAACCCCCTTTAGTGAAAATTGAAATGGGCTTGGCCCATTTCTCTTCCTAATTTCGTGGCATATGGGCCCACATGGGGTAACCCGATCATTTTCCGTGTCTAATTAATAAGTGTGTTCTCGTGTTCGTGTTTTACGTGTTTGTTCGTGTTTATTTGTGTTCGCGTTTTGTGTGTTCTCGTTAAATGATTACCGTGAACTAATATATTTATTTACGCTCGTAATAAATATCTATATGTAATTAATAATAGTTCGTGATTTAATTACGTTCGTGATTTCATGATCGCATGTTCGTGATTAATTATTGTCAATTAATTATTGCGTGTTCGCGCATAGTAAATACTTATCGTGTACTAACACGTACGTAATACGTAAAATCTTAACACGTAATCGTAATCATGCTATAATAGGAAAGTTTTAAACTAGTACGTACGATCTTAAGGGTACTATTCATGGTAAAAGCATGCGGGTTTTACAGCCCTCATGTTTTCCAACTTTCAATGTTTTGTTTTGTTTTATTGCTAATAAGGCTAAAAATGGCCAAATTTTAAAATTTTTGTTAGTTTTAATAAGTGTTTTTAAGACACGGATGTATATTTTCCGATGGGTAGAATAAGAGCTAATTTTTGACTTGATGGGCATTTGGAGCCCTTTACATTCCTTAACTCGCTCAATTCAAGTTTTGCTAGGCTTTTATATAGGGAACTTTAAAACGCGAAAGTCTTAGCTCATTCGGGTTAAGAACAAGAACTTTTCGCAAGTTCCTATAATTGATCCTAGAAAGTCACTTATTAAGGGAACTATAAAATGCATTCTCTAAACTTGAAAAAGTACAAGAAAGTGCAAGATCCTATAGGTGGCTTGAAAACCCAAAACTTTGATTTGAAATAGTCTTAATGAAAGCTAATCCAAATTTGGCTTAATTTTGACTTGCATGGCTAAGTATTCACGAGTCTCTTTAATTAGAGGTCTTTATATAGTGAAGAACGAGAAATGATAGAGTTAGACAAGTGATCATGCTAAACGTAGAACATGAAAATGTTATTTCAAAAACTCATATGTTTTTAATTGTGGCTTTTTCTTCCCATAAGATCAATGCATTAGGAATAAAAATAATTGCAATAAGTAAGGTCGTACGATTTGAAAGATTACTTAGCTTCTAGCACAAGATCGTTTAAAAGTTGCTCGGGGTTGAATAGAGTTCATAGCCAAGGCATAACTTATTGAAGCGGGACGCGAAGATTGGTGAAGATCCAAAAAGGCCCTAACAAGGCATGAGGAGCTCTATTTTGTTGCTAAAGATCCAAGATGATGTGAAGTATCATTATTCCAAAATCAATATGAAGGATCGAGACACACGACGAAAAGCAATTACTCCCCTAAAGATCATGGAGAAAGTCTATCCAAAAAGACCCTTACAAGGTATGAGGATGAATATATCCAAGTCCGAAAAGGAGGCGGATCGTTGTATATCAAATTCCAATATAAAGATTGAAGAAAAATGATGAAGTCGTGGTCCAAGTATGAAGAATCTCTCAAAAACGGCAAGAGAAGAAATTCCAAAATATGAAGAGAAAACCATAATTTCAAGAACGTCTTCCCAAGATTTGAAGTATGAAGTACATGCCAAATATCGGTCTGAGAAAGGTCTCAGATCGTGAAACGAGTTTTGCCAAGATATGAACTTAAGGAGATACACGAGAAGCCGTTTTAAAATATTTTGTCCTTAGGCTAACTATCGGTTAAATCGTGCTACTTTGCTTTCGGACTAATAAATACTCGAATAAGTCAATATGAATCACTTGTGATCCATGACAAATAGATAAAAAAATTCTAGTAACCCATTTCCTTTTATAATAACTAGGATTGCGGGGAGAAAAAGTATTACACAATTTGGACGTATGAGTAGTGTTAGCATTGTGACTTGCACCAACAATGATCTCGTTTTTGCACTTAGCATGGAATGTATTACAATCAAGGATGACGAAATTTACTCTATGGGACATTTACTTGTTTCTATTCATTGACCCTAAAAGTCACATTCGTGATGAAAATCATACATTATGTCTTTACACGTCTTCGTAGTATGGTTGCAAGTTTTTTACTTTTCAATAAAGGTTAATAAAATTGAATTTTAGTGATGCTTAGATACTTTATTCTAGCATTGCGTGAGGGCACGGCAATGGCTTAGTATGGGGAGTGATGAGATGGCATTTGTACATGATCTCATCGTTCTTTTCGGGCTTTAAATGCATAAAATGTCATCAATTTACCATATATATATGCTTTTATTTGTTTACTTGTGTGTTTTAGGTATGGATATCGTGAAAAAAGACAAAAGATCACAAGAAACAAGGAAAACGGACACGAAAAACGAAGCCGTACAAAGAACCGGGCCCTAGTTCATGATTTATCCAAGAAAAACCCTTGAAGACTTGAAGATGTACAAGATTGATCCTCAAAATATGAAGAAATGACACTTAAAACCCTTGTATATTCATAATTACAAGTTTGGTCCCTTAAGTTTGTCAAAATTACAAAAAGGTCCTTCAACTTTGAAGAATTGGCAAGTTTAGTCCCTCAACAATTCTAAATTGTCAATTATGGTCCCTCATGAAGTCAAAGATACAATGAAGACCTTTGAAGATCAAGAATGTCCAAGATCAGTCCTTCAAATATGCAAAAATGGCAAAAATAACCCTTGAAACCTTTATTGGAAAGTTTGGTGGCCAAAGTATAAACTTTGAAAATTTATTAACAAAGGAAAACGGGTTTGGAGGCTAAAAAACTTGTTATACCCATTTCACCAAAACACAAGGGCCAAAGGTGTACAAATGAAACCTTTAAACACTTTTTGCGCCAAACAACTAAACCTTCCCCCAATTTCGGATCAAAAGGTTTACTATTTACCTTTATGAACCCAGAATTTACCATGCTTAAAACAAAGGGTAAATTGCAATTAACCCTACCCACGCTTGATTCACACATGCAGAAACCTATCCCACACCCAAAACCCTCACCCCCACTCACCAAAGGGCCCCACACTCAACCTCGTCCACCCATCACATCACAACTTACTCTCGAAGGCAATACACGTGTCCAAATCAACAGCCAAGACTCAATGCTTAACCCCAATGCTAAAATGAACGGTTTTGATGCATTTGGACAGCTCACAAACATCAAACGCCATCAAGCACTCAAGGGCATTCCTGGAAATTCATAGCTAGGGTTTTCTGTGTTTTTAGCATTCTAGAATCGTCTACTAGTCCTATATAAGGAGACCTCAACTTGTGAGAGTCCCTTGTTCTAGATTTTAGCTTTTAATCTTTGTAATTCCTTTTTATTAAATAAAAGTTGGATTTTCTGAAAAATTGTGATTTCCCTTTGTGTTTTATAAAAGTTTGGTATTTGATAAGCTAAGATCTGAGTTCCTTATTCATGTTTGATGGTTTTTGAGGCAAGGTTTTAAGCAATAAAGCTTGTGTTTCAAAAATCAGAAGTTTCATAGTTTGTGTTCATCATTGTGGTTTGTTGATCTTAGCAGGTACAAGGAAGCTGGTGCTTGTTTTGCTAGCACCACGGCTCAAACATTCCAAGGCTTGGATGTAAGTCTTGGAGGTTTGCATCTCTCTCCCTTTTCAATTTTTCTGAATTTTATTGTATTTTTGGTGATTTTGCATGATTTGTTGTGGACTGGTGTTTAGTGGCTTGATTTGAGTTTCTGAGGTTGTTTATTAGTTGTTAGGGTGGATTGGATCTTGTTTGATAGGTTAAAACACAACAATCCTTTGGAAGATTGAAAAATCAAATTCCAAAGGGGTGTTTGGGTTAACTGATTCAAAGGGGTTTAAGCCTTCCTTTGTTATTGTTCTTGGTTCTATTGGGTTGCTACATGTTATTTTGGTGCTAAGTGTTGGTTATCTGCAAGTTTGGTGGCTATTAACACCTAGATCCATAAATAGGCTATAAAATCTTTATTACTTGGTTAAATTGGCTAAAATTTAGAGGACACCTAGATCTAATCATAGACTAGGGTTAACAAGTGTTAAATCTAAGTTAATACAACCAGGGAAGTAGGATTTGAGTGATAAAACTAGATTTGTGGTCATCTATATCAGATAAAGCATTTGTGTTCTTGAAGTTCTTAATCACTAACCTGCATATGCTTTGATCTGCTTGTAATCTTTGATTCAGTTATTGAAATAAGTTTGTTTGTGCTTATTAACAGTTATTATAGCTTGTGTATGCTTTTTGTTCATTATGGTTTGCTTATTCATGCTAAAACTGCTTAGTAGTGCATAACTACTTATTTGTTAAGTCTGTGTCATATCTGGGCATTGTTGGCTTTTTCTGTGCTTATTGGCTTATTGGAAGTGTGATTATTTGCTTGATTGTGACCCATTGTGATTCACTGATCACAAGGGTGCCCTTGTTTCCACTTTAATCCTACTAGATCTCTCACAAATCACAAGTCAAAAAGTCAAAGCAGTGGGAACTCCTTTCCCCTGCTGCTAGCTACTACTAGTGTAATTTGGTGTTCAGCTTATCAATAAGCTATTCCAGCTTATTCAAACATGCAACAAATTTAATTTTGTAATAGGTGCTCATTATTTAACCCATGTGTTCATACTGGAGCATTTGGAGGGTTGACTTTAAGCTTTGACTAGAAAACCAACTATTTGACTTTTTCATAAATGCTTATTGGCTTATCCAGCTTATTTGGCTTTGCTTATTGAACTTTTCTTGATTGTTTTGGCTTAATTAAGTTGTTTAGAGTCTATTGTAAGTTGAATCAAGTCCTGAGGTGGTCTAGAACTCCAAGTCGACTATTTTGTCATTTTGTGAAATTTTTCTTGGCTTATTTCTAGCTTATTGAGTGTGCTTTTTCAAAAAAAAAATTCACAGATCTCTTAGGGATCTCAAAAGAAGGTTGTGTGTTTAAGCAGAGCTTATGGCATTGGCTTATTGCTTGATGGGCTTATTGGCCCAATAAGAATAAGTTGTTTGCTATTTAAGTTGTGATAAGCTCAAAATCAGCTTTTGGGCCTTCAGACTTTTGTGCTTAGAATTAAATTTTGAGTCAGATAGGGCTTTTTAAGGTCATTTGGGCCTAGTTTGGTTTTTTTGGGCCTAAAAGCCCATTAGTGTTGACTGTTTTTGCTTTTAGCCCATTAGGGGTATTTTGGTAATTTCACTTGCATTTTCTGATTATTTAGGTTAAAATAAACTAGTTTGAAAGTTTTTAGAATTTTTTATAATTTTTGGATTTTTAATATTATTTTATTATTATTTTATTATCAAATTTCACATTTTGCACTTTTTCTATTTTTCTAGGTTTAATACATTAAAATAGGATTTTTGAAACTCTTAGATTAATTTTATCTTCATTAGATTAACTTTTATAATTATTTTAAGTTTTAATAGTTTTTAAATCATTTTAAATAGTTTTGCTTAGTTTAAAAATTTATAAAAATAGTTTATAATCTTTTTAGGTCATTTTAGAGGTTTATCAATTGAAAAATCTTTATTTGGGCTTTTTGATAATTAATTTGAGTTTTAGGGCTTTAATTAGAATTTAAAAATTAATATTTAATTAATTAAAAGGTTTGAAGAAGTTTTGATGTTGGTAAACTCTTAGTTTATTTATTTTGATTTTTGGTAATTTTTTGGGAATTTTTAAGAATTATTTTTTATTTTAGCCCTTTTTACGGTTTTACGTTTAGTCGTCGTAGTAATAATTTTCACGTCTTCGTCATTCTATTTTCTCATCCCCTTCTCTTCAATATTAATCTCAAATCTTGCTACATTTTAGTCACACACATATACCTCCTTGGGAAACGAACTTTCACCTTTGGGTCATTTGTACACGGTTTTCCTAAACCGTCGTATTTAATACTTTCCCTCATTTACGCTCTTTTGTTGTCCTAAACAAGAGGTGTAATTTACTACAATCAGAGAGGGTGAGACTTTAGCCCAAATACTGCTTGACTTAAGAGAGAAGAATTCAACTGAGAAAGCTAAACAAGCAGAGGTAGAGAAGAAGACACAACAAGAAGTTCTTGCCAAAAAGGATCTAACTAAAGGTAAGAAAGTTCAAGCTTCACACCCTACTAAAGGTATAGTTATTCAACAGCAAGCTGATGAGAAAAGACCTTCCAAGCTAAAGAAGAAGCTACCTAAGATTAATCCAAAGGATAAAGGGAATTAGCAAATACTATCAGAATCTGAAAATGAAAGTGATTCAGATGAAGATATAAGCAAAGTCATGTATAGATTTAATCAATTAGACCATGATGAGGAATATGCTTTCAGAATGCAAGCACAAATTTGTGAAGATGAATTACAATAGGAACTTGCAGCAAAGCAACATTTGCTAGAAGCTAAGAGAATACAGTAAGAATGGAACATACAAGAGTATGATAGGATTCAAGCTGAATTACATGCGAGTGAGCTTCTTGCAGACTCATTGATAGCTGAAGAGAGAGATGCTTATGATGAAGAAGAGAAATCAAAGTTGATTGATGATCTAGTAAGGGAGCAACAAAGACTATTTGCTGAAAAGAGAAGAAGAGAAAAGATTAAGCCTCCAACTACCATGCAGATTAGAAATCAAATGATGAAATTTCTCAAGAAAGTTAAGGGTTTCACTCATATTCATCTGGTCAAGAAGAATTTTGAAGAAATCAGGACTTTGTATGAGCAACATAAGAGAAATGAATTGAATTTTGTTGAGATTGGATCTGAAGCAGATAGAATGGTTGTTGAAAGACATAGAAGACATCTGCAACAACAAAGACAATTTGGAAGCACTCCTAGAATGAGCCAAGTACTGTTGAACCTACAAATACATCTCCAAATATCAAGACCACTTATGTGAGGAAGAATAGAAAGGTGAAGGTAAGTTCAAAGGAGGAAGAGACTGCTCAAAGAATGAATGAAGGAGATAAATCTCAAGATATTGCTCAGACTGAAAATGTACAAGCAGTACATACACAGTCAAGTACATACTGAAGAAACGGTACATACAAACTTGGAAGAGGGTTCAACAGAATTTGCTAACTGTGATTTTACTTAGTTATGAAAGTTCGTTTTCTCGGTATCTAATCGAATTGATTTCCGGTTAAAAGTGTGACTCAATTTTTTTTGGTGAATAAAAAGAGAAGTTAGGTTATCTATTTCTAAGTAAAAGGTAAAAGCTAATAGTAATAAAAATAAGCTAAAAACAATTAACTAAAAATAACAAAACAATATAAATAATAAAACGTAAATTAAAGCGAAATAATTAATAGAAATAAAACTAGACGAAGAAATTAACTTTTGACTGAAAAATAAAATTTACTTAATGAAAAAGGAGAAAATAAAACTAAGAGGGTGCTTTAAAACTAAACGAGACAAAAGCTAAAGCGGATACTAAATAAAAGATAAAACTTAAACTTTACGAAAAAATATTAATTTTAAAATTAGACGAAAAATTCAACTAAAAATATGTAACTATAAGAAATAAAATCGGAACAACTTTCAGATTAAACTAAACGATTGCGGAACAAGAAACAAGCAAACAGGCAAGCTGCTCAAGCAAGCAGCCTACCTGCTCAAAATGGCGGGAAAGGCTGGGAAGCTAGCTGCTAGGCTAGCATGTCATTTCTTTCTATCAGAAAGTTAGTGTTGAATCCATCGGAATGTTTATTGAAAACTATCTGAATGTGTATATAGACAAAGTATCAGAATATTACAATCTATCGGAATATATGTGAAAGTAAATGATCGGAATAATGTATTAATCCCTTTTAATCCATAACACAAGATTTAGAAGAGATATTTAGAGACAGAAAGAGAAGAAAAGTAGTGAGAGAAGCTAGTGAGATTTTAGAAGGTTAATGTTTACTAGAGAGAGAAAGTAAAATGAACCAACACCCTCTTCCACACATGGAAGAGGGTATATATACCCTTGGCATATGGGCCGTGGGTTTAGTATCTTTGGGCCGGACTTGGCTTTGTTTTGGGCTTACGCCCCTAACTTATACAATATTAGCTTAAAGTCTAAGCCCGGTTTTCCCGACTAGCCTATTACAATACAAGACCTTTAACGACTAAGATGACCTATTACATTCTTGTTCGACTATATTAAATATAGGGCTAACAATCTCCCCCAATGTATCGGTCATCTTTAAAAAGCTTAAAAAAACATAAGATGATTGAGTGAAAACATTCTTGTAGAGGAGATCTTCCTGCTTTGGTCTTGTATCTTGGTCTTGATCCTTTTTTGTAACGGCTTTGTTCCTTCATGCTTTTGTGATCTTTATGTGAGCCTTTGTCATTTGACTTTGAGTGCTTGAGATCTTCAATCTATTCTTGATAGTATTCATCTTGAGCTCTTGTGACAAGATGACCTATTACATTCTTACATTCTTAAGTATCTTGATTATCGCCATCTTGTGCTCTTGTGACTTCTGAATCGACATTGGTTACACAGCTACGCCACCTTCTTGATATGCAACAACATATATAGACACGGATAAAATGGCTTTGAACATTTCATCCTAACTCGGTAGCGTTTTACCTCCGGTCGGTGAAGACCGTTAGACGGTATTAGATACCGTACCTGTGATAGGGTCGATTTGATTAAGAATCTCCTTGACAGGGTTTCCCGGTGGTAGTAGCCAGTTCTCTTTACTCGACCGTCTCAAAGCAGACTGCGAACGTAAAGAGTGAATCATAAGGATAAATTATCCGTCTGATTAGAGTCGTTAATTCAGAATTCCTGGAACAAGTTTGATTCAAAAAGAATCGCACCATTGTTGCTTTCCAGTTTGTCACAAGCTTGATTCATAGAGAATCTTGTGAGTTACCTACCGCAGTGCTGTTTGATGGTGACACTGGAAGGATTTCCATTCGTCACTGTGAACACTAATGAGTGTCACTCTAAATGTTCTGGCAAGATCACATAGATTTTACGAAGAAACCTGGAATCAAGTTTGAATCAATTAAGAATCCAAACTTAGTTTCTTTCCAGTTATCACAAGTTTGATTCGTGTAGAATCGCACAAGTTACCTACCATGAGCTTGTTTGATGCTGGCTCAAGCAGGATTTCCATCTTCATTGTGAATCATATCACTTAGATGTTCTGGCAGTATCGCAAGGATAATGCGTAGGACTCGATTGTGTCCTAATGAGATGATAGATAGATCTCATTTTGGCTCTAGACTCAGTAAGTGCATTTTGGTAATCGGAGGCTGGAGCAGACTGCCACCTTTTCAATATTAACTAACTCGGAGTGAGAAAGTCAATATATACGTGTTGATCTCCGTGACAATGAGACAAGTTTCTTTTGAGAGAAACTCGAATGGCTGGGGAAGGGTTGTGCATCGCATCACTGGGTCCATGACACTTGTCTTCAAAAGATGTGTTAACCCGATTTATGCCTAAGTTGCATAGAAATATTCAACTCCTTCAATACCTACCAATACGTTATCACTAGCACCTTGTTGTGATTGTTCCAGTGCTAACTTAAGTAATTGGTCCGCATTCAGCTTCATTCAACTCCATCTTTCCTAAGGACAACTATTTCTAGCTATGGAGTGTCCTTGGGTAGATCCCTCCGGTTCTGGTTGGATCATAGGACTTTGTTTCCTATCCTAAACCACCTTTTGACTCCATCGTTCCGTCGTAGATAGTAGGTTGTTTTGGGTATAGATCGTAACCATAAAAATATTAAAAACCACTCAAAGTGCTTGATAAAAATCAAAACTTTTAACACTTTGAAATTTTTACATTTCCGAAAAGCTCCCCCTACACACATGCATCGATATACGAAATAGTTTAGCATGTGAAGGAAAGAGTTGCACTTGAGTCTTTAAGATCACATGTTGCGAAATATTACATTTTAATCACATTTTCTCCCCCTATCTCTAATATAAAAACATCATATTAGAGATACCAATTGATTAAAATATGACAATTTCTGAAAACTGATTGGGAGAGAAACATGTGTGCACGCATGAATCATGGAACTTTTTCAGTCGGGATGCTCCCCCTCAACAATATATGTGTGTCTTGAAACAAAAGTTTGACAAAATTTTGGAAAAACAACACCACAAATATGTTTAGGTACAGAGTAAAGATGCCTTATCCGATATAGTATATTACATTTGACAATTTAATATCATTTTCGGAATGTGTTGGATACATAAAATATGACAACTTTGAGATGTACCCAACAACATTAAAGGCTTGATTTTAAAACGCTCCCCCTAAAAAATTGATCAAAATAACATATGACATTTTAGAGATATAAAAACCACATATGAGGAAGGGAGTGTTGAACACACAATTTTGAAAGATTTAGAAAAACCTTTTGAGAAATTCTTGAAAAATTGTGTTCAACGGTTTTAAAAAAAATCAGGATAGAAGACTTCTCTTCTATTGCTTAGGGAAAGCGCACTGAAACGTATACTTCCCTTTCGGGTCCGATTTTCATGAGCTCAAAACTTTGATTGTTTTGTGACTAGCTCATGACCGAGAAAAATAAATTTCCCGTTGTGAAGGATAAGTTATCATCCGTGATAAACTTTCCTTAAGTTGAAATTCGAGGTCTAAGCTAACATTTAATTAGAAATCGTTTTTCATGAACTTAAAAACTTTGAATGTTTTTATGAGAAGCTCATGACCGAGAAATATGATTTTCTCGTTGAGAAGGATAAGTTATCGTCCGAGATAAACTTTCCTTAGTTGAGGTCCGAGTCCTAAGCTGTGATGCGCTTAGAAGTCATTATGAGAGAAAAATCAAGCAGCTTCATTTGCCAAAACCTCCAAGTCTTCTGGAGTCATATACTTCATACTAAGACGGCCAACGAGATACTGAAACCTATTTTGAGATAGGGCTTTTGTAAACAAGTCAGCTATCTGGTACTCAGTTCTGACAAAGTATAATTCCACGATACCACGTTCCACTTGTTCCTTGATGAAGTGATATCTGACTGCGATGTGCTTGGTACGGGAGTGTTGAATCGGATTGCAAGAGATGGCTATGGCCGACTTTGAGTCACAATACATAGGTATTTTATCAAAGTGGAATCCATAATCCGTGAGTTGAGTTCTCATCCAGAGGACTTGAGCACAACACGCAGATAGAGCCACATATTCTGCTTCAGCTGATGAGAGCGAAGTGCAATACTGCTTCTTTGATGACCAGCTCACAAGCTTGTCTTCCCCTAGAAATTGTACGCTACCAGAAGTGCTTTTGCGACTATCAAGACAACCTGCGTGATCAGAATCTAAAAAAGTTGTTAGATGAAAATCGGTTTCCTTCGGATACCAGAGTCCCATGTGAATGGTATTCTTAAGGTACCGAAAGATCCGTTTAACCTCTTTGAGGTGCTTTTGAGTAGGCCTGGCTTGATATCGTGCACAATAGCATGTGGCATGATGAATATCAGGCCTGCTATCTGTAAGGTACATAAGTGACCCGATCATACTGCGATATCGCGTTTGATCTACGAGATATGAGTACAAGTCAGCGTCTAGGGATTTGGTCGACAATGGTGTACCAACGCGAGCACATGAGGTCATACCATGCTTTGTAAGTATCTCTTGAGCATACTTAGCTTGGTTAATGAAGATACCACATGGGGATTGATGAATATGGAGGCCTAAAAAGAATTTTAGCTCCCCCATCATTGACATTTCAAATCTGTTGTGCATTAATTTTTCAAAACGTTTTGAAAGTTTGGGGTTCGTAGAACCAAAAATAATGTCATCAACATAAACTTGCACCAGCAGTATGTCATCCCCATATTTATTAGTAAAGAGAGTAGGATCAATAGAACCTTTGGAAAATCCTTTGGAAACCAAGAAGTTTGATAGTTCTTCGTACCATGCCCTTGGAGCTTGTTTAAGTCCATATACAGCCTTCTTGAGACAATAGACTTTGTCAGGATGATGAGGATCGATGAATCCTTCCGGCTGATTAACATACACTTCTTCCTTTAAATGACCGTTGAGAAAAGCAGTTTTAACATCCATCTGAAAAACCGTGAAGCCCTTATGTGCAACATAAGCAAGGAATATCCTGACAGCTTCCAAACGAGCAACTGGAGCGAATGATTCATCGTAGTCTATGCCTTCTTGTTGACGGTATCCCTTAACCACAAGACGAGATTTGTTTTTGATGATGGTTTGTTCTTCATCCAGTTTGTTTTTCCAGATCCATTTGAAATCTAAAATTGACATTCCATAGGGTCTGTCAACAAGTTTCCAAACATTTAGGCGTTCAAACTGATGAATTTCGTCTTGCATTGATTCAATCCACGCATGATCAGTCATGGCTTGTTTGATGTTTGTAGGTACAGTTGAACTCACGGTGAGAGCATACATACACACATCGCCATCGGTTTCGAGTTGTCTGCGTGTTCGAACCGGTTGTGAAGGATTTCCAATGACTTGCTCCAATAGATGATCACGTGTCCAATGGTGAGTGGATGGATATCGTTGGTAGAATGTATGCATGTTGGACGGATCAACATGTTGAGTAGAAGACTCTCTGACTTCGCGTACCGGTATACCGAACGGATTGATGAATTCTTCTTCGTCAGGTTGTGCATCGACTGCTTGATTGTTGTTTCCTCCTTCAGCATTGACGGTTGGTGATGTTGGTTGTATGACGGTTTCTTGAGTTTGTTGAGTATCCACTGGAATTGTCTCTTGAGCAACGGTTGCTGAAGTAGATGCAGTTGTGTCTTGTTGACTGTGTTCGGGTGCATCAGCAGTATTGACAGTGGAAGGCTTTGACACAACCTCTTTGTTTCCATAGTAATATTCATCAAACATTGGATCATATAAATCAACCAACTCATTCATTTGTGTCGTATCCGTCGAGTCTGCTGTAGGAGTACTTTGTTGACATTCTTGCACGGGACGCACACTGTTTTGTGTAGGTGCCATTGCTGGACATTGAGGTGCGGGACTTGAGCTATTTTGATCAAGTACCATGTGTGGCAATTCGTCAAAGTTCACATGAATTGTTTCGACAATAATCTTTGTTCCCTTGTTATAGACCCGATATCCTTTCGACAATGTCGCATACCCCACAAAAATACATGCATCACCTTTTTCTTTCATCTTGTCGAGATTCTCACCGTCTTTAAGAATGTAGCATAAAGATCCAAATACGTGAAAGAATTTGACAGTAGGTTTCCTGCCATTGATGATGTGGTAAGGTGTCTTTTCATGTCTAGGGATGACGAGAGAATGATTCTGAGTATAACAGGCAGTTGTAATTGCTTCAGCCCAGAAGAATAGCGATAATTTTGAAGCAGAAAGCATTGTTCGAGCAGCTTCAACCAAAGTACGATTCCGCCTTTCGACAACGCCATTTTGTTCAGGAGTTCGAGCAATAGACGTTTGATGTTCGATGCCTTCTTCTTGAGAGTAAGATTGCAAGTTCTTGTTCAAAAATTCAGTACCCCTATCCGTTCTTACGGTTAAGACTTGAGCTTGAAGATTGCGTTGTATCATCTTGAGAAAGTTTTTGAGAACCTCTGTTGTTTCATCTTTGGACCTTAAGAAGAAAATCCATGTGTATCTAGAGTAATCATCAACAATCACGAGAATATACTTTTTCCCGTTAATACTCTCTACACGCATAGGACCACATAAATCCATGTGTAGAAGTTCCAAGCGTCCTTTTGAGCTTAGGGTAGTCTTTGATTTGAAAGACTTCCGTTTTGCTTTCCCCAACTCACAAGAAGAACAAAGATGGTCTTTGACGAATTTTAACTTAGGAAGACCGGTCACAATATCATTCTTCGAAAGCAAGTTGATGGTGTCAAAGTTGAGATGTGACAAGCGTTGATGCCATAACCATGCTTGAGAGGATGAAGCTTTAGCCATTAAGCAAATTGGATTTGTTGAAGATGTGTCTTAAAGAGTTATTGTGTAGAGATCATAACCACGAGAACCTGTAAGAAGGTCATTCCCATCGTAGTCTCTAACACATCAAGTAGATTTCCGAAAAGCCACTTCCAAATCCGCATCACAAAATTGACCAACCGAGAATAAATTGTGATTCAGTCCCTCGACGTAATAAACCCGTTTGATAGTGAGATTTCCTTGAACCAGATCGCCATATCCAAGTATCGGTGCAAACTGATCATTTCCAAACCACACCGTACCCAGAAACTCCTCCACGAAGTTAATAAGAAGCTTGAGATTGCCCGTCATGTGCTTTGTGCACCCGGAGTCCATTATGAATAGGATGATTTCGACGAGCTGCAGAAGAATTAGAAGACAATGTAGCATTTGACAAATGGGAGCCCTTGAGGGAAACGGGTTCCAAAATAGTAGTGGGCCTA
The DNA here is from genome assembly GCA_025667525.1 of Glebionis coronaria. Taxonomy (NCBI): domain Eukaryota; kingdom Viridiplantae; phylum Streptophyta; class Magnoliopsida; order Asterales; family Asteraceae; genus Glebionis; species Glebionis coronaria. The sequence goes on along the minus strand of CM046878.1, from coordinate 546,783,933 downwards.
GATGCAAAGTCTACAGGCAAGTTGATATTCCTAGACCCAATCACTAAAGTGGTTAACTTAGGTACCCATTTGTATCCGGGTGGTGTAAATCTCGAATACCCCCATGTACATGTCCTAATCATGTTCTCATATAACTTCTTTAATCTGTTTTGTTTACTCAGAGTTGTGGAGTCTAACGCACTTGGTTTCTTAAGTGGTTGATCAGTGGACTGGTTTAAAGTTCTTTTGGGTTCTCTAGTACTAGTGGGCACAAGAATAGGCTTCCTAGTTCTAGTATTCAATCCATTATGATTAAGAGAACAAGCATCATGATTGAAAGTACGAACACATTTTCCACATTCAACGCAAACAAATTTAACATTCGAGGTCTTAGCATTTAAATTGTCATTACATGCAGTTACAGACGTTTTATTCTTAGAAAACTTAAAATTCCTACGGTGGTCTTCTACTTCCAACTTCTTTCCTGTACTATTGTTAGGCATGACCTTGTCTTGCATTCTAGTGCTCTTAAGCTGTGGTCCGCTAACACTAGTAGTGGGGATTACTCCTGTAGAAGAAGACACACGTTGATTAGTTTTCTTAATATTATGAGGTAACTGCGATGTTCCAGTTTAAATGGGCTTACTGTTCATCTTATACATTCCTGGTGCTATCACATTTGTGCTCTTATCATTTCCTATCTTAGGCAAAGTCTGTGGGGATTGTCCCAAAACAGAGGATTTGGGGCATTTAACCGCATTCGGTTGACGAACGGCGGATGATTTACCCAATACAAACTTTCCTTTCATTTTCTCAATGAGTTTTTGTAACTCACTGATGGCTATGTCCCTTTCTTGTAGCTGAGCTTTCAAATCATTTAGTTCAAAACCTTTTTCATTTAATTGTCGAAATGAAGAAGCTGCCATTCTTGGCATTTTTTATGATTACAAGATTTATCACCTTTTTGTAAAGCAAGTTCAAGAGAAATGGAGTGTTTCTCAAGTTGGGAAAAACTTTTCGAAAGTTTGTTATTGGACTGAATTTGTTTCGAAAGCTCTACTTCAAGATTGCGACATTTCTCGTCCGATTCTGACACTAGACATGCTACATGACAATATTGATCAAGATCGGTATACACACTAAGTATAGCATTAATATGGTCAGCATAAAAGTATTCCTTAGAAAGTCGATCAATTTCTTTAGAAAGTTGGTGTTCTTGTGTCTTTAATTTAATTTGAAGAAAATCAACTTCATCTTCAAGAGATTTGACATAGCTTAAATCAGTTAACATTTCCTCAGTGAGAGCATTATAAAACATTTCCACATTTTTTGAAAGATCATCAATGGTTGGAACAATGCATTGTTGAATGACGACTTCTGCTTGTGGGTTAGCTTTAATATTCCAAATGGTATCTCTAGAAACTTTTTCATAATCGGCGACACCTTTGTACAAATTTAAAACCCCTTGTTTTATAAACTCAAATTGCTGAGCACTTTTACTTTTCTCATCCCATTTTCCTTTTTCTTCCGATATTTGTTTTTCTAACAAAATTGATTGCTTTTTGAAACTCTTTTTAAAGAGACTTTCTTTTGGGGTTCATCACTTGGTGGTGGAACTCTATTATACATCTTTTGTTCTTTGGAAAGTTCTTTTTGAGGAACAAACTTAATATAATGATCAGAATCAGAAAGGTTTATTAGGTCACTTAAGTTCGATCGACTTTCTTCTTGTTGACGAATGATTTCGTCGCAATCAGGGGAAAGCATAAGAGCAAGATTATCAACATAGCAACCGATATCATAAAGAGCAGGCTTGGTACTTTGAACTTTCTTGAGATATTCAGGCTTGACAAAACTCGTTTTCATATTTCTATTGAGCATATTCATAGTTTGAATAGACTGGCCCGTTTTGTAAACAATTTTGTTTAACGTGTCGAATCTCTTTTCCAAAGCAAGAATTTTTTCAATATCCTTTTGTTCACGAGTTTTATAAAGCTCAGTTTGTTCTTTGTTAACCGACTCTAATTCAGTAATTTGGAGTTTATGTAGCAGCAGTTGTTCTTCAAGGTCCAATATCTTTTGTTTTGACATATGAATTTCGTGTGTTACTTCAGAACAATATTGTTCATTGAGCACCTTACGTTCATATACCAAACCATTAGCTATCGCAACCCGTCGATCAGCTTCTTTTACATAATCACACTCTTTAAGCCTGTCTATCTCCTCGGCTAAGGATGTGTTTGCTTGCTTTAGACGTTTATTAGCCTCTTTGTTTTCATTAATTTCACGTTTTAAAGAATCAATCATAGACGCAAACAAATCACGGTCCTCTTCCGAGTCAGTATCCTGAGTAGCATTTCCGTCATCATTACACATATGCTGTGAATCCGTAGAGATATTGTTATCCTCCGTGTCCATTACATATGTGTCGTTGATGCTTTCGGGTTGCTCAGGATGCCGTCATTCATTAGCAAAAACATTATAGTTATCGTTTGATGGTACCTTTTCAATTGGCTCAGTGTCGAAGATTGGTCCAGAATTTTCAGCAATCTCTGGAATCATTTCTTGAATCTTTGCCATGTACACATAATGTGCCTCTAACTCTTGATCATCGGCTTCATCATCAGTGTCATCACGCCAGTCAACTTCATCTGCTGTGAGTAGAATTCCTGCTTCTTCTTTCTTGCACAACAACATCTTTTCCTAGTGATATCCCGAATCCTTAACCCGTTTTGGCTTCTTACATTCCCTAGCCATGTGCCCAAATCCCTTGCAGTTGAAGCATTGAATCCCAGTCTTCTGCACCACCGGAGTGCCTACAGTATCTCTAGCCCCAACTTGATTCAGCATCCTCTGATTATCATACCTAGCATCACGACCATACCTAGGTGCATGATCAACTTCCTTATATCTAGCATTGGATGATGATCTGAGGTTGTTGTTGGTAGGTTTGTAGATCTTCTTATAAGTTGTGGTGAGTAAAGACATGAGTTCCTTAATCTACTTGTCCCTTGAATTTTGTTCATCATCACTGTCTCCATCTGACTCGGTGTCATACTTTGGAGGTGGAGTGGGGACAATTGCTTTTGCTTTGTGTTTAGCAGTAGCTAGAGGTTTGGTGGATGAGCTTGGTGACTTTGAGGAATGAGTAGGTGGTTGTTGACGGGGAACGGGTTTTGTTGAAGTAGCATCCATAAAAGCAATAGAATTTGTAGACCGTTCTGCCTTTTCAGCCCTTAGTTCATTCACTTCATTCTGATGTTGTTTCAAGATATCATAAAGTTTGTGATAGGAGATGGTCTGGATATCTTCCCTTTGTTTAACCAAGGTCACAAACCTTTGCCATTCCGGTTTGAGTTGAAGTAGAAACTGAACATTGGCATGATGATTGGAGATGGTGCACTGATTTCTGACAAGCTCATTCATCATTTTGTAGAATCTCGAGTAATATGAGTCAATGGAATCACCATCTTTAGATGTGAATTTTCCAAACTCCCAAAGTAGATTAGTCTCGAGATCTTGAACATTGATCGACTCACCTTGCTTCAATCGATGAATTGCATTCCACATTTCCATAGCATTAGGACATACATCAACTGTGGAATAGATATCGTTATCAATTCCAGTGAGTATGAAATTTACAGCATCAGCTTCAGCTTGGAGGAGTTTCTTTTTCTCAGCAGAACATGTGTCAAAATCCTCCATAGCTTGTATAGTTGATGAAGTACCATCCTCTGCCTGTGTTGTAATTGGTCTGAATTGAAAGACTGGAGGTGGTTTCTCAAGGCAGTGACGAAGAGCAGTTCGGTTTTCTTTTCCGTCGAGAAATCTGAGAAAACGAGATCTCCATTGAACGTAGCAACCGGCAGTGAGCACAGGTGGATTACCGTTGCCACCTTGTTCCAAACGAATTTGATTAGCAGTTGCAATGTTGATGTTGTTGTTAGACATGGTGAATACTTGTGAATGAATTGCAGATCTTAGTAGATTTGTTGTGATGATGTGTGGTTAAAATTGAAATTCCAAAAATTAAAAAAAAATCAGTCCGACAATAAATTCCTCAGTCTGACAAAACGGTAAGCCGAAAAATTTTGTATCGCCAAAATTTGAATTTGAGTTAGAAATAGCCAAAAACTAGTAGGGAAAAAATTTGATTTTACTTGACCTAAAAATTTTAACTTTTTTTTAATCTTCGTGTAAACTATGTTCCGAAACTAGTCTAGATAGTGGCTAAGTCTAAAAATTACTCAAACAAAATATCCATCGGAATACATGTCGGAATGTCCATCGGAATACCTGTCGGAATGTCCATCGGAATACCTGTCGGAATGTTCTATCGGAATACCCGTCGGAATGTACTATCGGAATATTGGCTATATCAGAATGTTGGTTCTATCGGAATGTTGGTTCTATCGGAATGTTGTCCTGTCGGAATGTCACTCTATCGGAATGTCCTGTCGGAATGTTTACCTGTCGGAATGTCTAGATCGCAATATAGCTAAAACAAATTGGACAGAGTAACGACTCAAAAATCCCTTAAAACCGTCAGAATCCTCGATCGCAATGTACGATCGGAATGTCTCGTCGGAATAAGGTATCAAAATCCTTAGATCGCAAAGTAGAACCTTGTGGTTATTGCGATCTGGCCTCACTCCCTTTGTGCTTTCCGATGGTTCAACTTGCTGGAAATTCGGAAAGATGAAAAACAAGAGATTTCTCAACTTTTGATCCAAAAGACTTGTGTTTTAACCAAAACCAAGATACCCAAATCACTACTACTAGTAAGTAGATGATTTGTATCAAGAATAGACCATAAAAAACAAAAAAAAATTGGGACGTGAGATAAAGATCAAAATAGCCACGAAAAATCAAGAACACAACATAAGAATCTTCAATCACCTATCCACTATAGGCTCTTGATACCAAATGTTAATCCCTTTTAATCCATAACACAAGATTTAGAAGACATATTTAGAGAGAGAAAGAGAAGAAAAGTAGTGAGAGAAACTAGAGAGATTTTGGAAGGTTAATGTTTACTAGAGAGAGAAAGTAAAATGAACCAACACCCTCTTCCACACATGGAAGAGGGTATATATACCATTGGAATATGGGCCGTGGGTTTAGTATCTTTGGGTCGGGCTTGGCTTTGTTTTGGGCTTACGCCCCTAACTTATACAATATTAGCTTAAAGTCCAAGCCCGGTTTTTCCGACTAACCTATTACAATACAAGACCTTTAACGACTAAGATGACCTATTACATTCTTGTTTGACTATATTAAATATAAAGCTAACATAATGTAAATCACAAAACTATCGGAATATAGTAAAATAAGTCCTATCAGAATATGAAATCCAAATCTATCGGAATGTGGAAAAAGAAAAATCTATCGGAATGTTAATTATAAAAAAACTATCTGAATGTGTAAATCAAAATTTCGGCAACATTTCGTCACAATAAGCCTTATACCCGATCGCAAAGTACGATGCCAGGGGCGATCGCAACCTACGATCGGAATAAGTGATCGGAAAAACTATCACAATAAGCTGTCACAATGTAGAAACCTTATTGTGATGGAAAAATCACAATATTCGGATGGATGAGCATAAGCTAAAAAACCAATAAGGACTTCTAAAAAGGACACTTAACAAAAACTTAACCAACTCAATAAGCACAAATTTGAAAACTTTTAAAATACGAAATAAGCAAACTTTATGAATCAAACTTTAAAAAGACTAAACTTTTTAAGAAAACTAAAAAAAAGTAAATAAGCTTGTTAGTGCAAACATTACGATGTTTAATCAAGATGATCCCTTCATGTTTTGGTGATGACAAACGTATAACTCGCAATACATAATGTAAAATGTGTAAGGTACTCGTAATCACTCAAGCATACTTATGTATACTTCTCTCGACACCTTGAAGATTACATTCGTCATGAAAGACAAGAAGGACGCGCGGTTCTCTTATAGAACACGCGGTTCCTTAGTGATATCGAACCGCGGGAAGATATGGAACCGCGGGCAGTCAAGCCGGTTTAGGCTAACTCAAGATTTCTGGAAGCTTCTAGAATATGGAGGGAAACTAATAAATTCAAAATTCAAATTTTAAATTTGGGCTCCAAGAATAAAAGGTGCATCCTTTTATCCAATGGGTAGTCCACTCTTTTATCCAATGGGTAATCCACTCTTTTATCCATTGGGTAAAAGGTGCTCTCCAAGGCAAGGTTTAGCTATAAATAGAAGACTCCTCTCTTCCATTTCACTTGCACAAAAACACACAAAAACCTTCCAACATCCCATTCCTCATCCTCCTCAAGAACAATGAGAAGAACACTTTCACCCTTGTGAAGTGTTAGTGTCTAGAGTCATAACATGATGAAGATCTCTCTAGATCAAGTCATGATTATTGTCTTCCTACTATGTATATGTAGAAGATCCAAGTTGTGGGTACACTTGGATGTGTTTGTAAGGGTAGAATATCCAAGTGATGGGTATCCTTGGATTAGGTGTTAGTTGTGTAGATCCAAGTCTTGTTAGTACTTGGATATAGTGTTAGAGTTATAGATCTAAGTGTTGTGTGCTTAGATCTATATGGTTTATGTGTTTAGGCCATAAAACAAGAGGTTTGTTATGTTGGGCCATAAAACATAACTAGTGGGTAGATTAGGTTGTGTCTTGGTAGTTCTCACTAAACTCTAAAGTGATGTGGTTGTGTCTAGGTAGTTCTCACTAAACTATAAAGTGATGTGGTTGTGTCTTGTGAGTTTTCACTAAACTTTAAAGTGATTAGTAGTTGTGTTGTGTGAAGTTCTCACTTAGCTTCAAAGTGAAAAGTCGTGAAGATTGGTTCTAGCTTTCGATTAGAACTTGACATCTAGCCTTGTGTCGTTAAATGGTGAAGTGGGCGACGTTGTGTAGATTGGTCCTACCTAAGATTAGGACTCGACTTTTAGCTTAGAGTCGGAAATTGGATAAGCGACGTTGTGTATGGTTTCTCCACCTTAAGGAGTTTGTTGACTAGTGAAGTAACTCTCGAGTAAGGTATACTCGAGGAGTGGAGTAGGGCGAAGAGGAGCTTCGTGACCGAACCACTATAAATCATCGTGTCGGTACTTTCATTTACATTTATGTCTTTACCTTTGTAGATGTATTTATAATTGCATACTTGTGTTGTGTGTCTTTGTGTGCATCACATAATCTAAACATCTAAGTTGCGGAAAAGCTATGGCTAAGTACGTATGTGCTTCATGTTTAGATTATGGTCAAGTGTACATCACTTAGTCTAAACATCCTATTTGCGGAAAAGCTTGTGCTTAGTACGTGTGTGCTTAGTGTTTAGACTATTGCTTGATGTACTCTTGATTTGATGTGCTTGTGTGTTTTCTTACTTGTAGTATTTATCTCTCAATCAAACACATCTCACATCTAGTCAAGATTGATAAGGAATTTGATACAAAGGATTGTTAAGGTTTCAAATTAACAATGTTGCTATGTCCACTGTCGGCGGTTCGTTATTGGACCGGCGGTTCCTTATCAATAAGGAACCGCGGACAGAGATAAGGAACCGCAGGCAGTAGATTGAGTCGAAATGTTTTGAAAAACTAACTAGAAACTATTCAACCCCCCCCCCCCCCCCCCCTTCTAGTTTCTACAATTGGTATCAGAGCGAGGTTACTCAAGATCTTTGAAGTATATTGTACTTTAAAGCTTGGATCGATCTTTGCTCTCTTTTTCAAAACAAATGGCTTTTAAAAATGAAAACGGTTTTTAAAAATAGAGACGATCTTTGTATCAAATTGTTCATGAAGAGTGATTACTTATGACATGTGTTTCGTTGTTTCATTCGTACAAGTTTTGGTGTTAAATAAACATTGTATAATAGCTTGAATTAAATCTTTTCATGTTTGGAAGTATAAAAATCTTTTGTGTCATAATTAACTCTAAAATACGAGTTCTATGTGTCTAAAATGATTTTTTAGAGTCCTAAGTCCTTCCAAAAAGTTACCAAATGATTTTGGCCAAAAACTCATTTTTTGTCCTCTGACCGCGGTTCTTTATTGTTCCCCGCGGATCCTTATCAATAAGGAACCGCAGTCAGTCTGACTCAGATTTTTGAAAACTTTGAAAAATCATATAAAATCAACCGTAAGTCCGTAGAAGTAGTGCCACCCGTCATTTCGAACGTAATTGAAATTTCTTTCAATTAAAAATGCTTCCAAACCTTTATTCAAACATTAAAATTTGGATGGTTTCTAAGTTCCGTACTTTGTCCAAAGTATTGAGCGTCGGTTTGTCGTAAAACTTGTGTTTTACTCTTTTCTATTAAGTTGGACATCTCTTGGTGATATATCTTTGAAAATTGATATATTTACAAAGTGTTAAACTTAATTAAATTTTAAATGGGTCAAAGACTATTTTCAAATAAAATCAAGCTATGAATACTTTGTTGTATCTAACACTCAAAACATGGACGAATGGTTTTATGTGTTAAATTAATTGTTTGTGTATGTTTCCTTGTGTGTTATTATTATATGTAGACATTATTAAGTGTTCCTTGCTATTTGTAGTAGTATTGCTTATATGTCTAGTCTCTTGTGCCTTGCTTGGTATTTGTTAGTATCTAGTTTTTCCTAATTAGGATGTATGCTAGATTTCTTGCATTTTGGTTGCAACATTATTTGTGCGTTGCATATAGGATCAACATCTCTAGGTTTATATATGTTATATAAACATCATGTACACCTCGTTATGTTTTTTAACACTCTTAGGTTTGAAAGCTTTGGGAGCTTATCAAATCTATTGATTTGGGTCGTCTTACTCGATCATTGTGTTATTAGTTCAAGTAGATAAATGTCTCACTATAAAACATGAAACACCCTTTGAAAATCTTAGCTATTTTCTCTTAAAAGAGTGTTTGTGGGAATCAAGAAAGAATTCGATTAAATATCAATGCATTATTCAAACTATGACTGGTATCATTATCGAATCTAATTGACATGTTTTTTTGGTGTAGACATGAATGTGGTTTATTAATAATATACATCGGATCATAACTCACACTTGTGTTGATGGTGTTATATTGAATCTACTTGTTCAAACTGTTAGACATATTTTGTTTAATAATTACTTATAATGCACAATAGAGTCGGTTTGATAACTTGGATGTTTCATCCGAAATACTCAAGTAATTTACATTGCTATGCAATTTATAAATGTGTCATTTCCGAAAGACCAATCAAGAGTGTTCTAACAAATTGTGTAAACTTGGTTTGTACAATTCAATGTTATTAGCCTCAAGATCTATTAAGGTAATTAACCTTAACTAGACTCTTTTGTCAAGATATGCAATGGTGCATTCTTAACCCTCATTAGGTCATGCATTATGTCGCCATGTAAGTTTCATCCTTGCTAAACTTTATTAGGCAAATGTTGGAATTACATTTTGTCTAACTTGAGAATGACTACTAGAGAATTTATGCATTAGGATCTTAATTTGACCTAACGGTTGAATTACTTCCACGTGGGAAGTTGAGTTGGTGTATAACTCATAAAAATGGTCGTGTTTATCCTTAATTGAGCACCTCTAGTGATAGTCTCATACTCATTCTCTAAATTGGCTAAATGGCTCTTCCTATATATGACTAATGATAGTTTACTTTGATGAACTTTGTATGTCATTAGGAGTCTTTTTCTTTTGTAGCCATTAGTTTTTTCTTAGCTTTCTTCTTACGTGCTAATTGAACCTATGTGTCTTTCCTTTGTGTGTGTTCTAGTTTTTTTTGCTCTTAAGCATGACTTTATGATAAGTTAGACTATAACATTAGGATTTGCTTAATTGGAAAATCCTCCTTCACCACCTAAACCAAGCCTCACCACCTTAACCAAGCCTCTGTAGGCGGTTCTTTAAATAGACCGCGGCTCCATATCAATATGGAACCGCCGGTGGAGATAAAGAACCGCGGGCAGAAGCTTTCAAATTCGTGTTTTCTGAAACTTCCCAAGTGTTCCAACACCCTTTGGAATCTTTGTTTCAAACCTTTGATCACTCCCAAAATATCTTGGGCTTTCCCTTTTTGACCCTTTACTAGTTTGGATCATCCCCTCACCCTTTTAAACCCTCCTTTTTAGCCTTGTTCTTCACACCTTAAACCATTCATCCTTACTCCTTAAACCACCCATTACTACCATGGTTTCTACAAGAACCTTCAATTCATCCAAAACCTCCTCTTCAAAGAGGCACCTCAAAATTAAGATTAAGTTACCCAAACTTAACTCTTCACCCTTTCACACACCCAAGAATGAGATTGTTCCAATTCTCATCTCTTTATCACCCTCACCACCTCTTGCTCCATGCAAGACTACCTCAACCCATGGTACCAACCATTCACATGGTTCTACCTCCTCTTCATTCCAATCTAGAATGAATGAGCTAACCTCACCCTTCACTCCAAGTACTCTCTTGGATGTGACTACCCAACCTCAACCCATCCAAAGCATTCCCATTGTGAATGACTTTGTTGATACCTTGGTGACTTCACCTTTTACCCCTTCAAACTCACCCACATCACCCATCCAAAGCATTCCCATTGTGAATGACTTTGTTGAACCCTTGGTGACTTCACCTTTCACCCCACCAAATTCCGCCACCACCCTTGTCTTTCATTTAAGCATGTGGATTGCTTATTGCTAAGACATCTAATTTAAGCAAATCTTAGGATTCTAGTGTAACTAAGATTAAAATTATGCTTAAGTTTTAGGCTTGTTTTTTTTACATCTTTGTATGATCTTTATTCTCTTGTATTTCCTTTCATGTTTTTCAACATGATTTTTCTTTGAGTCTTGGATCTTGTTGCTATTATGTTTCTTTCTTTTCTCTTATTTTGAGTCCTTTTCTTAAACTAATAAGAATTAGGAATCTTCTTGGAGATTTACATTTCTTGTAGCTTGATTTGTGATATCTAGATAGATGACTTGCTTGTATGCTACTTGCTTATATATCTTCTTGCTTATCCGTATGCTATATGCTTAATTGATTAGTTATTGAATGCATGCTTATTATAAAGGTTTTGTCTTTTTCAACAAATTCCGATATAATATCTCTTAGATGTGTCTAACTCATGCATGTCCTTAAATGCTACGTGTTAACTTGTTTTACTTAGTCTTCTCTTTTTAAGTAATCATGTTTCTTGCATGCCATATGTGTTAATTGCGCACCTTCTCTACATTGGTTTATTGTAGACTTCATTAGGCATTGCATGAATTATCCTATGTGCTTACTTGATTATGTGTTAGATTTTGTACTAACTCTTCATGTCTTCTTGAGCTTCTTTTGAGTTTCTTTTCTCATTTTCTTTCGAGATTTCACTATCACCTTCTAAGGTATAGTATTCTCGAATCAATTTGTGAAGTTATCCTTAACTTCTTTGTTGAGTCTCTCTCAATTCATTTTAATCATACTCTTCTAAGTCGAGTCTCTTTCTTCTAGTCTTTCTAAACTAAGTTGAGTCGAGCCTTACCCTTTCCTCATCATGTAATTGTTCTTTGAACATCCATAATGATTGAGAAGAGCTACGAAAATTTGAGCATGTAGTTTATCGTATGCTAAACACCATTTGGTGTCGACATTCATACGCATCTTTGCCTATAATGTCCTATATCCCAATTTTTTCTTAAAGCGTCGATTTATCCGCTTTTGGTTTCCTTTTTTTTTGGTCAAAATGTCTCTAGGTTGAGATATTTTTGTCCCTCTTTTTGAGAGTTGATTGCGGTTAAAATTTACAATTGGTATGGGTGATTCCATCAATTCTAATTTTTTAACCCCTTGAGATGATATCTTCAAATTCTTGGATGTTTCTTTTCTACCTCTACTCCAATAATTTTGAATTGATTTCCTTAAAATCCTCTCCTTGTTTTTTTGAGAGTTGAGGGTTAAATCTTGAATTTTCTTGGGTGATTCCAAAAATTCTAAGCTTTTTACCCTTTGACATATTATCATTACAATTGGGTGATTCCAACAATTGTTAATTGATCTTGTCAAGATCCTCTCTTTTGACTTGTTTTTGGATTGATAGCATCGCGTGCACACTTCTTCCTTCAATGCTTGTCATTGTTTGTGCAAACGACTTGTTTATCATCCTCTTTTTTTTCTTTTCATCATAGTCCTTCTTTCTCTCTTTTCGACTATATGGAATTGTTTTTATTGTCCATGTCATACTCTCTTTAGTTTGGTATTTTTGCCAAGATATTAAAGCGGAGTATGTCCTCTCGACAATATATGCTCTTTTTATATATGCTCTTGTCTACTAACCTTGTTTTGTAGGATACTTCTAACCCATTTTTGTAGCTCGTCACTATTCTTGCTTTGTTGGTGCCTCAAGCAAGGGGGAGCTCATATCAAGGGGGAGCATTTTCAAGAGTTCAACTCATTACATTTGCGATCGTTCACTCACTTATATTGCATTCATTGAACATCTTGCAAGTAATGAATTATGGGATCTTGAAGACATGGAGGTGGTTAACCTATGGTGATTGAAGACTTCACTAGGATGACGCAAGCTCAATATCTTTGGATGATGGGACTACGGTTCGGATTCTCGCCTCTCAACCGAATATCTTTTGGATGCAAGTTATCTCAAAGTTGATTCTTCTCTTCTACAAACGACGACTACCTTTGGATGCGTGATCTTCCTCAAATGATGTGGATTCTACTCTTCCTCAAATGACGACTACCTTTTTGATTCGAAAAAAGGGGGAGAAGGAAGTGTAAACGAGTACGTTTCACATTTTACTATGCGTTACGGTTTACTTGTTTGTCCTCATCAAAAAGGGGGAGATTGTTAGTGCAAACATTACGATGTTTAATCAAAATGATCCCTTCATGTTTTGGTGATGACAAACGTATAACTCGCAATACATAATGTAAAATGTGTAAGGTACTCGTAATCACTCAAGCATACTTATGTATACTTCTCTCGACACCTTGAAGATTACATTCGTCATGAAAGACAAGAAGGACGCGCGGTTCTCTTATAGAACATGCGGTTCCTTAGTGATATCGAACCGCGGGAAGATATGGAACCGCGGGCAGTCAAGCCGGTTTAGGCTAACTCAAGATTTCTGGAAGCTTCTAGAATATGGAGGGAAACTAATAAATTCAAAATTCAAATTTTGAATTTGGGCTCCAAGAATAAAAGGTGCATCCTTTTATCCAATGGGTAGTCCACTCTTTTATCCAATAGGTAATCCACTCTTTTATCCATTGGGTAAAAAGGTGCTCTCCAAGGCAAGGTTTAGCTATAAATAGAAGACTCCTCTCTTCCATTTCACTTGCACAAAAACACACAAAAACCTTCCAACATCCCATTCCTCATCCTCCTCAAGAGCAATGAGAAGAACACTTTCACCCTTGTGAAGTGTTAGTGTCTAGAGTCATAACATGATGAAGATCTCTCTAGATCAAGTCATGATTATTGTCTTCCTACTATGTATATGTAGAAGATCCAAGTTGTGGGTACACTTGGATGTGTTTGTAAGGGTAGAATATCCAAGTGATGGGTATCCTTGGATTAGGTGTTAGTTGTGTAGATACAAGTCTTGTTAGTACTTGGATATAGTGTTAGAGTTATAGATCTAAGTGTTGTGTGCTTAGATCTATATGGTTTATGTGTTTAGGCCATAAAACATAAGGTTTGTTATGTTGGGCCATAAAACATAACTAGTGGGTAGATTAGGTTGTGTCTTGGTGGTTCTCACTAAACTCTAAAGTGATGTGGTTGTGTCTAGGTAGTTCTCACTAAACTATAAAGTGATGTGGTTGTGTCTTGTGAGTTCTCACTAAACTTTAAAGTGATTAGTAGTTGTGTTGTGTGAAGTTCTCACTTAGCTTCAAAGTGAAGAGTCGTGAAGATTGGTTCTAGCTTTCGATTAGAACTCGACATCTAGCCTTGTGTTGTTAAATGGTGAAGTAGGAGAAGTTGTGTAGATTGGTCCTACCTAAGATTAGGACTCGACTTTTAGCTTAGAGTCGGAAATTGGATAAGCGACGTTGTGTATGGTTTCTCCACCTTAAGGAGTTTGTTGACTAGTGAAGTAACTCTCGAGTAAGGTGTACTCGAGGAGTGGAGTAGGGCGAAGAGGAGCTTCGTGACCGAACCACTATAAATCATCGTGTCGGTACTTTCATTTACATTTATGTCTTTACCTTTGTAGATGTATTTATAATTGCATACTTGTGTTGTGTGTCTTTGTGTGCATCACATAATCTAAACATCTAAGTTGCGGAAAAGCTATGGCTAAGTACGTGTGTGCTTCATGTTTAGATTATGGTCAAGTGTACATCACTTAGTCTAAACATCCTAGTTGCGGAAAAGCTTGTGCTTAGTACGTGTGTGCTTAGTGTTTAGACTATTGCTTGATGTACTCTTGATTTGATGTGCTTGTGTGTTTTCTTACTTGTAGTATTTATCTCTCAATCAAACACATCTCACATCTAGTCAAGATTGATAAGGAATTTGATACAAAGGATTGTTAAGGTTTCAAATTAACAATGTTGCTACGTCCACTGTCGGCGGTTCGTTATTGGACCGGCGGTTCCTTATCAATAAGTAACCGCGGGCAGAGATAAGGAACCGCAGGCAGTAGATTGAGCCGAAATGTTTTGAAAAACTAACTAGAAACTATTCAACCCCTCCTTCTAGTTTCTACAAAGCTAAATACAAAATAAGCCAATAAGCATGATAAGCTCAAAGCTTAAGTTGTATAAAAACATAAAGATTGATAAAAAGATAAACTTTTTAATCAATCAAACATCAATACTAAACAAAATCAAAGAACATTTCGAATCAAACATAATTAAAAAGATCAAGAAATGTAGAATGAGAATGATTGTAAAAAGCTTGAAATAAGATGAAGATTAAAGATTCAAAAGTACAAGATTAAAGATTAAAGATTAAGAAAACTTGAAAGAAAAGCTTAAGAACATGAAATAAATCTAGAGAGAGAAAGTAATCTACTCCTACTCCTAATCTAAACTAACTAACCCCCTCCTAATGACACATTAGGAGGGTATTTATAGGAGGAGTAAAATGTTGGTGCTTTCTTCCTTCTTTCTTCTTGTTCTCGACTCGATTTAAATTCTTTGTCTTTCTTGACGTCGTCTCGGGATTTGTCGATATAATTTGAACTCGTCTTATAATTTTCTTCTTTAATTAGACTTGGTTCTTCGACTTCATTAAACTTCCGTCTTTAGACTTTTTCTTCGATAAATCTTTCAGAATAGGCTTTGGACTTCCGTTCTTTTTTCACTCTTGATCTTTTGACTTCGTCTTTTCTCGTTTTCTTCGATAAAAGCCCGTGAAAGCCCGTGTTTTCTTCCTTTTTCATCTTTTGGTCCTAAAACACAATAAAAACACAAACCACGTATAATTCCGACATTTACGACATAAAATACACGTTTTGGCTTGGTTATTATTATAATTAAGTGGTAAAAGGATGGGTGTTTTCACACCTATCAAATCTCCTACACTTGACCATTGCAATGCCCTCATGCAATGCATTAATTACAACACACGTTTTACATTTTTCATCATAATTAACCTACCTTGGCCTTTATAAACATAATTAAAGGAAGAAAAACAAATAAAGAGATTAAAGACTTACATTGAGGCTTTGGATTGTCATGAATTTTTATCATCCTCAAGTTTCACGTTCCCCAAACCAAGCTTAAAAATGAGATCATTGTTATTATAAGTTAGCAAACTAAAACAAACTCATGTGGGCCCATTATTCACTTAGACTCCCTTATTCCTAGGTGTATCTCTTATATTTTATTGTTGTCTTAAATGATCACGAGGATGCATTGTTGACTTATTTCGATAATTATTTAGGCTGAAAATAAAGTAGGACGATTTAATCAATAGTTAGCTAAAGGACAAAATATTTTAAAACTGCTTCTCGGGACCTCTTAAAGTTCATATCTTGGCATAACTCGCTTCACGATTTGAGACCTTTCTCGGACCGATATTTGGCAGCGACTTCATTGATAGTTGTGTAAACACCCATCCTTTTACCACTTATTTTTGTCTAAAACGAGACCAAAACGCGTATTTAATATCACTTGTTTGGAATTATGCGTGGTTTTTGTGTTTATTGTGTTTTCAGAGTTAACCGGATGAATATTGAAGAAAACATGGGATTGCACGGGTTTTATGGAAGAAAAAGACTCAAGACGAAGTCTATTGTCCAAGAGATGCAAAAGATTTGAAGTCAATGGGCCTATTTGAAGATTTATCGAAGAAAATGACCAAAGATGGAAGATTTACATATGTCGAAGGAACTCAAGTCTATTAAACGAAGAAATTAAAAGACGAGTTGAATTTAATCATCGACAAATCCCGAATCAGAATCGAAAACGTCAACTTTTTTGAAAAGACGAGAAGACAAGAAGAGAGGAAGAAAGCCCACTTCACCAACCAACCACTAGCCTATATAAGGACAAACCCCTCACACATTTGGGGCTAGTTTTTCATTCCCAGTTTCTTTTTCTTTGTTTCGTAGGGAAGAAGCCAACACCACTAAGGTGTTGGTGACTTTTATTCTTTTTTTCACAAAATCTTGTAGTTTCAATCCTTTCCTTTGATTGTTTAAACCTTAATCATCAATATAATCCTTCCATTAATCTTGTTCATCTTCATCTTTTTGATTTAAAGCTTAAAGTTATTATTTGGTTGATTTGATCTTCAAAAGTTATTGGGTTTTGTGTTTTTATTGTTGGGATTTGATGTTTATGGTTAGTAGATGATTGGTGATTAGTTTTGTTTAAGTTTTGGTTAAAAACTTGGTTTATTTTTGGTGAAATCGCATTCCCTGTTTTTCTGATTACCTACTGTTCTTCATTCCAGTATTCCGAATCAAAGTAAATATTCAGCATCAACGTCCTTCATCCGGAATATTTATTATTCCGGATCAGTGCCTTTCATTCGGAATATATATTATTCCGAGTCAAGTCCTTCATCCGGAATAACTTTTTATTCCGGATCAACGTCCTTCATCCGGAATATTTATTATTCCGGATCAAGCTCTTATTCCGCAGGAGCATTTTATTCCGAATGAACCAGTTATTTCGCATGAAGCATTTATTCCGCATGAGCAAACATTCCGCATGAAGCTTTTATTCCGCATGAAAGATTATTCCGCATGAAGCTTTTTCCCATTTATTCCGAGTAAGCAAGGATATTCCGAATGAAGGATTCTTGTCTGATTTATTCCGGATCAAGCATACATTCCGAATAAAGCACTTTTTTAGGGTATTTGCAGTTACTGTTTAATTTTAATTTTAATTCAAGTTTTATTTTAATTAATTAATTGCTTCTAGTTTACTTTTATTTACTTCACACAATTACCCTTTTAGTAGAATAGAAAACCAAACCCCCTATTTGACACCAAGAACAACTATTTCACTTTGAGCTGTGATCAATTCGAGAAGATTCCGAGATTAAACCTGAACCCCTATCCAAAAGCTATGTATCATTCATACTTCGAATCTTTGAGAGACATTCTTGAAATTATGGTCTTCTCTTCATAATAGGAATTTCTTCACTTGAAGTTTTTGAGAGATTCTTCATACTTGGACCACGGCTTCTCCATTTTTCTCCAATCTTTATTTTGGACTTTGATATACAACGATCCGCCTCCTTTTAGGACTTGGATCTATTTATCCTCATACCTTGTTAGGGCCTTTTTGGATAGACTTCTCCATGATCTTTAGGGGAGTATTTGCTTTTCGTCGTGTGTCTCGATCCTTTATATTGATTTTTGATAAATGATTCTTCACATCACTTTTGGATCTTTAGCAACAAAATATAGCCCTCATGCCTTGTTAGGACCTTTTTGGACTTGCCAATCTTCGAATCCCGCTTCAATAAGTTATGCCTTGGCTATGAACTCTAATTAATACCGAGCAACTTTTAAACGATCTTGTGCTAGAAGCTAAGTAACTTTTCAAATCGTACGACCTTATTTATTGCAATTAAATTTATTAACAAGCGATGGGAGAAAAAGATTATGATCATCTCACATAAATTTATGAAAGAATACCAAACTTATAATTGACTCTATCATCTCTCGTTCTCCACAATTTGAAATCTCAAGGAATGAGACTCGTGGATGCTTAGCCAATTAAATTAAAGTTTTGGGTTTTCAAGTCATCTATAGGATCTTGCAAATTCTTAGACTTTTTCAAGTTATAATTCGCATTTTAAAGTTCCCTTGATAAACGACTTTCTAGGATCAATTATAGGAACTTGCGAAAAGTTCTTGTTCTTAACTCGTGAGAGTTAAGACTTTCGCGTTTTAAAGTTCCCTATATAAAAGCCTAGCAAAACTTGACTTAAACACGTTAAGGATACTAGCTAGAGTAAACTTAGATAAGTAAACTCGAGTTGAGTCAAAAGATTCACAACGTTTAAAAATTAAAACCACTTTATTAAAATTTATTCTAGCAAAGAAAGAAAATAACTATAACAAAGGTAAATACAACTAGGCCAAAATAGATTAAAAATTTTGAAAAATGTCGAAAAAATCAATTTCTCGGTTAAATTGAGGACAAATACAAGGAAAAGCCCACTTAACTTCGATAGAAGTCCCCCTACAATTAATATAAACATTGTCCTCAATGTTTAAGCATGTGGAAGTAACCTCCCCTACACTTAGGACATTGTGCACTTTGTTTAAATCTTGCTAAGGAAGAGACAACTAAAGTGATTCCTATTGTAACCATAAATGATAAAATAATGAATCAAAAGAGTTTACGATAGAACCGGGAAAACGGGTACACGGAATCACGGTTCGTCAAAAGTCATCAAGAATGTATCTTTGAACTCGAATCCCTGCACGTGATAAGAAAGAAAAACAACAAACACATAGTAGGGTCTCCCCTACACTTATTATGAAAACAGATATAAAGGATAGATACTTGGGTTGCCTCCCAAAAAGCGCTTGTTTTTGTTAACCGAGTCACGAGCCTGACTCGTCCCCGAATTAAATGGTCCATGGGGAAGCCTCGAATGTAATACCGGGATCAAAGACCTTGTCCTCGTTCCTGGAGGACATTAATAAAGGAGAGGCCGGAGGATAAGTCTTAAAGGGTAGAAAAGTCCTTTCAACATACAAAAAGTATGTGAAATCATGATCCACGAGAGGTGGGGTGGGTAAAGGAATCAAAATGTCATCCCCAAAAGACATATGATTATCACTGAGCGACAAAGCCGTAAAGGTGTCAATCATGGAATGGTCAATGTCACCCCCCGGGTCAAAACACTCATCCTCCGTAATGATGTCTAAAGGTTGGGATAAAAGGTGCTCGGGAGGGGGACTTGGGACAATATCTTCATGCAGCAAATTATCAAAAAGAATATCCCCCTCCGTGTCATCATCATCAATACCCGGAGGTATTGAGAGAATGTCGATTTCCTCCATAAATGTGTCATTATTCTCGACGGGAGTAATAGATGGAGACAAAGACTCGGAAATAGGAGCAGAATTCAACGTTTCAATTTTAGCAATAAGAAGATGAACTTTCAGTAATTTGTCGCGAAGAATAAGGTCTTCCACCTCATCTACAAGACCAAGTTCAGTGGTGAACTTCTCGTAAGTCGGAGAGAATAAATCAACATCGCCCTCATCGCCCGGAGGAGAAGGAGAAATTTCAAAGGTGAAATTCTCATAGCATGGAGAAAAATCATCATTAAGAGCGACCTCGTCCGTAAGCTCCTCAAAAGTCAGCACATCACAAACCTCATCAAAGAATTTGTCGAGACCAAAATCACTAATCTCACTCGATGAATCACTATCTTTAAACGTATTAGGGATATCAAGAGTAGGAGTAGTAATCTCAGAAGATGGGTTGAGATCATAGATATCATCCTCGTCATCATCATCATAATAGTAGTATGGACGCACAAGAGGAGGAGTATAAGTACTAATATTAGATACTTGCTCTTGTCGTTGATCCTGTTGACATTTTTCGATGATCTTGTTGAAAGCTTCTTGAAGTTGTTGACCTTGCTTAACAAGAGTGGTCCATTGTTCGTGGGAGCTCAAATGTTCAAAGGAAGGTTGATGATTGACGGTGTGACGTGGGGGCTCAAAATTTTGAAAATTGGAATTATAGCACGGATGTGGCTCATAATAATTCATCGGTTGAGAAGAATTAGAGCACGGATGTGGGTCATAATAATTCATCGGTTGACAATAAGAAGTATCGTGAGGGCCCCCACAATTGTTGCAACACGGGTATTGAGAGAAACCCGGTGCATTTTGTTGATATGGATCGTCATATATGGGAGAGGGTGAAATAGTGTCATTAGAAGAGAAGAATGAATTGAAATATGAATTGATCGATTAAACGATAGACAACGGCCAAATTCGTAATTAGGGATATCCATTCCACATCGTTCACATGAACACCATTGACAGGATTGACTACTAGAAGATGGTCTTCCACACCCTACACAGTCAACAAACGAATCCATTAAACACAATAGATAAGCATGAAGAATATTTTTGGTGCAAAACTTTCGAAAAAGAAATGCTTTTTATGATTTTTCAAATGTTTTTGGGATTTTTGAAAAATATTTATTTTTTAGGATTTTTGAAATTTTTTATTTTTTATTTTTTTTGACACGAAAAATAACGTTCATGAGTGAACGGATCCCAAAATCCAACGCGTCTCTCACAAAAAACCGTTAATCTTCATGAAAAGAGCCGGCAGCGGCGCCATTTGCTAACTGTGATTTTACTTAGTTATGAAAGTTCGTTTTCTTGGTATCTAATCGAATTTATTTCCGGTTAAAAGTGTGACTCAATTGTTTTTGGTGAATAAAAAGAGAAGTTTGGTTATCTATTTCTAAGTAAAAGGTAAAAGCGAATAGTAATAAAAATAAGCTAAAAACAATTAAATAAAAATAACAAAACAATATAAATAATAAAACGTAAATTAAAGCGAAACAATTAATAAAAATAAAACTAGACGAAGAAATTAACTTTTGACTGAAAAATAAAATTTACTTAATGAAAAAGGAGAAAATAAAACTAAGAGGGTACTTTAAAACTAAACGAGACAAAAGCTAAAGCGGATACTAAATAAAAGATAAAACTTAAACTTTACGAAAAAATATTAATTTTAAAATTAGACGAAAAATTCAACTAAAATACGTAACTATCAGAAATAAAATCGGAACAACTTTCAGATTAAACTAAACGATTGCGGAACAAGAAACAAGCAAGCAGGCAAGCAAGCAAGCAAGCAGCCTACCTGCTCAAAATGGCGGGAAAGGCTGGGAAGCTAGCTGCTAGGCTAGCATGTCATTTCTTTCTATCGGAAAGTTAGTGTTGAATCCATCGGAATGTTTATTATTGAAAACTATCTGAATGTCTATATAGACAAAGTATCGGAATATTACAATCTATCGGAATATATGTAAAAGTAAATGATCGGAATAATGTAAATCACAAAACTATCGGAATATAGTAAACCTATCGGAATATGAAATCCAAATCTATCGAAATGTGGGAAAAGAAAAATCTATCGGAATGTTAATTATAAAAAAAAAACTATCGGAATGTGTAAATCAAAATTTGGGCAGCATTTCGTCACAATAAGCCTTATACCCGATCGCAAAGTACGATGCCAGGGGCGATCGCAACCTACGATAGGAATAAGTGATCGGAAAAACTATCACAATAAGTTGTCACAATGTAGAAACCCTATTGTGATGGAAAAATCACAATATTCGGATGGATGAGCTTAAGCTAAAAAACCAATAAGCACTTCTAAAAAGGACACTTAACAAAAACTTAACCAACTCAATAACCACAAATTTGAAAACTTTTAAAATACGAAATAAGCAAACTTTATGAATCAAACTTTAAAAAGACTACACTTTTTAAGAAAACTAAAAAAAAGTAAATAAGCTAAATACAAAATAAGCCAATAAGCATGATAAGCTCAAAGCTTAAGTTGTATAAAAACTTAAAGATTGATAAAAAGATGAACTTTTTAATCAATCAAACATCAAGATTAAACAAAATCAAAGAATATTTCGAATCAAACATAATTAAAAAGATCAAGAAATGTAGAATGAGAATGATTGTAAAAAGCTTAAAATAAGATGAAGATTAAAAATTCAAAAGTACAAGATTAAAGATTAAAGATTAAGAAAACTTGAAAGAAAATCTTAAGAACATGAAATAAATCTAGAGAGAGAAAGTAATTTACTCCTACTCCTAATCTAAACTAACTAATCCCCTCCTAATGACACATTAGGAGGGTATTTATAGGATGAGTAAAATGTTGTTGCTTTCTTCCTTCTTTCTTCTTGTTCTCGACTCGATTTAAATTCTTTGTCTTTCTCGACGTCGTCTCGGGATTTGTCGATATAATTTGAGCTCGTCTTATAATTTTCTTCTTTAATTAGACTTGGTTCTTCGACTTCATTAAACTTCCGTCTTTAGACTTTTTCTTCGATAAATCTTTCAGAGTAGGCTTTGGAGTTCTGTTCTTTTTGCACTCTTGATCTTTTGACTTCGTCTTTTCTCGTTTTCTTCGATAAAAGCCTGTAAAAGCCCGTGTTTTCTTCCTTTTTCATCTTTTGGTCCTAAAACACAATAAAAACACAAACCACGCATAATTCTGACATTTATGACATAAAATACACGTTTTAGCTTGGTTATTATTATAATTAAGTGGTAAAAGGATGGGTGTTTTCACATAAATCCGTTAATAGCTGGTGATTTGCTAAAAATCATGAAGCCAATACAGATTGGTTTTTGTTGTTAATTGTTTTATTTCAGGTATGAAGATTGCAAGCAAAGAAGTATTCAAGAAGAAAATACTTAGAAGGTTTTGTCTCATCAAATCAAGACTGAAGTTCATGATTCAGAGTTCATAGATTTAACTCAAGAAGACAATTTGTGATGCTGCAAAGATAAATGAATGTTTACAAGACACAAGAAGATCATAGTTTGAAGACAAAGATGATGTTCATGTTGTTTGAAGATTATCTTATCAGAAGAAGATCTACATTGAAGTGTTTGGCTACATTCAGTTGGATACAAATATATATTACCAAGTTCAATCCAAGGATGAAGGAAAGACTGAAGACTTGTTTAGGGGAGGATTGTTGGGAATTATTTGTTAAGTGTCAAGTACCGTTAGTGTTATTCAAGTACTATTAGTTATCTTTCAAGTACCGTTAGTGTTAACGCGGTACATAGTAAGTACTGCTACTTATAAAGTAAGTACTGCTATATTGATTAGG
The DNA here is from genome assembly GCA_025667525.1 of Glebionis coronaria. Taxonomy (NCBI): domain Eukaryota; kingdom Viridiplantae; phylum Streptophyta; class Magnoliopsida; order Asterales; family Asteraceae; genus Glebionis; species Glebionis coronaria. The sequence goes on along the minus strand of CM046878.1, from coordinate 546,760,638 downwards.
ACGAATATATCTCTGTATAAGATATGTCATAGTTATAGTTAGAGTATATCTTATGTGATATACTTAAATAGTTAGAATATTGATAATATATCGTCTGTGATATAGTTATCTTTATAGATTATTCTAAGGTTTCTAGGGTTCCTTACTCTATAAAAGGAACATAGGTACAAGGTCATTCATGTACCTCATTCAAGTCGATTAATAAGAGAATCAAATAGTTAAAAGTAATTCTGTTCTTTTGTGCTTTATAAGTTAGATTCCACATAACTTATTTAGTTTGAGTAAGAGTTCTCAAAGTGTTTTAGTTTGATTACAAACTACTATACTAGTTCTTAACAGAATATAGACCCAATCAAAGGGATCAACATAAACTCATGTTTTATACATTGTTCATGCATTTCTATTCACGTCATATTTATTCAGACTCATTATTTATGTTGCATTTTGTTTTAAACTGTCATATGGTAAACATACGCAATGCTCAAGATTTGGATGCAGCTGTCAATGCAGCTTAGCGAGCCATCCTTCCCTAACTTCCCAATGAAATCAGGGACAAAGTTCATGCTTAAATCCAAGCCCAGGGCGTTCAATTTGGCCCTCATCCTCAAAACCACAACAATCCTCCACCTCCACCGCCTGCTACCCTTATGACTTGGTTGGAGCGATTCAACAAACAAAGACCCCATTCGTTTGAGCAGACTGACAGCTCCCTCTGAGGCTGAAGCTTGTATTTCTCATATTGAGAAGATATTTGATGTGATGGGTTGTGACGGCGTTTTCAAGGCAAGACTGGCTTGCTATAAGTTTGAAGGTGATGTGCTGCAATGGTGGAAGTCAGTCAAGAAGTCCAAGGGGGTGATGATTGGGTTGCACTGCTGACATGGGACTAGTTTAATGAGCTCTTACTTAATCAGTACTTCCCGCATGCTGAGCAGGAGAAACTTAAGAGGGATTATCATAATATCCGACAGGTTGCTAGGGAGAACAGCAACGAATCATACAGAGGTTTCTTCGTTTGGTTGGGTTCTTGGGAGCAGCAGCTGGTACTACTAAGGAGCAAGCTGAGAAGTTTTGCTGGGCTCTTCTCACTTCTGTTGCCAACAGTTTGGTTTGTGCTACGTTCACTACAGTGGCACAGGTGGCCGATGCAGCTTGAGATGCTTCAGAAACGAGAGGAGTTTGGTGATGATCGATCAGTGAAGAGGTATCTTCAATCACCAATTGTAAACCATTCATCTCTTTCAGTATTTTCATTTTCATATCATCCTCTAACCTGCGGTCACTCAGCAGCAATCATCTAATGGAAACGGTCGAACAACAGCAGGTCCCTACATTTACCTTCTTTCATGTTAAACTGTCTTACGTTATGGTATTCTGACATTCCAGAGACTCATATCAAGGAACAATAATAACGGCAGAAATCAGGACCGTAGAGGTTCACATCCTAACCGTTCTACTTCATCTGGTAACTATTAAACCTTCTATGTAATCATGTTTATGTTCCATGATCATGTCTCATGCATGTAATCCTGAATCAGGCTCTCAGCTAGCTAGGACGCCTGTTGGAGGGTTCACGCATCCTATCTGCCCTACTTGTTCGCGCAGACATTTTGGTGTTTGTCGCCGAGGTACCGGTGGTTGTTTCAAGTATGGCCAACAAGGCCATCAGTAGAAGGATTGTTTCCAAGGTGAGATAGAAGGCACGTCTGGACATGCTGACTCCAAACCACCTCCTACTTCTGGTCGCGTGTTCACTACTACTAGAGACCAAGCGAACAAGACTTCAGGTACCATCACTGGGAATCACTTTATGAATGGTTTAGCAGCATGCGTTCTGTTTGATACTAGAGCGACTCATTCAGTCATATCCATTACTTTTGCTACACGTGTTAGGATTTCCCCTATGCCATTATATAATTCCTTAAGCATTTCTACGCCACTTAGGGACTCTGTACGAATCACCCAGGTGTACAAAGATCTTCCCCTAGAATTTGATGATAGAATCCGCAGAGTTGACGCACTTCCTTTGGACATGTGCGATTTTGACTTGATTTTTGGCATGTACTGGTTATCCAAACACCAGGAAACTATAGACTGCCACACTTGTCGAGTTATCTTCGGTGATGTTAAATCTCCAGAGTACATACACCATGGTTTTCTGCCAGGGAGGTCGGTACACATTATTTCATCCATGGAGGCGCATGCATTACTAACACGCGGCTATCAGGGCTTTATAGCCGATATTCATGACATTACTGCCGAGTCTCCATCGATCCAAGATCAGCCCATTGTGTCAGAAGTTCATGACGTATTTCCTGATGAACTTCTGGTCATACCACCTGTTTGTGAAGTCGAGTTTGGAATTGAGCTCATTCCAGGAGCAGAGCCAATTTCTAAGGCTCACTATCGCATGGCTCCTATTGAGCTTAAAGAATTAAAAGATCAGCTGCATGAACTTCTAGAGCGAGGTTTCATCCATCTCAGTGCATCACCATGGGATGCACCGATACTTTTCGTGAAGAAGAAAGACGACAGCATTTGTGAATAGACTATCATGAGCTGAACAAGATCACGATCGGGAATCGTTATCCTTTGCCGCGTATTGATGACCTTTTTGATCAACTTCAGGGCGCCAAGTATTTCTCCAAGATCGATCTGAGGTCCGACTACCATCAGTTACGGGTTATAGAACATGATGTTTCTAAGACTGCTTTCCGTACACGTTATGGGCACTACGAGTTCGTATTCATGCTATTCGGACTCACAAATGCTCCAGCAGTCTTCATGGATTTGATGAACCGTGTCTTCCATGAGTTTCTGGACAAGTTCGTTATCGTTTTCATTGATGATATCCTGATTTTCTCCAAATACAAAGAGGAACATGAGGAACACCTTCGTACAGTCTTGCAGATTCTTCGTTAAAAGCAGTTGTATCCCAAGTTCTCCAAGTGTGAGTTCTGGTTAAGCAAGGTGGTCTTTATGAGTCATATTGTATCTGCAAAGGGGATCACCATGAATCCTGCAAAGGTTGAAGCCATCACTAAATGGCCGAGACTTACATCTACAACAGAGGCCAGAAGTTTTCTGGGTTTAGTCGGCTACTACCACAGGTTTGTAGAGAACTTTTCACGGTTAGCCTTACCTTTGACTAAGCTGATGAGGAAAGGAGAGATTCGTCTGGACTGAGGAACGAGAGAAGAGCTTTGAAGACCTTAAGCATAAGTTAGTGACTGCACCAATTCTTACTCTCCCATCTGGTACAGGTAGATTTCAGATCTATAGTGATGCTTCAAGAAAGGGTCTAGGTTGTGTTCTCATGTAACATGGGAAGGATATTGCATACGCATCACAGCAACTTAAACGTTATGAAGAAAACTATCCTACTCATGATTTGGAGCTTGCAGCAGTTGTTTTCGCGTTGAAGATCTAGAGGCATTATTTGTATGGTGAATCATGTGACATCTTCATAGATCACAAGAGTCTCAAGTACATCTTCACCCAGAAGAAAGTAAACATGAGACAGAGAAGATGGTTAGAGCTGCTGAAGGGTTAGGACACCAACATTCAGTACCATCTTGGTAAGGCGAATGTGGTGGCAGATGCTCTAAGCAGAAGGTCGGGTATGATTGTTGGCATCTGGATTGCAAAGGAAATCATCCCTGGCCTAGAGATGACTGATATTGAGTTTTATGTACGAGGACAGCATGGTTACTGGGCGAATCTTAGAGTGGAACCAGACTTACATTCTAGGATCAAGGAAGCTCAGAAGGACGACGGTGACATTTGGGCTATCATTCAGAACCTTGACCAGTAGACGGAGTTTTGTTGGGAATAAATTTAGGCCAGAACACTTGAACGCTGACAAGAACAACTCAAGCGTTGACAAGAGCAAAGTGAGCGCTGACAGCATAAGCGTTGACAAGATAAAGTCAAGCGTTGACAGATTGAAGACAAACACTGATGGAAGATGTGAGCTACACGTATATTATATTCTAGATTACTTCTAGTAAGGATAGAAACGACAATGTATTTTCTATGTTTATCTTTACCTAGAATAGTTGATTCGTGGCTTATTGTACAAGACTTCTTGTTCTATAAAAGAAGATCTTTTAGGTTAATGTTGAATATCAGTTTTCATAGTATTCGCAAGTTAAACCTTTCATTGTAATCAACAAGATTATTCTAATACAAGTGAAAGTTTGTTTAACATCATTGTGTTTTAGATCAAGTGTTAATTCCGCATAACACTTTGTTACTTTATTCATAAGCAAAGGTTTCTCTACGTGTAGTACTTGATCTAATCTCGTATACACAAAGCTTAATCGATCTAAGTTTGGGATCAACAAGTGGTATCAGAGCTTGTTGAGAAACTTTTGATCTTTAAGTAACGCAGAACCCTAAAACACCAAACCCTAAAAACCCTAAAATTCTCAAAACCCTAAAAACATCATGTCTGGCACAAATCAACCTCCTGCTTTGCTACAAAACAACTTCTCAAACCCTAGCATCAAAATTCCCATGTTTGATGCCAGGAACTTTGAGCTTTGGAAGTCCAATTTTGAGCAATACATAGCTATTCATGACTACACTCTTTGGGAAATTATCGAATATGGGAACACATTCGATAAAGCAGCAAAGATTACTGCTGCTATTGCCACAAGGACAGCTGTTCCTAATTGTCCTGAATCTGATAAGGTGGAAAAGCCTGAAGATGGGAGAGCTGTTGCTGTTGAAGATATAGCCAAGAAGAGGGTGGACATGAAAATCTTGAATATCTTGAAACATGCCCTAGGTCATGAGAATCAGCACAAGTACAAACGTTTTGAGTCTGCAAAAGAGCTTTGGGAAGCTCTTGAAGTAGCACATGGTGGCAATGCTGATACAAAAGAAGAAAAGAAGAAGCAACTATTGCATGAGTATGCTGTCTTTAAAGCTCAACCTAATGAGAATCTCAGCAGTGTGAGAAGTAGACTTCTTGACATCACAAGTCAACTTTCCTTCATGGGAAAACAGATTGATGACCCTGAATTGAATGCTACTTTTCTCAAAAGCCTTGGTGATGTATGGAAGATTGAGACAAGATCTATTCTTGTCAATAACACCCACAAGACTTCCAGGTTTGATGACATCTTCAACAAGTTAAGACTGTTGGAGAATGAATGGCAATTGGAGAGTGATAACAAATCTTCCAGCAGCAACATGGCCTTCTTTTCACAAAGTGAAGGACAATTTGATTCCATGAACTTCTATGGACATTCAGCCTCTTGGTCTCAAGGTGTCAGCGCTGGATGTCAGTCTGTCAGCGCTGGATCATATCCTGTCAACGCTTTGTACTCAAGCGCTGACACACACAATCATGGCGCTGATAGAATTAAACCTGCTGGTTTTGATCTTGATACTGTGTGTGCATTCATTGCTTCTTTGCCCAGTGATTCAAGGATTACATATGAAGATCTTGAGCAGATAAGTGATGAACAATTGGAAGAGATGGACATCAAGTGGACTATGGCTCTTGTGAGTTTAAGAGCAAACAGGTTCAATAAAAGGTTCAAGAAGAAGATGACCTTTAATGCTAAGGATGTTGCTGGATTTGATAAGTCCAAGGTTGAGTGCTACAACTGTCATAGGATGGGGCACTTTATGAGGGAATGTAGATCTCCAAGAAGATCTGATGCTGGGAAGCCTTCTAGCCAAATGATTAAGAGCCCAGATCCCAAGGCCATGGTTGCTGTTCAACAAATTGATGGTGTTGGAGAATGGGATTGGAGCTGGATGGCTGAGAATGAGGAAGAGGACAGAGCTTTGGTTGCTGAGGTTAAAGAAGAGCATGCTGAATATGCTCTCATGGCACACTCCTCCTCCTCATCAGATAATGAGGTATATGATGATGCTTTCTGTTCTAAGGGTTGTCGTTTAAATACTGAAAAACTAAAACAAGAGATAGTTAAATTATTAGATGAGGCAAGTACTGAAAGATGCAAAGTATCTAATTATCAAGTTGCTCTAACCCAAACAGAAAAGACAGTAGCTGAGTATAAGAAAATGGAGTTTGATTTAAAGGATCAAATAAATATTTTAAAACATGAGTTACATCAGAGTAAGGATGTTCAAGATATAGTAAATAGGGTTAATCTTGATTTGATAGCTCAGTTAGAGGAGGCTAACAAAAATAAAGATAATGTGAGTCTTAAAATCCAGAGATTTGATAAGGCCACACAATCCCTAGGAGAGTGTGTTAGTAAACAAAGAGACTCTAAGGATATGAGTGGGATTGGGATGAATAATTATTCTGTTGTTCCACCACCAGCTGGGGATTTCTATGGTGTCCAATCAAAGGACTTATCTTGGACTGGCTTGCCAGAATGCCAAGAGGAGGAATTCATTCCTCCACCTAGAGTGACTTCCCCAGTTGAGGAATATCAGCAAAAGCTGACTGACCTAGAAGAGTGGAAGAAAGCTAACCACACTTTGTTTGTTAAGGGAGGGTTGTTGTGTGAAAGTCCAAATGAGCCCACACCAATCACAAAACCAATTGATGATCCTAAACCTATTAAGATCACACACCCTACCACTGGCAAAGCTGTTGACCTTTGCCCACAAAATGTTAGAAAACCTAGTGTTAAATATGCAGAGATGTATAGGAATACTAGGTCACCAAAAAGCCAAGTTAGTAACCATGGAACAGGCTTCTTTGCTTCTAGACCTAAGACTATGTCTAGAAAAGCTTGTTACACATGTGGTAGCTTCTCACATTTGGCCTACAAATGTGTCAACGCTTCCAATGTCAACGCTGATAGGAACCATTTCAGCGCTGACAAAAGTCAACATAGGTCAAACACTGTCAGACCCAATACCTTTGTGAACATAAGATCACAAGTTGTTAGACCAGCCCCATTCTTTTCCAGAGGGTCTAACACACAAGGCCTAAGACCTTTTCAAAAGTCAAATACTTGGTCCAATAGGCAATGGGTTCCTGTAGCAAACCCTAGGTTCAACGCTGATAAGAGCAATCGGGGCGCTGACAAGAGTAATTTCAGCGCTGATAGATACACTGCCAAACCTAGGTATTTGCAGCCACAGGGAAATAGGTCTAAAGCTTCTACTAGCTTAACATGGAGACCAAAACAAGACCAGAACCCTAATAATACTGGTATTTCTATGACATGCAACAGGTTTCATTATATTTCTAAGGCATTGTCAACACCAATTGGGGTTAACTGGGAATTTCATTCAAACAGGGATGAAAATGGGGTTGTTATGAGAACCAAGTCTGTTCTTGTTGAACAACCAAATGAATCCAAGTCTTCTAAGGCTTGGGTTCCCAAAGAAAACTAATGTGTTTTCTTTATGTGCAGGGCATTCAGAAGAAGATCAATGATTATGGATACTGGGATAGTGGATGCTCAAGGCACATGACAGGAAAGGAAGACTATCTGACCAATTTCTCTCCTATTCAAGATGGTGATAAGGTATACTTTGGAGGGGGCTATGGCACCATCACAGGAAAAGGAACACTTGTCACCAACAATCTACGGTTTGATAATGTCTTCTTGGTAAAAGATCTGGATTATAATTTGTTTAGTGTATCACAAGTGTGTGATAACAAAAATAAGGTTCTTTTCACAGATACTGAGTGCTTGGTGTTAAGCAAGGATTATAAGCTCCCTGAGGAGAAATACATAGATTTTAGAACACCAAGGCATAAAGACATATATAATGTGAATCTTAATGGAATTAAGGTAAATAATAAAATGTCATGTCTATATGCTAAAGCCTCAGTAGATGAAAGTAATCTTTGGCACAGGAGACTAGGGCACATAAACTTTAAGAATATCAATAGACTTGTGAGGCTTGGTTTAGTTGATGGTTTGCCTGAAAAGGCTTTCCACAATGACCACTCTTGTGTTGCATGCCTTAAGGGCAAGCAGCACAAGGTCTCATTCAGGTCTAAACAGGTGCACTCTAGTTCTAAACCACTTCACTTATTGCATATGGACCTCTTTGGTCCAACTAATATAGAAAGTTTGAAGGGTAAATCATATTGTTTTGTCATTACTGATGATTACTCCAGGTTTACATGGACTTTCTTTTTAGCCAAGAAAAGTGAAACTGCCCTAAGTCTGATTAATTTCATTACCCAAATAGAAAAGAAGAATGGTAATGAGGTCAAAATTATTAGAAGTGACAATGGGGGTGAGTTTAGAAATCAGTTGTTAGATGATTTTTGTGCCAAGAAAGGGATTACTAGGCAGTTTAGCATAGCTAGAACCCCACAGCAAAATGGGGTTGCTGAAAGGAAGAATAGGACCCTTATTGAAGCAGCCAGAACCATGTTGGCTGATGCCCACTTTCCTATAGCCTTTTGGTCTGAAGCTGTTAACACAGCTTGTTATGTTCAAAATAGGGCATTGGTCAACAAGATACATAATAAGACACCTTATGAATTACTTTGGGGAAGGAATCCCAATATTGGCTTTCTCAAGCCATTTGGTTGTCATGTAGTTGTTTTAGAAACTAGTGAGGCCCTAGGTAAATTTGATTCAAAAGGTGATGAAGGCTACTTCATGGGTTATTCAGTGCAGAGTAAAGGATATAGGGTTTACATTAAAAAGGAAAAACGTATACTTGAAAAGGTATATGTTAGGTTTTTAGAAAGTAAACCTAGTGATCCTGAGAGTGGTCCAAATTGGTTGTTTGACTTAGAACCTTTATCTAGAGCTTTAAATTATATGCCTGTTACTGATCCAGACATTGTGAAGGTAACTTCAAGTGTTTTGGAAAAGAGAATTGGTAATGTTTCAGGTATACAGGTTGCTAAGGAGGATGGACCACCAGCAGTTGAATCATCTCCCACACAAGAATATGTTACACTTCCTATATGGACAGATGAGTATTATGCTGCTGCTACTGCTGCAAGGAAAGATAATGGTGGTGTTCAAATACCACCAAATACAAACATGCATGATTCTTCAGGCGCTGACAAAGGGAAATCAAGCGCTGACACGACCAATTCAGACGCTGATGGCTCCAACGCTGACAACACCAGTTCAAGCGTTGTTAGCCCAAACGCTGACAAACAAGGTTCAGACTTTGGAGACACCTTTACACAGCTTTTCTCTTCCCATTTTGAACAAGGTGGACCTTCCAATGTTCATGAAGGGATTTCTGTTGATCAAGAAGAATCTGAGGAAGAAGATATTGGCAACATGGAGCGTGAAGTTGAGGACACCAGACTTTTTGAAGGAGGAGTTCTCACTTCAACAGCTAAGGATCACCCTACATCTCAAATCATTGGTGATGTTATGGCTCCAGTTCAGACAAGAAGATCCCATCAAGGTCTTGGTGGATTTATTGCCAATATACACAAGAAGGTTGATACCCCTCTTATACAAGCATGTTTGTTTGCCTGTTTTCTGTCACAGGAAGAACCCAAGAAAATTTTTGATGCTCTCAAAGAACCAAGTTGGGTGGAAGCAATGCAGGATGAGCTTCACCAATTTGCTATACAGGATGTTTGGGAGCTGGTTGATTGTCCTAGATATGTGAGACCAATTGGGACAAGATGGGTTCTAAGGAACAAGAAAGATGAAAGAGGCATTGTGGTCAGAAACAAGGCACGTTTGGTAGCTCAGGGTTATACACAAGAGGAAGGCATAGATTATGAAGAAGTCTTTGCTCCAGTTGCAAGAATTGAAGCTATCAGAATTTTCTTAGCTTATGCTTCTTGCATGAACTTTACTGTTTATCAAATGGATGTGAAGAGTGCTTTCCTCTATGGCACAATTGTTGAGGAGGTTTATGTAATGCAACCTCCTGGTTTTGAAGATCCTGAGAATCCAGACAAGGTTTATAGAGTAAAGAAGGCAATGTATGGACTTCATCAAGCCCCAAGAGCATGGTATGGTACATTGTCCACCTACTTGGTGGAAAATGGTTTCAAGAGGGGCACCATAGATCAGACCTTGTTTACAAAGAAGAAAGGAAAACATGTGTTGCTTGTGCAGGTCTATGTTGATGATATCATTTTTGGGTCTACTGATCCAAAAATGAGTGAGGACTTTTCCAAGCTCATGACAGATAAATTCAAGATGAGTGCAATGGGTGAGATGAACTTCTTTCTAGGTTTACAAGTTCAGCAGAAAGAAGATGGTATCTTCATCTCCCAAGACAAGTATGTAGCTGAAATCTTGAAGAAATATGGTTTTTCTCCACATGAAAAGGAGGCTTCCACTCCTATGGATAGACAACACCCTTGGGGAAAAATTGGAGCTGGAAAGGATGTGGATGTTAGGCACTATAGATCAATGATTGGATCATTGATGTATCTTACAGCCTCAAGACCTGACATCATGTTTGCTGTGTGTGCATGTGCACGCCATCAAGTGACTCCCAAAGAATGTCATCTTTTTGCTGTGAAGAGAATTTTTAGGTACTTAAGATGTTATCCAGATCTTGGATTATGGTACCCAAAAGATTCTCCATTGGACCTTATTGCATATTCAGACAGTGATTATGGTGGTGACAAGTTTGATAGGAAATCCACAACTAGTGGATGCCAATTTCTTGGGAGCAGATTAATATCTTGGCAATGCAAGAAACAAACAGTGGTGGCAAACTCTACAACTGAAGCAGAATATGTTGCAGCAGCTGCTTGTTGTGGACAAGTCTTATGGATTCAGAACCAGCTGTTGGATTATGGGTATAATTTTATGCATACCAAGATTTTTGTAGACAATAACAGTACTTTATGCATTATTAAAAATCCTGTACATCATTCTAAAACCAAACACATAGAAATTAGACATCATTTTATAAGAGATTGCTTTGAGAAAGGTTTAATACAACCAGATAGGGTAGACACAGAGGACAATGTGGCTGATTTATTAACTAAACCTTTTGATGCTGGAAGATTTCAATATTTGGTAACAAATATTGGAATGGTTAATCTCACTTAATATGTGTTTTGGAATCTTTTTGTAAAAGTATGTACAGGATAATGCATTGTTATTGGTCTTTGTGATGATTTAGATTTTCCACATTATTTTTCTAACACTGACAAAGGTAAATGCAACGCTGTCAAGTGTTATTTTGCCGTTGTTGGAGATATTATTGTCTAACGCTGACAAGAGTTCCTTCAACGCTGATAAGTGTTGTCGGGACGCTGTCAGTAACAAATGTTAGTTTTGTGGTTTTCATCTAAATGTGCAGGTAATGGTAGCTTTATGCCATTGGATACAGAGTTGCTTATGGATCTTTGAAGAGTTATTTGGACATGTTTTGTTTATGGATGATGGTTGGAATATTTATATTCCTATCTTGACATAAATTTTTAATGTTCATATATATTATTGAGAACTCATGTATCATAGTTTAAGGGGAGGTTTAAGGAACCTTTAGGACTCTTGGGTATTCTTAGAATACTCTCATCACAATTCTAGATTGTGTCCACAGGTGAGTATGGGTTAGTTTTACTAAACCATGAGGCACTGTAGCATGCATAGTATATCAACTTTGCATGCTGCCAAGACATTTTTGGCCTAGAATTGGTTGTGGTCTGTTGGGAGGCTTGGGAATCCTTTTGATATGGGTTTTACCTGGGAGTAACAAGGATTTTATGAGGTAACTTGGTTGTTAAGAATTTTGGTTAGCAAGGGACACTAGAGGACTGTTATGTCTATCTTGCTTATGCAAGTGTGCATAACTGGACAGTGCTTGCCGCCCTATGATAATTATCAGCTTTTGGTTATCTTCTCTAGGATAAATTACTTGTTAAGGTCATTTTTCACTTTTTAAAACAATTTTATTTTTGGACGCTGACAAGATTTTTCCAAGCGTTGTTGTGACCAAAATGGACGCTGACATGGCTTTAAGCGAACGTTGACAGGATTATAGCCGTTGGGCGTTGATAGGTTATATTTGACCGTTGACAAACAATGGGACCTACCCAGTTGTTACTTTTTGACATATTTTCAAGCCGTAATTTTAGGAGTTGTTACTTTCATTAAATGCATGGGATAACTTATAAACTTTTTCAATATTTTCATGATTGATTTTTGAAAATCTTTGCCTATTTTTGGGCCAATCACGTGCATTCATCCACTCCTATAAATTTGGCTCCTATTTTAAACAGGGTATCTATAATTCTTGTCTAACACTTTTCTCTTATCAACCTTCATCTTTTATACATCAACTTAACAGCTTTCATCAATGGCACCAAGATTTAACTCAGCAGAATTGGATTTGGGGTTCAAGTCTCAACACAACATGATTGCTTATCTTGTTGCTGATAATACTTTGTTCCCTCAATACACTCAGATGGTGGAGTATTTGAATGCATCCCCATTAAGGTATGCTCTTTCTCATGCACCACTCATTCCAGTCACACACATTAAACAGTTTTGGAACACTGTTAGTTCCTCAACAGTTAATGGAGTGACAACATTGAATTCTATTGTACATGGGAGACCTTGGGTGGTTACTGAGTCCTTGGTACGCCAGACCTTGCATCTTAATGATGCTGATGGTATAACCATGCTTCCCATATCTGAAATAGAACAAGGGCTTAGGGCTTTGGGATACCCTATTCCTGATGAAGGTACTCTTAATAAGTACCATAAGCAGGAATTTCCCCCAGCCTGGAAGTACCTAATTCACATTCTCCTTCAATGTTTGAGTCCCAAATGTACTGCACACAATGAGATCAATAGATCCATTGCATCTGCTATTGTGTGTATTACAACAGGGCAAAATTATAACTGGTCTAAAATGATTTTTGAAGGAATGTGTAAAAACAAGGGGACAAAAATGACTTTAGCTTATCCCCGTTTTCTGCAAATGGTTTTTGATGCTCAAAGATATTGTTCAAGAGATCACAATGACTTTTATAAGATCCTTAAACAAAAGAAGGCTATTTTTACCAAGATGAATTCACCACCTCATAGAGACCTACCATTAACCCCAGCCATGCTTGCTGTTATTGTAGCAGCACAACCCCAACCAGACCCCCAATCTCATATTGACCCTCACCCACAACTTGAACCTATCCCTGAACCTTTACCCTCACCTGACCAAATGCAAATAGACCAAAATCCCTTTGACGCTAACACATCTAATGTGGGCGTTGATATGCCTATTTCCACCGCTGACACCCAACCATCACAATCCCAAACACCCCTTAACCAACCTACATCTACACCATCTTCTACACCATCTTCCACACCACCAGAATATAGGTTGATTAAACGCCAAAGGACTGCTGGAGTGTTCTCCTCTGGTGGTCCTAGCCATGTAGCAGAGAGAACCACCACCACAAGTGTGGTTGGTGACCTGGATGAGGCTGAGACTATTGGTTCTGGCTTAGAAGCTGGCCAAGACAGTCCCACCATAATTAAGTCCTCATCCATGCCCAATGAACCTAACTTGGGAGGTCAAATTCCCATTTTGGAAGAGGGCAGACTGGAACCAATGACGCTTTTAGAATTGACGGCTGTCTGCATTAGCTTGCAAAAGCAAAATGCAGACTTGGTACAAATTGTCAGTAACCAAGGCCTTAAACTCAAAGATTTGAGGGAGAGGATTGTTGTTTTGGAGAGTGCTCATTCAAGGGGAGGTATGGAGGAGTCTTCCAAAGGGGAGGAAGCAAGAAATCTGAGTGATAAGAGCAGTCAAGATGGTCAATCATTGGATATTGCTGAGGCTCTTACTACATTAAAGGAACAAAAAGGTTTTGATACGTCCTTAATCTCTCCAACCAATTTGAATTTATCATTTACAGATATGCTGAGAGAGGTTACACAAGGCGCTGAGGGAAAATATTTGAGCGTTGACAAGACAAGTTTGGACGCTGACAGAAGTATTTTGGGCGCTGATAGAGGAAATTTGGGCGTTGACAGATCTGCATATGGAGGTGATGTATTCCAGTCATCATCTATCATTAAAGATGTTCCTACTCAGGTATTATCATCTACCCTACCAACAATTGAACCAACAGATAAGGGTAAGGGTAAATTGGTAGAAGAAAATGTTCCAAAGAATGCAACTCAGGTTGAATTTGATAGAAGATTGGTTGAGCAAATGATGGAACAAGGTGAGAAGGAAAAGTCACCATTTGTTGTGACTTCTGAAGAAGAAAGTGATGGAGCTAGCTCAGATTCAAGTGTGATGATTGTTGAACCAGAAAGACTTGAGTATGGTGATGAGCTTGCTAAGGAAAGGCTGAGAGATTTGAAGTTGCAAATTGATTTTGATATGCCAGAGGTAGTTCAGATGTACAATTCTTGGGAAGAAAGCTGTATGGATAATCCAGACTTGACCATTTCAGATCAAATATGGGGTTTGGAAATTCTTCTTAGAGTTCAGCAGGATTGTAAGGTGATGTTGAAGTACAGGGCAAGCAACATTCTCTCTGAATTGAAAAGGGATAGAAGGAAGCTCTACTTTATGTTGCTCAAATGTCATGGAGTTGGATGGACACATCAGAAGCTGAAGGCTTTGACATTTGATGAGTTGGAACATAGGGCTTATCCTATTTGGGTGAAAGTGCAGGAAGAGAACACTTTCAGACTTCTTTCAGATGAAAGAAAGGAGCAACTTGCAGAAGAGATGGCAATCAAGAAAGCTATGATAGTTCCTAGACCAGTAAAGAAGGGATTTATTCTTGAGTTTCCAAAAGATATGTCTCAACTATATCCAAGTGAAGCAATCATTAGAAAGAGCCTTAAGCTCTCCCCATTAGAAGCTTCAGATATGGTTCATGTGTTACCACTAGATTCCAGGAATCCAATAGTAAGTTATGAGGAAGATGAATGTGGATTCTGGAAAATTGGAAGATTTGGCAAGGAGGTACACACTTTTACCACTCTCATATCTTTATTTGCAAGTTGTGACAGAGAAGACTTGGTAGACCTTTGGAGGTTGCTAGAGACCAAGTATGAGGCTGAAGCACCAACTTCAGCCAATGGAATAAAACTTTGGACCACATTCAAAAGAATGTGTGGGACAAAAGAAGAAGATCCTGAAATATGGAAGGATCTTGAAGATGACCTCAGTGGTCTTCAATGGAGGTTATATTCAGCTGCAGGTGTATACCATTTGAGTTCTACAAAGTTTGCTGAGTATTTACTTGTAGATGCTCAGTATTTCATATCCAAGGCTGTTTTGGAGAAGATGAAGGACACCCAGTTGGAGATAGACTATACAAGTGACGTGGCAAAGAATTTGATCAGATTTATTTATCATCAATATGACAAGGTTTGTCAGACTCCTCCAAGTTCTTAGTGTTTATTCAGAAACTTGATCATAAGAGTGGATATCAAGTTTAGGGGAGGATTGTTGGGAATAAATTTAGGCCAGAACACTTGAACGCTGACAAGAACAACTCAAGCGTTGACAAGAGCAAAGTGAGCGCTGACAGCATAAGCGTTGACAAGATAAAGTCAAGCGTTGACAGATTGAAGACAAACACTGATGGAAGATGTGAGCTACACGTATATTATATTCTAGATTACTTCTAGTAAGGATAGAAACGACAATGTATTTTCTATGTTTATCTTTACCTAGAATAGTTGATTCGTAGCTTATTGTACAAGACTTCTTGTTCTATAAAAGAAGATCTTTTAGGTTAATGTTGAATATCAGTTTTCATAGTATTCGCAAGTTAAACCTTTCATTGTAATCAACAAGATTATTCTAATACAGGTGAAAGTTTGTTTAACATCATTGTGTTTTAGATCAAGTGTTAATTCCGCATAACACTTTGTTACTTTATTCATAAGCAAAGGTTTCTCTACGTGTAGTACTTGATCTAATCTCGTATACACAAAGCTTAATCGATCTAAGTTTGGGATCAACAAGTTTTGTGTTGATGATGACGGTATCTTATGGAATGGCACTAGATTAGTTGTTTCTAATGACTCTACACTCAAGGAAGTTGTATTGACTGAAGCTATCATTCAGAAGGACGACGGTGACATTTGGGCTATCATTCAGAACCTTGACCAGTAGACGGAGTTTTGTGTTGATGATGACGGTATCTTATGGAATGGCACTAGATTAGTTGTTTCTAATGACTCTACACTCAAGGAAGTTGTATTGACTGAAGCTCACAGCTCTCCATTTACTATACATCTTGGTTCTACCAATATGTGCCACGACATCAAGCAACATTTCAGGTGGAATGGTATGAAGCAGGATGTTGCCACCTTCGTTTCTAAATGCATGATCTGTCAGCAGGTTAAGATCGAACACTACCAGAGAGCTAGTGGGTTACTGCAACCACTGGATATTCCAGAATGGAAGTGCGACAAAATCTCCATGGATTTTGTTACTAGTCTTCCGGTGACTTAGAGGAAACACGATGCCATGTGGGTTATTTTTGATAAATTGACCAAATCTGCTCATTTTCTGCCAATCCGCAAGGAGCATCCGGTCAGCAAATTGGCAGACACTTTTCAGAAGGAGATCATTAGACTGCATGGTACTCCATCAGAAATCATCTCTGACAGAGATCCCCGTTTCACCTCACGGTTTTGGCAGAGTCTACAGAAAGCTTGGGGCACCAGACTTAAGCTCAGCACTGCCTTTCATCCTCAGACCGATGGACAGTTGGAGCATACCATTCAGACATTGGAGGACATGATGCGGGCGTGTGCTCTAGAATGGACAGGAAGCTGGGATGATTATATCTCTCTAATGGAGTTTGCATACAACAACAGTTGGCACGCTAGCATCGAGTGTGCACCGTTCGAGATGTTGTATGGTATGAAGTGTCGCACCCTAATCTGCTGGGATCAGGTGGGCGAACGACTGATTGAAGGTCCAGAGATGATTGAGATGACTAATGAGAAAGTCGTTGTCGCCAAGGCAAAGCTTCAGGAAGCTCGTGCTCGCCAGAACAGTTATGCTGATAAACGTCGTAGAGATGTATCTTTCAAAGTAGGTGATCACGTTTTCCTCAAGGTATCACCTGCACGAGGATTTAAACGTTTTGGAATCAGAGGGAAGCTTAGTCCCCGCTTCATCGGACCGTTCGACATCATAGAACGCGTTGGTGAAGTGTCATATCGTTTAGCGTTACCGCCTTAGCTATCACACGTTCACAACGTGTTCCATGTGTCCTTACTCAAAGGATACAAATATTATCCTGTTCATGTTGTTCAGTATCCGCTTGATCAGATTCGAGAGGATCTTTTATATGTTAAAGAACCCGAGAAAGTTCTTGAACGACAAGATCGTGTCATGCGGAGGAAGACGATCCCATTCGTCAAAATCCCCTAGAGGGATCATCCTGAGCGGGAAGCCACTTGGGAGACGGAGGAGTCTATACGGACTTCTTACCCTCATTTCTAGTTTTGATTCGGGTATGTTCTTTCAGTTTATGTTTTCTCCAATTCGAGGACGAATTGTTCTTTTAGAGGGGAAGAGTTGTAAAACCCGCGTTAAAATACCATGAACAGTAAACATGAATAGTAAATACACGAAGATACGATAAAATAAAAACTTTTCATTTATAATATATTACACGTGTCATGATATTAAATAACATGTATGTACGTATATTATAAATCTGACGTGTTCACGACATATAAAACACGAACGTACACGAACATTTAACTTAACATAAAAAGCTACGGGTTTTCCTTGTGGGCTTCATGTTGGTCGCAGCTAGAGAGTGAGAAATAAGGAGGATGCGCCTTTTGACCCATGACCCATTAACCAATCTATGTTTAAGTAAAACACAGGAAGGGTTTTATCATAATTTTAGGCTACAGAAAAATCAAGAATCCTTGCCTCCTTTTTCCTTCTTGCCGCCGGCTGTTGATCACACCAAGGGGTGTTTGGGACGATTTTGCTCTTTGATTTTTATGTGTACGTGTTCGTGATCATAAACCTTTTCTACTACGCACTCGGTATAATCATAACCCTTTTCTTTTTAATTCTTTTATGAATTCATGTAATTAATCTTAAAAACAATCAAGTAAAACATGTAAGATTAATTAAAACATGATAAAGGGGGGTTTTGGTGTTTGTTTGGTTCGGCCGAGACCCACAGCCGAGATCCTTAAGCTCTCGGCGTGGCTGTAGCACCACCACCGAGACCACGAAGGGTCTCGATTTGGCTTGGTTTGCTCGATCACACGACAAGGGACCCCGACGTGAGTCGGGTTATGTTGGGTGATGGTTTTGTTTTGGTTTTGGGGCTAACCGAGACCACTAGGGTCTCGGTGTGGCTCAGGTTGACAAGAACAGTGGGAACTGGCAACAGCCGGGGTGAATCGGGCTTGGCAGTGGCTAGTTGGGATCGGCAGTGGGAACCGAAGGCCACTAGTGGAAACCGGCTAACCGGTCTAGCCACTGGTGGGGCTGTGGTTTTTGATCAGCCGCCGGCTATGTGTTGTCGGCTAGGCGTTTTCGGGCTCGGGGTAATTTTTAAACATGGGTTCAGGCTCGGAAATTTTAAAAATAGTTTAATGGTTTAATTAAATTATTTTCCAAGACGATTTAATTTAATTAAATACATGACTTAGGTTAAAATATTAAAATTAATATTTCATGACTAACCTAAGTATTTACTTAGTTTAATTTAATTAAAACATGATATTTTTAGTTAAATTCTTATAATGTATAGTTTATTAGTTTAACCAAGTGAATTATCTAATAAGTTATAATACTTGAACCATGACTTGTATTTTACTAAATAAACTTTACTTGACATTAATAATCCAGCTTATTTCTAATTATGGAAACTTACTATTTTTTGAAACTTTCTATTCTAAGAAACTTACTATTTATGGAAACCTGCTATTTTTAGAAAGTTACTTAGTATTACAATACAAGTATTATAATACCATACTACATGAATAATAAACAACAGAATACAAGAATAACTATAGATTAACACTTAAAACAGTTAAAACATGACATAACATGAATAATAAGCTAAGAACACACAGAACCAGAAAAATACATGTATCTCAGGCAACTCATACACGTCCTTATTCTTATGTAGTATTATCCGTCAAGGCAGAGTAGGTTCTTCAGCGTTTCCGTTAGCTTCTACTGGACACAAGGTACGAATTTCCCGTCCTTCAGTAAGGACAATCTCTTCCTTTATTAAGATTTCCCGTATGCAGCCAACTGTTTTGCCAGTAGTTACAGATTTAAATGCTTATGTTTTATTAGTTACCTTAGTCATATACATGCACGCCAGTTTCACCTAGTTATGGAGGTACCATAACCATAACACTAGAGGTACGAGTGTTATGACTTCACTACGGCAGAGTGATAGCTCGTGGCGTCCCTTTCAGTTATTTGGCCTTTATTATTATTTATTATCATGTGAGGCGTATGGGTGCATCCTAGTTGCGTGTTGGTCAGGATTTCATGGTGAATGTGGTGTGTGCCTTGCATCCTTCACAAGGAGTTGATCCCTCCTACCCATTACCATATTAATTAGAGGCATCCCCTCTAATTTGCATGACGAGGTCACCCCTCCAAGTATTCATGCACGTTGTTGACCTCATGACCTATATTGGCTTTTGGTATATTAAACTAATACAGATTTTCATAAGTAAACATAAGCTATGTTTTCAGAACTAAAACCAGTAAACATGTTATACGTCTAGGTTTCCCACGACTTATTTATTTCTGCTGCCTTTCATGCTTTATATGCTCTTATTATGCTTTCATTACTCTATGTTTCCATGCTTTATTGTATATCCGTGAACTGGGCGTTATGCTCAGCCGTTTTCCATTTCCATGTTCCCAAACGGCAGGTACCCAAGGTCGTAAGTAGGATCTCAAGAGTATGTGCATTCGGATGGAAGTTATCCAACCTTCTATATCTTATGCATTTATCATACTTTATCTTACTTTACTTCATGTTGGACATTGTTTAGTCCTTTTTCGTTACAGTACTTATATTTGCTTATGTTGAGTTACTTGGACTACCGATGTTTGTTTCCGGTATTTCCATTTATGGTCATGAATGTATAGACATTTACCTTGCATGCTTTGATGACGCGCCATATATTAGTGTGATATTCCATTTTACCAAATGGGGTGTTACAAAACAAGTAGTAATCAACCAAATAATCAAGGATTTCAATGATTTAAGAAGTAGGATTGAATATGAAATTATATGTGCAAAAGAGGTGAGGAGAAAATATGAGAATGCTCCACTATATATAAGACAAAGCTCCAACGGCTATCTCTGGGCGCGGTTCCTTAAAGGTGCCCGCGGTTCCTTATTGAGAAGGAGCCGCATAGCCATTTAAGTAACCGTGGGAGTAGACTCTACTCCTTTTGTCTTTTAGTAGGGTAGTCACATCTGGTGGAATATTTATCCCCAAGGGATATTCCCAAGGTTATAAATAGCGTGAAGCGCGGCATGGCGGCATCGCCAAGCTACAAGCTATGCAAGCTATAGCAAAGCTACGACGGTTCGTATAGCGTCATATATAGCGGCACAAAATATTTATAGATTAATATTTATATCATACTTCATATATATATAGCGAGTTAGAGTTTACAAAATATGCTACACATAAGAAATAAAGTCACAAAAGCTAGACTATCTAGTCTTTTACATTGTTTTAAATAAAAACTTCTTCATCAGAGTTGAATTCCAATTGTTCCTCGCCTTCCACTAGTTCTTCATCCGACACAAAGTCATCCTCATGAAGGTCTCTACCATCAACAAGTTCCCCACCAACCCTGCCACTGCCACCTTCTTCTTGTTCCTCGTCGTCCTCATTAGTAGCAACAATCCATGACTGCGCGTTACTAGCATCAATAGATCGCAAAACATCTACATTTTGATACTTCACTTTTGTCCACTTGTTGATAAGCTTAGCATTAAATTGAACATACACGAGATCATTTAACCTTTGACTATCAAGCCGATTTATTTTCTTTGTATGTATCCACATATACCACATACCACATTAGATCATATACCACATTAGATCATATACCACATTAGTTAATATTTAATAACATTATTTACATTGAAATTATAGGTTTAACCTGCTTTCACTTACCCTCTCAAAAGCACTCTAATTTCTTTCACAGCCGGAGGAGCTTGTGGTCAACGAAAGGATTTTATGGCCATTTTTTGTAGAACTGGTGTTGAATTTTCATAAGTCATCCACCAAGTACCTAGTTGAAAATTCAAAATTGTTACTTTCGTAAGTGACACACAATTATATAATCAAAATGTAAAAAGTTAAATAATATACCTGGATCATAAGAGCTGCTATTTTCTGAACACCCTTTTGCTGCTAACAATCTGCCAAAATCTCCTTGTTTCTGTTTGTACTTTGGGAGCTCTATATTTGACACCTGATCTTGACTATCAAAGTCATTATGGAAGAACTTTTCAAGACATTTAAAAACCGCATTCAAGACCATAACATCGTCTTTTATGCTTTCGTCTTTAAAGAAGTAATAGGGGTTCAATAAATAGGCTGTCAAATGTAATGGACTATCAAGTCGACCTTCTGATCTAGTCTCAATAATGTCTATGATAGGGCGATAGTGAATCTCTACATTGTTGAAAGCTAACTTAATATCCTTCTTTGCTTTATTAAGCTCTCCATACAAGAAGCCCATTGATGGTTTTTGATCTCCATCAGCTAGTCGAAGAACTTTGACTAATGGAGAAATCACCTTCAAGCATAAGTTTACCCCGTTCCAAAAGGATGGGCTCATTACAATAGAATATGCTACTTTTCCTTTCTTAGTTTTAGGATATTTAGATGTTGTCATTCATCACTAGTAAACATAAGCCTCAACTTTTCTTTTTTCTCCATCAAGCTCTGCAGGGTTAGAAATGATGTAGCAAATCTAGTAACTCCTGGTCTCACGATGTCCTTACAATTTGTAAATTTTCTCATTAGTTCCAACGTCTTATGATGAGCGTAAATGAAAATGGTTAAATTTTTAGCATTAGCAATCCAATCTTTAAATTTACCTTCTTTACCAATTGCTTCAAGCATAAGATCAATGGTGTGTGCGGCACAAAAAGTCCAAAATATGTTAGGCCTTTTGTCAACTAGTAGTTGGGCGGCAGACATGTTATTAGCCGCGTTATCTGTCACAACTTGTATTACATTTTGAGGCCCAACCTTTTCAATTCCTTTGTCAACATACTCAAATATAAAATGACCTGTATGGGATTCATCAGAACATTCAACTGAAGAAAGAAAAGTTTTACCTTCCCTAGAGTTCACACAGAAATTCATTATGCTTCTTCGTTTTCTATCTGTCCACCCATCTGTCATTACCGAACAACCATTTTGTGCCCACTCGTCTTCTTGTTTCTTGAGAAGTCCTTTAGTTTGTTCAACTTCTTCCTTCAATAATGGTTCACTAAGTTGATACTGGCCTGGCGGACGGTAACCTCGACCATATTGTCCAACAGCTTCAACAAACATCTTAAACCCATCATTATTAATTGAATGAAATGGAATACCTGCTTCATACATCCATCGAGCACAATATTGATGTACACTATATGTCCTCTCTTTGTCAAGTGCGTCGATAAGATTTTGTTGACGCGCATTAATAGTTGCACCTTCAAGATTAATAGGATTTGCGAACTTGTTCATTGGACCTAAAGTGTTTGGCTTTTGCCTTTATGATCTGACATTGAAAGTATTATCTTCAGCTTAAATTTCCACCTCGGCCCTCATTTATTCTTCCATGATTCATTTCCCTTTCTTTTTCTCTTTTGGCTTCTCAACTAAAGTGGCGCACACAGCCCTATCTTCTGCGGTTGCTTGATTACATATGGCTACATTGTTTCCCTTTATTCCCGCAATATGGTACTTTAGCCTAGTGATTCCCCCTTTAGATACAAATCCGCATAATTTGCATTTAACTGTCTCTCTACTTGTAGCACTACACAAAGTGCCATAGTTCCATCCCGGATCCCTCGAATTCCTTTTCAAGATTGATTGCGCAGAAGACGCATCACCCTCTGTTGTAGTTGTTGGAGTTTCACCATCTAAATCACAAGCTACACTATCCATTAAGAGTGAATCTGTACAAGTGATGATACTAAATTAATAATTGTATTAAATCACATGGATATAATTTTCTTTTTTGAATCTGTTGCCATATTAGTTTTATACATTTCTATTCCTACAACATCAATTTCTATGATCATTCAATTATAAAAATGGCCATCATCAATTTTCTACATTTCTAGTTAACGTTACTAACTTAGTACAACTATAACCCATTATTGCTATGTGTAATCAACTAATCATCTAGTATTATAAAGAATATAATCAAGACTAATTGCAATTAAGTATTAACAAATAAAAAATATTGTTGAACAATGAAAGATTATTTTTTGAATAAATGAAATATATTAGATGGAATCTAAAAAAAGAAAATGAGCAATACTATTTTTCACCAATGAAAGATTAATTTTTTGAATCAATCATGTGGAAACCTTGGTTTCCGGATCTTTTAAGCTACTAGGAATGATCATTGTTCATATGATTAGATAATCAAAGCGGAATTAGAACAACAACCATTAACAAGGTGTTTAGGGCACAAGACACATGAATTAAAACAAATGGATTGTTAATTATATTAATAACAAACAATCACTAGACGTGTATACATTGAATCCCACGTCTAGTCGAAACACGCTTTAGGTTTACATTGTGAATGAACTTATGAATAAAACCTAAGACCCTTGGTTCCTTTTATAGTATAAGGATTAGGGTTTTACAAGAGATAATAATGAATAAACAAGTAAATCTTCTATTTAAATAAACTTATGTAGAATATATCTTGCATGTTTATCTAAATAGAAGCTTCCATAAGCTTCTTTGTCTACGTTTCTGTTAATGCTTGGATTGCATGTGACAATGCTTGGATTGCACATGACAATGCTTGAGCCATCAACGCTTAGTTTGCTCTTGTCACGCTTAGATTGCTCTTGACAATGCTTAGACAATATCTTCATGTTTTCTTCGTTTTTGAGTTTCTGCCACATCAACTTTTTGACCCAACAATCTTCCCCTAGTTGATGTCGGCAAAACTCTATGTGTATCTCTTGTAAGTTGTACATGATCTTCAAATTGCTTCCCCTTAATTGTAGCATGTATGTCTTCCCCTTTTTGTCACATCAACAGGGAAGTAAACAATGTATGCAATCTTGAAGATTCTCCAAACGTAGACTCTATGTAATGATCTTGAAGAAAAATAAATAAAGTATTCTCGATGTAGAAGTAGAATAACCCAACCTTGTGTTCCATGTATTGTACTATCCCTGTGATGAAGAACTTATACCAGATTGAAAAAAATATAAGTAGACATCGATCCCTTGTCAATATTCTCATCCTTTGTGAGACATCGAGCACGATAATGTAACTCCTTCAAGTGTTATGACAAGTCTTCATCACCAACCATGTAAAGCACGAACAAGTTATCTTCAAACCAATAGAATGCTAGCCACGATTTAAAGATATGATAAAACACAAACTCGCGAAAATCTTCTTCAATCATCAAACTTACCATAAGAATTCTTCCCCTTAAGCCAACACCTCTTCATGACGATTTTAATGGAATAACGTCTTCATACCATATGTAAAAGCTACTAAATGGATAACTCTTTTGCAAGGCTATCCCGATTACATAGTTTAAAATATCCATCAAATTCCCACGAATAGTTGCTAACTCGCATTAAGATCATTAATCCCTTTTAAAAATATCCGAGCCATAAATATCAACTTGATACTCTATATGAAAACGGAGATTCCATGTACCTTCGTGTGTAAACTCCTCCTTTTTATGTGCAAAAATCGTACCAATTTTTCAAACAGCAGCTATTCCTTTGTTGTCCAAGATCTTCCTTTGTCCAACTTCTTTACCAGATGCATTGTCCAATATCGAACAATACCTATCAGTGCTTGGAACCCCATATGTCGGACAACACTTGTTAACACTCTCTGTCAGCGTTAACCTTCTTCATGTCAGCGTCGAAACAAAACCTTGTCAGCGGCTGATGTATGCTTTGTCAGCGGCTAAAGAAATCCGCCTCTTCAAAAGCATTAGTATAGGAGATCCATGTGTTGTAAGAATTAAAAGGAAATCCCTATAAAATAGTATCTCCATACGTATCATAATAAAACTTTATTAATTCCCAAAACTGTCTCCTTATATTACGCATAAAAAAAATAATCTTGCCCACGCAATAAGTCAACAATCTCATAACATAATCCCAAGTTTTTAGCACCACCCCCAAAACTTACGCACCATTATCTGCTCATAATAAATCAGATCCCTGAAAGTATGCAATTATGAATCGTTACTTTCCATAAGTCATGATGTATTTTACTAAACAGTCAATCCATACAGCGCTGGTCCATGATAGCAAATCTCATGACGACCTAGAACTTTTATTCACTGTCATAACACGTGACAACTTCTGCCATGAATATCTACCTGCTATGATAGGGGCGTATCATAAACATGTTGCTGTTCGTCTCTTAATCAGTAACAAGAAACAAACGAACTAGGATTCATGAGAATCATTTTCTTGCTGCTTCCTGTTAACATGATCTGCCTACTGAATCATGAACCTAGGGTTTGTGAAAACCCTAACATGAAGATTACTGTAGCAGCCATTGATAGTGATTACACTAGGGTTCATTGTCGATTTAAACATCAACTCACCAAAGCTAATGTAACTATTATTCACAGCAAAGCATCATCACGAATAGTAAAACACCTTCTTTTTCTGTTTGGAATCGATCTAGGGTTTGGAGAAACCCTAAATCATGATTTTATGCAAATAAGAAAATCTGAAAATCACCTCTGCTGCCAACTTTGACGCCTAATAACTTTTTACTGGGGATAAAACTTGACAATCCCTCTGGTGGATGTTTAGATATATGTGTATAGAACACACACAAGAAATTTCGCGACGATCCAACGGTTCAATCAAAAGTTATGACCTTCTGAATGCTGCTACGCACACAAAAACGTCCAGAAAAACCCTAGACGGATTTTTCTTCTTTTCACCATACACGAACACCTTGTTGGTCCTAGCATCACGAGCCACGAGGCTCTGATACCAATTGTGGAAACCTTGGTTTCCGGATCTTTTAAGCTACTAGGAATGATCATTGTTCATATGATTAGATAATCAAAGCGGAATTAGAACAACAACCATTAACAAGGTGTTTAGGGCACAAGACACATGAATTAAAACAAATGGATCGTTCATTATATTAATAACAAACAATCACTAGACGTGTATACATTGAATCCCACGTCTTAGTCGACACACGCTTTAGGTTTACATTGTGAATGAACTTATGAATAAAACCTAAGACCCTTGGTTCCTTTTATTGTATAAGGATTAGGGTTTTACAAGAGATAATAATGAATAAACAAGTAAATCTTCTATTTAAATAAACTTATGCAGAATATATCTTGCATGTTTATCTAAATAGAAGCTTCCATAAGCTTCTTTGTCTACGTTTCTATCAATGCTTGGATTGCATGTGACAATGCTTGGATTGCACATGACAATGCTTGAGCCATCAACGCTTAGTTTGCTCTTGTCAACGCTTAGATTGCTCTTGACAATGCTTAGACAATATCTTCATGTTTTCTTCGTTTTTGAGTTTCTGCCACATCAACTTTTTGACCCAACAAATCAAATATATTAGATGGAATCTACACAAAAAATACTAAAATAGAGATAATTATGGAGTTCAAAGTTTGGCCAGACAAAAACCATCGACATATGATGGCTTGTTAGTATAGAATTGAAATTAAATTATCTAGATGAATCAATAATAAAGATAAAAATGATACCTCAACTTCTCTTTATCTATTGATTGATCATGACTGCATTTGTTGGTGGTGTCAGGTGTGTGATGCCAAGATCTAGTAAAATGGACAAAACATAAAAATGAAAAGATACGGTCATACCTAAAACGTGAAGTGATAATGTGATATCAATATATTAGGGATAAAGGTGAATAAAAGAAAGTAGTATAGATTGGCCCTAGTTTTTAGCCCAAATCTTAAAGCCCGAGTCCAACAACTATCCGAAACGCTTCATAAAAAAGCGCGAAGCTACCCGCTATAGCACGCCTACACACTTTAGCATGCTTTACTACACGCTACGCTTTATCAAGCCGCCTTGATCTGTTTCGTAACGGCGAGGCCACGCCTCGCGCTATGGCGCCGCTATAGCGCGCTATTTAGAACCTTGGATATTCCTAAACCATATGTAATATGCCATTTTTAAATTTTCAAATATTTAATTTAATAAAACATTTTCTTAAAAATAAAGTTTAATAAAAAAAACTTTGTCACATTTAATAAAAGGTAAGTTTTAAGAAAACTTAAATCCTTGATCACTTGATTAGGATGAAAACTTGTTTGTTCATACCTTAAGTGATAATGGTTGAAATGAAAAATACTTGAACTCAAGAATTCGTTTTTTGTTGTCTTTGTAAATGCTTGTTTTTATATATTATCGTAATCAAAACAAAGCGAGACTTAAAAATGCAAATAACGTTTTTAGGCATCATTGCATTAACAATCTCCCCATTTTTTATTTCGACAATAAACAAACTCAATCACATGAAAAACAAGATTTTCAAAGACGATTTTATTTCATTTCTCCCTCTTTGTCAAAGAAAAAAGGTTGCAAAAGTCTTTTTAGAAGAAAAGAATCGGACTTTGCAAGTGCTCCCCCTTGGTGCTTGCTCCCCCTTGCTTGGGGCACCAAGGAATCGAGCTATGGTGACAAGCTACATAGAAGGGTTAGTAGAAGAGAAGAAACACCCAACAAGATATAGCAAAGGTCACACAAAAAGAGAAATAAGAAAAGAAAAGAAAAGATAATCAATATCCATAATAAGTGATTTATAAGAAAACATGAAAAAAGATACAAGGGAATAAATCATACAAAGATGTATGAAAAACAAAACAAGCCAAAAGAGAAGCATAAATCTAATCCTAGTTAAATTAGAACTCTAATATGTGCTTGAATTAGATGTCTTAGAGATAAGCAATCCACATGCTTAAATGAAAGACAAGGTAGTGGCGGAAGGAGGTGGTTGTGGCTTGGTAATAATCTCATAGTCATAGTGGAGAGGAGGTTTGACTAGGAGACTCTTGATGTAATTCAAATCCTCGTAGATATGATCCATAGCAAGATGTTGATATTGACAACAATGGAAATATGTCCCATGATGCATGACATTATCATGTGAGGGAGGAAGAACACAAAAGGCTAGTCGTGGAAGAGAAGAAGTTCCACAATCAATATTCTTATAAGAAGAAGAAATATGATTTTGAGTGTTCTTGGGTGAATTTGGATTGAGAGAGATTGGGGAAAATGGAGAAGAATCAAGGCTTTCATTTGGTGAATAAGACATTTTGATTTGAGAAAGAATGCAAAATGCTTAAGGGTAAATAGAGAAAGCACAAGACAATTTTGGGGTTGTCAAAGGTTTGAAACAAAGATTCCAAAAAGTGTTAGAATAAATTTGAAGTTATAGAAAACTCGAAACCTTAAGGCTCTGCCCGTGGTTCTTTATCTCCACCTGTTGTTCCATATATATATGGATCCGTGGGTTATTTGGAGAACCGCCCACAGAGGCTTGGTTTTGGTGGATAAGGAGAATTTTCCAATTCAGCAAATCCTAATTTTCTAGTCTAACTTATCATAGAGACATGCTAAAAAGCAATAATAGACATAGAAAACATACAATAACACAACAAACAAGATTTTGACCAAAATACATAGATTTAAAATAAAATCGATGTTGGAGGTGTGTTAATCTAGACACATAGTCATGATCCTTCATAGTTCAATTTTGTTCTTGCTATATTTGAGAGACTCATGCATATGAATTATGTGTGCTCGTTATCAATAGCAAGAAGCTATGAAAAAACGTTTTTAGATTGAATTAACAATGCAAAAACATTTCTCGACCATTTTTGAAAAAACTTTGAGAATTTTGAAAAAGAGAAGAGAAATTTTCAAAAAAGAGTTTAAGATACTCAATGACTCAAAGCATGAAAAGACTCAAAAGAGAAAAAGACTCGATTAATAAAATGCGCAATTAAGGTATATGTTCCATTAAGCCTAGACCTAGACGCAACTAATTGAAAGGTTCCCTCTTAAGTGGCTTAGTGAAGATATCGGCTAAGTTTTCTACCGAGGGCACCTTCTCAATCGAAATGTTCCCCTTTTGAACATTATCTCTAAGGAAATGGTGGCAAAACTCTATGTGCTTAGTTCATGAATGTTGCATGGGATTCTTGCTAAGGTCTATTGCACCCTTATTGTCAAACATGATGGGAACATCATTAAGTGAAATCCCGTAATCAACAAGCGCTTGCTTCATCCATAGAGCTTGTTGACAAGCTTTACCGGCACTCACATACTCGGCTTCCATGGTGGATATAGCAAGAAGGGTTTGTTTCTTGGAGAACCAATAAGTTAAAAAACAACCCATGAAGGTACAAACTTCACTAGTGCTTTTCCGGACCACATAGTCTCCCGCATGATCCGAGTCCGCGTATACTATGGTTTGTACGTCGGTCCCTTTAGGATACCATAATCCTAAATGTATAGTGCCCTTAATGTATCGGAAGAAACGCTTAACCGCTTCAAGGTGAGAGGTTTTGGGAGCCTCTTAGAAGCGAGCACAAAGGCAAACACTAAACATGATATTCGGTCGACTTGTCGTTAGGTACAACAAACTACCAATCATACCTCTTTATTTGGTGTTGTCTACCGACTCACAATCATCATCTACGATGAGTTTAGTATCCGAGGCCATAAGGGTCTTCATTGGTCTAGAGTCGTCTAATCCAAATTTCTTTAACATTTCTTTAACGTACTTAGATTGATTAAAGAAAATACCATCGTTCATTTTTCTAATTTGGAGTTCTAAAAAGAAGTTAAGTTCTCCAATCATGCTCATTTCAACTCGTCATGCATGATTTTGGCAAAGTCATCACACAAGCTTTGACAAGTTGAACCAAATATAATGTCAACAACATATAATTTGTACGATTATGAGGTGAGAACTGTAACACCCCACTTTGATAAGTGGACCGTTACGGGTATTTATGGCGTGTCATCAAAGCATGCAAGGTAATATGTAATAAAACATACATGACCAAAAGAGAAAAACCGGAATCAAACATCGGTTCACAAACATAAGCCTAAAACATAAATAAAGAATGAAATGAGAAGGACAAGACAAGTGTCCAAACAAGCATAAATATAAGAAGACAAAAGAAGGAGAAGTCTAAGGCAGCTTTCATCCTAACGTCCCCCAAATGCTCAAGTCTATCCATAGGTACCTCTCGTTTTGGGACATGGAAGAAAAGTAACGGCTGAGCAATACGCTCAGTGAACAAATATATGACATAGTATGAATGACTGAAACATAAATAAGACTAAAAAGCAGCGGAATAAGTGTAAGTCCTGTAAAACCTGGTACATGTTTATAAAATTGGTTTTATAGTTTGAAAAGTTTATGGTTAACTTATGGAAACTGTATTTTAAATTTAGCCAAGAGCCCATATAGGTCATGAGGTATCAACGTGCATGAATACTTAGATAGGTGACCTCATCATGCAATTAGAGGGGTGACCTCATCATACAATTAGAGGGGTTGCCTCTAATTATACTGGTCTGGGTAGGAGGGATCAAGTCCTTGTGAAGGATGCAAGGCACACACCACATTCACCATGAAAATCCTATAAAACATGTAACTAGGATGCACCCATACGCCCCACATTATAATATAAATATATGGCCAAAACTGAAAGGGACGCCACGAGCAATCACTCCGTCATGGGGAAGTCATAACACTGGTGCCTCCAATGTTATGGTTATTATACCTCTATAACTAGGTGGAACTGGCATGCATGTATATAGCTCAGCAATTTAAAATAAAACATATAAAATAACTTGGGAAAACAGATGGCTTCAAACGGGGAATCCTAATCATGCATAGAAAGAGTTGTCCTTACTGAAGGACGGAATATATGTACCTTATGTCCAGTAGTGAAGCTAGAAGGAAAGTTGAACGATCTACTCCGACTTTGCGGATACTACATAAATGAGGGACGTGTATGAGTTGTCTGATTATTGAGTGTTTTACTGGTTCTGTGTGTTCTTAACTTATTTTATATGTTCTTGTCATGTTTTATTGTTTTATATGTTATCTTGTATTTATTTATGTTATACATGTATTCTGATTACGTATTTCATGTATTCTTGTATTACTATACTTGTAATGTCATAATAAGTAACTTTCTAAAAATAGCAAGTTTTCAAAAATAGAAAGTTCCAAAGGATATAAAGTTTCCAAAAATAGTAAGTTTCTAAAAATAGAATGTTCCAAAAAAATAGTAAGTTTCCTGAAATAGAAAGTTTCCATAAATAGAAATAAGCTGGATTAATAAGTCTAAAATATCAGCTAGTGCTTATTAGTTATAAGTTATAAGTCATGATAATAATAGTAAAGTTTATTAAATAAATACTATAGGTTAAACTGATTATTAATTATTAATGAAGTGCATTGTTTTAATAATTAATAATATGTCATGATAATTTAATAAAGCTTTACCTTGTAATAATAATAATTAAATTAAGCATGGTTTTTAATTTAATTATATCAAAATAAATACTTAGGTTATAACATGTTTTATTTAAATTAAATAAATAACCTAAGTCAGGAATTAATTAAATTAAATAATAATCAATTTAAGTAATCAATTTATAAAATTAACTTGGCCAAAATAACATGTACCCGAGCCCTAAACCCGAGTCACAACCAAACCGAACCAACACCACCCAACCGGCGGCTGGTGGTCTGGGCGACGGCTAAGCAGCCTAAGGTTGCAGCCATTGGTTGCCACTGGATGGCCATGGTTCACACAGGCACCAGCCGGTTGCCACGGTGAAGCCGAAACACCCACTGGCACTAGCCGGTTCCTACTGATCCTAGCCAAGACCAACCGAGACCCTACATGGTCTCGGTTGCCACTGATTTTGATCCATTCCCCCTGTGGGGTTTTTTGGTTGCTGCTGACCGAACACAATTACCACCGAACCCCTTTGGGGTTTCGGCTAGTGGACCAAATAAGCCACCGAGACCATAGAGGTCTCGATTTATGTGTCGCCAAACTCAAAACAAAAACCAAACCCGATCCCTTTCTTGTTTTTTTAACAATCTTGATCATGTGTTCATACAAATAATTCAATTGTTTTTTAACAATCCTGATCATGTGTTCATACAAATAATTTAATAAATAAGAAAAAAAAACATGAATTAAGGAAAAGAAATGGGTTTGATTAATTACCAATGCGTGAATGATTAAAGATTAGAACCCTGAACACGAACCCTTAATTAAATGGAAGATCAAAAAACAAAATCCCGTGTTTTCTTAATTAAATGGAAGATCAAAAAGCAAAATCCCTTCTCATTGATCAAACCGTTAAGAAACACACTATTTACATCCATTTGTTAGAGCTTAAAATCTAATGCATAAGCATAAGTAAAAGGATCCTAATGGACTGTAACCTTCCTGCCGGTGCATATGTCTCATCATAATCAATCCCTTCTTGTTGATTATATCCTTGAGCTACAAGTCTTGCTTTGTTATGAGACACATCACCATTCTCATCTAACTTATTCCTATATACCCACTTGGTTCCTATGATGGTAGTACTTCTAGGTGGAGGAACAAGTTCCCAAACGTCATTAGCAATGAATTGATTCAATTCTTCTTGCATGGCGATGACCCAACTCTCATCCATCAAAGCTTCTTTATCATTCTTTGGTTCAACCAATGAGACGAAACAAAAGAAGTTACTTTGATCTTGGACTTGAGATCTAAGGGTTCTTTGATTCAAGTCGCCTATGACGTTTTCAAGAGTATGGTCCTTAGACTCCCTAATGTTTACTCCATTTTCAACATTAAGGTCTTCAATTCCTATTTTTCTAACCTCTTTGGCTTTCTATGTCTACTTCATCCAAGTCATCATCTACCAAAGGTGGTGTCTTAGATGAAGGAGGGGTTTCATCAAATGTTACGTTGAGTGATTCTTTGATTACACCCGAGGTTCTATTGAGGACTATGTAGGCTTTACTAATTTGAGAATAACCTAAAAAGATACCTTTGTACGACTTTGGGTCGAACTTAGTAAGGTAATCTTTGGTGTTAAGAATGAAGCACTTGCTTCCAAACACCTTAAAGTATTCTAATGAGGGTTTCTTACCTTTAAGAATCTCATAAGGGGTCATTCCTAGAAAAGGTCGAATAAGAATTCGGTTGAGAATATAGGTCGATGTGTCTACGGCATTGCACCAAAAATTTTGAGGCAAAGATTGCTCGTTTAACATTGTCCTACTCATCTCTTGGATAGTCTTAATCTTCCTTTCAACTACCCCATTTGATTGTGGAGTGTGAGGAGCCGAGAAATTATGGGTAATACCATGAGCGTCACAAAAGGCACCAAATTGCACTTCGTTATCAAATTCCCTACCATGATCCGTTCTAATAGAGACAATTGAACATCCTAGTTGATTTTGGATCCTTCGACTAAAGGTTTCGAAATGATCGAAAGCTTCATTCTTAGTAGCCAAAAATCTAGTCCAAGTGTATCAAAGTCATCAACTATAACTAGGGTATAAAGGTTACCTTCATAACTCCGTATGGCGGAAGGTCCAAATAGATCCATATGTAGGAGCTCTAGGCACCGAGAGGTCGATACCAAATTCTTGTCTTTGTGACTTGAGTGAACTTGCTTCCTAACTTTGCAAGCATCACAAAAGTGACTATCAAATTTCATCTTGGGGAGATGTCTTACCAACTCCTTAAAGACTAAAGATTGAATTAAACGCATATTAGCGTGACCTGATCTCCTATGCCAAAGAGTAGAACTATCATCTAAAGTCGCTAGACATAAGTTTTCCTTTGACTTCCTATTGACCTTCATGACATAAAGCTCATGC
This sequence comes from Glebionis coronaria, assembly GCA_025667525.1. Lineage (NCBI taxonomy): Eukaryota > Viridiplantae > Streptophyta > Magnoliopsida > Asterales > Asteraceae > Glebionis > Glebionis coronaria. The sequence goes on along the minus strand of CM046878.1, from coordinate 546,726,613 downwards.
TTTCTAACAACTTTTACAATGATCTTTCCATCTTTTACGATTTCACTATCATGTTCTGATGTAGTAAAATCGTACACGTTTTAGGAAAAACGCGTATAATCGACAAGTATTAAACGTTCACGTTTTAGGAAAACACGAATGCTCGATAAATGTGAGTTCGTTCTCAAAGGAGGTGTATGTGTTATGTGCCAATAGTATAAAAATCGATGTTTGGATTAGTGATCGTTTTTTAGAGAGAAAGATTTGAAATTAAAGAAAAATTACGCTAAAAACTATTCTACGACGATAAAAACGCGAAATCGTAAAATTCGACGAAAAACAAAACTTCACTAAAAATTACCAAAATTTTAAACTAAGTTAAGAAAAATGTAATTAAAACAAAAGTGAAAACTAAAATTACCAAAACTTTTTTTATTAATTTATATTAAACTACGGCGAAAATTAGACGTATACGTAAAAACGTAAAACGTGACGAAAATAAAAATTTAATCTAAAAATAAATTAAAAATCAAAATTAAGTCTAAAATAATATAAATAAGAATAAAAGTTCAATAAATAAATTTTAAACTTATTATTAATTAAATATTTAATTTTAAATGTTAATTAAAGCCCTAAAATTAAATATAATTAACAAAAAGTCCAAATTTATATTGTATTGAACAAATATATCTTACTTATATTAATTAAAAACTAAAAAGTATTTTTCTAGAATTTTTAAAACTATTTTCCTATTTTTAGTTAGCTAAAAACTGATTTTAAATGAAAATAATGATAAAAAAATAATAAAATAATCAGAAAAATAAAATTTCTTTTTTAAAAATTCTAAAATACTTAATAAAACAAGGGAAAAATAAAAAAACTAGAAAAAGTTAGTTTTTGTTCACTAAAGACAAAAACAGTCCATGTTGAAAGGGACATTTGAAAAGCTTTTGTCTGTATGCTAAGCAGTGGGAAAAGGATGCTAGTCAGTGGAAACTTTGTTCCCACTGCCCCTTCACAAAAAATGAATTAGGCTAGTTTTGAGCTATGTTTCTTGTTCTTTTTGGACAATTAGGGCACCCCCACAACCTACACCTATTATAACCTATAACTAGCTAATGGACAACTTCCAAGCCATATAACACATTTTCAAACCCCTTAAATCCTGCTGATATAGGTGGTAGGCAGTGAGGTATTTTTTCTGGTATAGTATGCACTTGGACTATTTTGATTAACCAAAACTTGAACCTAAACCTAAATATCACCTACCAAATTACTCACCAGCCTAGATAGCCCTATGAACTAGCTGTGAACTAAATATCCAGCACACCAAAACACAAGAACAAATAATATAGAGACCTACCATTTTACTTTGGCAGAAAAGTAACCTGCTGGTTTACTTGACCACTAGGTGATTTTTAGGTTGCAATTTCACGAGATTTAGAGAACCAATCCACAAGCAAACTTCACAAAACCCTAAACTTATCCTATATCTAGCATTCAACCAAGATTAAACAAGCTAGAACACAAAATTAAGAACAATATAAGCCTGCTATTATGCTAACTATTTTTATGCAGTTTTTTCTATGAACACTCAAAACTTGTTTTTACACTACACTCCTAAGATAACTTGCAAAATCTTGAAGCACTAACCTAATAGAACTTGCTTGGGTCTATTTGGTTGAACCAGGGTGTCACTCACCAATCTAAACCAACAGATCCAAACACCTCTATAAATCTGCTTAAACCAAAATCTTTCCAAACCAACTTCAAAACCTATCTTAAATCTATCTAACATGCATCTAAACAACAAATAAGCATAAACAAGACCTAACACTAACACTCAAACAGATTTTTCACCAAATCACAAAATCACATACTTTAACTAAATTAAGAGGGTTCAAGCCCTAGATTACCTTATGGGACCCACATCCAGGCCTCATTATGGTTGATGCCATATCCCATGTTAGTTAAACCTTGGGCTTTTGGAAGGCTGATAGGCTGTTTGCAAGTGAAGTAAAGAATGATGATGATGGACAACAATTGTCCAAGATCTCACAATGCTACAACAGTTAAGTGAGAGTTATGTAACTTTGGCACCTGTCAACACACAACCAACAAGAGAACACACAAATACCAAAAATCAAACCCAAAAGCTATTATCATAGTAGCTTTTGGGTATAGCCTTTGCTATAGTAAATAGACAATTAGAATAAAAATGAAAATTTTTTTGGGAATCTTTTGGAAACACAACTGTTTAGAAAACTTGTAAACAAACTTTGTAACCAGAAACATTAGCTTATACAAACTAAGAAGGCTTATTTGGGTGTCAACCAAATAAGCTTTTTAGCTCCTATAAACTAGATAAGAAAAACAACCCTTGGCTCGAGTGTCCTTTCACCAAGACTTGCTTTTGATAAACCTCTAACTTAATCTTGCAAAAATAAGTAAACTTAACATTAACAAACAAGTAGAAAGAGGAACTCAACACAATGTAGTATTTTTTTAAACTAAAAATTCATTAATTTGGTAAAAATCATACAAGGCTGGAACAAAAGTTATAGGACACAATCCGTCCCATACTTATACTACATGATATAAGATACTAGAATTGAAAAACCCTAGCTAAGTCTTTTCCAAGAATGCCCTTGGGTCTTGAAAATTCAAATTCGGTCAAATTTTAACATGTGATTCCCTGCTGTGATGTTTTGGAGTTATGTTAGATGATAGTGGTTCCTTTGTGATCTTGGCCATCCATTCAAAACTTTGAGAGCAAGACAAAGCTTTGGATTCCTTCTTTACCAAATCGAGCTATGCAGGGTGCGGGGATGGTCTCACAGCTCACATGGGTGAGCTGTGGTTTGAGTTATGGGTGGGGTTAGGGTTGGTTAATGATGATTTGTTGATCTAGAAATGCAATTAGCCCCAATCATAATAATTACAATAATCGAATTAGGGTTCTTGGTTTTGGGTTTGGAGAATATTAGTGAACAAAACATGTTTGACGCTCGTTTTATTAATACTTAATTATGTTTAAACGTTAACTATTAATAAAAAGAGGTCGGGTTTGGGTTTTATTTAAGTGTTAGGCCATGGTGGGTTGGGTAATAAACGGTTATGACAAGGTTTGAGTGGGTGGGGATGACGTGGGTGGAGGGTGATGAGTTGGAGGGATTTGATTGGTGGGGAGTGGTGATGTGGCGTACTGACTGGGCTTGTGGGTTTGATTATAGGCAGGATCACCCCCTAAGCTTCCAAATTTGTGTCAAACAAGGTTTCACATCCATTTTATTCATTTCCTTTGTAATTTACTTTGGATAACTTGTCAAATATGGAACATTAATTTAGCAAACTTTGAACAAGGACCAAATGTGCATTTATAGCATTCTTCAAGGACTGCAATTGTACATTCTTGACATTTTAGGGACCCACATGCAATTTTAGAGTTTTACAAGGGTATAAAATGCCAAGTCTTCAAAAGTTGAGGGACCAATCTTGACAAATCTTCAAACTTCAAGGACTTCTTTGGAAATTTATGATTCGGGTCTAGTTCTTTGTGCGGCTTCGTTTCTCGTGTTCGTTTTTTATTGATTCTTGTTATCATTCGTTGATTTCACGATATCCGTACCTAAAATACACAATGAACAAACACAAGCATATTTTGGGGTATTTTATGATATTTTTAAGCATTTTAAGCCCGATTTGGACGATGAGACTATGTATAAATGCAGTCTAATCATGTTCCGAAAAGATTACCTTACACTTATTGTCACAAATTTGACCTATACTTAGTAAGTTAAACCTTAAGTTATCCACGTGTTCAACATTTTCGATGGTCATGGAGTCAAGAGAAACCGTACCTTTGCCAATGATGTTACCGTGTAGCTTACTAGCGAAAGTGACGTTACCTCTATTATATGCTTTGTAGGATGAGAACAAATTCCGATTACCCGTCATGTGTTTAGAACAACCACTATCCTTAATCTACTGATCGGGCTCCATATCGATTCCCAAGCATATCTATGTAACAACACAAAAGATCAAACATTTGGTCCCTAATATCTCATGGGTCCAAAGTTGTTAGTTCTAAACATTACTCGTATTTGGCTGGGATACATGAATGGAGGACACATGCCCCACGAAGAAAAGCATTGTTGAAAGTTATTCTAATTCATATGAGCATTTTGATGTCCATTGTTTTTCTTAGGAGTCTTTGTTCTATACCTAGATTTATTGTTGTTTTTAGGTGTCGGTGTTTTACTCCTAGATCGTGACTTAGAGTGATCATTTCTTTTAGGTGTTGGTGTTCTACTTCTAGGCCTTGAATCATTACGTACTCTTGGAGGAGTAGATGATTTTCTTAAAAAATTTCTCATTCCCATTAAAGGTTTACTTAAAGGCTTGTAGAATTTATTAAGTTCCTTTTTATCAATTATTGGTAATTTAACATTGTTAACAACAAGATGTTTTGGCCCTTTACCTAAAATAGACTTTTCAGAAAGTTGAGGATTTTCACAAAAATCGTCTTCTGTCCGTGGTGCAAGAACCGGTACTTTCCCAACATTATTTTATTCTTTTATTCGTGCTTCTTGAATTTTCCAACGTATTACGTTTTCTTGTATTCTTATATGTAAATCCTGAGATCATTATAATTTTAATAAATTATACTTTTCAAGTATTTTTTGATCATTGATAAATACTTTATCTGGAATTATAAAATTCTTATTTCATTTTTCCATATTTAATTTAAATCAAACTTTTGATTTAAAATCACCCGCGTGCATTTTACAAAGAGTTTACTCAAATCAACGTACAACGAGAATTCCTAGTGATCGCGATACCGACGGATGCCCAAAATTTTACATTTTATTATCGATTGTTTCGATAATGAATATTTTCGACGATTTCGTTTTAATTACGTGTTAAGTCGTGTCGGGAAACCATATTATCATAGTTTTGATGCATCTTAACTTTTGAAAAGTATTTTTACAAAACCCGTGTCTTGTAAATATTTCATGATTTACTAATAGTCATTTTCTACCCTTTAAACAATTAAATTGCTTTTAGGTCCAAAACTATCCAATATTTGCAAATTCTACCTTAGCCTTACTATATAAAGTAAAAAATTTCCAAACCAACTTCATTCCACATTCATAAAACACACACTAGTAAAAAAACTCTCCCTTTCTTTTTCTTATATATGCCACCACCTCTACCACTATAAAACACCCATTAATCATTAATTTTAACTTGAATCCCTTAGAACTAATCCAAGACCACATCCTAGAATCTTTTTATGGTTCTTTTGATACCAAAATCAAACACATGCATCCACTTTCAAGAATTTTGTGATTTTATGGTTGGATTATGTTTTAAGCATCATGCATGTAATGATCTTGGCATGATCTTTATGTTTTTATCATAAAAAGTTTATTTTTATCTTTGATTTTGTTAAAAATTTGACATGAAAGTGTTTTAGGAGTTTTTGGTTGATGGGTTTGATACTAGAGTAATAGTAGAGGTATGGATCATGGTGGATTTTGGTCAAAATGATGTTTTTCTATGATTTTCTAAAGTGTATATTACATCAGTGGGTTGAGGGCTGTTTTTCGTGGGTTTAAGATTGGAGATAGGCTGATATTATTTGATATTGTTGTAGAGTTTTTCAAGACGCTCGTTTTGGTATAAGATAGAACTTCTAACTCATTACGGATCAAAAGTTATGCTAGTTTTACTATTCGTGTACCGGGAGACGCAAATCGACACAATCCGAAATTGTGGCTGATTTTGGGTCGACTCTCGGAGACTTTAGGCATGGTTAGATAATGGATACTACTGGTTTTCAAAGTTTATAAACCTTATATTATGAGTCTAGTAGTGAGTTCAAAAGGCGGATTGTCAAGATAATACTTCTAAATTGGTATAAACGGTTTTATGAAACAAGTATATAATTCTGTCCCAAATTTTTTAGTAGAGTAAAGTGTCGAGCTGATAGGTTTTAAAGTATGAACTTTGGCTCAAATTTTGGTAGGGTCTTATACAGGTTATAAGTGACCTTAACACCAACTTTCATCTAAATTGGACAAGTCTAGATAGGGTAGATCGGTGTGTACATTCGGAGTGTACTTGCTGATTTGTATGTTGGACACATAGTTCAATGCTCGTGTGGCGTGAGTTTGAGTATTCACTATCGGACATGGTGACTTACTCAAGTTTTTAGTCATTATATAAATGACTTAGCTATTGGTCCAAATAAGGTAAAGGTATAAGTGACTTGCGTTGACTTGGCGTCGTATGACGGGTCAATTTCAAGTGTACAAGTGTTTAAACGGGTAGTGTCGGATAAATGGGTTAATATGGATTCATTTGGTTCGTGTCACTGGTTTTGAAATATGAATACTTTGAAAATACTTAAGTCATATTATACTTGGTATATATCGATATTGAGTTCGAGTCTTAACGTGCGCCTTATTTTGATAGGTTGTGGTTTTCGTGTTTCCCGGGCATCCGTATCGTCGGTGATCGTCTCACTACCATTGTTTCTACTCAGCTTCTGAGTATCGTGATTCACTTACCTAGTGGCTAAGGTGAGTTTATAGTCCCTTTTTACTTGTACATGGTTTCTAAACACGGAGTGAGATTTTACATGGTGGAACACAACCATTTAAAAACTTTATGCTATCCAGAACTTGTATGCTATCCAGAACATGTATGCTTTCCAGATGAATTCAATGATTTTATTGATTTTAGACGTTAGCCTTGAGTTTCCTCTCCTGATCATGAACCGTTAATTGTCCCGTATGCTTTGCGCTAAGCGCGAATGTTGTGGGTGGATCCATCGAGATTGACAATCCCCGTCCCGATTACCTTGACGCACTTACATTTGTTTATACTTGAGTATTTAGGCTGAATACCCCCTAGAGGAACTTACATTGAGTTAAGCTTCGGTTCATGAGACTAAACAGCAATAATATACATCGTGACTATGGACAATGTACATAGTTATCCCCCCCCCCCCCCCCCCCCCATTACTTGTTTTACAAACTCTATTGTGTTCCACACCTTTACTGCTAAACTTATGAATATCACTCAACTTTATGTTGACGATTTTACATGTTTAATCTCATGTATTATTACTTAGCTATGCTTGGATGGGAGCCCCGCAGGATATTATCGCATCTTGGAGATTTCTATGTATATTTTAACTTTGGTCAAATCTAAAAGCTGTCAGAAGATTTTCTGTATTTTTGGTAACCAAGTATTATAAATCATGATGAAATGATAAATCTTTCCACATATAAAACTCTGGGACCTATGTTTAAAACTCTAATATTTTATGATGTAATGTACATGTTTTTATTACGTCAACTTTGTGTCAACAGTAATTCATTGTTTCTTGAACCATGACGTGAAACCCCCCCTTGTTGCCTAGTTGTTCCTTTGTCTGAATTTGGGGGTCTCACATATTGGTGTCAGAGCGATAGTTATAGGGAACTGAGTCGTTTTCAAAACTTAGTCTATAACCGAAAGTTCAAATATTTTATGTTTCTAAGTGTCAAACACAGAATCTGTCATGGTTGTTCGATTTCTGCGCGGGTAACACTCTAATCCTTATCATTTACTTTTAATTATCGTTGTAGTATTTCATCTCTCGATTACATGTTGAAATATTACATTACTCTAGTGACGAAAATTACTATCGCTTTTCAAAGCCTTTGTGCTTCATGAATTATCATTGAATATTATTTGATCACATATGCTCTTACTGTATTTCTTGAAATCTTGTTCTTGTGAATTGATCTTGTTACAATGATCTTATATTGTTATGACGTTACATACTTGTATTCAGAGCGCGTATGTTGCCGACTTTTCATACTCACTTTTCTGAGTATTGTTGCTATCTTGTTTATGCGTGATACGACTGACCTCGTATACTCGTTCATTTTGAACCGTCTGTTTTTCTTGACTCACTGTCACATGTTTTCGTTTCTCGTGATACCATTGTTCGGGATTAAATAAGTGTTGCTTTCAATGAAACTTCTGATTTTCATTTTACTACCGTGCGTGTTACTTTCATTGTTAAACCTCTTTAAAATATCTATTTAGATATACATATTACTTTCCGACCATTTGTGATTTGATGACTTGAAAAAGACTAAACAACACCGTGTGAGTCACACATCTTGAAGCATTCGTTGAATCAGTATTGAATAATATCATGGGCTTTCGTAATCTTGATTGACCTTTACGTCACCGTTTTACACGACAATTGGGCTACATTTTATTTCATTGACCATTCTACGTTTCGACTTCGAATTACAACGTCCGTTGTACCTTGAAACCACAATTGCCATCTTGAAATTCATCCTCTATTATGTGGCGACTGTTTGGAACACGATTTTACTTCTATAAACCTGTACCCTCCCTTTTATTAAACCTCCTAGCTCCAGGAATGCGACTTGTTAATGTTTCATTTCTTTCTCGGTATGTCTTGTGATTTTGGAAAATCACACAGTCAAAAGACCCCCTCTATCGCATCTTAAAACCTAAGACACGGATGTCATGCGCCATTTTTTATTTCTTAGTTTATCGTTGGTATTTTTGAACCATTTCTATATTGTGTTTTCTTTACATGATTAATTATACAATTTATTCTCTTTCGTCTTTATGGAATCCACAAGTCTTGTGTGTACATTAATTCTGGGTTATTATGAAATTGGATGTAATTTCAAGGTGTGTCGAAAAATATACTTTGCATAGAAACTTTACAGGAAATTTAACAGTGTCGAGAAAATATATTTATAACTATAGACATAAAAATATATATTTCTACTTGTTGAGACGTCCGTCTAGGACATAAAACTTGAACTGTAAATCTTAAAAATGAGCAAGTTACCCTCATTTGAAATTGTAAAATTTAAGAACTTAATTCTGCGTATTTCAAAAATATCATTTGGTTAACAGATTTAATGTAAGGGCATTTTCGCCCATTTTTTATCCGTTTCAAGTCTCGAGTAAAACTAGAAAGTTGTCTAAAACGTCGTTTTACACAGAATTGCATTAGACTTCGAGTCTTAGAATATCAATTAGTGAATCAATTGGTCTAGTCAAACCCAAAAGTCAAACCCAAAAGGTCAAACTTAGAAGGTCAAAACTGATAGAATTTAAAAATATGGATTGAAGCATTTTTTAAGTTCGTTTGAGCTCGCAAAACTTTAACTAATGATATTTTACGACTAAAACATTGATTGCGTTTGAAAACGTTTAAAATAGAAACTTTTCGGAGTAGTGGTAATATTTGAGAACTCATGCCCTACTTTCTTAAAAGCATATTTATGCCAAATAAATTACAATGTGAACACATACGGATTCCTTATTCCTTTCTTTTATTTATGACCTATTTGTCATTCTACATTGTCTTTCTTTGCTTCTATCGTACCACTGATTTGGACCGAGAATTGAAGTTCTTATTTTCACCGTTGGTTATCACCTCGACACGTGACTCATGACGATTCTGTCTAAACCTTTTGAAACATTATCACCTTGTAACATTACAATTGTTGAATTAAACATCTAGCCAATTAGTTACTGGCGGAGAGTTTCATAAATTATTTTGATTTTTGCTTTTATAAATGGCATTTTATACATATTTTAAGTCATATGACATGTAATACTAGTTTGACGTAGTTGAGCATCGCATTGCTAGTCCTAAATTTTGCATGGCCTGATCACCTATGCTTAATTTAGAAGGAGTCATGCAAGGCCGAATAGTAGTCACCATAAATATTTGACCAAGAATCAACTTTTTAATTATGTTCCTTTAAAAGTTAGAAAAAATAAAGTTTAGAAAACTTTTACATCTTATGTGAGTAACAACAATTCGCGACATACACATATGAACCCTTATCTTTTCTTGAACAAAGTACATGCCTCAAGCACCTATTTTCTTACCTAACGATCTTTGTTCTACTTGTTACCTCATCTTCCTTCGTGATATAATTCTCGTTACCACTTGTCTAATTTCTTACCATTGATACCAGACTTGAAAGTTTCAACGTTGTTATGTTTCTACATCGATCGACCTTCTCTATCTCTTTTGGTAGACCTTCGAAATATCTCTGGACGCGAATGGTGAGTTATGATAGGAAGTGACCAATGATTTCGTGTATCTGTCATTAGGTGTGTTAGACTTCATCGTCTTGAAATTCATTCGTGTGAACCACGTATTGATTTCGCCTCTCATTTCTAATGATGTTCATTTTACTGGAATTACTCTGAAGTGAATTCTTAAGAATTTTCTTTGATTCAAAAATTCGTTATGTGGCTTTTCTCTTTCGATCGTATGTCGACTATCGAGAACTTAATAATCCGTTGTTGGTGACGCCAACCACACCCGTGAATTAATCTTGATAAATCCTTGTTTCTTATTGTCCTTATCATCGATGCATCTATCCTATCATGTTTGTTTAGAAATTGGTACAAATTTCGTTTTATTCCCTCGTGCTATTGCTTGTATACTAATTGTTGATCGTTATTCGTTTCGTAATCGTTTGTTATTTTTGTCACCTTCTGAAAACCGGAAACTGTCACATGTTTACCATTTGATGCAGTAAACACCTTCTTGGATTTCTAAAAATTATTATTAAATTTTAAGAACGTTCTACACATTTTATCAAATGTTTAATTTGACAAAATACCCGTTTCAAGTTTAATATCAGATATATATATATATATATATATATATATATATATATATATATATATATATATATATATATATATATATATATATATATATATATATATATATATATATATATATATATATATAGGTATAATTATGACTTGAAACCACAGTTTCAATCTCAGTCATATCCCAGTCACATCTTTTAACCAATAGGATTTGAGTATTTGCTAAAAAATCTCACTTTTTTCTTTTTTTTAACACATTTGGGCGGACCGCAGTTTTTAAAAACACGTTTTGTTTCAAAATCACGTTTTGAGACCACTGGTATAAATACTGGTATAATTTCTTTTTTTCCTTCATTTTTCCCCACAGCCACGGGTGAAAAAACACACACAAACCCTAAAGCCGTCACCTCTCCACAGTCGTATCTTTTTTTCCCAATATCTTGCTAACCCTAATTCATTATTCATTCATCATTCTTCATCATCATCCTAAATCCAAATCAATCAACCCTTGCTATCACTCCAGGATCGTGGTGGATCAAATGATTAACACATCATAGCAAACTCACACATAATTGATTGATGTTATCTTTTGCTAATAGAGTAAATGTGTTGATAAAGAGTAGTTTTTATGTTTTCTTAGATCTTTGATCTTATTGTAAACCCTAATAAAAAACATTAGAAATCAGTCGATGTTTAATCTTTGTTAAAAAACATTAAAGTCAATCGATGTTTAATCTTTGTTGTTTGATTCACATACAATCGTCCATAAAACATTAAAAATCAATCGTAATGTTTTTGTATCTTTTCTTAGTTCTTTGATCTTTGTTAAGCCCACTGTCTTTTTATTATGTGGGGTTTATTTTTCCCTAAATCCTAATATCTCTCTTTTTTTCTCTAAATCCAAAAGCTGCAAAACAAAAGGTCGCCATCATAAACCCTAAATCATTCTTCTTATCATCATTATTCATATTAATTATTATTATGCGGGGTTTATTGGGGCCCTTGGATTGCTTTGGTGACTATAATGACCACAACCATGGTGCCTTGATTGTGATAGGAGTATGATGGCGTCTCGATGTGGGTGCTATGTCGGATGATTTGGCCAAATCTGATTTGCAGTATGGATTGACTACACCTTTAGGTAAGCATCTAGCATCTGTTTTGTATACTCGGTGGACCCAATATTCATATTAATAACTTTTTGACCTGGATTTGATTTTTTAGTGTTAGTTTTGGCTCTATTGGCCCTAAAGAACATGCTTTTGGTTGTGGCTGAATGGTTAGGTGATCCATCATCTGTGCGCGTAGTCGATCGGTTATATACCGGTACACTGTTCAAAACAGATGGAAACACCTCAAGCTATCTTGCCCCAGATATTGTACACCAGCCAGTAGCCACACAAAGGTTACTCAGTTGTTATTCATTATTACCTCTTTAGTAAATAAACCCCACGTCTTTTTGTTTATTCGTGTGTATCAAGATCCGACATTGCTTTTGGGCCTGTGAGGACCGAGTGTATAAACTTCTTAAAATTGTTAGCGATTAGTAAACAGCAAAGCAGACGCCCTATGGTGTCTACTAATCCTTCTAGGCGTATGTTTGTAGTGAAGGCTTCAGCCAATGATGGACGCATTAAAAGTGCGGGCAAGAGTATTGAAGAAAGGGAAGCTGATGTTGTTGCCGGAGATGCCCCGACTGGAACTCCTTTAGTTTCTCCACTTGTAAGTGTTGTCACCTCTCAGTACCTTAAGTACTGACATATTGGTTTATTTCCATTACATTGGTTGTTGGTTAGCAAAAATTGTTTTACATTGGCAATTTCGAGTTTTCAGCCCATTTAGTTATTAAACTGACTTGGTTTGGGCTGTGATCTATATTTAAAGGTATAGGCTTTTTGGTTATTATGACTTTCATTAACTGTGGGACCTTGCTAACAAAGGGTATTTGATACGATATTTATGCCTGTTGATCTACATTGAACTTATTAGGGTACCTCTATATTACACGTGTAATTTGTAATTGTTGTACATAGTTGATATTGTCATACCATATCCAGTATGTATTGTTCTTTGTGTTGGGAGTGTTTAAGAAGTTTGCGATTATTGCAGGTTCATCTTATCAATGGAATAATTGATCAGGTTAATGGAACAGTTTACGGTTCATGGGTGCAACTAATTGTTGTGGGAATTCCTCAATAAAAGCCAATGCTCCCAGATCACAATTATTGTGCGAGATTATCTGTAGCAGGTTATTACCGGGTGTTGTTTCTACGTTTCTAACTAAGTTTCCATTAGTTGCACTAATTACTTTGGTCGTCCTTTATACAGATACGGAGATAATGTTGATGAGGCAAATGTAAACCCAAATTCGGTTTGTCCCGTCTGTAGAGACATTATGCAACTGCAGTCGTTGTTGCAAAGTGAAAGGATGGGAACTGACTGGAAATATTTACAGGAAGGTTAGTTTCTATAGCTTATATTTCAAATAATTTTGTTAAGACCATGTGTCTCGATACCACAACTGACCATAATGTATATCAATTGCTATCAAGAAGACTCATTGCTCAAGTAAATTAGAATATTTTCATCTATTTGTGATGAAAAAGAAATTATGACAAGCTGCTTGCATAGTATTTGGAATCAACGGACTTGCACATATCAACATTTATCCTAGGGTTAGTCTCTCTACCAATATCTTTATTAAATTTTCTGCATTTTGTGCTGTATCAAACATTTCTATCCTAACCTGACCCGTTATCACCTGCGTGACCCACTTTTTAGTATTATACAAAAGTTTCAACACTGCTCTGGCAATGCAAATGCAGCGCTTAATAGGGATCCAAGATGGAAACTTTCAAGCTAAACTTGATATGCAGATAGAGCCCTGAAGATTTTGAAGTCTATCAAGAATGTCTGGAAGGATCATGTATTATTCATTTATCGTGATAGTAAGTGTCTATATAACAATTGTAAGAATACTGCTCTATGTTAACATTTTTTTAACACACACACACACACACACAGAATACTGCAATGATATTATCTATGGCATGCTACAGCTGATCGAGTACTTCGCTGGGCGAATGATATCGGTGGAAGTTTTGTAGAAAAATGTTGTCATGCAAATTATAGATGATAAGTTATATATTCTGGTATTCTTATTTAACTGGCGATTCAGGTGTTTCAAAATTTATGATTTTTGCTACATTGGTTTATGATTATATGATTTCACCAATTATTTTAATGGTACTAATATTCGTGTAGAGACGAGTCGGTTCCTTTCATCAGTGAGAGACTTTACTTCTAGACTGTTGATGATAATGGTAAAACTCATCTCATCTCATCTCCCTCTCAACCCACATAACATCCCATCTCTCTCTCTCTCTCTCTCTCTCTCTCTCTCTCTCTCTCTCTCACACACACACACATAATATGCAAATCAAAAAGTTTTATTGTAAGATATGTTTTGACTGTCCTTAATTAAATAATAGGTAAAAATTAGATACGGATTCCTATTCAGCGCGTTAAGTTACTGATTGTATTATATAATGGTATAATTAACTAAGTGACGGCGTCCTCACATTCTTGGGCTGTTAATTCGGCCAGGTCCACAATAGTGTTAGAACAGGTTGGCTTCTGATCTTGCTGTTATTTTTGCTTAAAGTTAGGATTTATTGTTTGGCGTTTATTATACTATGAAATCGATTTTTTGAAGTATTGCGTCAGAATATTACGTCTTTCTGATCTGGTGCAGTGATGCTTTAAAATATAAGTGATGATATCGATTTATTTTTTGTTATGTTATTGAAATTATTTCATCTCAGAGAATGGTCGTATCTTGGCGGGGTGTTTATTATAACACCAATGGTGGTTATTCCAGAATAGTCGTATTCTGGGTTATGTCACTGACATTAATGCCATCCGGTTGACGTGGCATCACTTGAAATAATGTTGTTTCAGTAGTCCTTCTCTGCACACTGTAAGTACCACCCGTTTGAAATATAATTGATATGTGTTCCCGGTGCCTCAAAGGTATATGCGTATGTAGCATCCTATTTCAGGAAACGATAATATCAATCATTCAAGACACGTGGTATCATGTTGTGCCTGCAATGGCGACTCAGCCACGCCATATACGTGGTTGCAGCCATCTTGACGTCGCTGTGCGTCTTAATCTGAGCCTTAGTGTTTGATGATAAATATATACTTCTTGGGTCATCCAAAGGAGGTTTACCAAGATTCTTACTATTGAGTAAGCTGTATCTGAGCCTTAGTGGTTACACCGTCTTTGTGATAGCCTCCGAAACGAGAAAGACAGTAGGGTAGTGTCTTTCTTAAAAGACAATATTTGTAGTTTTGTGTGTCACACAATTTCAAGATACTGACACGCTTCGTATGTCAGAATATATCAGGTAAGGATCATAGAATCCCAGACATCATAAGGAACGTGTGTTTGGAATTGAATTTTTGGCGTAGCAGATGATAGATACAAAGAGGTATGCGTTTTCTACCCCTTTACGTATTCGCACAGGCAACGCCAAGCACCCGACTATTAATTAGAAGAAATGATGTTTGGATTAACTTTTGACACCTTCAAATCTCACTCCGCCTTTTTGGTTGTGCAGGTTTTTGATGGGTTTGAATTCAATGACTATATGGGTAATGGGATGGGTCTTCGCTGATACTAAAACTGAACAACAGATGGCTGCACTAGACGCTTTCAATGGAGCAAACTGCAGACACCATCCTGCTCCAACAATGCAGGTCACTATTTGCTTTGGTTTACTAAATTTTTCTATGAACAATTTGGTTACAAGATTTTTGTTTTTGTTTGGTTACTGTTAATCTATTCTATCTACAAATATCAACCTTTCTTAGCTTTGTACGCCTACCGACAGTGTTGAATTGTTGTTAACCCTCTGATTATACCGCCAGCAAGCGAGCACGCCTATCAGAAACAGCTTAATGTTGCCACCCACTTAGCTAAGGAACAACTTATTTATATGCAATATCATGAAGGATTTTGACTTTGGTTACTTTCTGATTAAGAATTCTAAAAACCAACTGCTAACTTCAACGTATTTCTTAGAGGGTGTTTGTTTACGGTTATTTGTTTGCCTTATGGGTGTATTCATCTTTTGAAAACAAATACTTAGATAGTAACACTCTAATCCCTGCAGGAACTTCACAAAGCGATGTGATTAAGATGAAATGATAGTCAGCCAACAAACATATAAAACAACCCCAGGTAATGTTGCCATCTTATTATCAATCTATTATGATTATTGATGTGGATAAGGATGCTGCTATAATGTTGTGATTCATTTTATAATATTCATTTTTAGTATGAATGTTTTATTAATATGATGGTTTATTTGGTTTAGAATTATTTCTGCACTGGACCATTTTATATATTTATTTTTTGTTTGGGTAAGTTTCAAGTACCACTTGATGAGAACCGAAACGCTTCCATACTACTCTTTTCCTAAAAATTCAAGATCCATGACCTACTTTTCTGTCCTGGTTAATCGAAACGAGACGAATGTTAAATTTGACAGACTACCCTATTTGCATCAGTTATTCGGATCATGGACATCAACCCGTTAGTCTCCAGGATATTTGGGCACAAGGACATGTATCAGTTATTAGGATCATGGATATCAACCTGTTAGTCTTTAATAACAACTACTCTAAGTAAGTTTACTGCTGGCACGGTTTGGTGCTGCTGTGAAAACTGTTTATGATGAATTCTGACGAAGAGAGGCTGTAGTACTGAAGCTCGAGAAAGAAGCTGAATGTTTGATTCGACCATTAAGAAATCTGATGCTGATTATTCAAAGTTTTTGACCGGTGTTTTAGAGGTGCTAATTTGTTTGTTTGGCAACGGGTCAAAAAAGGAACATGTCCTTTTCACAGAACGCATATACCTTAAGCAGTGTTTGCGAAGACAGTGCATCAGGTATAAATTTTAACCGAACAGCTTGCACAACATTATCTTTTGATTTTCATATACTGCTCGATTAACAGGTCCACCGTACACTAAGTACATAGTTAGAGTTTTTTTTTTGCACTTTCATTTGAAAAAAGACATGAGATATTGTATGCATAGTAGAAGGCCAAACTGCAACTAGAAAAAAGAGCCTCGACAACCCAAATTAAATCGGTGAAAGCGTGACTTAGCGGTTTTTCCTCGCGAACCCAAATTGTTACCCTTAGAGGCTGTTCACCGCTTTTATAAGTTGTTTAAGGGAATATCCAAACACCCCTTAAGGCCATATCTGTATATGTGGTGACAATTATTTTTTGCACATCTCCAATATGTTATTAATCATATAGAAACTAATTAATTTCTAAACCAACTAATCAAATTAGTAACATCGTTGTACATAGTTATTACTCAAAACTTCTATGTTTGTTTATATTAGTAATTCAATATAATAACATATATCTTTTATAGCAGACCACAAAAACAAAGTCAATACTTGAGTCTGTAAAAGCTGCTTCTAACTGCAATAGTATGGAAGATCAGGCTCGAGCTGGAGGGTTTGGTGAGTTTATAGGATAGTGAGACGTGACGTGTGCAACCAAGAAATAAACAGATTAAGTAACCACAATGTTAGTTTGTGAATACATTGTGTGTGTACTAATGCGTAGTTAAAACAATGAAATTAGCAATCAAATGTTCATTTACAGTACAAGACTCTTTTATTTTCAAAATGATATCAGCAACATAATTTTGACAAGAAGATGCTTTTGTTTTGTTGCGGTCCTGAAATGAATACAACCACTATCTGCTTATGCAATAGTGTTGCTGCACTCTTATCTTTGGCCAACGTTATTGATGCCATTGAAGATTGCATGCTTGCCATAGCTCTTGAAGGGAAGTAGGGAACTACATGAAGGTATCTTATGTTTTTCGAAGTTTTTCGGTATTGTTTTATAAATGCAGTCAATGTACGTTGGATGGACCTGGTGTTTTAATTTCATTTCCATCATCACTTGCATCGTCAGATACAAAATCTGAATCTGGTCAAAGTCCTATGAGGTCAAGTTCTGTTAGTGATATGGAATGTATTCATTTACAGCCCAAAGATCCAACTCAAGATTACTACAAAGTCACGTTTGAAGCATCTGGACTAGAACGTCCACCTCATCTCCCTCATCGCCAACTTTTAGTATTAAGTTAAAAGGGCCGCTGATGAATGGATTCTGACTTCTTATTTAACTACTTCAAGAATGTCAACAGGTTCTCATGAAACGGTGGATGAATTAGGAAGCACATCATATGCAATGAGCGAAGTTAGTAAATTTGATCACACAAAGTGGCACGCAAAGAGGTTCAAACTCTTTCGCTTTTTAGTGTCATATTATGGGTATAAATCTCCTTTTTGTGTACTGAATATATATTTTTATGAAAGTGTCATTTTGTGGAACAATTTTACGCATCTGTAGCTTTTTTATCAATTTAGAGTTTATAGGAAAACTATTTCAGAAAATAGGAATAAATAATGAGCTTTATACTCGGCTTTTAGTAGCTATGGCTGAGGCAGATAATTCTAGACAATATGAATTTAATGAGTTTATTAGGTGCATGAAAGCAGAAAAAGACGCCATTGAAGCTAAACGCGATATGTAGACCAAAAGTAGAAAAAGGCACATATTTCTTAAAAACTAACATACTAATAGTCTCAATCAAGGCGCATGACTAAGAGCTAATATCATTTGCATCTACCGTCTATTTAAGAGAAAAGAATCGAATAAATGACTTTTGATTTGTCCCACATTGTTTCGTGATCAATATTTAGAGCAATCAACATATTGATCTCTATCTTGTACGTACTAAATAACCACAATTTTTCACTTATATTATTTTTTAATATCTTCGTTGTGCATATGTGACACGTGAATCACCTACTAAAAAATATATACCTTACCTTATCATTTTATTATATTACTCCCTGTTATGTTTCTAATATAACGTTTTTTATATACCTTACTTTTTTGTTTGAGTCAACCAGTTTGATAACCGAATCAGTTTGAAACCGGTTTATTGTTAGATTTAAGCGGGTGTTTAATCTGATCGGTTTGGTTTTAATCAGTTTTTAAACCGGCTATATTATTAAACCGGTTACGAATCATTGGATCGTTTGAGAATGAGTTGCATTTTTATGCCAGTTCGGATTCAAGAATGTTATTGCTATATTTTTTATTCTTTTTTGTATAAACTCTAATAAAAGAAGTTTTTGCCTAAAAGTAACAAAAAAAACCCTTTCTACTTTCCTTTTAACAAAACCGAATCCTCCTACCA
Source organism: Glebionis coronaria (assembly GCA_025667525.1). Lineage (NCBI taxonomy): Eukaryota > Viridiplantae > Streptophyta > Magnoliopsida > Asterales > Asteraceae > Glebionis > Glebionis coronaria. Next base: position 546,707,634 of record CM046878.1, on the reverse strand, counting down.
ACACATATAAGATACAAAAACAGACTTTAAGAAACATTTACAAACTCAATGCGTGGGTGTATCAAGAACTAATACTATCAAAAGATACTTTACATTTAAGAAACATAATTTAAAAAAATACAAGACGATATTAGAGCAACGAAAGATTCACATGGAACGAAACACGTCCGTTAGGTGGGCCAAAGCTTAAAAATATCAAAAATTAATTTCGTTTAAGTTTTATTTAAAAAAATGCGTCCCATTGCAAATAAATATATTTAATACATATACATACTTTATAAAAGATTTATGAAACGAACCCGCCCATTGGGCATATATATATATATATATATATATATATATATATATATATATATATATATATATATATATATATATATATATATCCTCTTTGGAAAATTTACCTAGTGTTTCAAAGGATATCAGGCTATATCTTTTAAAGTAATTGATTTTATCATACTTTACTTTCAATATAATTAAATTATTAAATTAATTTATAATTTCTAACAATGATTCTAAATAACTTGGAAAATCTTAATTTTCTCTAATAGTAATGATAAACCTGAGTTTTTAACAATAATTTAGTACAGTCATCCAAAAGCTTTTAAGCCAATCAAAATAATTATTTTGAACTAAGTTACTTTTACTTTGAAATCGTGATCAAGAAAAAGATATAGCAACAGCATACTCACTAAATATAAATAGTTTGATTTTAAATCACTTACACCTTGTAAAAATTTCTTTTAATCAAGGAAATACTTAAACTGAGTTTTAAAGTAATACCAAAATTCTAAGCAATTGATTGTGACAGCTTGTATTTTAAATGATCATATGTAATTCATTTTTTCCGTTCTATTTTTCTTGTAACTAGATTGTTACGTTTTAAAATTGTCATGTTTTACAGTTGCACGATTTACGACTCCTTGTTGATTAACAATCTTGGTACATTTTAGCGCACTCTGTCCGTTTAAGCGTTTCTTGTGTTCATTCTATCTCTTGATATTTCTCTGTACTGAAAGGTCAATATTTTAATTCGAGTTTTAAAATTTATTCGAAAAGGAGCTAAGAAACTGAAGCGTAGTGAATTCTAATTGTGAAGGTACGCCGTGGTGCAGAGATTACCTGGGAAGCAATGAATTTGTTCTACACTTTGAACCTCCTCTTGTTGCATCTTTTATTGTTTCCAGGATAACTCTGAGGGACCAGAGTTCCTTTTGGGGGAAAGACTGTAAGAACCCGTACTTTCCCAGCATTGCGGAACTTTCGAGATGCTTCCTTGCGAAAGCCAACGGAGTCTGTACTGTAACTCAACCTTCTCATCCATGGAAGGATTCCTTATTCGATGATAAATGTCAATCGAGGGGACCCTCATTTCCAGAGAGAGAATCAGGCTGCACAGAAGGGGGAAAGCCCTCCTACTGAGCAAGATCATTAATTAATATTAATAAGGAAGCACTTACCCCTTCTTCATGATCCGGCTTGTCCGTTATATGAGAATACCTTTGCTCGAAATGGATTTCGTTAGCGTCAAACTGAATATGATGCCTGCTACTGTGACTTCCAGTGCTCTTGCCCTATTTTGGCTCCCACTAGTTCCTGGTCCCTCCAGCTTCAGGTTGTTTTCATGAGTGCGAAGAAAGCGGACTTACCGAGCTGCTGCCTTTACCTTAAACGCTTTAAAGGATATTGATCGGTCTTGGTTTGACATGGTTTACGCGTTACTGGTTCCCGGAAGAGTTAATATCTCTATTAGCTAAACCCTTTCTTATTCTTACCTTGCCTTTGGACTCGTATTTTGTTCGTACACAATCAACGGAGGCCTCCCCGACATATCTTGCAACGTCTTCAATAGCATGCTCTTACTTCGTCTTTCCCTTAATAAGTCATCAAATTTGGTGCTTTTTGATCCCCAGTTGATATGGGGAACAAAGGACGAAATACAATCGATTCCTCCATTTAAGTGGATCTAGCTTCTCCTTGTTCCTGTTCCTAACTCCTCCCCGGGTATTATTTTATTCTTTTATTCGTGCTTCTTGAATTTTCCAACGTATTACGTTTTCTTGTATTCTTATATGTAAATCCTAAGATCATGATAATTTTAATAAATTATACTTTCAAGTATTTTCTGATCATTGATAAATACTTTATCTGGAATTATAAAATTCTTATTTTATTTTTCCATATTTAATTTAAATCAAAGTTTTTGATTTAAAATCACCCGCGTGCATTTTACAAAGAGTTTACTCAAATCAACGTACAACGAGAATTCCTAGTGATCGCGATACTGACGGATGCCCAAAATTTTACATTTTATTATCGATTGTTTCGATAATTAATATTTTCGACGATTTCGTTTTAATTACGTGTTAAGTCGTGTTGGGAAACCATATTATCAAACTTTTGATGCATCTTAACTTTTGAAAATTATTTTTACGAAACCCGAGCCCCGTAAATATTTCAGGATTTACTAATAGTCATTTTCTACCCTTTAAACTATTAAATTGCTTTTAGCTCTAAAACTATCCAATATTTACAAATTCTACCTTAGCCTTACTATATAAAGTAAAAAATTTCAAAACCAACTTCATTCCACATTCATAAAAGACACACTAGTAAAAAAAACTCTCTCCCTTTCTTTTTCTTATATATGCAGCCACCTCTACCACCATAAAACACCCCTTAATCATCAATTTTAACTTGAATCCCTTAAAACTAACCCAAGACCACATCCTATAATCTTGTTGTGGTTCTTTTGATACCAAAATCAAACAAATGCCTCAACTTTCAAGAATTTTGTGATTTTATGGTTGGATTATGTTTTAAGCATCATGCATGTAATGATCTTGGCATGATCTTTATGTTTTTATCATAAATGGCTCATTTTTTATCTTTGATTTTATTAAAAATTTGACATGAATGTGTTTTAGGAGTGTTTGGTTGATGGGTTTGATAGTAGAGTAATAGTAGAGGTATGGATCATGGTGGATTTGGGTCAAAAAGATGTTTTTATATAATTTTCTAAAGTGTATATTACATTAGTGGGTTAAGGGCTGTTTTTCGTGGGTTTAAGATTGGTGATAGACTGAGATTATTTGATATTGTTGTAGAGTTTTTCGAGACGCTCGTTTTGGTATAAGCTAGAGCTTCTAACTCATTACGGATCAAAAGTTATACTAGTTTTAGTATTCGTGTACTGGGAGACGCAAATCGGCACAATCCGAAATTGTGGCTGATTTTGGGTCGACTCTCGGGGACTTTAGGCATGGTTAGATAATGGATACTACACGTTTTCAAAGTTTATAAACTTTATATGATGAATCTAGTTGTGAGTTCAAAAGGCGGATTGTCAAGATAATACTTTTAAAGTGGTATAAACGGTTTTATGAAATAAGTATACAATTTTGTCCCAAATTTTTGAGTCGAGTAAAGTGTTTAGCTGATGGGTTTTAAAGTATGAACTTTGGATCAAATTTTGACAGGGTCTTATACAGGTTATAAGTGACCTTGACACCAATTTTTCATCTAAATCGGACAAGTCTAGATAAGTTAGATCGGTGTGTACATTCGGAGTGTACTTGCTGATTTGTATGTTTCGTGTGGCGCGAGTTTGAGTATTCACTATCGGACATGGTGACTTACTCAAGTGTTTAGTCATTATATAAATGACTTAGCTACTGGTCCGAGTAAGGTAAAGGGATAGTTGACTTGCGTTGACTTGGCGTCGTATGACGGGTCAATTTCAAGTGTACAAGTGTTTAAACGGGTAGTGTCGGATAAATGGGTTAATATGGATTCATTTGGTTCGTGTCAATGGTTTTGAAATATGAATACTTTGAAAATACTTAAGTCATATTATACTTGGTATATATCGATATTGAGTTTGAGTCTTAACGTGCGCCTTATTTTGATAGGTTGCGGTTTTCGTGTTTCCCGGGCATCCATATCGTCGGTGATCGTCTCACTACCATTGTTTCTACTCAGCTTCTGAGTACCGTGATTCACTTACCTAGTGGCTAAGGTGAGTTCATAGCCCCTTTTTACTTGTACATGGTTTCTAAACATAGGGTGAGATTTTGCATGGTGGAACACAACCATTTAAAAACTGTATGTTATCCAAAACTTGTATGCTATCCGAAACGTGTATGCTTTCCAGATGAATTCAATGATATTATTACTTTTAGACGTTAGCCTTGAGTTTCCTCTCCTAATCATGAATCGTTAATTGTCCCGTATACTTTGCGCTAAGCGCGAATGTTGTGGGTGGATCCATCGGGAATGACAATCCCCGTCCCGATTACCTTGACGCACTTACATTTGTTTATACTTGAGTATTTAGGATGAATACTCCCTAGAAGAACTTACATTGAGTTAAGCTTCGGTTCATGACACTAAACATTAATAATATACATCGTGACTATGGATAATGTACATAGTTACCCCCCATTACTTGTTTTACAAACTTGTGTTCCACACCTTTACTGCTAAATCTATGAATATCACTCAACTTTATGTTGACGATTTTACATGTTTAATCTCAGGTATTATTACTTAGCTATGCTTGGATGGGGCCCCGTAGGATATTATCGTAGTTTGGAGATTTCTGTGTATATTTTAACTTTTGTCAAATCTAAAAGCTGTCAGAAGATTTTCTGTATTTTTGGTAACTAAGTGTTATAAATCATGATGAAATAATAAATCTTTTCGCATATAAAACTCTGGGACCTATGTTTAAAACTCTGATATTTTATGATGTAATGTACATGTTTTTATTACGTCAACTTTGTGTCAACAGTAATTCATTGTTTCTTAAACCATGACGTGGAACCCCCTTGCCACCTAGTTGTTCCTTTGTTTGAATTTAGGGGTCTCACACGCGGTTCCTTAATGCAACATGCGGTTCCATATTGATATGGAACCACCCTATATTTTGGAGCACCGTGGGCAGTGGGACGTTTTTCAGCAAACCTAACTTGTTTTGGTTCACTAGTAGATGCTTCATTGGTGTTAAATCCCAATCCAAGTCTTTCCCTAGAATGAATTTGTCTACTTAGTATTTCGTCAAGAGCACTAGTACTTTTCATAAACTTTTCCAAGTTATTGGAGGTGCTCTTGAGATCTTCATTCTCTTGTCTAAGAATTTCACAATTTAGACAACCTAAATTAACTTCTTTATTTTTCTCAAGCTTAGCTAATTTATCTCTTAGCTCACTAATCTCATTTTCAAGCATAGTCCTAGTTGATATTAGCACTTTGTTCTTTTCAATGAATTTTAGACTTAGTTTGCATAGGTTGTTATATTTACCTTCTAATTCTAAATCATCTAAAGAAGAACTATCATTGCTATAGTATTCGGTTTCGGAATGTACCTCTTTGGAAGAATGTACCATGAGACATTTCTCGTCTTTAGCAGTGTCGTCACATTCTTCACCACTATCGCTCCATGAACCTCCAACGAAAGCCGTGTGATCCTTGTCGCGAGATGGCTTGGGACATTCACCGATGAAATGATTTGGGTCACCACATCTAAAGCATTTCCTATCACCTTTGTCATTCTTGACAAAAACGGTTTTTGGAGAAGACTTTCTTTTCGTTTCTTAGTTGTCTTACGTGTTGACCTCGCTTTTTGAAGAACTTCTTGAAGTCTCTAACCGCCATAGCATATTCCTCATCATCACTTTCTGAGGAGGAGCTATCATGGTCACTTTGCACCTTCTTGGCTTTTAGTGCTAGAGACTTTCTTTCACTCCTGGTTTTCACCATTTCCGTGTCCTTCAAAATTATCATTTCATGAAATTTTAAGTTGCCAATAAGTTCATCAAGTGATAATGTAGTAAGGTCCTTTGATTCTTCAATCGCTGTGACTTTAGCTCTCCACTTTGGATGCAATGCCCTAAGAAACTTCCTAACATTGTTCTTGCTATAAAAACCTTCATCAAGTGCTTTTAGACTAGTAATAATAGTATTAAACCTAACAAATGCACTATCAATAGTTTCATCTTCTAAGATGACAAATTGTTCATATTGTTGAACAAGAAGATCGATTTTACTTTCTTTGACTTGGCTATTACCTTGGTGGGTTACTAAAAGAGTATTCCAAATATCTTTAGCATTTTTACACATGAAAATCCTTTCATACTCTTTCTTAGGTAAAACATTATAAATCACCATTTTAGCCTCATTATTTTTAACAAGTTTCTTTTTAGTGTCATCATTAGAATTTTCAAAAGTGACTAACTCTTTTTTTTTAGAAACTTCATTATATTGATAAGGCAAAAAATCCCCATTGGTAATAACATGCCAAATATCTAAATCTTTTGATTTCACATAAGTCTCAAACCTATTTTTCCAATAAATAAAACTATCGGTTTCAAAAAAATCCGGTCTTTTCATAGATTGCCCTTCTAGGTACTTGTTGGAATCCATAAATCGATTTAAGTTTTAAAATATAATATATTTTAAAATAAGATTGAGCAACCCACTCTGATACCAATTGTACAAACTAGAATTGGGGGGGAAAATTTACTTTTTAAATATGGGTTTTCAAAAATCCTTTTCAAAAACTTAGACTTGAGCAAATATGTGAAATCTTCTTATACACAATATGGAAAAAGGATAGTGCAAATAAACTAATAATCACAAGTATATGCAAGTAAAGAATAACGAATGTAAAGAGATAAGGAAAAGAAAGATCAAACCAAACACCAAGGATTTATAGTGTTTCGGCAACGACGCTCACTCCTCGTTCCTACTCCACTCCTCGAGTACTCCTTACTCGAGAGTTCACTAATCAACAAGCTCCTTATGGTGGAGAAACCGTACACGTCGCTTAATCAATTTCCGACTCTAAGCTAAAAGTCAAGCCCTAATCTTAGCTAGGACCAATCTACACCAATATAGTTTAAGGACTAAGTATTAACCACACTACATACACAACTTCCAAATAGACACAACTATTTGGATCTTCACAACTATAATACAAGAATGAAAAATAAAAGTTTGATCTTCAATGGATCTTTGAGGTAAACACAACACTTCAAGGATGAAAGTGTTATTCTCTTTGCACTTGAGATGAAGAGATGAGAGGAGAAAGATTCACTTCTAAACAAATAGTAATCAACCAAATAATCAAGGATTTGACAGATTTAAGAAGTATGACTGAATCTGAAATTATATGTGCAAAAGAGGTGAGGAAAAAATTTGAGAATGGTCAACTATTTATAAAACAAAGCTCAACGGCTATCTCTAGGCGCGGTTCCTTAAAGGTACTCGCGGTTCTTTATTGATAAGGAGTCGCATAGCCGTTTAAGGAACCATGGGAGTAGACTCCGCTCTCTTTTGTCTTTTAGTGGGGTAGTAACATCTTATGTAATATTTATCCTCATGGGATATTCCTAAACCATATGAAATACGCCATTTTCAAATTTTCAAATATTTAATTTAATAAAACATTTTCTTAAAAATAAAGTTTAATAGACACTTTGTCACATTTAATAAAAGGTGAGTTTTAAGAAAACTTAAATCCTTGATCACTTAATTAGGATGAAAACTTGTTTGTTTGAACTCAAGAATTCATTTTTCGTTGTTTTCATAAATGCTTGTTTTTATATATTGTCGTAATCAAAACAAAGCGAGACCGAAAAATGCAAGTAACGTTTTTAGGCATCATTGCATTAGCAATTACATATGGAGAGATGTAGAGCTATGAGGTGATACTTGAGCTGAAGGAAGCAATTTTATAGACTATTATAAGTTAAGGATCTACTAGACGATCATTATGTATTACATGTATGCATTGTTTTCTCCTACATATATATAGAAAAATACAACATTATAAAACGATAGACGCCTCCCGTTACAAACATAAACAACCAAAATCTCACGACTAGGTGGGGAAAACAAGCAGCTCTTTATGACGGCCTTCGTCAACAACCACTTAAAATGTTGCAAAAAACGGCCGCACTTCACCGCAGCGGAGCGCGGGCACAAATCCTAGTTTAACTAAAAAAGGAGCATGTAAAATGGGCTAACTGGTTGAAATTCATTAGATAATGTACAATTAATGAAATCTACAAGGAAAACCTAGATTGGTTTACAATAGTCTTTATATACATATCTAAAACATAATCAATAACACCGTTTAAACTCCCCTAAAAACCTGAACAAAATAGAGACAACCATTATGCAAATTTTTCTAATTTAAACGAGGTGTTTTGTATTAGACTAGTAGAAAACTAATGGACATTGACAACACTAAGAACAAAGACGAGTTAATTGGGTTAAATATAAACTATTATACCAAATAAATTTGATATTAAGCATTACAATATGTAGTCTTTTAGTAATTGTTTTAAAAACCCCATTTTATATTATTCACTTCAGGCCTCCGCAAATCTTGAGCCACCCCTGAACCATTTGACATGTTTATCAAGTTTTACTCGTTTATAATCTTTTATATAATAAAATAATTAGATTATATGAGAATTTTAAAGAAAAGTGGAAGTTGTAAATAAAACAATTGGACCAATCAAATGACTTGATTTTGTCACATAAGCAAAATTAAGCGATGTGATTGGTGGAAAAAAGTAAAAATTGAATTTAATTTAGTCAAAATTAAAAAAATTGGTGGAAGAATTTGATGAAAATACACAAAGATATATAAATTTGTGAAAATAAAAACTTAAAAAAGGTGGAAGGGATTAATAAAACTCTAATGGTTGAATTTTAAATAATTTAGATGGACTTAATTGTAAACTTATAATTTTCCATATTTTTAATAACTTTATAAAATAAATAAAGGAACCCCTTAAACTTTACACCCTCTAAACTTTATATTTTAAAAATAAAGAATATATGTTATATTGAAAATAAACAAATCATATAATTATAAATATTCAAATAAGAACACTAACTATTATTTATTTTTATTTTGACACTTACAAAAGTCAAGTAATGCAATATACATAAATTATTATTAACATGAATATAAATATCAAAATGAATACAAGATGTCAACGTTGGTGTGAAATTAAAATATATAGACGGGATTCTACATATTACAACAATATATATTGTTTCAAGATGGTTATGTATTACTAAACACACAGTGTCTAGAAAAAGATGGCTAGCATTTCAATTAAACAAAAATTAATTCGTTATGCAGCAAATATTAATACTAAATATCAATTAATATTATCACATAATAAAAAATCATGTAAAACTCGTGGGTCCATGAGAATCATAACTATTTAAGTATTAAAAATTTAATATTGTTTTATACAATAATATAATCAAACATGTAAACATTAGATGTTTTTAAAAATATAATATACATAAAATCGCAATAACAAAATCATTACTTAAGTTATTTTTTATGTTCAAGTCTCGTGCGTGCACGGACATTAAAACTAGTTTGATGTATCGCAATTGCTTCATCTACTATAAAATTGTATATAATAACTTCTAAACATATATGATTTATGTTCTATGATTTTTCAGTGATTCAGAAACGGAGGAAATAAGCCTTGTTTTTAGTTAGGTAAAGGTCCATCAACATCATATGCTAAGGTAATGCTTCATCATCTCTTTGTGTATATATTTCAAATGCCAATTCTTGAAATATCCCAAAATGTTACTCCATTTGTTTTCTTGCACCCATCAGAATCGAATTTCTCTAAATACCCTATGCGACTTATGCAACTTAATAAAAAAATAATATAATTGTACTTTATTCCCTATGACAACATGTACACATGTGCAAGTAAAAGACACATGCGTAAATGTCCTTATTATGCAATAGAGAATTCTCATTCTTAGTAAATTTTGAATGTCAAGCATTATAAATTTCTTAAACAAGATGAAAAATCACACCATCACAGCCTTGTTTAATGTGATTCACCGTGCCTAACACCAATTCACCCAATTCATTTCAAAAACCATACATCTCATCCATTTTAAATAATGTAGCCTTGTAATTTTATCGACTTCACAACAATGAAACGTAAATCCTCATTGCAATTTTCATATTCTTTAGCATAAAATTGCCTTAAATATTTTACTACTCGCCAAGTGTTTGTAAAAATGACTCAACATCAAAACATGCATAAAACACATAATCATTTTCTTTACAAACCCATTTCATATATTTTAATCATTCTATTTTCATGACACCTGAATCTACCTCTTCAGACGGAACTTGGTCGTGTCCGTTCCATGGATTTCATTGTTGCTCGGATGCTCAAGTAGGTAATAAAAGGTTTGCTCGTTCGGTTTCTCATATTAAGAGGCGTCACTTTTCGACCGATGATCGTAAAGATGCATTACGTGATGCTACTTCTATGGACCATGGATTATATATGTCATTTGAGGAAACTTTGGAGGCATTTGAACAATGGATATGTGGGAGGTGTATGACTTTACATGTTGTGAGCTTGTCTTGTCATCACGAAGATGGTATTGTTCGTCCTTCTAAGGACCCCGACGATATGAATGGGTACATTGTTGACATTTACAAGCCTTCTTACAAGGAGTACGAGATAGAAATAACTGAGGGGTTGGCTTTGGATGTTGAGCTTCTTGATAATGTTTTTAAATTGCCTATCATGGCTGTCAAGAGTATTCCTCATGGATGTCGTCTTGCTTTCTCTCAAGCGTTAAAAACAATTCTTTACCAAGTGGCCGGCCGACCTGATTCTATCGACGCGTGGGTCAAGTTGTTACTTTTTCCACGATGTACGTTGCAAGTGTGTATGCCCAAAACTAAACAAGAACGTAGGTCCATAAATATAAAATATTTTCAACATAGCTCTATCTCGAAGTCAATAGCTACATAGGGGAAAGATGATGGTATTGCAACGTTAGTTAAAAGCATGTTGGATGTTGCCCGATCAGGTCCTTAAGAGAGGGTCGAGGTGATTTAACGGATGACAAAGCAATAGGCAATACCAACATCAAGCAATGTCTTTGAAAGGTTGCGGATGTGCACTTCACAACTGTAGTAAAATTGTTATCCTCTTCTGGTGTAACTTCATACTCTGATGATACTTTTAAAGCATTGGAGGCTAAGCATCTCTACAAGCCACCCTCATCCATGTCGAGTAACACATTTTCTAAGACTCCTTTTGTAGCAGAGATTGATTGTGTCTTTGGTTGCATTAAATCTTTTTCCTAAAGGTACTTCATGTGGGAGAGATTGTTTAAAAGCACAACATATCTTAATGCTTTATGTGGATAAGGTTATGCTTGATACACTCTTTTGCATTGGGGTTCTAGATTCGTCTCGGTATCTCCTCGAATTGATCACGGCTCTAAGTGGAATGATTTGTTCTTGGTTAATAAAAAAAGGTGTTGGTTTGTTTATCTATTTTAAACTAATGACAAATAAGTAAGTGTCGAAGAGTAAAATTAAAGGTTGAACGATTAAACTAGATTGACAAGTTAAAAGTAAATGCTTGAAAATGTAAAGAAAAGATTAGACAAATACTTTGAAAACTTAATTGAACTAATACTTAAAAACTTGTTCTATCGGAATATTGAATATAATTCATATCGGAATGCATCAAAGAAATAAGCATCGGAATATAACTACAACAACCATCGGAATGTCAAAGTGGAGTCCATCGGAATGTTCATGTTTGTCACCATCGGAATAATTAAGATCAAGCTGTCGGAATGATGTCTTATCGGAAAGTCAAATCGGAATTTCTAAGAACCCTTTGTCGCAATGTCAGATCGGAATAAGGTAAATAGAAGTTGGCCAGAGTTTCGACTTAAAAAGGACCTTAATCCCGTCGGAATGTGCGATCGCAATAAGCAATCGCAATCCCAGATCGGAATAAGGGGGAATGACACCCAATCGCAAAGTAGAACCCTTGAGGGTTATTGCGATCAAAATAAGTACCCGTCGGAATGTGTGTAAACCCTGATATTGCGATGGAAGGAATGTAGTTTCGAAATTGGTGGCAACTTAAAAAACTCAATAAGCAAAATCAATAAGCTAAGTAATCCGAAACTTAAATAACTTAAAAAAAGCTTAAATTAGACAACTTGTAAAACGTAAACAATTATAAACCGTATGAAACGAACTTAAAAATGATTAAAACCCTTGTGAAATCCGAAAAGTAAAAAGCTAAACTTGAAATAAGCTAATAAGCATTAAGAGCTTATAGCCTATACACGTAAGAGCTTAACAAGGAGTAAAAAGATTACCCTTTCAACCTTTAAATACCAAACGAAGTTAATCCGTATGGATTATGGTTTTCGGATCAAAAGCAAAGTGAAACCAAGAAATGAAGAAGAAGATTAAAGAACACAAACTTAAACTTAAACTTTTAATTAAAAGAACTCAAAGTACAAAGATTAATGAAAAGCTTAAAATTTGAAAGATGAAAACAAAGAAAAATCTAGTGAGAGAAAGTTTGGAACTTTCTCTCTATAGAACTAGAGAAATGAAAAACTACAAACTAAGACTAACTAAGTGCCCCCAATTTGTGAAGTAAAGTCCTATTTATAGGCATGTCTTGTGGGCTTTGTGAATGGGCTTGGTTTTGGGCTTCTTTTCTTCTTTCTTCTTTAGTCTTTACGTTTCTTCTAAATAAACGTTTCCGACCCGGATTTGAGAAGTGTCGGTGAATAATTCCAACTCGTCTTATAATCTTTTGTTTAATAGACTCGAGTTCTTCGACATATATGAATCTTCCATCTTTGGCTCTATTCTTCGATAAATCTTCAAATAGGCACAATGACTTCAAATCTTTTGCATCTCTTGGACAATAGACTTCGTCTTGAGTCTTTTTCCTCGATAAAACCCGTGCAATCCCATGTTTTCTTCAATATTCATCTAGTTGACTCTGAAAACGCAATAAACACAAAAACCACGCATAATTCCAAACAAATGATATTAAATACGTATTTTGGTCTCGTTTTAGCCAGAATTAAGTGGTAAAAGGATGGGTGTTTTCACACCTATCAAATCCCCTACACTTAACCATTGTCATGCCCTCATGCAATGCTTAGCGATAAAGCAAGTTTACACTTTTCTCATAATCAATCAACCTTGGCCTTATTAAAATACTACTAAACAAAAATTAAAGTACTAAGAGGAATTAAAACTTTAAAGTAAACAAAAGGATAGAAGATAGCTATGTGGAAATAACTTGCAAAGGGATCTAAGACTTACATTAGGGTTTTGGTGCTGCGACGATTCATCACCCTCAAGTTTCACGTTCCCCAAACTAAGCTTAAAAACGAGATCATTGTTATTATAATTTAGCAAATCAAACACTTACTCACATGGCTTAATTTTATGCTTAAACTCCCTTATTCCTAGGTGTATCTCTTATATTTTATTTTTGTCTTAGAATGATCATGAAGATGCATTTTTGGACTTATTTCGATAGTTATTTAGGCTGAAAGCAAAGTAGGACGATTTGATCAATAGTTAGCTAAAGGACAAAATCTCTTAAAACTGCTTCTCGGGATATCAAAAATTTCATATCTTGGCATAACTCGGTTCACGATTTGAGACCTTTCTCGGGCCGATATTTGGCATGTACTTCATACTTCATATCTTGAGAGACGTTCTTGAGATAATGGTCTTCTCTTCGTTATAGAGTTTCTTCACTTGGAGACTTTTGAGGGGTACTCCAACTTTGTTGACCACGACTTCATGATTATTTCTTCAATCTCTAATTGGGATTTTGAGATACAACGATCCGCCTCCTTTTCGGACTTGGATCTATTTATCCTCATACCTTGTAAGGGTCTTTTCGGATAGACTTCTCCATGATCTTTATGGGAGTTGATTGCTTTTCGTCGTGAGTCTTGATCCTTCATATTGATTTTGGGAATAATGCTTTTCACATCACTTTGGATCTTCAGCAATAAAATTGAATCCTCATGCCTTGTTAGGGCCTTTTCGGACTCGCCAATCTTCGCGCCCCGCTTCATAAGTTATGCCTTGGCTATGAACTCTTATCATTACCGAGCAACTTTTAAACGATCTTGGGCTAGAAGCTAAGTAACTTTTCAAATCGTACGACCTTACTTATTGCAGATAAATTATTAGCAAGTGATGGGAGAATAGGCAAATAATCACACCAAGTGAGCTTGTGCAAGAATACCGACTTATAATTGACTCTATCATTTCTCGTTCTCCACAATTTAAAATCTCAAGTAATGAGACTCGTGGATGCTTAGCCTAATAAACCAATTAAGGTCTACATGGTTAAGGATACTAGCTAGAATAAACTTGAATAAGTCTATTCGGGTTGAGTCAAAATAATCGCAACGGGCCTAATATGTCAAAGACTTCTAAACTAGCTACACCACTTTTTTTAATATTTTTGACTTTATTGCGGGGTATATACATATGCAAGCAATGATAAAAATTTAAAAATTACGACTAAATGGCCAAGTTAATAAAAAAATTGAAAAATGTTGAAAAATATGATTTTCCGGTTAAATGAAAGCATTTTCATGGAAAAGTCCACTTAAAACTTTGATAGAAGTCCCCCCTACACTTAAGATAAACATTGTCCTCAATGTTTAAGCATGTGGGAAAAATCTCCCCTACACTTATGACATTGTGCACGTTGTTAACTCAAGTTAAGGAAGAGACGACTAAAGTGATCAATTTCAAATGTGAGTATGAAGAAAATTGAATCACGATAGTTGAGAGATAGAACCGGATTTCGGATAACACGGGAGCACGGTTCTTCAGAGATTCCAAGAGTGCATTCATCCCTGTAATCACATCACCACACAAATACAAACACCTATATAGGTCCCCCTACACTTAGGAGGTTAAAACGGAAAAGGATAGATACTCGGGTTGCCTCCCGAGGAGCGCTTGTTTTTGATAACCGAGTCACGAGCCTGACTCGACCCAAAATTAGTTCATGGGGAACGTGGTGAGGGATGGAATCATCTCCTGAGAGATGTCCTCACCAAAGTACAACTTCACTCGTTGGCCATTCACCTTAAAATTTGATCCATTAGGTTGAGCGAGCTCGAGAGTACCATATGGAAAATTTTGGGCAATGGTGAATGGGCCGGACCAACGAGATTTCAGCTTGCCCGAAAAGATTTTCAACCGAGAGTTAAAGAGTAAAACTTTATCTCCAACTTGGAACTCTCGGTTCTTAATCTTAGAGTCGTGAATGAGCTTAGTCTTTTCCTTATAGATCAAAGAATTTTCATAAGCCTCATTCCGGAGTTCATTCAGCTCATTGAGTTGGATCTTGCGTAGGTCACCAGCTTTGTTGATATCAAAATTAGCCCACTTCAAGGCCTAGTAAGCCTTGTGCTCCAACTCAATGGGGAGGTGGCATGCTTTCCCGTACACGAGACGATATGGTGTACAACCAATCGGAGTCTTGTATGCGGTACGAAAAGCCCACAAAGCATCATCAAGTTTATCAGCCCATGAGGCACGATGCTCTCCCACGGTTCTTTCGAGAATTCGCTTTAATCCTCGGTTGGATATTTCAGCCTGGCCATTAGTTTCTGGGTGGTAGGCGGTGGAAAGACGATGATTTACACCGTACTTAGCCATGACTCTAGCAAATTATTCATTGTAAAAATGAGTCCCGCGATCACTAATAATGGCACGAGGCACACCGAATCTAGCGAATAGCGATTTCAAAAAGTTACAAACCACCCTTGCATCATTAGTAGGTAAAGCTTTGGCTTCAACCTATTTGGAGACGTAGTCAACGGCTACAAGGATGTATTTGTTTCCTTTAGAAGAAGGGAATGGCCCCATAAAGTCGATACCCCAAACATCAAAGATTTCACATTCTTGAATGAAATTCTGAGGCATCTCGTCTTTATGTGTGATCTTGCCTTGTTTTTGGCAAGCATCACAATGTTTAACCATCTCGTGAGCATCACGGTAAATGGTGGGCCAATAAAATCCCGATTCAAACACTTTTTTGGCGGTGTAGTTGGGACCAAAGTGACCACCGGTGGGTCCTTTGTGGTAAGCGTCAAGGATTTCTAAAGTTGCCGGTCCATCAACACATCGGCGAATAATCAAGTCAGCACATTGCTTGAATAGATACGGGTCATCCCAAAAGTAAGTCTTAATGTCGTTAAAGAACTTCTTCTTTTTCTGGGATGTTAACCCGTCAACGAGAATTCCACCCGCCAAGTAGTTTGCAATGTCCGCAAACCACGGGGTTTCATCAGCAGTCGATTTGATAGACATTAAGGTCTCCAAGGGAAAAGAATCATTGATTTCTTTGTTCGGAGGATCCCCTTGGTAAGGATCCTCAAGTCTACTAAGATGATCCGCGACTAGGTTTTCAGCTCCCTTCTTATCATGAATTTTGATTTTAAATTCTTGAAGTAGAAAAACCCAGCGAAGAAGTCTTGGTTTGGAATCTTGTTTCGTTAACAAGTACTTCAACGCGGAATGATCGGTGTAAACGATTGTGGTGGAAAGGACAAGATAGGGGCGGAACTTTTCAAAAGCATAGACAACAGCTAAAAGCTCTTTTTCGGTTGTCGTATAATGCAATTGTGCCTCACTCATTGTCTTGCTAGCGTAATGGATTGGTTGGAAGTGTTTGTTCACTCTTTGGCCCAAAACCAGTGATGAGACTGCTTTTATACATGGTCTCATCGTCCAATTAGGGCTTAAAATGCATAAAATATCATTAAAACTGCCAAATATATGCTCGTGTTTGTTACTTGTGTATTTTTAGGTACGGATATTGAGGAAATGGCAAAAGATCGCAAGAATCATTCAAAAACGAACACGGGAAACGAAGCCGCACAATGAACCGGGCCCAAATATGGAATTTACAAAAATGCCCTTGAAGTTTTGAAGATTGGCAACTTTAGTCCCTCATTTTTAAAGACTTGGCAAGATTAGACCTTGAAAAAATCATCATTTGTCAACTAAGGTCCTCCATGTTTGAAGATTATACAAGTTTTACCCTTGAAGAATCCAAAAATATGCATTTATGGTCCTTGTTTTAAGTTTGGAAACAATATGTGCCAAAAATGACAATCTGCCAAAGTTAAATACAAAGGAAATGGAAGATTTGTTGTTATTTACAAAATGAAGAAAAAGTGAACCTTGGCGGGCCATTACTGCCCAGACATGTAAACTTCACCCACCTATCCTCTCCTTACACGTCACCCTCCACCTCAGCTTAACCCATTTACCCAAACCCATTACCCAACCCAACCCGTTTTACCCACAACCCAGGTTTATTAAATAAACCTAGTCAACCCACCAGTCAAACCCCTTAACCCCTTCCCACCAAAACACTTATTTGAAAACCCATTTACCCAAAATAGATTAAACCAACCTTAATCCCCCACATAAACCCTAATTTTCCCAGGCATAATCAGATTAAAAACAAAGGGGTTTTTCCCCTATTTTTCCAGATGGTTGATTAAGGACTTTGTCAACAAAACCCACCACTAACATCATTTTCCCACTCAACCCATGTGACTGTAGGGACCTCCCCTGCTCACGTCTTTTTCCCCCAAACCCAAGAGGAGACAAAGATTAACGTCCAAGATCAACTTCTTGGTCCCCAAGGACTTATAAACGTTCAAGATCACTTTACAACAGCTGGGTACAACAACAACATCACATGATGCACTTTGACCGATTTTGAAGAAAGAAGACCAAGGGCTTTTTAGGGAATTCCAATTATTAGGGTTTAGCATTTGTTCATGATTCTAGATAGTTCTTTGTACGCCTATATAAGGCACCTTAGCTTTTCATTTAGACTTGTTCCAGTTTTTGGCTTTCACATTGTAATTCCTTTTTAAGTAATATAAAAGTTTGGTGTTTGTTAAAAGCAATTGTAATTCCTTTTTATAATTATTAAAAGTTGTGTGTGTGTTGAAAGCCTAGCTGAGTTCCATTTTTCAAAACTGTGTAAACACCTGTGTGTTTGAATTTTCAAAAAGGTTCATAAAAAAAGGTTTCATTTGACTTTAAGAAATCCAAGAACCTCAAGAAGTGAAAGTGGATTGATGTTCTTGGATTTCTGAAGTTGTACTTGTTTCAAAGGGGTTTCATTGGTTCAAAGTTTAAGGAAGATTTTGAAAAAAGGTTTAAGAAAGAAAGATAAAATCAGATTTTTTGGATATTTTGTGCTTGTGTTCTTCATTTTTCTTAGCATGTTTTGCTTTGTTTGTTGTCAAAGGTTCAGCATAGACCCGAGTCTATTTGGAGGTGGTTAAGCAACCACTGAGGGACCTGGATGTAGGTCCCTCAAGGTAAAATCCTTGATTCCATTTTAGTTTTCAGAAAATTTGGTGACTTATGTGATTTATGCATAAAACTGGTTATGTGTTTGTTTAAGTGTTTGATATTGATTATATTAGGTGTGTATGCATGTTAGAAGCATTAGTAATCAGTTTGGTTGAGATTTGTTAAGGATTTGTTTGAAAAATTTGCATTTCAAATTTTAAAGGTGTGTTTGGATTAAGGGCTAAGTAGGGTGTATTGACTGCAAGCTTGCTTCAAAATCTGTTAAAAACACTTCTTGGATGGGTATTATATGATTTATGCATTAAGTTTTTAGTTTGGTAGGTTTTAAGTAACAAGTTGCATGTTAAAATTTGGCCATATAGCTTAAAATCAGAAAAGTCCCTTGCTTGATTGATTTGGGTTGAATTTGTTCATCAAGTTGATAATCTGTTAGGAGATAGGACATTTGAGGTTTGTGAATTGCTTATATGCTGTTTGGTGAACTTGTGTGCAAGATATGGGCTTTTAAATCTCACTTTTGTGCCAAGTAAATCAGTAAACACCCCCCAGACCTGCATAAGTATATCAGCAACCTGTTAAGTGCATTTTTTGTGATTTTTGGCTAAGAGCTTGCTTTTTCTTGTGTTTACTTGACTCCCTACACTCCAACTGAGTGAAGGGGTGCCCATTTGTCCATCAAAACCAACACAAATCAAGGATCAAGTCCTCTTGATTCATCTTTTCACAAGTGAATATATACTCCTTGTGTTCATCAGAAACACAATACCTATCTGAGCACGTTTTTGGCATTTTAGTGACTTAATCTTGGTTAATTTGGATTGGGAGTTGTGTTTTTGGGATTAAGTCATCACTGGTTTGAGTTTTTAAAAGTTTTTTTTTTAAAAAAAAAAGTTTTTTCAAAAAGGACTGGCCAGGACTCGAACCTGCGCCATCCTCCTCACAACACAACACACATACCGTTACACCCTTGGGTCTTTTACTGATAAAGACTCAAACCATTATATATTTAAGGAGTGTTTGTGTTTTGGCTTATTTAACAATCAGCTTAGTAATAAGCTGATTTCAGCTTATTCTGTTTAGCTTTTTCCCTTTTAGTATTTTTCTTTTGTTTTCATATAGGTTTAGGACTTTTTGGTGCAAAAAGTTTATTTTTCCTGTAAGTAATTAATTTTTTAGGATTATTTTTAGTTTAAATTTTAGAAAGTGAATAAAAAATAGTAAAACTAATTTTAAAAATCTAAAAAAATAGTTTTTAGGTTTTTATTTTTATTTTTGAGGTTTACAGCTAAAAAAGTTTTCAAAAAGTCTTATTTTTGATTTTATAGGATTTTAGGGTTTTTAACTAACTTTAAAATTTAATATAAAATTATTAAATAGGTTTTAGAAACTTTTAATTGCATTTCTGTCTTAGTTATAATATTTAAGATTTTTGGTAATTTTTTAGTAAATTTTGAATTTTTTTGATTATTTTAATATTATTTTATTATTAAAAATTGAAAATTAGTTTTTTCTACTTTTTTCATTTTTCCTAGATTGTAGACACTAAATTAGGAATTTTGTAACTTTCCAAATATTTGTAGTGCTTTTCAATTATTTTCTAGAATTAATTTAAGTTTTAATAGATTTTAATAGTTTTTAAGTGTTTAAAAATAGTTTAATTTGGTTTTAAAATTTAAAAAAATACTTTTTAGCTTAATTAGGTTATTTTTGAGGTTTACAAACTTTGAAATCTTGTTTAGGGCTTTTTAATAATTAATTGTGATTTTTAGGGCTTTAATTAGCATTAAAAAGTCATTATCTAATTAATTAAAAGGTTTTAGCAAGTTTGGATTTTTTGTAAACTCTTAGAATATTTTTGTGGATTTTCAGTAATTTTTAGGAATTTTTAGGTTAAAATTTTAATTTTGGCACTGTTTACGGTTTTACGTGTTCGCCTTTTTCGACTTAGTTTAATCCGTTTTCGTAACCGTCATTCCTTTCTCTTTTCTTTTCTTCTTAATAAAATCATCAATCAAAATCAATTCATTACACAACACACGTGCCTCCTCGAGAACGAACTCACTACTTAGGGTCATTTACACACGGTTTTCCTAAATCGTCGTGCTCGCTTGCCCTATATTTTAGTTGCTTGTTTTTCCTAAAGCAAGTATCTAATTGTACAACTATCATTTTAGCGCCGCTGCCGGGGAGGCGTGTTGTGTTTTGATTGAACAATTGTTGTTTTTATACTAGCCATAATTAGTATTTGTATTAGTAGCACTCTACTAATACGTATTATCGTTTTTCGGTTTTTGTGTGAATATTATTACTATATTCTATACGTAGAACAATAAATTCACAAGTACTCCAAATACGTGAGAAATCACAACCTTTACTTGGGAGGTCATTACCCAATCATTGTATTCGAATCTCAAACCAAAGAAAAAAGGCAAAAATAGATAAATACTTTCGTGAAGCTCGATTTTGAAAAATACAAACTATAAGGTGGGTATAAGGCGGTTGTATTTCACGACCTAAAGGAAAAAGGCTCTTAAGTGCTTCGCGCCGCCTCGTTTCCTCCGCTTGCTTGTGCGTATTTGATTTTGAGAGTGAATCGAGGGTTTTGCCGCCCAAAGTATTATTACATATCATATATATTTTCTTGGTTTCTATTGATTAAACCCTCTTGAACGATTTGGTGTTCCACCATCGTTCTAAAGTCATCGAAGGCGTTCACTTCACGTGATCGTTTTCATTCCTTGAGGCTTCTTTAATCGAGAGATTTGATTAAGGAGGAGATTTGTAGATTTGTGTCTACTTAATACATTCACCAATTTCCAAAAAAAGTTAATACCATCAAAAACCACAAAAAAATTGAAAAATACAAAACACCAAAAAGAATCTTCTTTGCTCGTCTCCTCGTTGTGCGTGACGTTTATGCTCACTCGTAATCAAGCAAAACGTGCACGTAGACGAAAGAACAAAACTCCCACTCCAACTCATTCTAGTGAGGAGTCTCCTATTGACGAACCCATTGTACGAGAAGCACCAACCATGGCGAATCGAACTAGGATGGAGTTACTTCAAGCACCCACCGAGGGTTATGGAGAAGCTATTGTTATTCCCGCTATCCTTGCGGAGAATTTTGAGGTGAAAACGGGTTTGTTGTCGATGACCCAAAACAACAAATTCCGTGGTGATGAGAAGGACAATCCCCACAACCATATCCGCCAATTCAATCGTCTTACCGCCACGTGCAAATTCAAGGATGTCTCGAATGACTCGATTAAGATGATGCTTTTTCCGTATTTCTTAGCGGGGCCCGCAAAAATTTGGTTAGAGAAAGAGTCACCCAATTCTATATTGACGTGGAAGGATCTCGTTTCAAAGTTCGTGAACCAATTTTTTCCGCCCTCTAAGACTACGCATTTGAAAAATAAGATTTCTAAATTTTCACAAGAATCAAATGAAAGTTTTTCAACGGCTTGGAATAGGTTTAAGGAGATGTTACATGAATGTCCTCATCACGGTTTTTCCGACTTGCACCAAATAGACACGTTTTACAATGGACTTAATGATCATGAAAGAGATTATTTGAATGCCGCCGCGGGTGGTAATTTTTTGTGTAAAACGGTTGAAGAAGCTTTGGTCATAATTGAGAATAGGTCTAAGGTTTATAGCCCTCGTAACACACCGAGTGTTGCCAAATTGGGCTCGTCATCGTCTCGTAGTATCAATGCCTTACATGATGAAGCAAATGAAGAAAATCGGTTTTTTGATAGATTTGCTAGCCTTATGTCCCATTGGAAAGCTCAAGAAGCTTCGAATTCCGCTTCGGTCAAAGCGGTTTCTAAGAGTTGTTTGTCGTGTGGTGGAGCTCATGATCTTTCCGAGTGCATTACCGCGGATGGTAACACTTCGAATGCTTATGTAGCCACGGGAACTTATAACCAAAACGGTCAAGGTTCCCGCCAAAATCAAGCTCCACCAAATCAAAATGCTAATAATTATCGCAACAACAACCAAGGTAATTATCAAGGAAATCAAAGGAACTATAATAAGGGTAATTATCAAAGTGGAAATGGGCAAATTTCAAACCAAAACCAAAACCGTGATTTTCAAACTTCTACTCAAGGTTTTCAAAATGATCACACCAAAAATCTTTAAGGAGAATTTTTGAATTATGCAAAGGCTAATGATGCTAAGTTTGACAATTTGCAACGTGAAATGGTTAGCTTAAGATCCGAATTGAAAAACGAGCTTAAAACGAACTTGCTAATGAACTTAAAACTCATGCTAATAAAATGGAAGGAAATGTCACACGTCTCCAACAAAATCAACAAAAAATGGAGCAAGGTCAACATGAGATTAAGCAAGAGTTGTTAAAAGCGGATGCTAGGCAATCTAAATTTGAAGACCGAATGGCTAAAATGTTTGAAGCTATCATGTGTAAGCCCTCTTCTTCGGGTGGTCTTCCTAGTGATACCATCGTGAACCCGAAAGGAGAATTGAAGGTTATTACTACTCGTAGTGGTAAAACTTTCAAAGAACCCATTTCTCGTCCAAGTACTTCTATGGAGAAGGAAAAAGAGAAAGAACCCGAGGTGGTGGTAGAAAAGGAGGAAATTACAAGCCCACGAAGTACCGCTCAAACCACACCTACGGTTGAACCAATACCAATCATGGAACCCGAGATTCTAAGGCCGATGCCTATGCCTATGCCCCAACCCACACCACCATTACCTTACCCTTCAAGACGAGACAAGGAAAAGGCACAAGAACGAAATAATTATCAATTTGAACTTTTTATGAAAATGTTTCGTGACTTGCATTTTAATATAAGTTTTGCTGACGCCTTAGTCATGATACCTCGATTTGCCGCGAACTTCAAAAGTATGTTGAATAACAAAGAGAAATTACAAAAATCGTCTAGTTGTTCATCGGTTTTTCTAAGCCGCATACCTCAAAAAGTCGGTGATCCTGGAAAGTTTTTAATCCCATGTGCAATACAAGACATGGAAGAATGCTACACCTTGGCCGATCTTGGTGCTAGTATTAATTTGATGCCTCTTGAGATTTTTAAATCGCTCAATCTTCCAAATCTCACTCCTTCAAGAATGTCAATCGAAATGGCCGATCATTCTACGATTCTAGCTTGTGGAGTAGCCGAAGACGTCTTTGTGAAAGTTGTAAAGTTCTACTATCCCGTAGACTTTATTGTTGTTGACATTCCTATCGATCCTAAAGTTCCGTTAATTTTAGGTCGATCATTTTTGGATACCTCGAGAGAACTTATCGATGTGCATGCAAGAAAAATCACTCTTCGTTTCAATGAAGAAGAACTCGTCATTAATGCAACCCAAAACTCCACACTTTCTCATGTGTATTCGATCACGTCTTTGTACAATGTCAATCCCATCAAAAACATTTGCAAAAAGATTTCAAATAGAGTTTTAGGAGTTGTTGAGAAAAATGAAGTTCCGTCCCCTCCGCCGGTGGAGGTTAAGAGTGTTAAGCCTACGGTTCCAATTGTGAATGATTCTTCGGATGATGAATACGTTGATCCCGATGGGGGAGTTTTCTTTGTTGACAAACGTTTTGAAAACTTACCACCACCTTTACCAAAACGGTTTCAAAATGTGAGAATTTTTAGTGTGACTAACATTGCTTTAGATACACCAAATATTTTTGACATAATTAAATCGAGTTTTCACAAAGAGAGTGTAAAAGATGAAAAAGGAAAAGATTTTGAATTGAATTTAAAAGATTTTTCTACAACTCTAACTCCGTCATCACCATGTTTATTGAGTGCTACAAGCTCGTCTTCTCCTTTTGACGATGCTTTGTGTGGACTTAGTGTGGGGGAATCCCCTTATGTTCCCTCCCCTTTTTCCACCGAGGACGAGATATTTGATCCTGGAATTGCTTATATAGGGAAATCTCGGTCTTCCACCGATGCAATAAATGGAAAATCTTTTCATTTGATTGGTGCGAGTCTACCTCGAGTAGCTCAAATTTTTCATGACTTACCCATTGTCCCACCCTTCTATTTCTTCTCTCCTATTTTCTTGAAACCCTTTGGGTTTATGTTGACTCATGATGAAGTGGCGTTGATTTGTTTTTCCAATGAAAACGAGAACGCCATCTTCGATCACGGTATTTTGCACCATCAAAGGACTTAGTCCTTAATACCGGTTGTTTTTTGGGCCTTGTTTATCATGTAAGCCCGACCAAAAATTGACCATACCATGATATCCCTAAATGATCACATTTATGGGGATTCGAGTCGAGCTTTTGACTCGGTTATCAAAAACAAGGTGCCTCGTGGGGGAGACCCATGCTTATCCATGTACATATTATTGCTTTCTAATTAGTTTAATGTGAGGGGATTTGTGCCCTTCCAACCTTTGTTCCGTGGTTGTTTGTGCATTGTGGTTTTTAGATCATGATCTTCATGATTGGAGCCTCTCGTGTTCGTTTTATAGGAGCACTCGATCGTTTGCTTTGGAGACATTTTTCAATATCCATGATATATCCTTGATTGTTCTAACCTTAGGTTTTTAGCACACTTCATAAACGGCTATTAATTTATTGGTTACACCCTTTCCATGTTAGATTAGGCATTCGACTACGTCTCTAGTATGGGGGTGTTTTCACCCCTAGACTCGGAACATTTAGGACAATGTTTAACTTTAGTATGGGGGGTGAATAGATACTTGCCTTGCCAAACCTTCACGCTTTCCAAAGTTTATCGTTTTGTTTATCGTTTTTGTTGCAAAATAAGGCTAAAAATGGCCAAATTTTAAAATTTTTCTCATGTTTTATAAGTGTTTGAAGACACGAATGTAGGTTTTCCGATGGCGAGAATAAGAGTAAATTTTGGCTCGACCGTGCGTGTTGAGCACTTAGCTTTAATTCCTTAACTACACATTAGGCTAAGTCTCTTAAATGAGGACGAGAAATGATAGAGTTAATTATAAGTTACTATGCTAAACGTAGAGTACTCGTATTCTTTCAAAAACTCATGTGTTCTCGTTGTTTGCTTATTCTCCCTTCGCATGTAAATATTTTTTGCTTAATAAATATTGACTTAGCGGTTTAGTTAGGATTGTTGGGTTTCTAGTCTTTTCTAGTAGCTTCCGTGTAATTAAATTGGGAAGACATTAAGGTATCGCCAGCGTCACAGTTTTGAAGTATTGGCACCCCAATAATCGAAAGCTTCACCCAATAATAAGATTTCAAGTGCTCACCTAAATCTAGCAAACAATTTGAAGCCCCACAAGGCCTAAAATCTATGCAAAAATTGAAAGTGAATCAAGCCTTAATCTTCGAAGCTTTAAAGATCCAAAATTCGCTTTAGCGTGAGGATATACGTCTTTGGCTAATAAAACCACCGATGAGGCGGATAATAAAAGGCAAGGCAAGACCGAAGTCATAATAAAAGCTTCATGGCAAAGTTGAATAAAAGATGGAGGTAAACCAAAGATAATAAGGCCCTTCCGTTAGGGGGCGTATAAAAGTCTTGGTAATAAGTCTCATGTTCAAAACCGTTATAAAACCGTGTTTATCGATTCTTCTTGTCAACTTAATTTTTTAACATCGTTGTCTATTAGGAGGGGTTATTGATTTGATGGTCTTAGTTACACCGTTAGGACTCTATTTTTAGACCTAAATCTCTATTATCGCATAAGTCAACAATGTATCCTCGTGAACATTCAAGACATAATAAAATATAAGAGATACAACTTAGGAATAATGGGAGGATAAGTACGTGATTAGGGCATATGAGTAGTGTTAGCATTACTAACTTATAATGACAATGATCTCGTTGCACGCTTGACATGGAATTAGGATGAAAATCGAGGACGATGAAGTTATTTCTAACGAAGCATTCACGTGTTCTTATTCTATGAACCTAAACGTCCCGTTTTGCGATGAAATCATACATTATGTCCAAAACACAAGTAGTAGTAATAGTAGTAGTGTAGCTAGTTTATCATTTCAATAAAGTGAATAAAATGAATTTTGGAGATGCTATGATACTTTATTCTAGCATTGCGTGAGGGCACGGCAATGGTTTAGTATGGGGGAGTGATGAGACTGCTTTTATATATGGTCTCATCGTCCAATTAGGGCTTAAAATGCATAAAATATCATTAAAACTGCCAAATATATGCTCGTGTTTGTTACTTGTGTATTTTTAGGTACGGATATTGAGGAAATGGCAAAAGATCACAAGAATCATTCAAAAACGAACACGGGAAACGAAGCCGCACAATGAACCGGGCCCAAATATGGAATTTACAAAAATGCCCTTGAAGTTTTGAAGATTGGCAACTTTAGTCCCTCATTTTTGAAGACTTGGCAAGATTATACCTTGAAGAAATCATCATTTGTCAACTAAGGTCCTCCATGTTTGAAGATTATACAAGTTTTACCCTTGAAGAATCCAAAAATATGCATTTATGGTCCTTGTTTTAAGTTTGGAAACAATATGTGCCAAAAATGACAATCTGCCAAAGTTAAATACAAAGGAAATGGAAGATTTGCTGTTATTTACAAAATGAAGAAAAAGTGAACCTTGGGGGGCCATTACTGCCCAGACATGTAAACTTCACCCACCTATCCTCTCCTTACACGTCACCCTCCACCTCAGCTTAACCCATTTACCCAAACCCATTACCCAACCCAACCCGTTTTACCCACAACCCAGGTTTATTAAATAAACCTGGTCAACCCACCAGTCAAACCCCTTAACCCCTTCCCACCAAAACACTTATTTAAAAACCCATTTACCCAAAATAGATTAAACCAACCTTAATCCCCCACATAAACCCTAATTTTCCCAGGCATAATCAGATTAAAAACAAAGGGGTTTTTCCCCTATTTTTCTAGATGGTTGATTAAGGACTTTGTCAACAAAACCCACCACTAACATCACTTTCCCACTCAACCCATGTGACTGTAGGGACCTCCCATGCTCACGTATTTTTCCCCCAAACTCAAGAGGAGACAAGATTAACGTCCAAGATCAACTTCTTGGTCCCCAAGGACTTATAAACGTTCAAGATCACTTTACAACATCTGGCTACAACAACAACATCACATGATGCACTTTGACTGATTTTGAAGAAATAAGACCAAGGGCTTTTTAGGGAATTCCAATTATTAGGGTTTAGCATTTGTTCATGATTCTAGATAGTTCTTTGTACGCCTATATAAGGCACCTTAGCTTTTCATTTAGACTTGTTCCAGTTTTTGGCTTTCACATTGTAATTCCTTTTTAAGTAATATAAAAGTTTGGTGTTTGTTAAAAGCAATTGTAATTCCTTTTTATAATTATTAAAAGTTGTGTGTGTGTTGAAAGCCTAGGTGAGTTCCATTTTTCAAAACTGTGTAGACACTTGTGTGTTTGAATTTTCAAAAAGGTTCATAAAAAAAAGGTTTCATTTGACTTTCAGAAATCCAAGAACCTCAAGAAGTGAAAGTGGATTGATGTTCTTGGATTCCTGAAGTTGTACTTGTTTCAAAGGGGTTTCATTGGTTCAAAGTTTAAGGAAGATTTTGAAAAAAGGTTTAAGAAAGAAAGATAAAATCAGATTTTTTTGGATATTTTGTGCTTGTGTTCTTCATTTTTCTTAGCAGGTTTTGCTTGTTGTTTGTTGTCAAAGGTTCAGCATAGACCCGAGTCTATTTGGAGGTGGTTAAGCAACCAGTGAGGGACCTGGATGTAGGTCCCTCAAGGTAAAATCCTTGATTCTATTTTAGTTTTCAGAAAATTTGGTGACTTATGTGATTTATGCATAAAACTGGTTATGTGTTTGTTTAAGTGTTTGATATTGATTATATTAGGTGTGTATGCATGTTAGAAGCATTAGTAATCAGTTTGGTTGAGATTTGTTAAGGATTTGTTTGAAAAATTTGCATTTCAGATTTTAAAGGTGTGTTTGGATTAAGGGCTAAGTAGGGTGTATTGACTGCAAGCTTGCTTCAAAATCTGTTAAAAACACTTCTTGGATGGGTATTATATGATTTATGCATTAAGTTTTTAGTTTGGTAGGTTTTAAGTAACAAGTTGCATGTTAAAATTTGGCCATATAGCTTAAAATCAGAAAAGTCCCTTGCTTGATTGATTTGGGTTGAATTTGTTCATCAAGTTGATAATCTGTTAGGAGATAGGACATTTGAGGTTTGTGAATTGCTTATATGCTGTTTGGTGAACTTGTGTGCAAGATATGGGCTTTTAAATCTCACTTTTGTGCCAAGTAAATCAGTAAACACCCCCCAGACCTGCATAAGTATATCAGCAACCTGTTAAGTGCATTTTTTGTGATTTTTGGCTAAGAGCTTGCTTTTTCTTGTGTTTACTTGACTCCCTACACTCCAACTGAGTGAAGGGGTGCCCATTTGTCCATCAAAACCAACACAAATCAAGGATCAAGTCCTCTTGATTCATCTTTTCACAAGTGAATATATACTCCTTGTGTTCATCAGAAACACAATACCTATCTGAGCACGTTTTTGGCATTTTAGTGACTTAATCTTGGTTAATTTGGATTGGGAGTTGTGTTTTTGGGATTAAGTCATCACTGGTTTGAGTTTTTAAAAGTTTTTTTTAAAAAAAAAAATTTTTTTCAAAAAGGACTGGCCAGGACTCGAACCTGCGCCATCCTCCTCACAACACAACACACATACCGTTACACCCTTGGGTCTTTTACTGATAAAGACTCAAACCATTATATATTTAAGGAGTGTTTGTGTTTTGGCTTATTTAACAATCAGCTTAGTAATAAGCTGATTTCAACTTATTCTGTTTAGCTTTTTCCCTTTTAGTATTTTTCTTTTGTTTTCATATAGGTTTAGGACTTTTTGGTGCAAAAAGTTTATTTTTCCTGTAAGTAATTAATTTTTTAGGATTATTTTTAGTTTAAATTTTAGAAAGTGAATAAAAAATAGTAAAACTAATTTTAAAAATCTAAAAAAATAGTTTTTAGGTTTTTATTTTTATTTTTGAGGTTTACAGCTAAAAAAGTTTTCAAAAAGTCTTATTTTTGATTTTATAGGATTTTAGGGTTTTTAACTAACTTTAAAATTTAATATAAAATTATTAAATAGGTTTTAGAAACTTTTAATTGCATTTCTGTCTTAGTTATAATATTTAAGATTTTTGGTAATTTTTTAGTAAATTTTGAATTTTTTTGATTATTTTAATATTATTTTATTATTAAAAATTGAAAATTAGTTTTTTCTACTTTTTTCATTTTTCCTAGATTGTAGACACTAAATTAGGAATTTTGTAACTTTCCAAATATTTGTAGTGCTTTTCAATTATTTTCTAGAATTAATTTAAGTTTTAATAGATTTTAATAGTTTTTAAGTGTTTAAAAATAGTTTAATTTGGTTTTAAAATTTAAAAAAATACTTTTTAGCTTAATTAGGTTATTTTTGAGGTTTACAAACTTTGAAATCTTGTTTAGGGCTTTTTAATAATTAATTGTGATTTTTAGGGCTTTAATTAGCATTAAAAAGTCATTATCTAATTAATTAAAAGGTTTTAGCAAGTTTGGATTTTTTGTAAACTCTTAGAATATTTTTGTGGATTTTCAGTAATTTTTAGGAATTTTTAGGTTAAAATTTTAATTTTGGCACTTTTTACGGTTTTACGTGTTCGCCTTTTTCGACTTAGTTTAATCCATTTTCGTAACCGTCATTCCTTTCTCTTTTCTTTTCTTCTTAATAAAATCATCAATCAAAATCAATTCATTACACAACACACGTGCCTCCTCGAGAACGAACTCACTACTTAGGGTCATTTACACACGGTTTTCCTAAATCGTCGTGCTCGCTTGCCCTATATTTTAGTTGCTTGTTTTTCCTAAAGCAAGTATCTAATTTTACAACTATCATTTTAGCGCCGCTGCCGGGGAGGCGTGTTGTGTTTTGATTGAACAATTGTTGTTTTTATACTAGCCATAATTAGTATTTGTATTAGTAGCACTCTACTAATACGTATTATCGTTTTTCGGTTTTTGTGTGAATATTATTACTATATTGTATACGTAGAACAATAAATTCACAAGTACTCCAAATACGTGAGAAATCACAACCTTGACTTGGGAGGTCATTACCCAATCATTGTATTCGAATCTCAAACCAAAGAAAAAAGGCAAAAATAGATAAATACTTTCGTGAAGCTCGATTTTGAAAAATACAAACTATAAGGTGGGTATAAGGCGGTTGTATTTCACGATCTAAAGGAAAAAGGCTCTTAAGTGCTTCGCGCCGCCTCGTTTCCTCCGCTTGCTTGTGCGTATTTGATTTTGAGAGTGAATCGAGGGTTTTGCCGCCCAAAGTATTATTACATATCATATATATTTTCTTGGTTTCTATTGATTAAACCCTCTTGAACGATTTGGTGTTCCACCATCGTTCTAAAGTCATCGAAGGCGTTCACTTCACGTGATCGTTTTCATTCCTTGAGGCTTCTTTAATCGAGAGATTTGATTAAGGAGGAGATTTGTAGATTTGTGTCTACTTAATACATTCACCAATTTCCAAAAAAAGTTAATACCATCAAAAACCACAAAAAAATTGAAAAATACAAAACACCAAAAAGAATCTTCTTTGCTCGTCTCCTCGTTGTGCGTGACGTTTATGCTCACTCGTAATCAAGCAAAACGTGCACGTAGACGAAAGAACAAAACTCCCACTCCAACTCATTCTAGTGAGGAGTCTCCTATTGACGAACCCATTGTACGAGAAGCACCAACCATGGCGAATCGAACTAGGATGGAGTTACTTCAAGCACCCACCGAGGGTTATGGAGAAGCTATTGTTATTCCCGCTATCCTTGCGGAGAATTTTGAGGTGAAAACGGGTTTGTTGTCGATGACCCAAAACAACAAATTCCGTGGTGATGAGAAGGACAATCCCCACAACCATATCCGCCAATTCAATCGTCTTACCGCCACGTGCAAATTCAAGGATGTCTCGAATGACTCGATTAAGATGATGCTTTTTCCGTATTTCTTAGCGGGGCCCGCAAAAATTTGGTTAGAGAAAGAGTCACCCAATTCTATATTAACGTGGAAGGATCTCGTTTCAAAGTTCGTGAACCAATTTTTTCCGCCCTCTAAGACTACGCATTTGAAAAATGAGATTTCTAAATTTTCACAAGAATCAAATGAAAGTTTTTCAACGGCTTGGAATAGGTTTAAGGAGATGTTACATGAATGTCCTCATCACGGTTTTTCCGACTTGCACCAAATAGACACGTTTTACAATGGACTTAATGATCATGAAAGAGATTATTTGAATGCCGCCGCGGGTGGTAATTTTTTGTGTAAAACGGTTGAAGAAGCTTTGGTCATAATTGAGAATAGGTCTAAGGTTTATAGCCCTCGTAACACACCGAGTGTTGCCAAATTGGGCTCGTCATCGTCTCGTAGTATCAATGCCTTACATGATGAAGCAAATGAAGAAAATCGGTTTTTTGATAAATTTGCTAGCCTTATGTCCCATTGGAAAGCTCAAGAAGCTTCGAATTCCGCTTCGGTCAAAGCGGTTTCTAAGAGTTGTTTGTCGTGTGGTGGAGCTCATGATCTTTCCGAGTGCATTACCGCGGATGGTAACACTTCGAATGCTTATGTAGCCACGGGAACTTATAACCAAAACGGTCAAGGTTCCCGCCAAAATCAAGCTCCACCAAATCAAAATGCTAATAATTATCGCAACAACAACCAAGGTAATTATCAAGGAAATCAAAGGAACTATAATAAGGGTAATTATCAAAGTGGAAACGGGCAAATTTCAAACCAAAACCAAAACCGTGATTTTCAAACTTCTACTCAAGGTTTTCAAAATGATCACACCAAAAATCTTTAAGGAGAATTTTTGAATTATGCAAAGGCTAATGATGCTAAGTTTGACAATTTGCAACGTGAAATGGTTAGCTTAAGATCCGAATTGAAAAACGAGCTTAAAACGAACTTGCTAATGAACTTAAAACTCATGCTAATAAAATGGAAGGAAATGTCACACGTCTCCAACAAAATCAACAAAAAATGGAGCAAGGTCAACATGAGATTAAGCAAGAGTTGTTAAAAGCGGATGCTAGGCAATCTAAATTTGAAGACCGAATGGCTAAAATGTTTGAAGCTATCATGTGTAAGCCCTCTTCTTCGGGTGGTCTTCCTAGTGATACCATCGTGAACCCGAAAGGAGAATTGAAGGTTATTACTACTCGTAGTGGTAAAACTTTCAAAGAACCCATTTCTCGTCCAAGTACTTCTATGGAGAAGGAAAAAGAGAAAGAACCCGAGGTGGTGGTAGAAAAGGAGGAAATTACAAGCCCACGAAGTACCGCTCAAACCACACCTACGGTTGAACCAATACCAATCATGGAACCCGAGATTCTAAGGCCGATGTCTATGCCTATGCCCCAACCCACACCACCATTACCTTACCCTTCAAGACGAGACAAGGAAAAGGCACAAGAACGAAATAATTATCAATTTGAACTTTTTATGAAAATGTTTCGTGACTTGCATTTTAATATAAGTTTTGCCGACGCCTTAGTCATGATACCTCGATTTGCCACGAACTTCAAAAGTATGTTGAATAACAAAGAGAAATTACAAAAATAGTCTAGTTGTTCATCGGTTTTTCTAAGCCGCATACCTTAAAAAGTCGGTGATCCTGGAAAGTTTTTAATCCCATGTGCAATACAAGACATGGAAGAATGCTACGCCTTGGCCGATCTTGGTGCTAGTATTAATTTGATGCCTCTTGAGATTTTTAAATCGCTCAATCTTCCAAATCTCACTCCTTCAAGAATGTCAATCGAAATGGCCGATCATTCTACGATTCTAGCTTGTGGAGTAGCCGAGGACGTCTTTGTGAAAGTTGGAAAGTTCTACTATCCCGTAGACTTTATTGTTGTTGACATTCCTATCGATCCTAAAGTTCCGTTAATTTTAGGTCGATTATTTTTGGATACCTCGAGAGCACTTATCGATGTGCATGCAAGAAAAATCACTCTTCGTTTCAATGAAGAAGAACTCGTCATTAATGCAACCTAAAACTCCACACTTTCTCATGTGTATTCGATCACGTCTTTGTACAATGTCAATCCCATCAAAAACATTTGCAAAAAGATTTCAAATAGAGTTTTAGGAGTTGTTGAGAAAAATGAAGTTCCGTCCCTTCCGCCGGTGGAGGTTAAGAGTGGTAAGCCTACGGTTCCAATTGTGAATGATTCTTCGGATGATGAATACGTTGATCCCGATGGGGGAGTTTTCTTTGTTGACAAACGTTTTGAAAACTTACCACCACCTTTACCAAAACGGTTTCAAAATGTGAGAATTTTTAGTGTGACTAACATTGCTTTAGATACACCAAATATTTTTGACATAATTAAATCGGGTTTTCACAAAGAGAGTGTAAAAGATGAAAAAGGAAAAGATTTTGAATTGAATTTAAAAGATTTTTCTACAACTCTAACTCCGTCATCACCATGTTTATTGAGTGCTACAAGCTCGTCTTCTCCTTTTGACGATGCTTTGTGTGGACTTAGTGTGGGGGAATCCCCTTATGTTCCCTCCCCTTTTTCCACCGAGGACGAGATATTTGATCCTGGAATTGCTTATATAGGGAAATCTCGGTCTTCCACCGATGCAATAAATGGAAAATCTTTTCATTTGATTGGTGCGAGTCTACCTCGAGTAGCTCAAAGTTTTCATGACTTACCCATTGTCCCACCCTTCTATTTCTTCTCTCCTATTTTCTTGAAACCCTTTGGGTTTATGTTGACTCATGATGAAGTGGCGTTGATTTGTTTTTCCAATGAAAACGAGAACGCCATATTCGATCCCGGTATTTTGCACCATCAAAGGACTTAGTCCTTAATACCGGTTGTTTTTTGGGCCTTGTTTATCATGTAAGCCCGACCAAAAATTGACCATACCATGATATCCCTAAATGATCACATTTATGGGGATTCGAGTCGAGCTTTTGACTCGGTTATCAAAAACAAGGTGCCTCGTGGGGGAGACCCATGCTTATCCATGTACATATTATTGCTTTCTAATTAGTTTAATGTGAGGGGATTTGTGCCCTTCCAACCTTTGTTCCGTGGTTGTTTGTGCATTGTGGTTTTTAGATCATGATCTTCATGATTGGAGCCTCTCGTGTTCGTTTTATGGGAGCACTCGATCGTTTGCTTTGGAGACATTTTTAAATATCCATGATATATCCTTGATTGTTCTAACCTTAGGTTTTTAGCACACTTCATAAACGGCTATTAATTTATTGGTTACACCCTTTCCATGCTAGATTAGGCATTCGACTACGTCTCTAGTATGGGGGTGTTTTCACCCCTAGACTCGGAACATTGAGGACAATGTTTAACTTTAGTATGGGGGGTGAATAGATACTTGCCTTGCCAAACCTTCACGCTTTCCAAAGTTTATCGTTTTGTTTATCGTTTTTGTTGCAAAATAAGGCTAAAAATGGCCAAATTTTAAAATTTTTCTCATGTTTTATAAGTGTTTGAAGACACGAATGTAGGTTTTCCGATGGCGAGAATAAGAGTAAATTTTGGCTCGACCGTGCGTGTTGAGCACTTAGCTTTAATTCCTTAACTACACATTAGGCTAAGTCTCTTAAATGAGGGCGAGAAATGATAGAGTTAATTATAAGTTACTATGCTAAACGTAGAGTACTCGTATTCTTTCAAAAACTCATGTGTTCTCGTTGTTTGCTTATTCTCCCTTCGCATGTAAATATTTTTTGCTTAATAAATATTGACTTAGCGGTTTAGTTAGGATTGTTGGGTTTCTAGTCTTTTCTAGTAGCTTCCGTGTAATTAAATTGGGAAGACATTAAGGTATCGCCAGCGTCACGGTTTTGAAGTATTGGCACCCCAATAATCGAAAGCTTCACCCAATAATAAGATTTCAAGTGCTCACCTAAATCTAGCAAACAATTTGAAGCCCCACAAGGCCTAAAATCTATGCAAAAATTGAAAGTGAATCAAGCCTTAATCTTCGAAGCTTTAAAGATCCAAAATTCGCTTTAGCGTGAGGATATACGTCTTTGGCTAATAAAACCACCGATGAGGCGGATAATAAAAGGCAAGGCAAGACCGAAGTCATAATAAAAGCTTCATGGCAAAGTTGAATAAAAGATGGAGGTAAACCAAAGATAATAAGGCCCTTCCGTTAGGGGGCGTATAAAAGTCTTGGTAATAAGTCTCATGTTCAAAACCGTTATAAAACCGTGTTTATCGATTCTTCTTGTCAACTTAATTTTTTAACATCGTTGTCTATTAGGAGGGGTTATTGATTTGATGGTCTTAGTTACACCGTTAGGACTCTATTTTTAGACCTAAATCTCTATTATCGCATAAGTCAACAATGTATCCTCGTGAACATTCAAGACATAATAAAATATAAGAGATACAACTTAGGAATAATGGGAGGATAAGTACGTGATTAGGGCATATGAGTAGTGTTAGCATTACTAACTTATAATGACAATGATCTCGTTGCACGCTTGACATGGAATTAGGATGAAAATCGAGGACGATGAAGTTATTTCTAACGAAGCATTCACGTGTTCTTATTCTATGAACCTAAACGTCCCGTTTTGCGATGAAAATCATACATTATGTCCAAAACACAAGTAGTAGTAATAGTAGTAGTGTAGCTAGTTTATCATTTCAATAAAGTGAATAAAATGAATTTTGGAGATGCTATGATACTTTATTCTAGCATTGCGTGAGGGCACGGCAATGGTTTAGTATGGGGGAGTGATGAGACTGCTTTTATACATGGTCTCATCGTCCAATTAGGGCTTAAAATGCATAAAATATCATTAAAACTGCCAAATATATGCTCGTGTTTGTTACTTGTGTATTTTTAGGTACGGATATTGAGGAAATGGCAAAAGATCACAAGAATCATTCAAAAACGAACACGGGAAATGAAGCCACACAATGAACCGGGCCCAAATATGGAATTTACAAAAATGCCCTTGAAGTTTTGAAGATTGGCAACTTTAGTCCCTCATTTTTGAAGACTTGGCAAGATTATACCTTGAAGAAATCATCATTTGTCAACTAAGGTCCTCCATGTTTGAAGATTATACAAGTTTTACCCTTGAAGAATCCAAAAATATGCATTTATGGTCCTTGTTTTAAGTTTGGAAACAATATGTGCCAAAAATGACAATCTGCCAAAGTTAAATACAAAGGAAATGGAAGATTTGCTGTTATTTACAAAATGAAGAAAAAGTGAACCTTGGGGGGCCATTACTGCCCAGACATGTAAACTTCACCCACCTATCCTCTCCTTACACGTCACCCTCCACCTCAGCTTAACCCATTTACCCAAACCTATTACCCAACCCAACCCGTTTTACCCACAACCCAGGTTTATTAAATAAACCTGGTCAACCCACCAGTCAAACCCCTTAACCCCTTCCCACCAAAACACTTATTTAAAAACCCATTTACCCAAAATAGATTAAACCAACCTTAATCCCCCACATAAACCCTAATTTTCCCAGGCATAATCAGATTAAAAACAAAGGGGTTTTTCCCCTATTTTTCTAGATGGTTGATTAAGGACTTTGTCAACAAAACCCACCACTAACATCACTTTCCCACTCAACCCATGTGACTGTAGGGACCTCCCATGCTCACGTATTTTTCCCCCAAACTCAAGAGGAGACAAGATTAACGTCCAAGATCAACTTCTTGGTCCCCAAGGACTTATAAACGTTCAAGATCACTTTACAACATCTGGCTACAACAACAACATCACATGATGCACTTTGACTGATTTTGAAGAAATAAGACCAAGGGCTTTTTAGGGAATTCCAATTATTAGGGTTTAGCATTTGTTCATGATTCTAGATAGTTCTTTGTACGCCTATATAAGGCACCTTAGCTTTTCATTTAGACTTGTTCCAGTTTTTGGCTTTCACATTGTAATTCCTTTTTAAGTAATATAAAAGTTTGGTGTTTGTTAAAAGCAATTGTAATTCCTTTTTATAATTATTAAAAGTTGTGTGTGTGTTGAAAGCCTAGGTGAGTTCCATTTTTCAAAACTGTGTAAACACTTGTGTGTTTGAATTTTCAAAAAGGTTCATAAAAAAAAGGTTTCATTTGACTTTCAGAAATCCAAGAACCTCAAGAAGTGAAAGTGGATTGATGTTCTTGGATTCCTGAAGTTGTACTTGTTTCAAAGGGGTTTCATTGGTTCAAAGTTTAAGGAAGATTTTGAAAAAAGGTTTAAGAAAGAAAGATAAAATCAGATTTTTTTGGATATTTTGTGCTTGTGTTCTTCATTTTTCTTAGCAGGTTTTGCTTGTTGTTTGTTGTCAAAGGTTCAGCATAGACCCGAGTCTATTTGGAGGTGGTTAAGCAACCAGTGAGGGACCTGGATGTAGGTCCCTCAAGGTAAAATCCTTGATTCCATTTTAGTTTTCAGAAAATTTGGTGACTTATGTGATTTATGCATAAAACTGGTTATGTGTTTGTTTAAGTGTTTGATATTGATTATATTAGGTGTGTATGCATGTTAGAAGCATTAGTAATCAGTTTGGTTGAGATTTGTTAAGGATTTGTTTGAAAAATTTGCATTTCAGATTTTAAAGGTGTGTTTGGATTAAGGGCTAAGTAGGGTGTATTGACTGCAAGCTTGCTTCAAAATCTGTTAAAAACACTTCTTGGATGGGTATTATATGATTTATGCATTAAGTTTTTAGTTTGGTAGGTTTTAAGTAACAAGTTGCATGTTAAAATTTGGCCATATAGCTTAAAATCAGAAAAGTCCCTTGCTTGATTGATTTGGGTTGAATTTGTTCATCAAGTTGATAATCTGTTAGGAGATAGGACATTTGAGGTTTGTGAATTGCTTATATGCTGTTTGGTGAACTTGTGTGCAAGATATGGGCTTTTAAATCTCACTTTTGTGCCAAGTAAATCAGTAAACAACCCCCAGACCTGCATAAGTATATCAGCAACCTGTTAAGTACATTTTTTGTGATTTTTGGCTAAGAGCTTGCTTTTTCTTGTGTTTACTTGACTCCCTACACTCCAACTGAGTGAAGGGGTGCCCATTTGTCCATCAAAACCAACACAAATCAAGGATCAAGTCCTCTTGATTCATCTTTTCACAAGTGAATATATACTCCTTGTGTTCATCAGAAACACAATACCTATCTGAGCACGTTTTTGGCATTTTAGTGACTTAATCTTGGTTAATTTGGATTGGGAGTTGTGTTTTTGGGATTAAGTCATCACTGGTTTGAGTTTTTAAAAGTTTTTTTTTTTTTTTTTAAAGTTTTTTCAAAAAGGACTGGCCAGGACTCGAACCTGCGCCATCCTCCTCACAACACAACACACATACCGTTACACCCTTGGGTCTTTTACTGATAAAGACTCAAACCATTATATATTTAAGGAGTGTTTGTGTTTTGGCTTATTTAACAATCAGCTTAGTAATAAGCTGATTTCAGCTTATTCTGTTTAGCTTTTTCCCTTTTAGTATTTTTCTTTTGTTTTCATATAGGTTTAGGACTTTTTGGTGCAAAAAGTTTATTTTTCCTGTAAGTAATTAATTTTTTTACGATTATTTTTAGTTTAAATTTTAGAAAGTGAATAAAAAATAGTAAAACTAATTTTAAAAATCTAAAAAAATAGTTTTTAGGTTTTTATTTTTATTTTTGAGGTTTACAGCTAAAAAAGTTTTCAAAAAGTCTTATTTTTTATTTTATAGGATTTTAGGGTTTTTAACTAACTTTAAAATTTAATATAAAATTATTAAATAGGTTTTAGAAACTTTTAATTGCATTATTGTCTTAGTTATAATATTTAAGATTTTTGGTATTTTTTTAGTAAATTTTGAATTTTTTTGATTATTTTAATATTATTTTATTATTAAAAATTGAAAATTAGTTTTTTCTACTTTTTTCATTTTTCCTAGATTGTAGACACTAAATTAGGAATTTTGTAACTTTCCAAATATTTGTAGTGCTTTTCAATTATTTTCTAGAATTAATTTAAGTTTTAATAGATTTTAATAGTTTTTAAGTGTTTAAAAATAGTTTAATTTGGTTTTAAAATTTAAAAAAATACTTTTTAGCTTAATTAGGTTATTTTTGAGGTTTACAAACTTTGAAATCTTGTTTAGGGCTTTTTAATAATTAATTGTGATTTTTAGGGCTTTAATTAGCATTAAAAAGTCATTATCTAATTAATTAAAAGGTTTTAGCAAGTTTGGATTTTTTGTAAACTCTTAGAATATTTTTGTGGATTTTCAGTAATTTTTAGGAATTTTTAGGTTAAAATTTTAATTTTGGCACTGTTTACGGTTTTACGTGTTCGCCTTTTTCGACTTAGTTTAATCCGTTTTCGTAACCGTCATTCCTTTCTATTTTCTTTTCTTCTTAATAAAATCATCAATCAAAATCAATTCATTACACAACACACGTGCCTCCTCGAGAACGAACTTACTACTTAGGGTCATTTACACACGGTTTTCCTAAATCGTCGTGCTCGCTTGCCCTATATTTTAGTTGCTTGTTTTTCCTAAAGCAAGTATCTAATTTTACAACTATCATTTTAGCGCCGCTGCCGGAGAGGCGTGTTGTGTTTTGATTGAACAATTGTTGTTTTTATACTAGCCATAATTAGTATTTGTATTAGTAGCACTCTACTAATACGTATTATCGTTTTTCGGTTTTTGTGTGAATATTATTACTATATTGTATACGTAGAACAATAAATTCACAAGTACTCCAAATACGTGAGAAATCACAACCTTGACTTGGGAGGTCATTACCCAATCATTGTATTCGAATCTCAAACCAAAGAAAAAAGGCAAAAATAGATAAATTCTTTTGTGAAGCTCGATTTTGAAAAATACAAACTATAAGGTGGGTATAAGGCGGTTGTATTTCACGACCTAAAGGAAAAAGGCTCTTAAGTGCTTCGCGCCGCCTCGTTTCCTCCGCTTGCTTGTGCGTATTTGATTTTGAGAGTGAATCGAGGGTTTTGCCGCCCAAAGTATTATTACATATCATATATATTTTCTTGGTTTCTATTGATTAAACCCTCTTGAACGATTTGGTGTTCCACCATCGTTCTAAAGTCATCGAAGGCGTTCACTTCACGTGATCGTTTTCATTCCTTGAGGCTTCTTTAATCGAGAGATTTGATTAAGGAGGAGATTTGTAGATTTGTGTCTACTTAATACATTCACCAATTTCCAAAAAAAGTTAATACCATCAAAAACCACAAAAAAATTGAAAAATACAAAACACCAAAAAGAATCTTCTTTGCTCGTCTCCTCGTTGTGCGTGACGTTTATGCTCACTCGTAATCAAGCAAAACGTGCACGTAGACGAAAGAACAAAACTCCCACTCCAACTCATTCTAGTGAGGAGTCTCCTATTGACGAACCCATTGTACGAGAAGCACCAACCATGGCGAATCGAACTAGGATGGAGTTACTTCAAGCACCCACCGAGGGTTATGGAGAAGCTATTGTTATTCCCGCTATCCTTGCGGAGAATTTTGAGGTGAAAACGGGTTTGTTGTCGATGACCCAAAACAACAAATTCCGTGGTGATGAGAAGGACAATCCCCACAACCATATCCGCCAATTCAATCGTCTTACCGCCACGTGCAAATTCAAGGATGTCTCGAATGACTCGATTAAGATGATGCTTTTTCCGTATTTCTTAGCGGGGCCCGCAAAAATTTGGTTAGAGAAAGAGTCACCCAATTCTATATTGACGTGGAAGGATCTCGTTTCAAAGTTCGTGAACCAATTTTTCCGCCCTCTAAGACTACGCATTTGAAAAATGAGATTTCTAAATTTTCACAAGAATCAAATGAAAGTTTTTCAACGGCTTGGAATAGGTTTAAGGAGATGTTACATGAATGTCCTCATCACGGTTTTTCCGACTTGCACCAAATAGACACGTTTTACAATGGACTTAATGATCATGAAAGAGATTATTTGAATGCCGCCGCGGGTGGTAATTTTTTGTGTAAAACGGTTGAAGAAGCTTTGGTCATAATTGAGAATAGGTCTAAGGTTTATAGCCCTCGTAACACACCGAGTGTTGCCAAATTGGGCTCGTCATCGTCTCGTAGTATCAATGCCTTACATGATGAAGCAAATGAAGAAAATCGGTTTTTTGATAGATTTGCTAGCCTTATGTCCCATTGGAAAGCTCAGGAAGCTTCGAATTCCGCTTCGGTCAAAGCGGTTTCTAAGAGTTGTTTGTCGTGTGGTGGAGCTCATGATCTTTCCGAGTGCATTACCGCGGATGGTAACACTTCGAATGCTTATGTAGCCACGGGAACTTATAACCAAAACGGTCAAGGTTCCCGCCAAAATCAAGCTCCACCAAATCAAAATGCTAATAATTATCGCAACAACAACCAAGGTAATTATCAAGGAAATCAAAGGAACTATAATAAGGGTAATTATCAAAGTGGAAACGGGCAAATTTCAAACCAAAACCAAAACCGTGATTTTCAAACTTCTACTAAAGGTTTTCAAAATGATCACACCAAAAATCTTTAAGGAGAATTTTTGAATTATGCAAAGGCTAATGATGCTAAGTTTGACAATTTGCAACGTGAAATGGTTAGCTTAAGATCCGAATTGAAAACGAGCTTAAAACGAACTTGCTAATGAACTTAAAACTCATGCTAATAAAATGGAAGGAAATGTCACACGTCTCCAACAAAATCAACAAAAAATGGAGCAAGGTCAACATGAGATTAAGCAAGAGTTGTTAAAAGCGAATGCTAGGCAATCTAAATTTGAAGACCGAATGGCTAAAATGTTTGAAGCTATCATGTGTAAGCCCTCTTCTTCGGGTGGTCTTCCTAGTGATACCATCGTGAACCCGAAAGGAGAATTGAAGGTTATTACTACTCGTAGTGGTAAAACTTTCAAAGAACCCATTTCTCGTCCAAGTACTTCTATGGAGAAGGAAAAAGAGAAAGAACCCGAGGTGGTGGTAGAAAAGGAGGAAATTACAAGCCCACGAAGTACCGCTCAAACCACACCTACGGTTGAACCAATACCAATCATGGAACCCGAGATTCTAAGGCCGATGCCTATGCCTATGCCCCAACCCACACCACCATTACCTTACCCTTCAAGACGAGACAAGGAAAAGGCACAAGAACGAAATAATTATCAATTTGAACTTTTTATGAAAATGTTTCGTGACTTGCATTTTAATATAAGTTTTGCTGACGCCTTAGTCATGATACCTCGATTTGCCGCGAACTTCAAAAGTATGTTGAATAACAAAGAGAAATTACAAAAATCGTCTAGTTGTTCATCGGTTTTTCTAAGCCGCATACCTCAAAAAGTCGGTGATCCTGGAAAGTTTTTAATCCCATGTGCAATACAAGACATGGAAGAATGCTACACCTTGGCCGATCTTGGTGCTAGTATTAATTTGATGCCTCTTGAGATTTTTAAATCGCTCAATCTTCCAAATCTCACTCCTTCAAGAATGTCAATCGAAATGGCCGATCATTCTACGATTCTAGCTTGTGGAGTAGCCGAGGACGTCTTTGTGAAAGTTGGAAAGTTCTACTATCCCGTAGACTTTATTGTTGTTGACATTCCTATCGATCCTAAAGTTCCGTTAATTTTAGGTCGATCATTTTTGGATACCTCGAGAGCACTTATCGATGTGCATGCAAGAAAAATCACTCTTCGTTTCAATGAAGAAGAACTCGTCATTAATGCAACCCAAAACTCCACACTTTCTCATGTGTATTCGATCACGTCTTTGTACAATGTCAATCCCATCAAAAACATTTGCAAAAAGATTTCAAATAGAGTTTTAGGAGTTGTTGAGAAAAATGAAGTTCCGTCCCCTCCGCCGGTGGAGGTTAAGAGTGGTAAGCCTACGGTTCCAATTGTGAATGATTCTTCGGATGATGAATACGTTGATCCCGATGGGGGAGTTTTCTTTGTTGACAAACGTTTTGAAAACTTACCACCACCTTTACCAAAACGGTTTCAAAATGTGAGAATTTTTAGTGTGACTAACATTGCTTTAGATACACCAAATATTTTTGACATAATTAAATCGGGTTTTCACAAAGAGAGTGTAAAAGATGAAAAAGGAAAAGATTTTGAATTGAATTTAAAAGATTTTTCTACAACTCTAACTCCGTCATCACCATGTTTATTGAGTGCTACAAGCTCGTCTTCTCCTTTTGACGATGCTTTGTGTGGACTTAGT
The DNA here is from genome assembly GCA_025667525.1 of Glebionis coronaria. Classification (NCBI taxonomy): domain Eukaryota; kingdom Viridiplantae; phylum Streptophyta; class Magnoliopsida; order Asterales; family Asteraceae; genus Glebionis; species Glebionis coronaria. The sequence goes on along the minus strand of CM046878.1, from coordinate 546,664,127 downwards.
GTGGGGGAATCCCCTTATGTTCCCTCCCCTTTTTCCACCGAGGACGAGATATTTGATCCTGGAATTGCTTATATAGGGAAATCTCGGTCTTCCACCGATGCAATAAATGGAAAATCTTTTCATTTGATTGGTGCGAGTCTACCTCGAGTAGCTCAAAGTTTTCATGACTTACCCATTGTCCCACCCTTCTATTTCTTCTCTCCTATTTTCTTGAAACCCTTTGGGTTTATGTTGACTCATGATGAAGTGGCGTTGATTTGTTTTTCCAATGAAAACGAGAACGCCATATTCGATCCCGGTATTTTGCACCATCAAAGGACTTAGTCCTTAATACCGGTTGTTTTTTGGGCCTTGTTTATCATGTAAGCCCGACCAAAAATTGACCATACCATGATATCCCTAAATGATCACATTTATGGGGATTCGAGTCGAGCTTTTGACTCGGTTATCAAAAACAAGGTGCCTCGTGGGGGAGACCCATGCTTATCCATGTACATATTATTGCTTTCTAATTAGTTTAATGTGAGGGGATTTGTGCCCTTCCAACCTTTGTTCCGTGGTTGTTTGTGCATTGTGGTTTTTAAATCATGATCTTCATGATTGGAGCCTCTCGTGTTCGTTTTATGGGAGCACTCGATCGTTTGCTTTGGAGACATTTTTCAATATCCATGATATATCCTTGATTGTTCTAACCTTAGGTTTTTAGCACACTTCATAAACGGCTATTAATTTATTGGTTACACCCTTTCCATGCTAGATTAGGCATTCGACTACGTCTCTAGTATGGGGGTGTTTTCACCCCTAGACTCGGAACATTGAGGACAATGTTTAACTTTAGTATGGGGGGTGAATAGATACTTGCCTTGCCAAACCTTCACGCTTTCCAAAGTTTATCGTTTTATTTATCATTTTTGTTGCAAAATAAGGCTAAAAATGGCCAAATTTTAAAATTTTTCTCATGTTTTATAAGTGTTTGAAGACACGAATGTAGGTTTTCCGATGGCGAGAATAAGAGTAAATTTTGGCTCGACCGTGCGTGTTGAGCACTTAGCTTTAATTCCTTAACTACACATTAGGCTAAGTCTCTTAAATGAGGACGAGAAATGATAGAGTTAATTATAAGTTACTATGCTAAACGTAGAGTACTCGTATTCTTTCAAAAACTCATGTGTTCTCGTTGTTTGCTTATTCTCCCTTCGCATGTAAATATTTTTTGCTTAATAAATATTGACTTAGCGGTTTAGTTAGGATTGTTGGGTTTCTAGTCTTTTCTAGTAGCTTCCGTGTAATTAAATTGGGAAGACATTAAGGTATCGCCAGCGTCACGGTTTTGAAGTATTGGCACCCCAATAATCGAAAGCTTCACCCAATAATAAGATTTCAAGTGCTCACCTAAATCTATGCAAAAATTGAAAGTGAATCAAGCCTTAATCTTCGAAGCTTTAAAGATCCAAAATTCGCTTTAGCGTGAGGATATACGTCTTTGGCTAATAAAACCACCGATGAGGCGGATAATAAAAGGCAAGGCAAGACCGAAGTCATAATAAAAGCTTCATGGCAAAGTTGAATAAAAGATGGAGGTAAACCAAAGATAATAAGGCCCTTCCGTTAGGGGGCGTATAAAAGTCTTGGTAATAAGTCTCATGTTCAAAACCGTTATAAAACCGTGTTTATCGATTCTTCTTGTCAACTTAATTTTTTAACATCGTTGTCTATTAGGAGGGGTTATTGATTTGATGGTCTTAGTTACACCGTTAGGACTCTATTTTTAGACCTAAATCTCTATTATCGCATAAGTCAACAATGTATCCTCGTGAACATTCAAGACATAATAAAATATAAGAGATACAACTTAGGAATAATGGGAGGATAAGTACGTGATTAGGGCATATGAGTAGTGTTAGCATTACTAACTTATAATGACAATGATCTCGTTGCACGCTTGACATGGAATTAGGATGAAAATCGAGGACGATGAAGTTATTTCTAACGAAGCATTCACGTGTTCTTATTCTATGAACCTAAACGTCCCGTTTTGCGATGAAAATCATACATTATGTCCAAAACACAAGTAGTAGTAATAGTAGTAGTGTAGCTAGTTTATCATTTCAATAAAGTGAATAAAATGAATTTTGGAGATGCTATGATACTTTATTCTAGCATTGCGTGAGGGCACGGCAATGGTTTAGTATGGGGGAGTGATGAGACTGCTTTTATACATGGTCTCATCGTCCAATTAGGGCTTAAAATGCATAAAATATCATTAAAACTGCCAAATATATGCTCGTGTTTGTTACTTGTGTATTTTTAGGTACGGATATTGAGGAAATGGCAAAAGATCACAAGAATCATTCAAAAACGAACACGGGAAACGAAGCCGCACAATGAACCGGGCCCAAATATGGAATTTACAAAAATGCCCTTGAAGTTTTGAAGATTGGCAACTTTAGTCCCTCATTTTTGAAGACTTGGCAAGATTATACCTTGAAGAAATCATCATTTGTCAACTAAGGTCCTCCATGTTTGAAGATTTGCTGTTATTTACAAAATGAAGAAAAAGTGAACCTTGGGGGGCCATTACTGCCCAGACATGTAAACTTCACCCACCTATCCTCTCCTTACACGTCACCCTCCACCTCAGCTTAACCCATTTACCCAAACCCATTACCCAACCCAACCCGTTTTACCCACAACCCAGGTTTATTAAATAAACCTGGTCAACCCACCAGTCAAACCCCTTAACCCCTTCCCACCAAAACACTTATTTAAAAACCCATTTACCCAAAATAGATTAAACCAACCTTAATCCCCCACATAAACCCTAATTTTCCCAGGCATAATCAGATTAAAAACAAAGGGGTTTTTCCCCTATTTTTCTAGATGGTTGATTAAGGACTTTGTCAACAAAACCCACCACTAACATCACTTTCCCACTCAACCCATGTGACTGTAGGGACCTCCCATGCTCACGTATTTTTCCCCCAAACTCAAGAGGAGACAAGATTAACGTCCAAGATCAACTTCTTGGTCCCCAAGGACTTATAAACGTTCAAGATCACTTTACAACATCTGGCTACAACAACAACATCACATGATGCACTTTGACTGATTTTGAAGAAATAAGACCAAGGGCTTTTTAGGGAATTCCAATTATTAGGGTTTAGCATTTGTTCATGATTCTAGATAGTTCTTTGTACGCCTATATAAGGCACCTTAGCTTTTCATTTAGACTTGTTCCAGTTTTTGGCTTTCACATTGTAATTCCTTTTTAAGTAATATAAAAGTTTGGTGTTTGTTAAAAGCAATTGTAATTCCTTTTTATAATTATTAAAAGTTGTGTGTGTGTTGAAAGCCTAGGTGAGTTCCATTTTTCAAAACTGTGTAAACACTTGTGTGTTTGAATTTTCAAAAAGGTTCATAAAAAAAAGGTTTCATTTGACTTTCAGAAATCCAAGAACCTCAAGAAGTGAAAGTGGATTGATGTTCTTGGATTCCTGAAGTTGTACTTGTTTCAAAGGGGTTTCATTGGTTCAAAGTTTAAGGAAGATTTTGAAAAAAGGTTTAAGAAAGAAAGATAAAATCAGATTTTTTTGGATATTTTGTGCTTGTGTTCTTCATTTTTCTTAGCAGGTTTTGCTTGTTGTTTGTTGTCAAAGGTTCAGCATAGACCCGAGTCTATTTGGAGGTGGTTAAGCAACCAGTGAGGGACCTGGATGTAGGTCCCTCAAGGTAAAATCCTTGATTCCATTTTAGTTTTCAGAAAATTTGGTGACTTATGTGATTTATGCATAAAACTGGTTATGTGTTTGTTTAAGTGTTTGATATTGATTATATTAGGTGTGTATGCATGTTAGAAGCATTAGTAATCAGTTTGGTTGAGATTTGTTAAGGATTTGTTTGAAAAATTTGCATTTCAGATTTTAAAGGTGTGTTTGGATTAAGGGCTAAGTAGGGTGTATTGACTGCAAGCTTGCTTCAAAATCTGTTAAAAACACTTCTTGGATGGGTATTATATGATTTATGCATTAAGTTTTTAGTTTGGTAGGTTTTAAGTAACAAGTTGCATGTTAAAATTTGGCCATATAGCTTAAAATCAGAAAAGTCCCTTGCTTGATTGATTTGGGTTGAATTTGTTCATCAAGTTGATAATCTGTTAGGAGATAGGACATTTGAGGTTTGTGAATTGCTTATATGCTGTTTGGTGAACTTGTGTGCAAGATATGGGCTTTTAAATCTCACTTTTGTGCCAAGTAAATCAGTAAACACCCCCCAGACCTGCATAAGTATATCAGCAACCTGTTAAGTGCATTTTTTGTGATTTTTGGCTAAGAGCTTGCTTTTTCTTGTGTTTACTTGACTCCCTACACTCCAACTGAGTGAAGGGGTGCCCATTTGTCCATCAAAACCAACACAAATCAAGGATCAAGTCCTCTTGATTCATCTTTTCACAAGTGAATATATACTCCTTGTGTTCATCAGAAACACAATACCTATCTGAGCACGTTTTTGGCATTTTAGTGACTTAATCTTGGTTAATTTGGATTGGGAGTTGTGTTTTTGGGATTAAGTCATCACTGGTTTGAGTTTTTAAAAGTTTTTTTTTAAAAAAAAAGTTTTTTCAAAAAGGACTGGCCAGGACTCGAACCTGCGCCATCCTCCTCACAACACAACACACATACCGTTACACCCTTGGGTCTTTTACTGATAAAGACTCAAACCATTATATATTTAAGGAGTGTTTGTGTTTTGGCTTATTTAACAATCAGCTTAGTAATAAGCTGATTTCAGCTTATTCTGTTTAGCTTTTTCCCTTTTAGTATTTTTCTTTTGTTTTCATATAGGTTTAGGACTTTTTGGTGCAAAAAGTTTATTTTTCCTGTAAGTAATTAATTTTTTACGATTATTTTTAGTTTAAATTTTAGAAAGTGAATAAAAAAAAGTAAAACTAATTTTAAAAATCTAAAAAAATAGTTTTTAGGTTTTTATTTTTATTTTTGAGGTTTACAGCTAAAAAAGTTTTCAAAAAGTCTTATTTTTGATTTTATAGGATTTTAGGGTTTTTAACTAACTTTAAAATTTAATATAAAATTATTAAATAGGTTTTAGAAACTTTTAATTGCATTTCTGTCTTAGTTATAATATTTAAGATTTTTGGTAATTTTTTAGTAAATTTTGAATTTTTTTGATTATTTTAATATTATTTTATTATTAAAAATTTAAAATTAGTTTTTTCTACTTTTTTCATTTTTCCTAGACTGTAGACACTAAATTAGGAATTTTGTAACTTTCCAAATATTTGTAGTGCTTTTCAGTTATTTTCTAGAATTAATTTAAGTTTTAATAGATTTTAATAGTTTTTAAGTGTTTAAAAATAGTTTAATTTGGTTTTAAAATTTAAAAAAATACTTTTTAGCTTAATTAGGTTATTTTTGAGGTTTACAAACTTTGAAATCTTGTTTAGGGCTTTTTAATAATTAATTGTGATTTTTAGGGCTTTAATTAGCATTAAAAAGTCATTATCTAATTAATTAAAAGGTTTTAGCAAGTTTGGATTTTTTGTAAACTCTTAGAATATTTTTGTGGATTTTCAGTAATTTTTAGGAATTTTTAGGTTAAAATTTTAATTTTGGCACTGTTTACGGTTTTACGTGTTCGCCTTTTTCGACTTAGTTTAATCCGTTTTCGTAACCGTCATTCCTTTCTCTTTTCTTTTCTTCTTAATAAAATCATCAATCAAAATCAATTCATTACACAACACACGTGCCTCCTCGAGAACGAACTCACTACTTAGGGTCATTTACACACGGTTTTCCTAAATCGTCGTGCTCGCTTGCCCTATATTTTAGTTGCTTGTTTTTCCTAAAGCAAGTATCTAATTTTACAACTATCATTTTAGCGCCGCTGCCGGGGAGGCGTGTTGTGTTTTGATTGAACAATTGTTGTTTTTATACTAGCCATAATTAGTATTTGTATTAGTAGCACTCTACTAATACGTATTATCGTTTTTCGGTTTTTGTGTGAATATTATTACTATATTGTATACGTAGAACAATAAATTCACAAGTACTCCAAATACGTGAGAAATCACAACCTTGACTTGGGAGGTCATTACCCAATCATTGTATTCGAATCTCAAACCAAAGAAAAAAGGCAAAAATAGATAAATACTTTCGTGAAGCTCGATTTTGAAAAATACAAACTATAAGGTGGGTATAAGGCGGTTGTATTTCACGACCTAAAGGAAAAAGGCTCTTAAGTGCTTCGCGACGCCTCGTTTCCTCCGCTTGCTTGTGCGTATTTGATTTTGAGAGTGAATCGAGGGTTTTGCCGCCCAAAGTATTATTACATATCATATATATTTTCTTGGTTTCTATTGATTAAACCCTCTTGAACGATTTGGTGTTCCACCATCGTTCTAAAGTCATCGAAGCCGTTCACTTCACGTGATCGTTTTCATTCCTTGAGGCTTCTTTAATCGAGAGATTTGATTAAGGAGGAGATTTGTAGATTTGTGTCTACTTAATACATTCACCAATTTCCAAAAAAAGTTAATACCATCAAAAACCACAAAAAAATTAAAAAATACAAAACACCAAAAAGAATCTTCTTTGCTCGTCTCCTCGTTGTGCGTGACGTTTATGCTCACTCGTAATCAAGCAAAACGTGCACGTAGACGAAAGAACAAAACTCCCACTCCAACTCATTCTAGTGAGGAGTCTCCTATTGACGAACCCATTGTACGAGAAGCACCAACCATGGCGAATCGAACTAGGATGGAGTTACTTCAAGCACCCACCGAGGGTTATGGAGAAGCTATTGTTATTCCCGCTATCCTTGCGGAGAATTTTGAGGTGAAAACGGGTTTGTTGTCGATGACCCAAAACAACAAATTCCGTGGTGATGAGAAGGACAATCCCCACAACCATATCCGCCAATTCAATCGTCTTACCGCCACGTGCAAATTCAAGGATGTCTCGAATGACTCGATTAAGATGATGCTTTTTCCGTATTTCTTAGCGGGGCCCGCAAAAATTTGGTTAGAGAAAGAGTCACCCAATTCTATATTGACGTGGAAGGATCTCGTTTCAAAGTTCGTGAACCAATTTTTCCGCCCTCTAAGACTACGCATTTGAAAAATGAGATTTCTAAATTTTCACAAGAATCAAATGAAAGTTTTTCAACGGCTTGGAATAGGTTTAAGGAGATGTTACATGAATGTCCTCATCACGGTTTTTCCGACTTGCACCAAATAGACACGTTTTACAATGGACTTAATGATCATGAAAGAGATTATTTAAATGCCGCCGCGGGTGGTAATTTTTTGTGTAAAACGGTTGAAGAAGCTTTGGTCATAATTGAGAATAGGTCTAAGGTTTATAGCCCTCGTAACACACCGAGTGTTGCCAAATTGGGCTCGTCATCGTCTCGTAGTATCAATGCCTTACATGATGAAGCAAATGAAGAAAATCGGTTTTTTGATAGATTTGCTAGCCTTATGTCCCATTGGAAAGCTCAAGAAGCTTCGAATTCCGCTTCGGTCAAAGCGGTTTCTAAGAGTTGTTTGTCGTGTGGTGGAGCTCATGATCTTTCCGAGTGCATTACCGCGGATGGTAACACTTCGAATGCTTATGTAGCCACGGGAACTTATAACCAAAACGGTCAAGGTTCCCGCCAAAATCAAGCTCCACCAAATCAAAATGCTAATAATTATCGCAACAACAACCAAGGTAATTATCAAGGAAATCAAAGGAACTATAATAAGGGTAATTATCAAAGTGGAAACGGGCAAATTTCAAACCAAAACCAAAACCGTGATTTTCAAACTTCTACTCAAGGTTTTTAAAATGATCACACCAAAAATCTTTAAGGAGAATTTTTGAATTATGCAAAGGCTAATGATGCTAAGTTTGACAATTTGCAACGTGAAATGGTTAGCTTAAGATCCGAATTGAAAAACGAACTTAAAACGAACTTGCTAATGAACTTAAAACTCATGCTAATAAAATGGAAGGAAATGTCACACGTCTCCAACAAAATCAACAAAAAATGGAGCAAGGTCAACATGAGATTAAGCAAGAGTTGTTAAAAGCGGATGCTAGGCAATCTAAATTTGAAGACCGAATGGCTAAAATGTTTGAAGCTATCATGTGTAAGCCCTCTTCTTCGGGTGGTCTTCCTAGTGATACCATCGTGAACCCAAAAGGAGAATTGAAGGTTATTACAACTCATAGTGGTAAAACTTTCAAAGAACCCATTTCTCGTCCAAGTACTTCTATGGAGAAGGAAAAAGAGAAAGAACCCGAGGTGGTGGTAGAAAAGGAGGAAATTACAAGCCCACGAAGTACCGCTCAAACCACACCTACGGTTGAACCAATACCAATCATGGAACCCGAGATTCTAAGGCCGATGCCTATGCCTATGCCCCAACCCACACCACCATTACCTTACCCTTCAAGACGAGACAAGGAAAAGGCACAAGAACGAAATAATTATCAATTTGAACTTTTTATGAAAATGTTTCGTGACTTGCATTTTAATATAAGTTTTGCTGACGCCTTAGTCATGATACCTCGATTTGCCGCGAACTTCAAAAGTATGTTGAATAACAAAGAGAAATTACAAAAATCGTCTAGTTGTTCATCGGTTTTTCTAAGCCGCATACCTCAAAAAGTCGGTGATCCTGGAAAGTTTTTAATCCCATGTGCAATACAAGACATGGAAGAATGCTACACCTTGGCCGATCTTGGTGCTAGTATTAATTTGATGCCTCTTGAGATTTTTAAATCGCTCAATCTTCCAAATCTCACTCCTTCAAGAATGTCAATCGAAATGGCCGATCATTCTACGATTCTAGCTTGTGGAGTAGCCGAGGACGTCTTTGTGAAAGTTGGAAAGTTCTACTATCCCGTAGACTTTATTGTTGTTGACATTCCTATCGATCCTAAAGTTCCGTTAATTTTAGGTCGATCATTTTTGGATACCTCGAGAGCACTTATCGATGTGCATGCAAGAAAAATCACTCTTCGTTTCAATGAAGAAGAACTCGTCATTAATGCAACCCAAAACTCCACACTTTCTCATGTGTATTCGATCACGTCTTTGTACAATGTCAATCCCATCAAAAACATTTGCAAAAAGATTTCAAATAGAGTTTTAGGAGTTGTTGAGAAAAATGAAGTTCCGTCCCCTCCGCCGGTGGAGGTTAAGAGTGGTAAGCCTACGGTTCCAATTGTGAATGATTCTTCGGATGATGAATACGTTGATCCCGATGGGGGAGTTTTCTTTGTTGACAAACGTTTTGAAAACTTACCACCACCTTTACCAAAACGGTTTCAAAATGTGAGAATTTTTAGTGTGACTAACATTGCTTTAGATACACCAAATATTTTTGACATAATTAAATCGGGTTTTCACAAAGAGAGTGTAAAAGATGAAAAAGGAAAAGATTTTGAATTGAATTTAAAAGATTTTTCTACAACTCTAACTCCGTCATCACCATGTTTATTGAGTGCTACAAGCTCGTCTTCTCCTTTTGACGATGCTTTGTGTGGACTTAGTGTGGGGGAATCCCCTTATGTTCCCTCCCCTTTTTCCACCGAGGACGAGATATTTGATCCTGGAATTGCTTATATAGGGAAATCTCGGTCTTCCACCGATGCAATAAATGGAAAATCTTTTCATTTGATTGGTGCGAGTCTACCTCGAGTAGCTCAAAGTTTTCATGACTTACCCATTGTCCCACCCTTCTATTTCTTCTCTCCTATTTTCTTGAAACCCTTTGGGTTTATGTTGACTCATGATGAAGTGGCGTTGATTTGTTTTTCCAATGAAAACGAGAACGCCATATTCGATCCCGGTATTTTGCACCATCAAAGGACTTAGTCCTTAATACCGGTTGTTTTTTGGGCCTTGTTTATCATGTAAGCCCGACCAAAAATTGACCATACCATGATATCCCTAAATGATCACATTTATGGGGATTCGAGTCGAGCTTTTGACTCGGTTATCAAAAACAAGGTGCCTCGTGGGGGAGACCCATGCTTATCCATGTACATATTATTGCTTTCTAATTAGTTTAATGTGAGGGGATTTGTGCCCTTCCAACCTTTGTTCCGTGGTTGTTTGTGCATTGTGGTTTTTAGATCATGATCTTCATGATTGGAGCCTCTCGTGTTCGTTTTATGGGAGCACTCGATCGTTTGCTTTGGAGACATTTTTCAATATCCATGATATATCCTTGATTGTTCTAACCTTAGGTTTTTAGCACACTTCATAAACGGCTATTAATTTATTGGTTACACCCTTTCCATGCTAGATTAGGCATTCGACTACGTCTCTAGTATGGGGGTGTTTTCACCCCTAGACTCGGAACATTGAGGACAATGTTTAACTTTAGTATGGGGGGTGAATAGATACTTGCCTTGCCAAACCTTCACGCTTTCCAAAGTTTATCGTTTTGTTTATCGTTTTTGTTGCAAAATAAGGCTAAAAATGGCCAAATTTTAAAATTTTTCTCATGTTTTATAAGTGTTTGAAGACACGAATGTAGGTTTTCCGATGGCGAGAATAAGAGTAAATTTTGGCTCGACCGTGCGTGTTGAGCACTTAGCTTTAATTCCTTAACTACACATTAGGCTAAGTCTCTTAAATGAGGACGAGAAATGATAGAGTTAATTATAAGTTACTATGCTAAACGTAGAGTACTCGTATTCTTTCAAAAACTCATGTGTTCTCGTTGTTTGCTTATTCTCCCTTCGCATGTAAATATTTTTTGCTTAATAAATATTGACTTAGCGGTTTAGTTAGGATTGTTGGGTTTCTAGTCTTTTCTAGTAGCTTCCGTGTAATTAAATTGGGAAGACATTAAGGTATCGCCAGCGTCACGGTTTTGAAGTATTGGCACCCCAATAATCGAAAGCTTCACCCAATAATAAGATTTCAAGTGCTCACCTAAATCTAGCAAACAATTTGAAGCCCCACAAGGCCTAAAATCTATGCAAAAATTGAAAGTGAATCAAGCCTTAATCTTCGAAGCTTTAAAGATCCAAAATTCGCTTTAGCGTGAGGATATACGTCTTTGGCTAATAAAACCACCGATGAGGCGGATAATAAAAGGCAAGGCAAGACCGAAGTCATAATAAAAGCTTCATGGCAAAGTTGAATAAAAGATGGAGGTAAACCAAAGATAATAAGGCCCTTCCGTTAGGGGGCGTATAAAAGTCTTGGTAATAAGTCTCATGTTCAAAACCGTTATAAAACCGTGTTTATCGATTCTTCTTGTCAACTTAATTTTTTAACATCGTTGTCTATTAGGAGGGGTTATTGATTTGATGGTCTTAGTTACACCGTTAGGACTCTATTTTTAGACCTAAATCTCTATTATCGCATAAGTCAACAATGTATCCTCGTGAACATTCAAGACATAATAAAATATAAGAGATACAACTTAGGAATAATGGGAGGATAAGTACGTGATTAGGGCATATGAGTAGTGTTAGCATTACTAACTTATAATGACAATGATCTCGTTGCACGCTTGACATGGAATTAGGATGAAAATCGAGGACGATGAAGTTATTTCTAACGAAGCATTCACGTGTTCTTATTCTATGAACCTAAACGTCCCGTTTTGCGATGAAATCATACATTATGTCCAAAACACAAGTAGTAGTAATAGTAGTAGTGTAGCTAGTTTATCATTTCAATAAAGTGAATAAAATGAATTTTGGAGATGCTATGATACTTTATTCTAGCATTGCGTGAGGGCACGGCAATGGTTTAGTATGGGGGAGTGATGAGACTGCTTTTATACATGGTCTCATCGTCCAATTAGGGCTTAAAATGCATAAAATATCATTAAAACTGCCAAATATATGCTCGTGTTTGTTACTTGTGTATTTTTAGGTACGGATATTGAGGAAATGGCAAAAGATCACAAGAATCATTCAAAAACAAATACGGGAAACGAAGCCGCACAATGAACCGGGCCCAAATATGGAATTTACAAAAATGCCCTTGAAGTTTTGAAGATTGGCAACTTTAGTCCCTCATTTTTGAAGACTTGGCAAGATTATACCTTGAAGAAATCATCATTTTTCAACTAAGGTCCTCCATGTTTGAAGATTATACAAGTTTTACCCTTGAAGAATCCAAAAATATGCATTTATGGTCCTTGTTTTAAGTTTGGAAACAATATGTGCCAAAAATGACAATCTGCCAAAGTTAAATACAAAGGAAATGGAAGATTTGATGTTATTTACAAAATGAAGAAAAAGTGAACCTTGGGGGGCCATTACTGCCCAGACATGTAAACTTCACCCACCTATCCTCTCCTTACACGTCACCCTCCACCTCAGCTTAACCCATTTACCCAAACCCATTACCCAACCCAACCCGTTTTACCCACAACCCAGGTTTATTAAATAAACCTGGTCAACCCACCAGTCAAACCCCTTAACCCCTTCCCACCAAAACACTTATTTAAAAACCCATTTACCCAAAATAGATTAAACCAACCTTAATCCCCCACATAAACCCTAATTTTCCCAGGCATAATCAGATTAAAAACAAAGGGGTTTTTCCCCTATTTTTCTAGATGGTTGATTAAGGACTTTGTCAACAAAACCCACCACTAACATCACTTTCCCACTCAACCCATGTGACTGTAGGGACCTCCCATGCTCACGTATTTTTCCCCCAAACTCAAGAGGAGACAAGATTAACGTCCAAGATCAACTTTTTGGTCCCCAAGGACTTATAAACGTTCAAGATCACTTTACAACATCTGGCTACAACAACAACATCACATGATGCACTTTGACTGATTTTGAAGAAATAAGACCAAGGGCTTTTTAGGGAATTCCAATTATTAGGGTTTAGCATTTGTTCATGATTCTAGATAGTTCTTTGTACGCCTATATAAGGCACCTTAGCTTTTCATTTAGACTTGTTCCAGTTTTTGGCTTTCACATTGTAATTCCTTTTTAAGTAATATAAAATTTTGGTGTTTGTTAAAAGCAATTGTAATTCCTTTTTATAATTATTAAAAGTTGTGTGTGTGTTGAAAGCCTAGGTGAGTTCCATTTTTCAAAACTGTGTAAACACTTGTGTGTTTGAATTTTCAAAAAGGTTCATAAAAAAGGTTTCATTTGACTTTCAGAAATCCAAGAACCTCAAGAAGTGAAAGTGGATTGATGTTCTTGGATTCCTGAAGTTGTACTTGTTTCAAAGGGGTTTCATTGGTTCAAAGTTTAAGGGAGATTTTGAAAAAAGGTTTAAGAAAGAAAGATAAAATCAGATTTTTTTGGATATTTTGTGCTTGTGTTCTTCATTTTTCTTAGCAGGTTTTGCTTGTTGTTTGTTGTCAAAGGTTCAGCATAGACCCGAGTCTATTTGGAGGTGGTTAAGCAACCAGTGAGGGACCTGGATGTAGGTCCCTCAAGGTAAAATCCTTGATTCCATTTTAGTTTTCAGAAAATTTGGTGACTTATGTGATTTATGCATAAAACTGGTTATGTGTTTGTTTAAGTGTTTGATATTGATTATATTAGGTGTGTATGCATGTTAGAAGCATTAGTAATCAGTTTGGTTGAGATTTGTTTGAAAAATTTGCATTTCAGATTTTAAAGGTGTGTTTGGATTAAGGGCTAAGTAGGGTGTATTGACTGCAAGCTTGCTTCAAAATCTGTTAAAAACACTTCTTGGATGGGTATTATATGATTTATGCATTAAGTTTTTAGTTTGGTAGGTTTTAAGTAATAAGTTGCATGTTAAAATTTGGCCATATAGCTTAAAATCAGAAAAGTCCCTTGCTTGATTGATTTGGGTTGAATTTGTTCATCAAGTTGATAATCTGTTAGGAGATAGGACATTTGAGGTTTGTGAATTGCTTATATGCTGTTTGGTGAACTTGTGTGCAAGATATGGGCTTTTAAATCTCACTTTTGTGCCAAGTAAATCAGTAAACACCCCCAGACCTGCATAAGTATATCAGCAACCTGTTAAGTGCATTTTTTGTGATTTTTGGCTAAGAGCTTGCTTTTTCTTGTGTTTACTTGACTCCCTACACTCCAACTGAGTGAAGGGGTGCCCATTTGTCCATCAAAACCAACACAAATCAAGGATCAAGTCCTCTTGATTCATCTTTTCACAAGTGAATATATACTCCTTGTGTTCATCAGAAACACAATACCTATCTGAGCACGTTTTTGGCATTTTAGTGACTTAATCTTGGTTAATTTGGATTGGGAGTTGTGTTTTTGGGATTAAGTCATCACTGGTTTGAGTTTTTAAAAGTTTTTTAAAAAAAAAAAGTTTTTTCAAAAAGGACTGGCCAGGACTCGAACCTGGGCCATCCTCCTCACAACACAACACACATACCGTTACGCCCTTGGGTCTTTTACTGATAAAGACTCAAACCATTATATATTTAAGGAGTGTTTGTGTTTTGGCTTATTTAACAATCAGCTTAGTAATAAGCTGATTTCAGCTTATTCTGTTTAGCTTTTTCCCTTTTAGTATTTTTCTTTTGTTTTCATATAGGTTTAGGACTTTTTGGTGCAAAAAGTTTATTTTTCCCGTAAGTAATTAATTTTTTAGGATTATTTTTAGTTTAAATTTTAGAAAGTGAATAAAAAATAGTAAAACTAACTTTAAAAATCTAAAAAAATAGTTTTTAGGTTTTTATTTTTATTTTTGAGGTTTACAACTAAAAAAGTTTTCAAAAAGTCTTATTTTTTATTTTATAGGATTTTAGGGTTTTTAACTAACTTTAAAATTTAATATAAAATTATTAAATAGGTTTTAGAAACTTTTAATTGCATTTCTGTCTTAGTTATAATATTTAAGATTTTTGGTAATTTTTTAGTAAATTTTGAATTTTTTTGATTATTTTAATATTATTTTATTATTAAAAATTGAAAATTAGTTTTTTCTACTTTTTTCATTTTTCCTAGATTGTAGACACTAAATTAGGAATTTTGTAACTTTCCAAATATTTGTAGTGCTTTTCAATTATTTTCTAGAATTAATTTAAGTTTTAATAGATTTTAATAGTTTTTAAGTGTTTAAAAATAGTTTAATTTGGTTTTAAAATTTAGAAAAATACTTTTTAGCTTAATTAGGTTATTTTTGAGGTTTACAAACTTTGAAATCTTGTTTAGGGCTTTTTAATAATTAATTGTGATTTTTAGGGCTTTAATTAGCATTAAAAAGTCATTATCTAATTAATTAAAAGGTTTTAGCAAGTTTGGATTTTTTGTAAACTCTTAGAATATTTTTGTGGATTTTCAGTAATTTTTAGGAATTTTTAGGTTAAAATTTTAATTTTGGCACTGTTTACGGTTTTACGTGTTCGCCTTTTTCGACTTAGTTTAATCCGTTTTCGTAACCGTCATTCCTTTCTCTTTTCTTTTCTTCTTAATAAAATCATCAATCAAAATCAATTCATTACACAACACACGTGCCTCCTCGAGAACGAACTCACTACTTAGGGTCATTTACACACGGTTTTCCTAAATCGTCGTGCTCGCTTGCCCTATATTTTAGTTGCTTGTTTTTCCTAAAGCAAGTATCTAATTTTACAACTATCATTTTAGCGCCGCTGCCGGGGAGGCGTGTTGTGTTTTGATTGAACAATTGTTGTTTTTATACTAGCCATAATTAGTATTTGTATTAGTAGCACTCTACTAATACGTATTATCGTTTTTCGGTTTTTGTGTGAATATTATTACTATATTGTATACGTAGAACAATAAATTCACAAGTACTCCAAATATGTGAGAAATCACAACCTTGACTTGGGAGGTCATTACCCAATCATTGTATTCGAATCTCAAACCAAAGAAAAAAGGCAAAAATAGATAAATACTTTCGTGAAGCTCGATTTTGAAAAATACAAACTATAAGGTGGGTATAAGGCGGTTGTATTTCACGACCTAAAGGAAAAAGGCTCTTAAGTGCTTCGCGCCGCCTCGTTTCCTCCGCTTGCTTGTGCGTATTTGATTTTGAGAGTGAATCGAGGGTTTTGCCGCCCAAAGTATTATTACATATCATATATATTTTCTTGGTTTCTATTGATTAAACCCTCTTGAACGATTTGGTGTTCCACCATCGTTCTAAAGTCATCGAAGGCGTTCACTTCACGTGATCGTTTTCATTCCTTGAGGCTTCTTTAATCGAGAGATTTGATTAAGGAAAATGATTTGTAGATTTGTGTCTACTTAATACATTCACCAATTTCCAAAAAAAGTTAATACCATCAAAAACCACAAAAAAATTGAAAAATACAAAACACCAAAAAGAATCTTCTTTGCTCGTCTCCTCGTTGTGCGTGACGTTTATGCTCACTCGTAATCAAGCAAAACGTGCACGTAGACGAAAGAACAAAACTCCCACTCCAACTCATTCTAGTGAGGAGTCTCCTATTGACGAACCCATTGTACGAGAAGCACCAACCATGGCGAATCGAACTAGGATGGAGTTACTTCAAGCACCCACCGAGGGTTATGGAGAAGCTATTGTTATTCCCGCTATCCTTGCGGAGAATTTTGAGGTGAAAACGGGTTTGTTGTCGATGACCCAAAACAACAAATTCCGTGGTGATGAGAAGGACAATCCCCACAACCATATCCGCCAATTCAATCGTCTTACCGCCACGTGCAAATTCAAGGATGTCTCGAATGACTCGATTAAGATGATGTTTTTTCCGTATTTCTTAGCGGGGCCCGCAAAAATTTGGTTAGAGAAAGAGTCACCCAATTCTATATTGACGTGGAAGGATCTCGTTTCAAAGTTCGTGAACCAATTTTTTCCGCCCTCTAAGACTACGCATTTGAAAAATGAGATTTCTAAATTTTCACAAGAATCAAATGAAAGTTTTTCAACGGCTTGGAATAGGTTTAAGGAGATGTTACATGAATGTCCTCATCACGGTTTTTCCGACTTGCACCAAATAGACACGTTTTACAATGGACTTAATGATCATGAAAGAGATTATTTGAATGCCGCCGCGGGTGGTAATTTTTTGTGTAAAACGGTTGAATAAGCTTTGGTCATAATTGAGAATAGGTCTAAGGTTTATAGCCCTCGTAACACACCGAGTGTTGCCAAATTGGGCTCGTCATCGTCTCGTAGTATCAATGCCTTACATGATGAAGCAAATGAAGAAAATCGGTTTTTTGATAGATTTGCTAGCCTTATGTCCCATTGGAAAGCTCAAGAAGCTTCGAATTCCGCTTCGGTCAAAGCGGTTTCTAAGAGTTGTTTGTCGTGTGGTGGAGCTCATGATCTTTCCGAGTGCATTACCGCGGATGGTAACACTTCGAATGCTTATGTAGCCACGGGAACTTATAACCAAAACGGTCAAGGTTCCCGCCAAAATCAAGCTCCACCAAATCAAAATGCTAATAATTATCGCAACAATAACCAAGGTAATTATCAAGGAAATCAAAGGAACTATAATAAGGGTAATTATCAAAGTGGAAATGGGCAAATTTCAAACCAAAACCAAAACCGTGATTTTCAAACTTCTACTCAAGGTTTTCAAAATGATCACACCAAAAATCTTTAAGGAGAATTTTTGAATTATGCAAAGGCTAATGATGCTAAGTTTGACAATTTGCAACGTGAAATGGTTAGCTTAAGATCCGAATTGAAAAACGAGCTTAAAACGAACTTGCTAATGAACTTAAAACTCATGCTAATAAAATGGAAGGAAATGTCACACGTCTCCAACAAAATCAACAAAAAATGGAGCAAGGTCAACATGAGATTAAGCAAGAGTTGTTAAAAGCGGATGCTAGGCAATCTAAATTTGAAGACCGAATGGCTAAAATGTTTGAAGCTATCATGTGTAAGCCCTCTTCTTCGGGTGGTCTTCCT
This sequence comes from Glebionis coronaria, assembly GCA_025667525.1. Lineage (NCBI taxonomy): Eukaryota > Viridiplantae > Streptophyta > Magnoliopsida > Asterales > Asteraceae > Glebionis > Glebionis coronaria. The sequence goes on along the minus strand of CM046878.1, from coordinate 546,646,247 downwards.
AGTGATACCATCGTGAACCCGAAAGGAGAATTGAAGGTTATTACTACTCGTAGTGGTAAAACTTTCAAAGAACCCATTTCTCGTCCAAGTACTTCTATGGAGAAGGAAAAAGAGAAAGAACCCGAGGTGGTGGTAGAAAAGGAGGAAATTACAAGCCCACGAAGTACCGCTCAAACCACACCTACGGTTGAACCAATACCAATCATGGGACCCGAGATTCTAAGGCCGATGCCTATGCCTATGCCCCAACCCACACCACCATTACCTTACCCTTCAAGACGAGACAAGGAAAAGGCACAAGAACGAAATAATTATCAATTTGAACTTTTTATGAAAATGTTTCGTGACTTGCATTTTAATATAAGTTTTGCTGACGCCTTAGTCATGATACCTCGATTTGCCGCGAACTTCAAAAGTATGTTGAATAACAAAGAGAAATTACAAAAATCGTCTAGTTGTTCATCGGTTTTTCTAAGCCGCATACCTCAAAAAGTCGGTGATCCTGGAAAGTTTTTAATCCCATGTGCAATACAAGACATGGAAGAATGCTACACCTTGGCCGATCTTGGTGCTAGTATTAATTTGATGCCTCTTGAGATTTTTAAATCGCTCAATCTTCCAAATCTCACTCCTTCAAGAATGTCAATCGAAATGGCCGATCATTCTACGATTCTAGCTTGTGGAGTAGCCGAGGACGTCTTTGTGAAAGTTGGAAAGTTCTACTATCCCGTAGACTTTATTGTTGTTGACATTCCTATCGATCCTAAAGTTCCGTTAATTTTAGGTCGATCATTTTTGGATACCTCGAGAGCACTTATCGATGTGCATGCAAGAAAAATCACTCTTCGTTTCAATGAAGAAGAACTCGTCATTAATGCAACCCAAAACTCCATACTTTCTCATGTGTATTCGATCACGTCTTTGTACAATGTCAATCCTATCAAAAACATTCGCAAAAAGATTTCAAATAGAGTTTTAGGAGTTGTTGAGAAAAACGAAGTTCCGTCCCCTCCGCCGGTGGAGGTTAAGAGTGTTAAGCCTACGGTTCCAATTGTGAATGATTCTTCGGATGATGAATACGTTGATCCCGATGGGGGAGTTTTCTTTGTTGACAAACGTTTTGAAAACTTACCACCACCTTTACCAAAACGGTTTCAAAATGTGAGAATTTTTAGTGTGACTAACATTGCTTTAGATACACCATATATTTTTGACATAATTAAATCGGGTTTTCACAAAGAGAGTGTAAAAGATGAAAAAGGAAAAGATTTTGAATTGAATTTAAAAGATTTTTCTACAACTCTAACTCCGTCATCACCATGTTTATTGAGTGGTACAAGCTCGTCTTCTCCTTTTGACGATGCTTTGTGTGGACTTAGTGTGGGGGAATCCCCTTATGTTCCCTCCCCTTTTTCCACCGAGGACGAGATATTTGATCCTGGAATTGCTTATATAGGGAAATCTCGGTCTTCCACCGATGCAATAAATGGAAAATCTTTTCATTTGATTGGTGCGAGTCTACCTCGAGTAGCTCAAAGTTTTCATGACTTACCCATTGTCCCACCCTTCTATTTCTTCTCTCCTATTTTCTTGAAACCCTTTGGGTTTATGTTGACTCATGATGAAGTGGCGTTGATTTGTTTTTCCAATGAAAACGAGAACGCCATATTCGATCCCGGTATTTTGCACCATCAAAGGACTTAGTCCTTAATACCGGTTGTTTTTTGGGCCTTGTTTATCATGTAAGCCCGACCAAAAATTGACCATACCATGATATCCCTAAATGATCACATTTATGGGGATTCGAGTCGAGCTTTTGACTCGGTTATCAAAAACAAGGTGCCTCGTGGGGGAGACCCATGCTTATCCATGTACATATTATTGCTTTCTAATTAGTTTAATGTGAGGGGATTTGTGCCCTTTCAACCTTTGTTCCATGGTTGTTTGTGCATTGTGGTTTTTAGATCATGATCTTCATGATTGGAGCCTCTCATGTTCGTTTTATGGGAGCACTCGATCGTTTGCTTTGGAGACATTTTTCAATATCCATGATATATCCTTGATTGTTCTAACCTTAGGTTTTTAGCACACTTCATAAACGGCTATTAATTTATTGGTTACACCCTTTCCATGCTAGATTAGGCATTCGACTACGTCTCTAGTATGGGGGTGTTTTCACCCCTAGACTCGGAACATTGAGGACAATGTTTAACTTTAGTATGGGGGGTGAATAGATACTTGCCTTGCCAAACCTTCACGCTTTCCAAAGTTTATCGTTTTGTTTATCGTTTTTGTTGCAAAATAAGGCTAAAAATGGCCAAATTTTAAAATTTTTCTCATGTTTTATAAGTGTTTGAAGACACGAATGTAGGTTTTCCGATGGCGAGAATAAGAGTAAATTTTGGCTCGACCGTGCGTGTTGAGCACTTAGCTTTAATTCCTTAACTACACATTAGGCTAAGTCTCTTAAATGAGGACGAGAAATGATAGAGTTAATTATAAGTTACTATGCTAAACGTAGAGTACTCGTATTCTTTCAAAAACTCATGTGTTCTCGTTGTTTGCTTATTCTCCCTTCGCATGTAAATATTTTTTGCTTAATAAATATTGACTTAGCGGTTTAGTTAGGATTGTTGGGTTTCTAGTCTTTTCTAGTAGCTTCCGTGTAATTAAATTGGGAAGACGTTAAGGTATCGCCAGCGTCACGGTTTTGAAGTATTGGCACCCCAATAATCGAAAGCTTCACCCAATAATAAGATTTCAAGTGCTCACCTAAATCTAGCAAACAATTTGAAGCCCCACAAGGCCTAAAATCTATGCAAAAATTGAAAGTGAATCAAGCCTTAATCTTCGAAGCTTTAAAGATCCAAAATTCGCTTTAGCGTGAGGATATACGTCTTTGGCTAATAAAACCACCGATGAGGCGGATAATAAAAGGCAAGGCAAGACCGAAGTCATAATAAAAGCTTCATGGCAAAGTTGAATAAAAGATGGAGGTAAACCAAAGATAATAAGGTCCTTCCGTTAGGGGGCGTATAAAAGTCTTGGTAATAAGTCTCATGTTCAAAACCGTTATAAAACCGTGTTTATCGATTCTTCTTGTCAACTTAATTTTTTAACATCGTTGTCTATTAGGATGGGTTATTGATTTGATGGTCTTAGTTACACCGTTAGGACTCTATTTTTAGACCTAAATCTCTATTATTGCATAAGTCAACAATGTATCCTCGTGAACATTCAAGACATAATAAAATATAAGAGATACAACTTAGGAATAATGGGAGGATAAGTACGTGATTAGGGCATATGAGTAGTGTTAGCATTACTAACTTATAATGACAATGATCTCGTTGCACGCTTGACATGGAATTAGGATGAAAATCGAGGACGATGAAGTTATTTCTAACGAAGCATTCACGTGTTCTTATTCTATGAACCTAAACGTCCCGTTTTGCGATGAAAATCATACATTATGTCCAAAACACAAGTAGTAGTAATAGTAGTAGTGTAGCTAGTTTATCATTTCAATAAAGTGAATAAAATGAATTTTGGAGATGCTATGATACTTTATTCTAGCATTGCGTGAGGGCACGGCAATGGTTTAGTATGGGGGAGTGATGAGACTGCTTTTATACATGGTCTCATCGTCCAATTAGGGCTTAAAATGCATAAAATATCATTAAAACTGCCAAATATATGCTCGTGTTTGTTACTTGTGTATTTTTAGGTACGGATATTGAGGAAATGGCAAAAGATCACAAGAATCATTCAAAAACGAACACGGGAAACGAAGCCGCACAATGAACCGGGCCCAAATATGGAATTTACAAAAATGCCCTTGAAGTTTTGAAGATTGGCAACTTTAGTCCCTCATTTTTGAAGACTTGGCAAGATTATACCTTGAAGAAATCATCATTTGTCAACTAAGGTCCTCCATGTTTGAAGATTATACAAGTTTTACCCTTGAAGAATCCAAAAATATGCATTTATGGTCCTTGTTTTAAGTTTGGAAACAATATGTGCCAAAAATGACAATCTGCCAAAGTTAAATACAAAGGAAATGGAAGATTTGCTGTTATTTACAAAATGAAGAAAAAGTGAACCTTGGGGGGCCATTACTGCCCAGACATGTAAACTTCACCCACCTATCCTCTCCTTACACGTCACCCTCCACCTCAGCTTAACCCATTTACCCAAACCCATTACCCAACCCAACCCGTTTTACCCACAACCCAGGTTTATTAAATAAACCTGGTCAACCCACCAGTCAAACCCCTTAACCCCTTCCCACCAAAACACTTATTTAAAAACCCATTTACCCAAAATAGATTAAACCAACCTTAATCCCCCACATAAACCCTAATTTTCCCAGGCATAATCAGATTAAAAACAAAGGGGTTTTTCCCCTATTTTTCTAGATGGTTGATTAAGGACTTTGTCAACAAAACCCACCACTAACATCACTTTCCCACTCAACCCATGTGACTGTAGGGACCTCCCATGCTCACGTATTTTTCCCCCAAACTCAAGAGGAGACAAGATTAACGTCCAAGATCAACTTCTTGGTCCCCAAGGACTTATAAACGTTCAAGATCACTTTACAACATCTGGCTACAACAACAACATCACATGATGCACTTTGACTGATTTTGAAGAAATAAGACCAAGGGCTTTTTAGGGAATTCCAATTATTAGGGTTTAGCATTTGTTCATGATTCTAGATAGTTCTTTGTACGCCTATATAAGGCACCTTAGCTTTTCATTTAGACTTGTTCCAGTTTTTGGCTTTCACATTGTAATTCCTTTTTAAGTAATATAAAAGTTTGGTGTTTGTTAAAAGCAATTGTAATTCCTTTTTATAATTATTAAAAGTTGTGTGTGTGTTGAAAGCCTAGGTGAGTTCCATTTTTCAAAACTGTGTAAACACTTGTGTGTTTGAATTTTCAAAAAGGTTCATAAAAAAAAGGTTTCATTTGACTTTCAGAAATCCAAGAACCTCAAGAAGTGAAAGTGGATTGATGTTCTTGGATTCCTGAAGTTGTACTTGTTTCAAAGGGGTTTCATTGGTTCAAAGTTTAAGGAAGATTTTGAAAAAAGGTTTAAGAAAGAAAGATAAAATCAGATTTTTTTGGATATTTTGTGCTTGTGTTCTTCATTTTTCTTAGCAGGTTTTGCTTGTTGTTTGTTGTCAAAGGTTCAACATAGACCCGAGTCTATTTGGAGGTGGTTAAGCAACCAGTGAGGGACCTGGATGTAGGTCCCTCAAGGTAAAATCCTTGATTCCATTTTAGTTTTCAGAAAATTTGGTGACTTATGTGATTTATGCATAAAACTGGTTATGTGTTTGTTTAAGTGTTTGATATTGATTATATTAGGTGTGTATGCATGTTAGAAGCATTAGTAATCAGTTTGGTTGAGATTTGTTAAGGATTTGTTTGAAAAATTTGCATTTCAGATTTTAAAGGTGTGTTTGGATTAAGGGCTAAGTAGGGTGTATTGACTGCAAGCTTGCTTCAAAATCTGTTAAAAACACTTCTTGGATGGGTATTATATGATTTATGCATTAAGTTTTTAGTTTGGTAGGTTTTAAGTAATAAGTTGCATGTTAAAATTTGGCCATATAGCTTAAAATCAGAAAAGTCCCTTGCTTGATTGATTTGGGTTGAATTTGTTCATCAAGTTGATAATCTGTTAGGAGATAGGACATTTGAGGTTTGTGAATTGCTTATATGCTGTTTGGTGAACTTGTGTGCAAGATATGGGCTTTTAAATCTCACTTTTGTGCCAAGTAAATCAGTAAACACCCCAGACCTGCATAAGTATATCAGCAACCTGTTAAGTGCATTTTTTGTGATTTTTGGCTAAGAGCTTGCTTTTTCTTGTGTTTACTTGACTCCCTACACTCCAACTGAGTGAAGGGGTGCCCATTTGTCCATCAAAACCAACACAAATCAAGGATCAAGTCCTCTTGATTCATCTTTTCACAAGTGAATATATACTCCTTGTGTTCATCAGAAACACAATACCTATCTGAGCACGTTTTTGGCATTTTAGTGACTTAATCTTGGTTAATTTGGATTGGGAGTTGTGTTTTTGGGATTAAGTCATCACTGGTTTGAGTTTTTAAAAGTTTTTAAAAAAAAAAAAAATTTTCAAAAAGGACTGGCCAGGACTCGAACCTGGGCCATCCTCCTCACAACACAACACACATACCGTTACGCCCTTGGGTCTTTTACTGATAAAGACTCAAACCATTATATATTTAAGGAGTGTTTGTGTTTTGGCTTATTTAACAATCAGCTTAGTAATAAGCTGATTTCAGCTTATTCTGTTTAGCTTTTTCCCTTTTAGTATTTTTCTTTTGTTTTCATATAGGTTTAGGACTTTTTGGTGCAAAAAGTTTATTTTTCCCGTAAGTAATTAATTTTTTAGGATTATTTTTAGTTTAAATTTTAGAAAGTGAATAAAAAATAGTAAAACTAATTTTAAAAATCTAAAAAAATAGTTTTTAGGTTTTTATTTTTATTTTTGAGGTTTACAACTAAAAAAGTTTTCAAAAAGTCTTATTTTTTATTTTATAGGATTTTAGGGTTTTTAACTAACTTTAAAATTTAATATAAAATTATTAAATAGGTTTTAGAAACTTTTAATTGCATTTCTGTCTTAGTTATAATATTTAAGATTTTTGGTAATTTTTTAGAATTTTTTAGTAAACTTGAATTTTTTTTGATTATTTTAATATTATTTTATTATTAAAAATTGAAAATTAGTTTTTTCTACTTTTTTCATTTTTCCTAGATTGTAGACACTAAATTAGGAATTTTTTAACTTTCCAAATATTTTTAGGGCTTTTCAATTATTTTCTAGAATTAATTTAAGTTTTAATAGATTTTAATAGTTTTTAAGTGTTTAAAAATATTTTAATTTGGTTTTAAAATTTTAATAAATACTTTTTAGCTTAATTAGGTTATTTTTGAGGTTTACAAACTTTGAAATCTTGTTTAGGGCTTTTTAATAATTAATTATGATTTTTAGGGCTTTAATTAGCATTAAAAAGTCATTATCTAATTAATTAAAAGGTTTTAGCAAGTTTGGATTTTTTGTAAACTCTTAGAATATTTTTGTGGATTTTCAGTAATTTTTAGGAATTTTTAGGTTAAAATTTTAATTTTGGCACTATTTACGGTTTTACGTGTTCGCCTTTTTCGACTTAGTTTAATCCGTTTTCGTAACCGTCACTCCTTTCTCTTTTCTTTTTTTCTTAATAAAATCATCAATCAAAATCAATTCATTACACAACACACGTGCCTCCTCGAGAACGAACTCACTACTTAGGGTCATTTACACACGGTTTTCCTAAATCGTCGTGCTCGCTTGCCCTATATTTTAGTTGCTTGTTTTTCCTAAAGAAAGTATCTAATTTTACAACTATCAACCGCTCCAATAGCAAAGTCACTAGCATCGCACATCAACTCGAAAGGCAGCTCCCAATTAGGGGTAACCAAGACGGGTGCCTTAGTTAGCTTATCCTTAAGCGAGTTGAAGGCTTCGATACACTCTTTGGAAAAGATAAAAAGAGTATCTTTTTCCAAGAGGTGGGTCATCGGGCGAGCGATTTGAGAAAAATCTTTGATGAATCGACGGTAGAAGCCCGCATGACCAAGGAAACTTCTCACACCCTTCACGGTTGAAGGTGGAGGCAACTTAGCGATAACATCGACTTTAGCACGGTCTACTTCAAGACCGGCTTTGGAGATCTTGTGTCCAAGCACTATGCTCTCTTTTACCATGAAATGGCATTTTTCCCAATTAAGAACAAGGCGAGTGTCTTCACACCGCTTAAGCATACGTTCTAAATTGGCAAGGCAAGCAGAGAAAGAATCGCCATAAACCGAGAAATCATCCATGAATACTTCCATAGTGTCTTCCACCATGTCATGGAAGATAGCCATCATACACCTTTGGAACGTCCCAGGAGCATTACATAAACCAAAAGGCATGCGTTTGTAAGCAAATGTTCCATAGGGACAAGTGAATGTGGTCTTTTCTTGGTCCTTGGGATCGATGGGAATTTGAAAATACCCGGAGAAACCGTCTAAGAAGCAGTAATAGTCATTACCAGCTAGACGCTCGAGCATTTGATCCATGAAGGGAAGAGGAAAGTGGTATTTTCTCGTGGCATCATTGAGCTTGCGATAATCAATACAAACTCTCCACCCAGTAACGAGACGAGTGGGAATCAACTCGTTGTGTTCATTGGGAACAACGGTTATTCCGCCCTTCTTGGGCACACAATGGACGGGACTTACCCACGGCGAATCCGAAATAGGGTAAATCAAGCCGGCATCTAGAAGTTTGATAACCTCTTGTTTGATGACGTCATGAATTTTAGGATTAACCCTTCTTTGGTTCTGGATTGCGGGTTTGAAGTCATCTTCCATGAGAATCTTGTGAGTACAAAAGTTTGGATCAATTCCGCGGATATCGGAAATTTTCCAAGCAATTGCCTTCTTATGATCTTTAAGCACGGCGATGAGGCGAGATTTTTCTTCTTCTTTCAAGTCCTTCGCGATGATGACAGGCGACTTCTTGTTTTCTTCAAGGAACACGTACTCGAGATGGGGCGGCAACTCTTTAAGTTCTAAATCTGGAGAATTTTTTATGGGAGGCGTTTTCAAAGTCGGAGCATCGATAGCAATAACCGTGGGAGATGGTGGAGAAAGATTGTCTTCTTTGAGAAGGTTTTCAAAGAAACGCATGTCTTCATCCCAATCGGTGGGAGAATCGTCATTTGCTAAGTTCACATCTCCCATGGTGGCTTCAAGATCTTTCCAAAAGAAATCACTTTCTCCAAATAGAGACAGTGATGAATCAATAGAGGAAACGGTCTCAACATTGGGAAGAGAGGTAGGAATATTTTTACAAGCATCAATAAAGTGTTCTTCACAAGTCTCATCCAGAACGTCAATACAATTAACACTCTCGTATGAATAAGGTTGTTTAGACAACTTTCCCATGTTGAAGACGATTTTATCGTCGCCCACTCTCATGATAAGCTCACCGGCTTCAACATCGATGAGAGTGCGACCGGTCCTCAAGAATGGACGACCAACGATCAATGGCACACGAGGGTCCATGTCGTAGTCAACGACAACGAAATCGGCAGGAAAAGTGAATTTGTCGACTCCTACAAAGACGTCTTCGGCTATCCCCACTGGATAAGCAACCGTACGGTTAGCTAATTCCAAAGTCATTTTGGTGGGGACTAGCTCAGGGAGAGATAATTGCTTCCAAACGCTTAGAGGCATTAGATTAATACTGGCACCTAGATCGGCTAGGGCCATGCAATTCTCTACTCCCGGGAAGTTACAAGGGATTAAGAAACGACCCGGATCACCAAGCTTGGTTGGCAATTTCCTTAAGAGCACTACAGAGCAATTCTCATTAAGTTGGGTGTTAGCAATATCAAGAAGCTTCTCCTTGTCGCTAAGAAGACCTTTGAAATTTTCGCGTACTTAGGCATGTGAGCGAGAGCCTCAGCGAAGGAGATGTTAAAATTCAATTGTTTAAACATTTTGAGAAAGTTCAAAACCTGAATATCATCCTTGCTTTTGAGCTTCTCTTTCCTCAACCTAGATGGGTAAGGTATATCGGAAGAAGAGGAAGGCTTTGGAATCGAAGGATCACTCACATCCTTGGGTGGAGGAGGGATAGAAGTAAGAGGCGGAGAAATTGGGGAAGTAGAAGGAGGAGTAATAGGACCATGGGACTCGTTCTCCTTAGTCACAAGCACCGGTGGAGGTATAGGAAGCTCGGGTTCCTTAGTACCTTTGCCACTGCGAGTGGTGATTGCTTTCATCTCCCCTATAGGATTCGCAACGGTGTTACTCGGAAGAGTACCCGAAGAAGAGGGTTGATTACCTTGGAAGAAACTAGCCATCATGTTTTCTAAGTCGTTCGTTTGACTATCCAAAGTGTTTCGCATGTCAGCTCTCAGATCGTTCCCTTGTTTCACCAGGTCGGCTTTCAAGTTGCGCACTTCCTGTTGGAGATTGTCCACGATCACATCATTAGTCCTCATGTAGGTTCCAATGTCTTGGTGTAATGCGGTGGGTTGGTTGGAAGGAGCATTGTATGCGGGTGGTTGATAAGCAGGTTACTGGTAAACTTGGTTGTTTCTTTGAGGTGGATGTTGTTGTTTGTGAGGTGGTATGTATGGTCCACGAGATTGTTGTTGTTGTTGAGGAGGGTGGTTGAGGTTTTGTTGTTAGTTTGGGCTGTTAGGAGTAAAACCGGGTGGTGAGAGATAGTTGTTGGAGCGGTAGCTAAGCAGGTCGCGGTCACCTTGAGGACGAGCTTGATAAGCGGGTTGAGGATAGGTACCGTATGCTGCATTCACATTCTCAGAAGGGTAGTCTTGGGTGGCGGTACAAGTGGTGTAAGAGTGAGGACCCCCGCATATCTCACATGGTTGGTTGACAGCATTGACTTGAGCGTTTTTAGCATTGATGCTGTTGGTGTTGCTGGCGGTTTGGGTAGCAAGCGATTCAAGAAGCGCAGTGATTTTGTCAATTCGCTTGTCGCTGTCACTAGTACTAGCACTAGCGACATTGGTCCGCACACTCTTGGTTTGCACACGAGACTTATTCTCAATGACATCCCAAGCAGCATTGGAAGTCTTAGCCAAAAGATTACCCCCCGAGGCTCTGTTTAGTGAATCTTGGTCATTCATGCTTAAACCATTATAAAAAGTGTTAATTTGGTGCACTTTGGTAAAACCATGTTGTGGGCATTTTCTTAAAAGATCTTTGAAACGATCCCAAGATTCACTAAAAGATTCATCGTACTTTTGTTCAAAATTGATAATTTCATTCCGCAAAGCGGTAGTACGAGAGGGTGGGAAAAAGAAGTTGAAAAATTTGGTCTCCAAATCCGTCCACGTGAGAATACTTTGTGGCGGTTCCTTAGCAAGCTAATGTCGGGCTTGTCCCTCTAAAGAAAAGGGAAAAAGTTGTAAACGGATTACCTCTTGTGGAACACCATTGAATTTGACCGTATTAGTGAGTTGTAAGAATCTCTTGATGTGGTCATGAGGATCATCAATGGTACGCCCCAAGAATGGTTGAGCAGAGACCATCTGGATAAAGCCGGATTTGAGCTCAAAGTTGTTGGCTGCAAACGCGGGTATGACAATTGGATCATTGTTGCCATCTACATGGGCTTGCAGAAGTTCAATCATCGGGCGATTATCCGGTAGAGGCTCATTGTTGTTGTTATTATTGTTGTTGAAAGGTGGGTTGTTATTGTTATTATTGTTTTGAGGTGGGTTATTGTTGTTGTTTTGTACACCGGCCATGTCTAAGTCTTCGAGAGGCTCGGGCTCTTGATAAGACGTGGATCGTGTACACATGCACCTGCAAAAGAACTAACAAGGCAAAAACAAGAAATATTTTTGGTTTTTATGGTTTTTAATTTTTTTTTGTATTTTTGAAAATTTTATTTTTTTAGGATTTTTGAAGGTTTTTATGAAAAAGTAACGTTCACGGTGAACGGATCCCAAAATCCAAGTTCTCACAAAAAACTGTTGATCTTAACGAGAAGAGCCGGCAGCGGCGCCATTTGATACACTCTTTTGCATTGGGGTTCTAGATTCGTCTCGGTATCTCCTCGAATTGATCACGGCTCTAAGTGGAATGATTTGTTCTTGGTTAATAAAAAAAAGGTGTTGGTTTGTTTATCTATTTTAAACTAATGACAAATAAGTAAGTGTCGAAGAGTAAAATTAAAGGTTGAACGATTAAACTAGATTGACAAGTTAAAAGTAAATGCTTGAAAATGTAAAGAAAAGATTAGACAAATACTTTGAAAACTTAATTGAACTAATACTTAAAAACTTGTTCTATCGGATTATTGAAAATAATTCATATCGGAATGCATCAAAGAAATAAGCATCGGAATATAACTACAACAACCATCGGAATGTCAAAGTGGAGTCCATCGGAATGTTCATGTTTGTCACCATCGGAATAATTAAGATCAAGCTGTCGGAATGATGTCTTATCGGAAAGTCAGATCGGAATTTCTAAGAACCCTTTGTCGCAATGTCAGATCGGAATAAGGTAAATAGAAATTGGCCAGAGTTTCGACTTAAAAAGGACCTTAATCCCGTCGGAATGTGCGATCGCAATAAGCGATCGCAATCCCAGATCGGAATAAGGGGAATGACACCCAATCGCAAAGTATAACCCTTGAGGGTTATTACGATCAAAATAAGTACCCGTCGGAATGTGTGTAAACCCTGATATTGCGATGGAAGGAATGTAGTTCCGAAATTGGTGGCAACTTAAAAAACTCAATAAGCAAAATCAATAAGCTAAGTAATCCAAAACTTAAATAACTTAAAAAAAAGCTTAAATTCGACAACTTGTAAAACGTAAACAATTATAAACCGTATGAAATGAACTTAAAAATGATTAAAACCCTTGTGAAATCCGAAAAGTAAAAAGCTAAACTTGAAATAAGCTAATAAGCATTAAGAGATTATAGCCTATACACGTAAGAGCTTAACAATGAGTAAAAAGATTACCCTTTCAACCTTTAAATACCAAACGAAGTTAATCCGTATGGATTATGGTTTTCGGATCAAAAGCAAAGTGAAACCAAGAAATGAAGAAGAAGATTAAAGAACACAAACTTAAACTTAAACTTAAACTTTTAATTAAAAGAACTCAAAGTACAAAGATTAATGAAAAGCTTAAAATTTGAAAGATGAAAACAAAGAAAAATCTAGTGAAAGAAAGTTTGGAACTTTCTCTCTCTAGAACTAGAGAAATGAAAAACTACAAACTAAGACTAACTAAGTGCCCCCAATTTGTGAAGTAAAGTCCTATTTATAGGCATGTCTTGTGGGCTTTGTGAATGGGCTTGGTTTTGGGCTTCTTTTCTTCTTTCTTCTTTAGTCTTTACGTTTCTTCTAAATAAATGTTTCCGACCCGGATTTGAGAAGTGTCGGTGAATAATTCCAACTCGTCTTATAATCTTTTGTTTAATAGACTCGAGTTCTTCGACATATATGAATCTTCCATCTTTGGCTCTATTCTTCGATAAATATTCAAATAGGCACAATGACTTCAAATCTTTTGCATCTCTTGGACAATAGACTTCGTCTTGAGTCTTTTTCCTCGATAAAACCCGTGCAGTCCCATGTTTTCTTCAATATTCATCCGGTTGACTCTGAAAACGCAATAAACACAAAAACCACGCATAATTCCAAACAAATGATATTAAATACGTGTTTTGGTCTCGTTTTAGCCAGAATTAAGTGGTAAAAGGATGGGTGTTTTCACACCTATCAATGCTACTGCCACATATGTCTTAAAGGTTATCACCTCGGTCGTTAATTTATGGTTAGTAGGGAGGTGGTCTCCTATTTTGGCAGAGTTTGTTGCATTTTCTCCTCTCACGCCCCTACTTAAACCAAATAACGGGATTCGACCTATTGTAGTCGACACTATATAAAGACGTTTGGTGTCCAATGTTGCTATGAAAGGGGTGGGTAAGGAAATGTCCAAGTACCTTGCTGATTTCCAGTTCGGAGTCGGAGTGTCAGGTGGCGCTGAGGCTGTTTTACATAGTGCCAATAAGGTGTTGGCTATATACCATAATGATGGGTCTCTTGCAATGCTCACCGTTGACTTCTCAAATTCATTTAACCTTGTGGATAGATCAACATTAATTCATGAAGTTAGGGTGAGGTGTACCTCTATTTCTTTATGGGCGAACTTCTTATATGGTCAAGCATCGAGGTTGTATATAGAAGACACACATATTTTGTCTGTCATGGGTGTTCAACAAGGTTACCCATTGGGGCCTCTTCTTTTTGCTCTTGTATTGCACCTGCTAGTACATAAGATCAGAGACAGTTGCAAACTTTTTCTTCATGTTTGGTAGCTTGATGATGGAACCGTTATCGGAGATGCAGAAGAGGTATCCAAGGTGTTAGACATTATAAAGGCGAATCGTTCAGGTTTGGGTCTTGAACTTAATATCAAGAAAACATAGATATTTGGGACCTCTTGTAATGGTACGAAGCTTCGGGAGGGTTTATTTCCAGTCGATATTCGAAGGCCTTCTTTGGGTGTGAGGCTTATTGGGGGATCTGTTAGTAGAGATGCAAGTTTTATTAGTGGGTTGGCTATGAGGAGGTCCGTGAATGCTGTTGAGTTGATGGGTCTTCTTCCACAACTACATGACCCACAGAGTGAGATTCTTTTGCTTCGTTCTTGTATGGGTATTGCTAAAAAAAATCTTTAAGGATATGTCAACCTATACATGTGGATGAGGAGGCGTTGTTTTCTGACAAAGGTTTGCGTTGGTCAATCGACAATATAATGGTTTGTGGAGGACATTTCTTTGGTGACTTGTAGAGGAGACTCACTTCTTTACCCATCCGTCTTGGTGGTTTGGGCTTGTATTCGGTATAAGTGGTCTCCTCATGTGCTTTCATGGCCTCGAGGACCCAATCTTAGGTGTTACAAGACCACTTCTTACGTGATAGTGGCATATGTGTTATGGACGATGATTACGTTTATGCTTTGGTGTGTCTTCGTGATACGATTCCAAGCTTTGATTTTAGTTTTTTTGATAATAAGGACACAACCCGCAACTAAAACCGAAGAAACATTGGCAAGTGCCCTTTTTAGTGAGATGATCAAAGATATAGAAGCCCACTTTGACATAACAGTTAGACAGAAAGCAATTTTCGAGTGTCTACATGCTCTAAATGCTCAAGATTTTCTACTAGTTATCCTTATAGACGGTCTTGATCAACATATGTCACCGGTGGAATATTGCACTATCCTTAAGTATCGCCTTATGACTCCCTTAGTTCTGGTTGATGTCATGTGCCTTGTTTGTCGCAAGGCATGTTTGGATTCTTTTGGGGAATACACGATTCATTGTAAGGAACTTCCGGGTTTCATGTACCGACACGATTTTGTTAGGGACGTTCTTTTTTGCATATGTAGGCGTGCCGGGATCTCCGCCAAGAAAGAGACACCGGTGAATTTCTTGACCGACCCGTCAGATGGAAGATCCACACCAAGACCTGCTGACATTCTGGTTTTTTGATGGGTCGGAGGTAAACATGCATGCGTTGATTTGACAAGGGTTTCTCCTCTCGTGTGATTAAGCAGTCAGGATTTTACAGTGGGTCGGGCAACTATAAAAGCCGCCTCGTGCAAACTAACTAAGCACGAGAAAGCATGTGTTGACAATCAACACGTGCTTATTCCTTTCGCGTTTGATACATTTGATTTCCTTTCACATAGGCGGTGGAACTACTTACCATAATACAATGTGTTATGAACATTAATGTTTTGACACATAAATCCATAAACGTTGTATTTAATAAACTTGTTTTTTCTATACAAAAGGGCTAGCGGCGCAGTGTGTTGCCCGTTTGCATTCTCCTACCATGAAAATTACAATTATTATAATAGAAATATGAATGGACACTAACGAAGATTAAGATTATGCAATCTATTTGTATGTTTTATGCGACTTGTATTATAAAATTAATTAAGAAAACCCTTTTTACTTTATTAATTTCGTATCATTTTTATGCGACTTGTATTTAAAAAAATTTATAATTTTTTAATAATTTTTTTATAAAAATATTTTTTATAAAAACTAAGTATTTCGCTATAAAAGTAAATATTTTTTAAATTTTTTAAAAATATTTAGTTTTATAAAAAAAATACTTTATAAAAAAATATTTTCCTAAAAAAGTACAAGCCACATAAAAAAGTACGAAATTTATAAAGTAAAAAAGTTTTTTTAATAAATTTATTTTATAGTAAAAATCGCATGAAAAATACAAATATGTCGCATAATAAGGACACTTACACATGTGTCCTCTTTACTTACACATGTGTACTTGTTGTTATAGGGAATAAAACACAATTATATTATTTTTAATTAAGTCGCACAGGGTATTAAAAGAAATTTGGTTTTAGTGAGTGCAAAAAAATAAAAAAATGGAATGACATTTTGGGGTTCAAAATTCAGCATGTGGGTAATGGGTCAAAGGCCTAAAATATGTACGTTAACGTGTACATGTCAACCCGAAACACCTTTAGTCCAAACATTTCAAAGTTAATATAGTACCTAAAGAGAATGACCATATCTAATCCAAAATCATGGATTAGCTCACCTTGATGTAGGCTACGCAACACATTTGGAGGAGAAACCTTTTCAACTTCGTGACACCAATTGGAACACATGATAATCAAAATGAGGACACATCTTTCATAGTTTCGTTTGCTACAACTTGAAGAACTGGTCGCATGTCCGTTTTGTTCCTAAACAACAACAAATTGGAAACAACATATTAACATGACGTTGTGAAAGAAAGGTGTAGTGAAACGACATCTGAATTGAACACACCTACTTGATCGGCATTGTATATATGACGAGCATGTATATGGCTGACACCAACATAGATAACGATATCGGTTAACGTTTCTAAGACATGTGAGTACAGATCAGAGCCAGTATTTCGTTTCACGAACCTTGAAGGAAGCTGAGGCCCATATGACGTTGTTCATCAACAACAGTACATCGTTTAAAAAAATTATGAAACACATAAGACAAAAGCATCAACAATGAGAAGATCCCGATTTATTTTTTTGTACAATTTGTTTAAGTTGAAGTTTAATTATTATTGAGCTCACGTTTGAAACAATAATTAATTATTAGAAAAGAAAAGAAAAAGTGTTAAGACTTTATAAGAAAGATTACCATTTTGACTATATTTTTGCAATGTTAAACAGTAAGGCCGTTTTACTACAAAGGCATGACATCTTAGTTTGCAGGCCACCCTTTTTATCCTTGACTTCACTGTGAATTTAGGCAACCGTATTAACATCATGTCCTCCAACAAAACAAAGATTAGCCATATACACCTTTTTTGGCTCATTTGAGTCTGGCTCAAATGGCGTTGTTCTGCACCATCGCTCTCTCCCCTTTCTCCTCGTGGCAATGAAACATAACCTGAATGCAAAGAAATGGCAGAAGATCTTTGTTAGAATTGCACAATTATTTCCTAAAAAATACATACCAGAACTGAAATCTTTTGGATATGTTTTTTATGAGTATCAGCTATACTATCGTCCTCCCCTAAAATTAAAACCCATCTATCGATATACATCTTATACTATAAAAAAACTTATAAGTCTATATTGTGTTTTAGGTATTATCAAACATAATTAAACAATACGAAAATGATATTTCATAATCTAAAACCAACCTGTAACAACCGGGGTGACCCTATATGCTAATTTTTTTCAAAAGGTTTACGACCAGAAAAAGTAATTATAACCTAAATACTACTCAAAACATGTTCATGGTAATTATACGATGAAACGAACAAATGAGAGCTAAAAATTAAGGAATGCAAACCTTGGCATGGCCACCAACATCCCAGACGGTGAAGCTCATGTTGTTATATGCAACAACACCTACAACCTTGTATCCTACAACATTCTTGGCCGATTGCACCTTATCAATCAAGAATATCAACTTACAAACACAAAAGACCTTCAATCGACCCCATCTCCTTCTTATCTTCACCTTCAAATTCACAAACAAATCCCTTCAAACTCTTCATCGTCCCCGTTACAAAAGAGCAACGCCTTGTATTATGCAAGTAAAAAAAACGTACTTGATGTATATCAAATCGAGTTGTAGTTAACTATACAAATATTCGGGCACGTTGAAGGAACCTCATACAGGGTTTTAATGATCATAAAAAATAATCATAACTCACAAATGATGCATGTGTATTCAACATCTTTGATGTTACTATATATTTACTCATATCCGGATTATGGCCGTAACATGTTTCTATATAAAAAAGACACAACTCACAAATGGTGCATGTGCATTCAAAAAGACATTATGCCGCTTGGATGTCATTGCACGACCCAACCCACTAACCACTAACATTTGCCGTTCTAAAATAATAATAATAATAATAAAAATTGTCTTATTTGCTTAATTGTTTTAATTGGTTGTTTTAATTTTATATTTCTTTTTAATAGATTGCCTTTATTTATTTCCATTTTGTGTTTTAATTTTGAAAATATAAAACCACCGTTTATTTGAGCATACGACTTTAACGAAAAGATTAAATTTGACCCTCACCCGTGAAAATACGACAATCAGCTAGTAAGTTAAACCTTTGCGATGTATAAACAACGAACCAAACAGTCTACCAACGTACTTATTCAAATGTTTAGACTTTAAACATTTACTAATTTATTGCTATACAATAACAATGAACTTTTAAATTTGTTCCGTCATAATTACATATAAAATTAAGACATTTACATATCATATTCAGCTACAAATTTACGAGTCTGCTTCAGACATTGAGCCTCTTAATAAACAAAATAAAGCACCTATGTTTAAGCTCTAAATGGTTGTCAATGTGAACATAGACATAAAATATATTTCTACTACAAATTAATTCTTAGAAGATATATAGTGCTCAAATTATAAAACACTTCTTAATTTAATATATTTCTTTTTTACTAATAATTTTGATGATGTTGGAAATGACTTCGTGACCTCAGTGTACCTTTTCTTGCTAAAGTAAATTATGAACCCTCTACGGATATTAAAGCCCTTTCTCTCCAAGAAACCTAAGTCTATCAAGCCTCTATTTTCGAGTGAGAATCTATCTATTAAACCCTCATCCATGACAAAACAATAATTCTCCAAGAAGCAAGAATGAAGGTTGTCGTGTTGGTACTAATTTGACATCAAGTGTGGTGTGTACCATTTAAGCACATTTCGTGCCGGGTCGTGAGCTATGTGGAGCGATAAAAAAAATGGGATCTATTGGGCTTTCACCTGCACTGCCTTCGCCTAGGACATACTTTATGCTTTATGGATTATGACCTGCCTTTGGACATTTTGCTATATGTATTTTGAGCTTCAGCCAACACGAGAGAGAGTTAAGGCCTTCTAGGTAAAGGTATCTGAAGCGTTTTGGGAAAAATATTTGCAAATCAATTGTTAGGCCATTCATTTATTTTATATTAGCCACATGACATACAATTCAAGATCGAAATAAAGAAAATTATTGTATCATAAATTCATGACGTATATGCATTTAAACATGTATATCGTTGACGTAGTATGCATCATAAATTCATGACATATTTGAATTGGCTGATTTTGTCATATAATGTTTATCTACCAACAAAAATATATTAGTCATGTGTTCACCAAGTCGCTCTATCTCATTTAAAACCCATTTGTTATTGTTTAGATTTAGAAATAAACTTCCATTTGATGGCATACAATTAAATTATTTACTATTTCATTGATAAGCTTATGTTGATCACGAGTTTTTGTGAAAAATTTGATAAATACACTTTTGTACGTAACAAACATGACAAACATAGTATTGTTGGTTGTAGCTTGTAAGTTTGTACTAAGATCATTCAACGTCATCAACTAACAGTCCTAGCCACACAATTTGTCCTACTCATGGTAAAATTAATTTGCCAAACATCTGTAAGTTCAATGTTCTAAACATGTCATTCTTCATATAAAACAATGTCGTTAAAGAACGATTGTGTTGAATTGTTTTAAAATTAACACCACAACCATTCAAAAAAATCTCCTAAATTATAAAGTATAATGTACCAATAAAATGATGATAACGTTGGCATCCAAATTATTAACTTTTTAACAAGCGGGTTTAAAGGTGTTATTTAACCGAGCATTAGACCAAGAAAATGCATAAACAACAAATTTTAATTGTTATTTTGTTCTTCATCACTACACATACAATATATTACATAAACAGTTGAAAAGACGAAATATTCCAAGGTGCCTTAAAACATCCATTAATACATCTCAAACATTAAGTACGTTAAATAAACAAATGCGGGCGATCCTAATGAGTTGGGGCCACGACAATTGGTTTTCTTAATTTTTTGACAATATTTTCGTCAATATATCGTCGATGAAATGCCATTGTAAAGAAAGAAGCACGTTTGAATAACAAATTTGCAATCATATATAGGATCCAAAGAGTTTTAAAAATCCACGAAAGTAATATGCGAAAATCCTCAAATTATGAATATTATTGCTTGTATCCCCATTCGGATTGAGAGTCATAGTTTGATAAGATCTACTTTTTAATGAATGCAAGAAACGTATTCACGTGATAGTTGCGCCTACTTGGTGGCTTATCTCGAAATAACAAATTCCAGTCACATTCAACTCTAAATGCATGAGGAAATGTATTAAGTCACAAACAAACAGTTTCATATGACTTAAGTAATTTTTTTCTTCATATCAAATCAATTAAGTCGAATTCAAACACCATCTAATAGTTTTGGGCACACATATTTACCCACCAGAAGAAAAGTAAACAACCCCTCTGTCTTCAAATTACGTAGTTTAGTAAAACATTACTCAGGCTATGTTTAACCACACACAATAGTAGCAACAACATTAAGAGTAGTAGTAAGCAGTAACAAGTGACAATAACAGTAAGTAGTACTTATTTGTTTAAAAAAACGTGTTTGGTAACATAATTCTAGTTGGAATTATAAAATGTAAAATTACCAAAAGACGACATATACAAACTAAAACAAAAAACTAAATGTTATTTTTTAAGGTATATGAGTAACTTCACCATAAACAAAAATGCTTGAAGCATTTTTATAACACTTGTTCAATAAACTTTTTCGTTGTTTTTCAGCTAAACTGCTTACAACTTGTCGCTCCGCGAAACATAAACTAGATACACTTAGAGGGCAATTATGTCATTTGGCATCATGTCACCTCTTTTTTAGTAAATAGATTATACTCACTTTTTCCATAAAAAAAAAGTACAAAATATAAGAGCCGTCAAGATTTTACCCTAAACTTACCAACAAAACAAATCATCCTTCCTCTTCTCATCAAACCAAAAAACTCACACTCTTCACTTTTTTATAAAATAAATTTTATAAAAAAAGTTATTTATTTTATAAAAGCCAAAATTATCTTTATAAAAAAAAAATCATAATTTTTTAACCGGATCTGAACCACTGCTTAAACCCGTTCATCGCCGAAACCCTAAAACCTGCCGGAAAAAAGATCAAACAGCTGGTGGGTTTCTATTTTTATGCATGCAATTGTTGTGTTTTCGTTATTTTTAGTAAGATTTAATCTAATTCCTTCATGGGGTTTTCTGGGTTTTTTGTGAAGATTAAGAAAATGTAAAAAAGTTTTGATTTTTATGGTTTTTTGTACGTTTTTTTTGTACATTTTTGTTGTTCCTTCATGGGTTTTACTGGGAATTATGTTTTGTTAAGGAAAGTTTAAGAAATATTTGATTTTTATGAAGTTTAGTGGTTTTTGAGGTGTTTTTGGTGTAATTGATTGTGGTGATAATGTTTTTTTTGTTTTGTTTATGTAGTGTTGTTGGTGAAGTAATGTCCTGAATTTGACGGACGTAATGGCCTCTAAAGGTCTAAAGTCTAAACTTGATTATGAGCCGAAGGCGAAGCGGCAAAAGGTGAGTTTTTTTTTATCGTATAATTGCTTATGATGACATGATTATGTTATTTAGTAAAACTCGTTAGTGTTTTTAGGGTGTCGGTTTATCAGTTTTACGGCTTTATCCTATGTTGACATGATTAACTTACACGACTTTGTCCTAGCTGCAGCAAAGTATGAAATAGTATAGTGAAGTTTGTATAGACATGTATTTTCCCTTATCTATCTACTGCGAGAACTTTCTTAAGTAGTAAGAGCTTGCCGAACAGTCGACATTTTCAAAAGTGAATACAGCTCGAAGCAACAGAAATACGCTCTAGTGTTATATCCCGCATCACATTTTGTTACAACTACTTTTTATCTACTTCTGATGATTCCAGCGAAAAGCACACATTCAACCACTCGCAAAGAAACATGACCAAGTAGGGTAGAGTTTTCTTTGAGCTGCTGCACACCTTAGTTCATAGATGTGTTTTTGAAGATTCAGTAGAGAATTCAGATGTAGTTTATCTAATTGACATAGTTTGGAAGTGATAGTTTTATTCATTATTCATGGTTGATTGAGCTATTGAGGGACTGTATTGCATCTTGCAATCAAACATGCGGCTAAATTAAGATCATGGCTCTTTATATAGTTTTATGAATGCCTTCTACTCGGTTTTTTCACTTTAAACAAAAGAATTTTGCTACTGCTAATAGATGAGGTGCTTGTACGTGAAAGATAGAAAACAAGGAACTAAGACTAGAAGTCGACAGGTTTGAATTAAGAGAAAGTATGTTGATAAATCATGTATCCTTATGTTTTTATTAGAATTATGTGGGTGTATGGATTCGCTTATTTGGGGTGGCTTATGGGCTTATTGTGGTTTGAAGCAGCTTAAGCTCAATTTAGTGTTTTGGATATATCCACTTCGCGTAAGCTTATGGGCTTATTTGAAGGCAAATAAACTAGGTTTCATAAGCCATTAATATGGGGCTTTTTAAAGTGGCTCCATCAAGTTGGACTCTTAGGTCTTATTTACCTGTGTGCCCTTGTTTTCCCTTCACAATATACCTTACCTATGTTTAGAGATGAAATTAAAATTCACTAATATGTAAGAATGTTCTTTTTGGTTATATTGCTAGTATAAGCTGATATTGCGAAACTGTCTGTGAGCTTATTACGGTTTGAAACAGCATAAAATAGCCCCAACACTAATGCGAGCACCCCCTAAACCATGCTGTTATTACCCCTTTGTTCAACTCCTGTTTTTGTTTTAGTAGTTTAAGAAACATTTTTTATTCATTTCTGCACCTATACAATGATCACCATTACCAGTGAACTCCATGCTCATAGATATTATTGGTCATCACTTTTTACTGTAGGCGCATGAACCACCTAAAGGACCGCAAAGGCCCAAAACACATTGGGACCATCTTCTTGAGGAGATGGTGTGGTTATCAAAGGTATGATCTTGTTTAATACCAAATGTCATATTTTGTTAGCTTTAGATATTATCAAGTATAAGTATCAATGCCAAATATTATATACTTCCAGGATTTTGAGGCCGAGAGGAAGTTTAAATTGGGACTGGCAAAAAAAATTGCCATAAAGGCCAGCAAGGGCATGATGGATCATGCCACACGAGGCGAACGAAAACAGAAGGTTGGATCCTTACTTAAGCTCTGCAACTTCTAAAATAATTAGTTATTTGCATGTTTTAAATACTAATAAGTTTGACATTTTTACTGGTCAATAATCAGGAGGAAGAGCTTCGGATGAGGAAAGTTGCACTAAATATTTCGAAAGACGTGAAGAAATTTTGGACAAAAATTGAGAAGCTGGTAAGCCCATTTTCATGATGTAGTGTATAATATTTGCTTTAGAAAATTGTTATGGTTAATGAGATATATGTGATTCCAGGTGCAATACAAGAATCGGTTAGAGCTTGATCAGAAGAAGAAAAAAGCACTTGATAAACAGCTCGAGTTTCTTCTAGGGCAAACAGAAAGGTAAAATTCTGCATCCAACGAAGCTGTACCTTGTGTTAATTAATTTGTAACATGTAAAACATATACTTTGTGCCAATTTTATTTAAACAACGATGATCACAGGTATTCGACAATGTTGGCAGAAAATCTTGGTGATTCGTCCCCTGGGCATCATCCACCCTCTTCTTCAGTGCAGGAACTACCGGCTATAGAATATAAAGATCAGACTGATGCCAATGGGTGCGCAGAACAAAATGGTGGTATGAGTGTATTTAGATTTTCAGTTAGAAGCTGTTTCATTTTCTTTTTTGTTTGAGGACCATTTATATTATAAGTTATCCTTCTTTTGGCAGAGTCCCAGTCAAATATTTTGGATACCGATGAAGACTACATGTCTGAAAATGAACCTGTAAGTATTTGTTTGCTAAATGGTTATATCTATGATAATCTTCGTCACTCACACTCACACATTTGTGATCTTGAGATTAAAAGTAGAATTAACACAAGGAAGCAAATGATAATAATCCAATAAATGTACAAAAAAGTTACTTTGTGTCAACCCGGCCTACCCCTTACCCGCCTGGCCTGCACACATCGCCATCTTGACTAGCAATATTTTCTTACTTATCGGATGTCGATCTCAAGCCCTGTTTTTGTTGCTGCTTTAGGAAGATGATGAGCATACCATTGAGGAAGATGAAGCCCTTATAACAGCAGAAGAAAGGCAAGAAGAATTAGTAGCTTTGCAAAACGAAGTTGATATACCTCTTGAAGAGTTACTCAAACGTTATAATATGGGAGAAGGTTAGTGATCTTTTTTAGTGATCTTATATTCTTGTTGAATACAGTCATTTGCAAATTGCAACTAGTGAGCTTTATTGATGGAATTATAAAATATGATAGAATAACTTTCGATTAATTCATACTCAAGCTAATTGTACCCATCAAATATCCTCAGCTCGTACAGAAAGTACCGATGGAAAGACTGATGATCTAGCTGAACCAAAGCAGAAAACGAAAGATGACCCTCGAATTAAGTTTATAGCTGAACCAAAGCAGGCATCAAAAGATGACACTCGAAGCGAGTCAATTGCTGAACTGAAGCAGGCATCTAAAGGTGACGCTACAAGCGAGTTAATAGCTGAATCAAAGCAGGCATCAAAAGATGGCTCTCGAAGCGAGTTGATGGCTGAAGCGAAGCTAGCATTTAAAGACGACTCTCGATGTAAGTTAATACATTTTTGTCGTTTTTACTCTTGATGTCGATGGTTAACACGTCTCTGTCCTTTTTGTTTTTGGGCAAATTGGGTGGTTAGATGGGTTTGGGTCAGATTGTGTAAATTTTGTTTCAACTGAACCATTATATCCCCATTTTTCCGTAAATGATTAGTGTGTCCAGTATTATTACAGCAGTTGGTTATATCAACAAAACCATTCTAGTAATACATTTTATTTAAGAGGTTAGATGAATGACGCTTAACCAGCTTGACTCTTTTGACCCATTTTACGTTGCGTCTTCCCTTTTTGCTGTATTTTGTAATCTCTAATATTGCTGACTACCTTTCGTGCAGGTAATGGAAATGATATTTCTCACAACGGATTAAAGAAAGAAGGTTTTCATCCTGATTTAAGTCGTTGTGTAAGTTGTAGGTCTACATTCTGGTTACTTAAATTATAAAGTAAGTTCACTGCCAATCATGATACGTTTTCTCACTCACTTCAGATTGAGATTAATGGCGGCTTATCAGTTTTGCCAACCCGTCGTCTGGAAATCAAGGAACATTATGTCAGAAAAAGGAAACGTGTTAAAGAGGAGAAGCCAGTAGATATGGAATTAGACTTTAATGATGAGAAAGTAAGTCAGTTTCTTATACAAACATCATAACTTGTGCAAGACGTGTATAGTAAATTACTAATATTCATGTGATTGCATGATTTTGTTTATGTAGGAGGATGCTGACTTTGTTTTTGCAAATGGGGATGATAAGGTATGTAATACGACATGTATTTTTTATAGTTAACTAGGTTGCATCAATGTACTGTTATCTGTTTTATTGATATTCAATACTATCTATTTGCGTACATTTCAGGCTCACAATGCCAAATATCTCATTTTTTTTTCTTGATGTACAGGACGACGAAACGACCTTGATGGAGGAAGAAGAACTAGCAAAGGCCGAATCTGATGACGCAGACGATGAGGTGAATAAATTGGAGAACATTTGTTTTTAGATATTGTTTTTACTTTTCATGTACTTCTAGGGAAAATAACCAAGAAAGGTAACTAAAAATCCGAAGTTTGCCAATCTGACATATGACTAGTTTTATGGAAGTCTTGCCAATGGTTTATTTTTTACTAGGGAAAATAACCAAGAAAGGTAACTAAAAATCCGAAGTTTGCCAATCTGACATATGAGTAGTTTTATGGAAGTCTTGCCAATGGTTTATTTTTTACTAGGGAAAATAACCAAGAAAGGTAACTAAAAATCCGAAGTTTGCCAATCTGACATATGAGTAGTTTTATGGAAGTCTTGCCAATGGTTTATTTTTTACTAGGGAAAATAACCAAGAAAGGTAACTAAAAATCCGAAGTTTGCCAATCTGACATATGAGTAGTTTTATGGAAGTCTTGCCAATGGTTTATTTTTTATTAGGGAAAATAACCAAGAAAGGTAACTAAAAATCCGAAGTTTGCCAATCTGACATGAGTAGTTTTATGGAAGTCTTGCCAATGGTTTATTTTTTACTAGGGAAAATAACCAAGAAAGATAACTAAAAATCCGAAGTTTGCCAATCTGACATATGAGTAGTTTTATTGAGTAGTTTTATGGAAGTCCTGCCAATGGTTTATTTTTTATTTATTTATGTTTTTGATTACTAGGAAAAAATCAGAGTTCTATAACAACGTCCAATATAGCCGTAAGAATCTGACATTGAGCTTAAAATTGCCTAACTATCCTGGAATTGACCATCTCATCCCTAAAGTTTTACCTGTCTTTAGCGGGCAGGTGGTTTGGATTGCTTATTCTTAATAAATGGTTAGAGTTTTAGGTGAAATCTTACGAACGGTGGTATTGTTTTGCAGCTTGCATTGTTGCAAAAAGAGAGTGAAATGTCAATTGAGGATTTGCTTGCAAGGTATAGACAGGTATGTTGATACTAAGCATGACCACATGTTACTAAAATATTCTTCTCATATTCTAATGTTCTTTTCTTTTTGTCACATCATTTTTGTTTCATACAGGATCTTGAAACTAATGGAGCATCACAAGATGATTCAGATTCTGAATCCGAAAATTTGCCTAAAGCTGATTCACCAACTGCAATCCAACCCGAAAATGAAAGCAATCAAGAGGAAATGGTCAATGCCGATAGTGGGGATAACGAGGAAAGAACTGATGAGGCAGTGGAAGCTGAGGGTGGGGATAACGATGACAGAATTGCCGATGCAGCAGCTGCTGCCAGATCAGCACAACCAACGGGAAACACCTTTTTAACAACAAAAGTCCGAACGAAATACCCATTTCTTTTGAAGTTCTCCCTTCGTGAATACCAACACATCGGTTTGGATTGGTTAGTAACAATGTACGAAAAAAGACTTAACGGGATTTTAGCAGATGAAATGGGTCTTGGGAAAACAATCATGACAATCGCGTTACTTGCACACCTGGCATGTGAAAAGGGTATATGGGGACCCCATTTAATCGTTGTCCCCACAAGTGTAATGCTCAACTGGGAAACCGAGTTTCTTAAATGGTGTCCCGCCTTCAAAATCTTGACATACTTTGGAAGTGCAAAAGAACGGAAGCATAAAAGACAAGGATGGATGAAGCCACATTCGTTTCATGTATGCATCACAACTTACAGACTTGTTACTCAAGATTCAAAGATTTTCAAGAGAAAAAAATGGAAATATTTGATTTTGGATGAAGCTCATTTAATAAAGAACTGGAAATCGCAAAGATGGCAAACACTTCTAAATTTTAACACAAAAAGACGAATCTTGTTGACCGGTACACCTCTTCAGAACGACCTCATGGAATTATGGTCGTTAATGCATTTCCTGATGCCACATATTTTTCAGTCCCATCAAGAATTTAAAGATTGGTTTAGTAACCCGATAACAGGTATGGTTGAAGGTGAAGGAAAAGTCAATAAAGAAGTAGTTGACCGGTTGCATAATGTTCTCCGCCCTTTTTTACTTCGAAGACTAAAACGAGATGTTGAAAAACAGTTACCTAGTAAAACAGAACATGTCATTTACTGTCGGCTTTCTAGGAGACAGAGAAATCTTTATGAAGATTTTATTGCCAGCTCAGAAACCCAAGCAACTCTCGCAAGTTCCAGTTTCTTCGGGATGATTAGTGTTATTATGCAACTAAGGAAAGTTTGCAATCATCCTGATTTATTCGAAGGTCGTCCCATTATTAGTTCTTACGATATGAACGGGATTGAAATACAGTTCTGTTCCGATATTTGTTCGGTGCTTAATAAGGGTCCATTTTCTACTGTTGACCTTACGGGATTAGGGTTTGTTTTCACTAATCTTGACTTTGACATGGCGTCATGGGAGAGTGACGATGTTCAGGCTATCCAAACACCTTCCAGATTGATCGAGGGGCGTGTCGAAGAAACTGAAAACGAAATTGGGTTTAGGAGAAAGTCGAAGGGGTTTAATTTTTTTGAAGAGATTCAAATGGCGCTCCGTGAGGAGAGACTTAAAGAAATGAAGGAACGGGCGAAATCGGTTGCGTGGTGGAATTCATTACGGTGTAAAAGGAAGCCCATTTATTCAACGGGTTTACGGGAGATCGTCTCTTTTCAAAGTCGAAATCAAAATCTGGTTTCTTCAAAGCTTTCGGAGATCATTTTGTCCCCAGTTGACCGGTTCAACCAGATGGTTGACCACGTTGAAAGTTTCATGTTCGCGATCCCTGCAGCACGGGCTCCAGCACCCATGGGCTGGTGTAGCAGATCTGGAGCATCAGTGTTTATCGATCCAGCTTATAAAGCTAAATGTTCGACACTGATATCACCGTTGCTAACCCCGATTCGTCCAGCTATTGTTCGAAGACAAGTTTATTTTCCTGACAGACGGTTAATTCAGTTTGATTGCGGTAAACTTCAAGAGCTTGCGGGTCTTCTTAGACGGTTAAAATCAGGTGGTCATCGAGCATTAATTTTCACTCAAATGACGAAAATGCTTGATGTTCTAGAAGCTTTCATAAACATATACGGTTACACTTACATGCGGTTAGATGGGTCGACTCAGCCAGAAGAAAGGCAAACATTAATGCAGCGGTTCAACACAAACCCAAAATATTTTCTTTTTATTCTATCGACTCGAAGTGGGGGTGTAGGGATCAATCTTGTAGGTGCAGATACTGTTATATTTTATGATAGTGATTGGAATCCTGCTATGGATCAACAAGCGCAAGATCGGTGTCATCGAATAGGACAAACCCGCGAAGTTCATATCTACCGGTTAATTAGCGAACACACGATCGAAGAAAATATTTTGAAAAAAGCGAAGCAAAAACGTGCTCTTGATGATTTGGTGATTCAGAGCGGGGAGTATAATACTGAGTTTTTCAAAAAGCTCGACCCCATGGAACTTTTTGCGGGACAAGGTAAAGCTCGGGAAGTTGCGGTATCGAATGCTGATGTTGAGGCTGCTTTGAAACATGCGGAAGATGAAGCGGATTACATGGCATTGAAAAGAGTCGAACATGAGGAAGCTGTCGATAACCAAGAGTTTACCGAAGAAGCCAAACCCGAAGATGATGAGCTTTTAAACGATGAGGACGGTGATCATGGTGTGACTGTTACAGCACCAGCAGAAAGCAACCCACAAACAGTTAATTTGAGTGACCTGCATGAAGCAAAGGGGATGGACATAGTTAGGGTCGAGGATGATGACATCGACATGATCGATGACGTGAAACGGATGGCTGCAGCAGCTGCAGCCTCGGGAAAAGAGATTTCATCATTTGAGAGTCAGCTTCGGCCAATAGACCGGTATGCTGTTCGATTTCTTGAGCTGTGGGACCCGATTGTTGACAATGCTGTGATAGAGACAGAAGATCATTTTGAGGAAACCGAGTGGGAGTTGGATCATATCGAGAAGTTAAAGGAGGACATGGAAGCCGACGTTGATGATGATGATGAACCTTTAGTCTATGAAAGTGAGTTCCTTGGTCTATCTAAATTTATTCGGGTTTGGTAACAAGTCAAAACTAGCTAAGCTGTTCTATCCGTCCAAATCTTTTTTCTACTATGTTCAAATTTTATAAAGAAAAAGCTATAAAACTTTCTGGTAGTGAATTTTTTAGGTTGGGTAACGTTTTAAAACCGGTCTGGGACTCTGGGTGCGCTGGCCCGTTAAAAAACATTTTTATTTTCCATTTCTAAAACTAAAAGAAATTCTATATAGATTTTCGGTGGCAACTTTTTTGAGTTTGGTTACATGTCAATGGGCTCGGGTCATGATAGAAGCAGCCTCAAAACACTTCTGTTCATTTTTTATAATGTTATTAGCACTTGACGTATTATGTAGCATTATAAAAAGCATATTGTTAGGTATATATATGTATATATAACTTCTCATTTGGTTTAATTGAATCTATCAGGTTGGGATACCGAGTTTGCAACTAAGGTATACCAAGAACAAGTCAAAGAGTTGGCTGAACGTCAGGTAGGAATATTTTATCTTTGTAAATATGTGTTTATACGTTATCAACTTATCATTGTTCAACATGCTGATAACACCTGCCATTATTACTTTAGTTGATTGAAGACCGTGAAATGGAAGCAAGAGAGAAGGAACTTGCGGAACTTGCAGAGGCTGAGGCCTTGAGGTAAAGTTATACTTTAAAAGTACTGAGCGGGTTGGGCGACAGGTTGAACAGAAATGGGTCAAAACATGTGTATATTGTGAGGGTAGAAATGGGTCAGCTTGGGCTAAACCTGGGACCAGTTTCGTCTTTCAATATAGTTGGTGCTGTCAAATATGACATCAAAAGTTATGTGATTTCAAATTAATTTTATCTATATACATAGAAAGGATTTTATAGGTTTTTTGCATACACTTTGACAACTTTCTTCCTGTTCGACTTCGTCTATCCCATTTGATTTGTTTCCTATATAGCTAATCGTTTAGAATCTAACATGTTTGTATCATTGTATGGTTCATTTGTGAAACTTATTTTGGAATATTTTTATATATATCTTTTAATCTCACCAGGATTGCATCGATCGTCAAGAAACCGAAGTCAAAGAAAAAGGCAAAGAAAATAAAGTTCAAATCTTTAAAGCAAGAATCTTTTCCTTCCCACCACACAAGGAGTTCAAAGGTTGAGTCACCGATAGAAGTTGATGACGATTTTGATTTTGACGATGATAGTGATGAAGAAGTGATCCTAATGAAAAAACGCAAGAGACCAGCTTACGACACTGAAGTCAAGATTTCTAAGAAACCAAAAAAATTCAAAAAGTATCCTGAACCAAGCCCATTAGAACCGGAAGCTAGTTCTTTACCCGACGATGAACCAAGAGAAATGAAGCTAGCCGAAATTAGTAATCTTGAAATTGATCATAGGCCAATTAGTAGAAGCAAAACGGGCTTAAAGATATTTATCAGTTCAGTGCCTTTAAAACGAGTGTTGACTATAAGGCTCGAGAAGCAAAAGAAAGGAAACATATGGTTTAGTGGTTGTATCCAGCCACCAGATCCTTGGTTGTCATCTGAAGATGCGGTTCTTTGTGCCGCTGTACATGAATATGGTGTCAATTGGAGTTTGGTTAGTGACGTTCTCAGCGGAATGACTGCTGGCGGGGTCTATAGGGGCGTTGTTCGTCATCCTGTTCATTGTTGTGAGAGGTATCGGGAACTTGTTCAGAGATACGTGCTTTCTGCTGACAATGTCAATGAAAAAGCGAGTAACATTGTTGTTGGTAAAGCTCTCCTTAGAGTATCCGAGGTAACCTATCTTATGCTATAGTATTCATTGGGTGGGTGGGGGGTGGGGGGTGGATAAGCGTTAGAACGGGTTAAAACATGCTGGATTGGGTACGACAGGAAATCATTAATGAATTGTATTATGGTAGTTTGTGCTAAATATGGTTCAGTGGGACTTCGGAGGGTTTATTATTTTTACTTTTTACACGTAAAATAAACTGAGTTGACACATTCATTAAATCATAAATGAATAGGCAGTAATCAAAGGATCTGTATGGAAGCAGGTTATATAGGCTGTATTTTATTTAAAAGCGAGTTAATAAAAGCTAAATAAAACGGGTTAAACGAGTCAAAAGTTGCCTCACGTGTATTCAGATGCTCCGTGTCCTGTATCTTTTATTCTAAAATATAATATAATTTTCTGTAATCATATTCCATAAATAATATATACAGCGAAATTGTATTAGTATTAAATAGCTTGCCTCATCCATCTAAAATAAACCCATTTTGATCTGTTATCTAATCCACCCATTTTTCCGTATCCAGTTTCTGTGTGTGTATGTATCTCATTGCTTTGCTCTCATTTTATTCTCTCTTACTCACTGTATAACATGAGGTGCTGGTTTGTAGGAGCATGCGAAGACGCTGTTGGACATTGTGTCGGAACAGCCCGATCAAGCATACACTCTTCAGAAACATTTCTTTCACCTATTAACATCTGTTTGGAGATCAAATACTCGTAACGCCTCCCGAAAAAACCCATTCAGCACTGGAAGACCTCGTATAACTGGTGTAAACCATACTTCTCGTGACCCCATTAGACCGCAAAACATGAACTTCTCTAACATACGTCCAATGAGCAGATTAGTAGCTGATGCGCTCAATAGTTCTCAAATAATTCCAACAGAGGAAAGAGTTTCTAGTTTTAGTCAAAGACATGATTCTCGAAGTGTAGGGCAACTGGGAGTTACGTTAGAATTTCCTTCGAGGAGTGATGATGATCCGAGTGTTCCATTACCTGAGGTTGTATCTGTGTTGATAAATGATTCTGAATCGATGCCGTCTGAATACATGCAAGTGACTGGGAATCATCATTTTCGATCGTCTAAGGATATTGTGGAATACCGTTTCAGGTACGTTTTTGTTAATTTTATTTTGGTAAACTGCTACCAATATCGAGATTCTCTTTTTGTATAAAGAAATTAGGAAGTTGTAAAGACCATTTTATTATTGGCAACCTTTAACCCGTTCTAATTTTTAACTAGAATTCACATCATCGCATATCAATATAAGTCTACTCTGGTTTACCCGTTTTACAAAAATCTTGTACAGGGATGCTTCAAGAGTTGCTATTGAGGGTGGTGGAGCGTCATCATCATCCACAACCCCGATAAGCGAGGTGAAGTCCCGGCCACCAACTAAATCTCAGCTATCCGGAAAACACAAATCCAAATCAAGGAAAACCGTTATGGAGCCTAACCAAGTTCTTTCTCTACTTCGCAACCCCAATCTACAACCACCACCAATGTTGCTGCCCAGTGATTTGTCTTTGAGGTTCGATATGGAAGCATCTGTTCCCGACATCGCAATGGATGATTTTCTAAGAAACGAGTTTCCGATAGTTCACCATGTTTATGATCCGGGATTTACAACGGGTCTTGAAGATTGTTCGTTACCAATGGATTTTACTGACTTACGATAGGGTTTTAAATCATTTAATGGACGGGAATTTTTGGATTCGAGAAACACAAAGTGACTAACTTGGTGTTTTTCTGGGCGGGGCCCGATGCGGAGCCGAGACGTTGGTTCGGTGTGGCTAGTTTTTACGTACGAGATTCTCGGAAGATATAACATTTTGCACATAAAAATGTAACATTGTATAGCATGTGGCCCTTTAATTATCTGTAACTTTTTTTCTGGTTCGTTGGTGGGTGGGATGTCGGGCTGTTAGTTGTCGGAGATTAAGTTGGAATTTTAATTATTTAGGCACTTCCCGCTCTCATAGTGTAGAATTAGGAAACAGGAAATTATTATTAGTCTTTGATGAATGAAAAAGCAGTTTACCTTCTTTCTGTCGTTTATAATATCGTTTTATATCTTTCAGATGTGAACGTTTATCACAGGGATCAGAGTATCAGACATCTAACATGTACAGCTGAATTCTTGTTACTCCATCACCGTAATAGCGTAATTACTTAAATAGTGTGACCAATTCATGAAAGGGTAACCGGCTACCATTAGCAACTATTACAGTGTCTCTTAGGTGATTTGTTTTCATTTTCAAACACATTGAAGTCTTGTTCTGAATTAACATGAACAGAAAGTTGAGATTAAAAAAGTGTACAGACGAAAAGAGAAATGATCTGATACTTGAATGCAGGTGTGGAGCTAGATATTTTATCAAGTGAATTCAAAACTATAATTAGCAAGTTTGTATACAGTTTACTTGCATTTTAGGCGAAGATTAATGCTAAATTGTACTTGCATCGAGACTATAAAAGATATTCTTGTTGAATAGGTTCTGCTTGGCTCTAGTTGCACTGATACTTCAAAAGACTTGCTTGTTCAGTAGGTTCTGCTCGGTTCTTGTTCAGTAGTCTGTTCGGCTCTTTGTCGTTTCGCCTTGTTCAAAAAAGTTTGTACAGACAAAAAGAGAAATGATCTGATACTCAAATGCAGGTGTGGAGATAGACATTTTATCGAGTTCAAAACTATAATTAGTAAGTTTGTATACGGTTTACTTGCATTTTAGACGAAAATTAATGCTAAATCGTACTTGCGCTGAGACTATAAAAGACATTCTTGTTGAGTAGGTTTTGCTTGGCTCTACTTGCGCCGAGACTGTAAAAGACTTTCTTGTTCAGTAGGTTCTGCTCGGCTCTACTTGCGCCGAGACTATAAAAAGATTTTCTTGTTCAGTAAGTCTGCTCGGCTCTTTGTCGTTTCGCCTTGTTCAAATGCCAGTATATACTTCTGCATTTTAACATTATACTGATTTTCTTTTTTCTGTTTCATTCAATTACAACTTTAGATGTAAGCCCTTCTTTGTGTAACATTGTCTTTACCAATTAATATCTATTACAAGATACCATGATAGGACTTAATTTATATATTTTCTATTAAGTAAGAGCAAGGTTCTAAAAGCTCGCAAAACTAGTAAAGCATGACCTTCATGCCACGCAGTAGATTAAAGCTTGAGCTTAAGGATTGACGTGAGACGACACGTAAAAAAACGTGATAAAATATTAATTCACGCTTTAAAAACGTTATGACTCGCCAAAACTCGCAAAAAGCATGAGACTTGACTATGCCGTCACGCCACACTTCACGTTATCTACGACCTTGACTAAGAGTATCTTAAAAGACTTATTTATTAGTTAAAGGTTCACAAAGAATTTTATAAACAAATCAAACATAACACGTTAGTGAAGAACATGAAAACTAAGTTCATAAAGATAAAAAGAATATTTTTTGTGTGGAAGAAATGACATACTATGTTAAGTCTAAATCATTCTATTTTATGTTGCAGTTAAGTGGGAAATAACATCACATTATTCCCTTTTTTATATTTTATATCTTAATCATTTATAAAAAGTGGAATAGCATCATGTTAATGTTAAAAAGAAACCCTTTTTATCAATTTGTCTAACATTTTTGTATTTTATTCCTATTACTTTTGACTAAAAGTAAGTTTCTAAATGCAAGTTTAGATTTTGCTTAATGGAGAATTAGAATTTCCATGACAAATGACAAATAAACTGAAGGATGTTGTCATTGGCAAATCCCTGGTGAATAGTGACATTTTGATACCAACTTATCTCATACAAGGCTGGTATCACTTCATAAGTCACAAGTGTTATAAGTCACAAGTGTTTTACAATGCACTAAAAAAGATAGCTTGTTTGAGGAGAGGATCAATCCTATACTTGGTCAATGTGAATTATAACAATAACCCCATTCTTCGAAAAGCCAATGTCCTCGTTGGTCACGGCTGGGCACCCCTCTTTGGGTCTACGCCACCACTCCATAGGCCGTCACTCCGAGTGTTGGACCTCGAAAGGTAAGGCAAGCTCTATACCAATTGATACGAATCTATCACATATTAGAATCGTATCAGTTCATAAATCCCAAATGTAAAAATCACTCAAAAAGCTAGTTTGCTTGAAGAGGAAACACGTAGGCTTTATAAACCATAAACCAATCCCAAACTTAACCGATGTGGGATCATAACACATCTCTTATATAACTTTTATCTATTCTGTTTATGGTATAATTTCTTTTATCGTTGATACTTTTGATTTATTAAATTTTATATTTTCTGTTCCGTAGTTTAGTGTTTCATCCGTCTCATAAAAAATGTTCAGTTTAACTTTTCAGATGTTTTTTTTGTTATATAATATTTTGATGAAAATTATACTACTACTAGTAATAAACATACATTTAAAACTCAACTCATTATTATATTTTGCACCAATTATTACATAAAAATAGTTAAATTTAAAAGTTAATTAACTCTAAAAAGGTCAAATAGAATATTTATTTTGAGACAAAAGTAGTAACAAAAACAAAATTGTAAAATAAAAAGATATAAAAATATAAGAAAGAAAGTTGATAGAATCTATTTAGAGGCAATCCTTAAACTGAATATATGGATGCCTTTGAACCATTAAATTGTTTATATTGGTATAAAAGAATTGGATATGATGTGCTGTGCATTTTTATAACCCAACTAAGAGATATCTGAACATAATTATTGTAACTGATTCTCATGTTACTAAACCTAGTTTAATCCTGGAAAACATCCTCGTACCAGTAATGTCACTTAATAGTAACCAAGTTTTCATCGGTGTTTCGATGAAGTAAGAACTAGGGTGCTTAAAGGCGAAAAGTGTGCTGAAATGCATAGCCTTAGCATAGGCTACTAAAGTTTCAGTATGATTCTAGGATGTGATAACAGCAAGTTGAGATCAGATTCTCATACTCGAATTCAGTTCTCGACGAGACTAAACGATTTGACAAGCTTAACCATTTTTGCTCGAACTAGGGTGCTTAAAGGCGAAAAGTGTGCTAAAATTCATAACTTTAGGATAGGCTACTAAAGTTTCAGTATGATTCTAGGATGTGATAACAGCACGTTGAGATCTGATTTTCATATACTCGAATTCAGTTCTTGACAAGACTAAATGACTTGACAAGCTTAACCATTTTTGCTCGAATTTAGGTCCACCTAAACGGCTATCATGCTATTTCAGGTTCAACATAAAAACGTTCAAAATCTGGGTGAGAATCCACTCGATCACTACTAGTTACTCCTTCGGCCAAAACATTAGGAGTATACAATCAAAAAAGAAAGGAATATGAACCATATTACACGAGTATTCTAAACGAAGAAAGATTAGAATAAACCAAAAGCATAAGCACCTGCAAAGAACAATCAACACAATTTTTTGTTCTATATATTTCACAGTCTGCACTCGTACTTCCTACCACTACCCACAAGTGTGCTTTTACCATAGAAACATACACAAGTACTCATGGTTTTCAACATAACCTCCATAAAAACATCGTCCGATGGAGTGTGGCAAGGCGATAATCCACTTCATTATGCGTTTCCATTGCTGATAGTTCAAACTACACTCGTTATTTTCATCAGTAGACTGCTTTCGTTCTTCCTAAAACCTCTCCGACAACCTAAAGTCATCGCAGAGATACTTGTAAGTTTCTATGCCGAGTTCTAATCTACCACAAGCTCAAAATCTCGTAGCATTATATGGCTATACCATAGTACCATATGCATTAAAATCTGATAATTAGACTTAATAAGTTACGCATACAAATACAAGTGAACATTTAAACGCCGATTATATGTTAAACAAGCTTGCATGTATCTGTATTTGTTTCTTATTATGTAAATTCAAATACCGAGTAGCTCACAAGCAACTTGATATCGTTTACAACCTAGCTATAAATATATAAATTCCAGGAACAAATAGATATAAAAGTTCTTGACGAATACATTATATTGGGAATTTTCAGGGTGGAATTCTTTTAGGACCATCAGCGTTAGGCCAATACAAGGAATTTACGCAATGGGTTTTTCCTGCGTGGAGCACTCCGATTCTTGAATCGGTGGCAAGTGTCGGGCTTTTGTTTTTCCTTTTTCTTGTAGGCCTTGAGCTTGATCTCACCTCCATTCGCCGGAGTGGGAGGCGAGCGTTATGGATTGCTTCATCTGGGATCTTGTTACCGTTCTTATTCGGGATCGGGATCACATTTCTACTAAGGAAAACTGTTGTAGGAGCAGATAAAGTTGGTTTTGCTCAATGTTTTTTGTTCATGGGAGTTTCACTCTCAATAACAGCATTTCCGGTACTAGCTCGAATACTAGCAGAGCTTAAATTGTTGACGACTCAAATAGGGGAGACCGCCATGGCAGCAGCGGCTTTTAATGATATTGCTGCCTGGGTTTTGCTGGCTCTAGCGGTGGCTCTAGCTGGCGGGGGTCACAAGAGCCCGTTGGTGTCGTTATGGGTCTTAATGTCAGGTGCAGGATTTGTAATTTTTATGGTGGTTGCAGTCCGTCCTGCAATGGAATGGGTAGCTAGCCGATGTTCAAAACCGGGCCACCATGATCATGTTGAAGAAGGTTTTATATGTTTGACACTTGCGGGAGTTATGATATCTGGTTTCATGACAGACCTTATCGGGATTCACTCGATATTTGGTGCATTTGTATTTGGACTAATGATCCCGAAACATGGGGAATTCGCAGGAAGGTTAATAAGGAGGATTGAAGATTTTGTTTGTGGCCTTCTGTTGCCATTGTACTTCGCTTCGAGTGGGTTAAAAACCAATGTGAATAAGATAAAAGGCGCAGAGGCATGGGGGCTGCTGGCGGTGGTGATTTCAACCGCTTGTACTGGAAAGATTCTTGGGACATTTCTGATGGGGATGTTATGCATGATTCCAGCACGGGAATCGTTAGCTTTGGGATTACTGATGAATACCAAAGGGTTGGTTGAGCTTATAGTTCTCAATATTGGCAAAGAGAAAAAGGTTCGTTTTCCAGTTTCCAGAATTATTGTCTAAGCTCTATATAAACAGCCAAATGTCATAAGCTGAAACTAATGCAGGTATCTGATATTGATTGTTGAAACAGGTACTTAATGACGAAATGTTTGCAATATTAGTGATGATGGCCTTGGTTACTACATTTATGACTACACCAATGGTGATGGCTGTATACAAACCAGCCCGAAAAATCACTTCAGTTATCCACCATCGTTCACTTAGGGAGTCTTCATCTCACTATTTAAGAACTATGCGAGCTGAGCTACGAGTCCTTGCTTGTGTCCACGGGTCAAAGAATTCACCCTCAATGATCAACCTAATTGACTCTATCCAGTCTCCCAACACCTACTCCAACATGAAGTTATATATCTTACACCTAATTGAGCTGACCGAAAGGTCCTCATCCATAATGATGGTGCACAAGACCCGCAAGAATGGAGTCCCACGCATTAACAACTTCCGGGAAGGCAAGACAGCTTACAAACTCGAGTCAGCTACATTGAAAGAAAGCAAAGTCAAGGTTCGATCGTTGACCACCATCTCACCACTGCCGACTATGCATGATGATATATGCCATGTGGCAGACAAGAAGAGGGCTGCAATCGTCATTCTACCCTTCCATAGACAACCTCAACGAGGATACAGCGAAGAGGAGCCGACACATATTGCACATGGTTGGGAAGTGGTGAATGAAAGAGTGCTTTCACACGCACCATGCACAGTGGCATTGCTGGTGGATCGCGGCTTAAGTAGGTCAAACTCAAAACAGGTATGTGTAGTGTTTATAGGTGGTCCTGACAGTCGTGAAGCCCTAGAGTTGGGGGGCAGAATGGCAGCACAACCTGATACTAAGCTCACCGTAATAAGAATTCTAATAAAAACTGGGGAGAATGAAAACCACACTCCCACAAAGCCTGAGGATGCAAATATAGACAAGGTAATATTCTAAAAGATTTAACCTTGATCTATCATCCAACTAATTCCTTACTAACCTCGTTTTATCAATTATAAATCAGGAACTAGATGGGACATCGTTAGAAGATTTTAAAGAGAGATGGGAAGGAGAGGCAGAGTATGTGGAGAAGTCAACTCTTAGCATCAATGATGAACTACTCGAGATAGGGCGGAGCAAAGGGTTTGAGCTTGTGATCGTAGGACGAGGTAGGTTCCCAGAGGCACTGTTTGCAGGAATTCATGAATATGAAGGTCAATATTCCACAGAATTGGGACCTATAGGAGGCTTATTAGCATCACATGGTCATGGGATTACATCTTCCGTTCTAGTAGTTCAGAAACACAATCTACCTAAAGAGGAAAAAGACAAACCATGTCCGACCAGCAGTATGTCTAATAACACGATGGCATAGTTCTAATACACCAATCCTGACCGTACAGGTTAGAATAAAACTGCATGTTATACGCCCAATAAAATAAATTTACTCATTTCAAATAAATTGAGCTACCTGAATGAAGCCATCAACTAACATGGCCAAAGGTGCACTCAATTTGTACTCTACTGTGTAACAAGTAATCTTAATGTAATTTTATTCCAACATGAATTCACCACGATTTAACACGGTTGATAGTCATGCTTCATGCATATCCGAATGAACATTTGTATGTAAAAACATTGGAACTTATGGACTAACTGATGATTAATCAGTTACGTCTGTATAAGTAGTACAAAGCGAAAATACAAACAAAATTCCAAAAAAGTAATCATTACAAATCCATATTAAGTAAAATTTCAACCCATAAACAATAAACTTTGGTTCTCTTTAGTCGGGCAATTAGCCCACATTGTTGACAATTGTACAGTATAAACAATTTTCTGGCCACATTAACCAGCACAAGAAGGAGAAGTTTTAAAATATGATTATAAGGGTGACAATTACACTAACCTTAGATTAAGCTTACTCCAGACCAGTTTCCATCTGATTTTCCGGTTGCGTCTTTGCCATCAGACTTGTAGAAACTGTCGTGCCCATCATCTTTAACATCATCCCAATGTGCCCAGTCATTTCCATTAGTGGGTGCAGTCGCTGTGGTAGATGCATGCTTCCTATTACCATCGTTATCCCAATCATCCCACGAGCCAGAATCCACCGACTTAAAATTTCTTCCTGATGAGCTGACGGAATTACCATCCACTCCGGAAGAAGGGGCAGGACTTGAAGCTCCATTAGAGTTCCATCCTTTCTTTTCCTCATCGGACTCCTGATAAAACCCATCTCCGGGTGTTACACTTTTCTGCCAGCTCTCAAGGTTCCAGTTAGGGTTTTCTTTGGCTAGCTCTTCTACCTTTTGCGAAGCAAATGCCATGACACCTTTCATGAGGCCCCATGTCTTCTGTCCAATTTCTGTTGTCTTTGCTGTGACAACATTGACGGTTTCGTTTACTTTGTGATCATAGCCTCCATCTCTGACCTGTACAGAAAGTTATGTATACGTGAATTCAGTTAAACAAAATGGTCCCGTTCAATTGAGAAAAGAAAGCTATAGAAACTAAAGTTGTAAGAAAAAAATGACCTTTGTCGTGAGTTCCTTCGTGCCAGCTTGAACTACACTGGCAGCAGACTGTGCAGCAGATGCAGCAACTACTGATAACCTACCAAGTCCCTGTATGAACAAATATGATAAATCAGTAATAACTAACATAGAACAACAAAGAAACGGCAATGTTTGAGCATCTAAAAGTGCTTGTTCAACCAAAAAGTCCAACTTCCAATCCAAGTACACAGATATGCATGTATGTGTATAGCAATACAAAGTAGAAGTATACAAACACAAGAACTAGATCCTCGTTTATTAAGTTGATGTAAATTAGTGTCCAATTATTAGGTATAGTACTAACCAATGTAAATCTATGTTATAGCTTATCCCAATAGGTAATTTATGATTGCATTAACATCAAACATCGCAAAAGGTCACCAAATATGATAAGTTGCCTAGAAACTAAACACAAAAGTACAGTCAAACTATGTTCCAAGGACATCCAACTCATTAGTATAAAATTGTCAAACAACTTGATAAGCCATCGAGAAATTCTAGGAGTCAGGATGTCCAAACTTAAATACATCATAACTGATTCACGTCATCACTAAATAACACCAATTGTCATTGGTTCATAATGAACTTATTGTTCTGTTTTCTGGCTGGCTCCAACTTCTACGTTTATAACTACAAACTTACTAGCAAGGGAATGACAAAGTCAGATCCTAATCCTACACAAGTTGCGCATAAAAAAACCTAAACTTTACACCATAAGAATCCGACATGATACATGCTGACGTCAAGTGCATACGACTTACTTTACGTTTTTACCATCATATGCCACACACTTCATTATTTATGCATATGCATTATTAACGGGCGCTGTTTTAGAATTGAATATTGAAACTGTTTATCTGCTTAGTTCTTCATGAAACTATTTATGCCAAACATCGCATTTCACTCCAAAATAATCAGACAAGCAGCATCAGACAAACAATCACAAACACCCCATAATGGTAAAAAAAAAGAAGTCGAAAGTGTGTTGTATTTCAACACAATCAATTTACCTACAATTGCACGAAAACATAAGCATGTAAAACACTTAAACTACATTAGCTAAAACCGTTAAGTCTACCTGAGTAACAGAACTAAACACATCAGCTTGCCCTTGCCCTTGCCCATTACTCTCACTCCTCCTTACCGGATCCACACTCGACCCAAACCCAACATACTTCCCACCTTGCGAAGGCGGCAACCCCTCCGGCCTAGACACATTCTCCGCCATCTTCCTCGCAAAAAACCCCTCCTTCCCAGCCGCAGACGCCTCCATCTCCTCCCTACTATAAACACCCCCTCCATTACTATCCCCACCCCCATTATTCCCATTATTATTAATAACATTAACTACTGGTGGGTCCATTCTGGACCCACTTTCTTTAACTACAGGTGGGTCCGTCCATGACCCACCTTCAGCTAAAATACGAATCCTGTCTCTGTAAACAGAGGCAGCATTCGTATTATACTTAACTAAAACACTAGTCTCTTTAGCAATACCGTATTTTAACAAAAAAGAGTTGAAATTGTCATTAGAACCACCAGATTCCATTTTTTTGAGGTGGATTTCAGACCATGAGTCCATAGTAACAGATCTAACAAAGGAGATGTGGACACCTAGTCCTCTGTGTTTTCCAGAGCATTCTAAACACATGAAGATGCCGTAGGATACTGAGGCCCATTGTGGGTTCTTTTGGGAACAGTCTACGCATGTTTTGTTCGATGGGTGGGTTTGGAGGGAACGGAGACGACGGGATGCTGAAGGTGCAGCCGCCATTGTTTGGATCTTGCGTTTGTGTTTTTCTTTAAGGTTTGTGTGTGTGTTTTTCGCTTTTTTTAAGGTTTTGTTAAGGTGAAGTGGTTTCACAGTTGGAAGTCATGATGCACTTGCTAAACAATCAAAGTAAGAAAAGAATAATATATTATTTTAAATATAAAAATTGTTTTTTATATTAAATTAAAATTTAATAATAACTTTATATATAAGTATATTAAAATATATATCCCTATCCCTACTACTTATAAAGGATATAGGACTCTTTTTTTAAGTACACTTATCCAAGGAAACTAGGAATTTATAAAGGAAAGTATAAGAATCTTTTTCCTATATTTCCATTTTAACACATCTGACTTTTTTTCAAATTTTGATACAACTCATTCCTAAAACACACACCGAACCATCT
The DNA here is from genome assembly GCA_025667525.1 of Glebionis coronaria. Taxonomy (NCBI): domain Eukaryota; kingdom Viridiplantae; phylum Streptophyta; class Magnoliopsida; order Asterales; family Asteraceae; genus Glebionis; species Glebionis coronaria. The sequence continues at coordinate 546,602,954 of CM046878.1, read as the reverse complement.
TATTTTTCTCTCTAAACCCTAAACTAAATACACAGCCGCCACAATCATATTACCTTCTCCTCGATCTGCCGAATCCGCCACCATCAAAATGGTTTAGGTGGTTTCAGGTAGTTCCGGTTGAAGGTACTGTTTGTTGTTTTGTAAAAAAGTGTATCGTTACCACCACCATTTTTACCTAACAGCCGCCACCACTAACTTAATCGCCGCCACCACGATGCCTACATTTTTGTTAATTGATTCCAGTTTTGAAATGTCGGGTATCAATTACCTTCTATTGCATATACCTATTCAAAATAAAATAAAAATAAAATAACGATTCAATCTACCACAGTGGTCATTTCTATCTTGTCCATACAAGAGAATTGGTAAGTATCATACCTACTCAGTTTTTTGATTTAAAGTTTCAATTATAATCACATAGTCGGCTATTTTTATGTGTTTTTATTTATAATAGAATTTGAGTTGTGTGTTTTTTTTCCAATTCAGTTGTGGTGTAGCAAAACCCTATAAAGAATTTAGAGGGTTGGGGATTTAATTGAGAAAATTACTTTTTATGTAGTCTTTATATGGTAATGCAATTTCAGGTGACTTTGTTGATCATTTGGGGATTTAATTTGAATTGTGTGTTTTTTTCTTGTTTTGATTTGATTGTTTGCTTAAAAATTGTTAGTTAATTTTTAATTTTTAAATTCTTAATATTAATATCAGGGGTTTCTGGTTTTTGATAATTTGCTTAAATCAAAACTTGGGTATTGAAGTTAGGATTCAGTTATAGGATCATCGCTTGCATCATGAAAGCGGTTTGGAGTAACGTATATATGATATTGCAGCCTGATAACCGCACTGGTGTACCGGTGTTTCGTGACTAGGATGATAGTAATCTCTCTTCCCCGAGGATAACGAGCAACGATTCTGCTTTCTAAGGTGAAAGATGTGATGCTAAAAGGTAAATGGTACTTATTTATCAAATTTCAATTTGCAGTTCTTCATATTTCGTGTTAATCTCAAGTTGAAAAAACTTACCGGTCCGAGTTGGTCAAAAGTGACTACTTTTAGAGAATTAAGAATTTTTTGATACAAATACAAAAAAATGTACAAAAATTTTGTGCTCGGTCCCGGTTACGGTTGCATGCGTTATAAACTATGGTCATAAGATGTCTATCAGGTGTAATTCTGGTTACTTGGCTATGATTATCCTTCAAGTATTGTGTGTTGCCACGAAAAATGGAAGGATGGCAGAGTGTGCGAACCACTTTTCTCAGCAACCTCCATGTACGCGGCCACGACATCGATTAATATGAGCCAAATTAATTTGAATGTTTAAATAAAATTAGATTAAAAAATATTTGTATAACTGCTAAAAATTTTAAATATCGACTGTTAGCTAAAAATAAAACGGGTCATATGGGTCAGATGGGAAAACCAAGTATAAAAGCCGCCCAAGGTGTCATCAAATGCTATACTAGGTGTCTACATATTCTATGTTAAAAAGCATGCGTTTATGTCTTCAACGTATTCTATGTTTAAATACGTATTAGTCAATGTTGCGTGCTTAGCTATTATATGTCTATAATTTCGGCCACCTTCATATGGGATTCGACTTACACCTTTTCTTCTCATTGTTTAACAATGCAACCACGGATGATACAACATAAGTGGATTTGGCTTTGATCCATCCAAGGTATACTAATTTTGATGGTTTTATTTTTTGTTATAATTCTTTTAGATATAACTATAAATCACAATCACACTTTTCAAGATAGAAAAGAAGGCATAGGGCATGTGCTTAATTGTACACTATCGAATTCTTTGGGAGTAATTGGAAGGGATATTTGAAATTGTTATACATCTTTGTTGTAGATTCCATGCATCTCAGTTATTGGCTATTATTTACGGCTATAAAAACCTGGTCGTCTTAAACTAAGGTAGATTATCCAGAGAAAGTTGTAGTTTGAATAAGAGTTTGAGACCCACATGGATCAAATCTGGTCTGTGCATTGTACTTGTCGATGAATTTTGAATTAAGATATCCTGGATGATCTGGTCCTCATGGCCAGTACATGCGTGATACTAATCGAATATAGGCTAACATTGAAGTTACTTTTCTTAGGCCTGATTTTTCTGGAACTCATAGCAGTGGGTATGCTCATATTACAGTAGGAATCACATGGTTAGTTTCGTTGAAAGTAAAATAGGTTACTCTATCATGGACATAATGGAATGTACCATTCTTGACATATACTATGATTTTAACCTGTTTGATCTTTGCCAATATTTTTTGCATATTCTCTAGGCCATGAGTGAATAAAAACGTTTTGCATCAACTAATTCTCAAGTAAATGACCCAAACTTGGTAGATTCAGACTTAGTGTGAAGTTTCTGACATGATATCCAATTAGAACCTAAACTGGCAAATTTTGTTTTAGACAAACTGAACTAGATAGATTGAATAAATAAATCAAGGACCTTCAAATTCTAAGGAGTGAGTACAGTCACATGACCTGAGCATAACTCCAGAAAGACGACCTGCATTTAATTACTCGCAGTGAGATTCAAAAATATAACATTGAACATACATAGTTACGAACAAAATATAGCAGGTTGCTAACCTGCTAAAAGCTCATCCATTAAGTGTTATGAGTTATAAAGAGAAGCACCTGTGGTTTGAGAAAACTTATTACAACACATCAATTTCCATCAAGTTAACTTTCTAGACATGAAATGCAAATACATTAATGTAAACTACAACTACATGTATAATTCACTGTGATCACTTATTCGTCTTTTCTGTATCTAGCTTCTCAACTAAGCAACAAGTAATAAAAGCTAAAACCTTCCATGCTTTCACTATTGGTTATCAATCGATGCTGATTACTAAAATGCCAGATTTAGACAAAATATGTTGTTCTACACTATAGTAGTAATTGTTAACGCTAACAATTCTCTTTGGGGGTTATTGTGGTTCCTCTGCACCTGCCTTGTATATTACTATTGTGTCTTAAAATATAAAATTGCATGATGTCCTTCTGTCCGAGAACATGTAAAAACTTAAGAAGCACCGCGAAGGAACCTAAGAAGCAACATTTTGTATGTAGAAACCTTTAATATTATCTTAATCTACAAGGTGAAGGAATAAATCTTGACATTTTGCATTGTATACAGAGTTTAGGAGCAGAAAAAGATGGTCTAGACATAGTTCAACATGATTGGGTGCTACCAAAATTCGAGCAACGTGCTGAAGTTGTGCTTAGAAAACGACTTGCGTAATTTAATGCGAGTTTGTAACAGAATTTCACACTCCAGCAGTGAAAAGTTGGGATAGTCTTGTTATTTGAGACTTACTTCATCACAATATTTTGTTCATGTGATATAATTTTGATATTGAGATACAGTTCTGCAAGTAAAACCTATGTAAGACTATTGCTTAATTAAATCAAAACAAATTCATTGTATGCCACCTCTAAAAGAGTCGTGAAACGTCATATAAAAAGGACTTACAGACACATTGATAGACACATTCATGGGAATTCCTAAAGGAGAAAAATATGTATACAGTTTTGAGTAGATCTTTATAGGTTACGTTATTTTAAGTAAACCTTGATTACTTTATCAATATCATTGCTACACGTTAATTAAGCTTTTCTGATATGTGAAACCGCTAATAAGGCAATGAATGTGTTATCGGGTCACGGGTTTGTTTACGGGATCAAGCAGTCGAGTCAACGGGTCAGGTGTTCGACTATCGAGTTAATTCGGTCGAGTTAAGACGTCACGCGTTTGATCACCAAATTAACTTGATTGAGCCACCGGATCATGTGTTAGACCACCGGGTCAATCCGAACGAGTCACCGGGTAGTTCGACCACCAGCTCAATTAGATTTTATCTCATAATTGCTATAATGTTTCACTTTCGGTTTTACTACAAAAAATTATATATTATATGATACATGCTTATTTGAGATTTTTTTGTAAAGTTGAATTATCGCAAGTTACGACATTTTTCAATTACGATTTGATCTTACCATTATATAGCGTATAGTTAATTATTTGTCGTCAGACAAATTCCGCCGCTATGGCCGGGTATTCGCCTATACATTTAGTTGTAACTGTAATTTCAATGTGATTAAATTCAATGTGCTCATCATATGTCAACTATTTTAAGCACATTTTTATCGCATGTTGTGACACTTTGCAATTACAATTTGATCTTGCCATTATATATCGTATCGCTAATTTTCTGTCGCCAGGCAATTCCGCCGCTATGCGCGGGTATCGGCTAGTATTTATATAAGTCTGGTTTTCGAATCCGATTGCTAAACCCATATTTAATTCGAAAATCGAATTTATAATTCAGTCTAGTTTGATTATGGCCCATAACTCGAATTTTATGGTCGATTCTTTTATATTTTAGGTTCGATTTGATTTGATTTTTGATTTTTGTAGGTTGGACCTAAATTATGAACACCTTAAGATCAATATCTAGAGAATGACATGTTATAAGGTATCAGTAGGTCAGGTTAATTTGATCTAAACTTGAATTTTGAATATAAAATTACATTGTTAGTTTTGTTTAATACGAACTTGATAATAACAATCATCAAGTGGCTTAGTAGTAAGCTCTTTGTCTTTTAAACAAGAGGTCAATTCAAACCTCATTGGATGTATATATTTAAGGGTGGTCACGTAGATTTATTTACTATCACTCTGGGCTATTCAAAAGAATAATCGCCCTAAAATTAATCGGCTCGCAATGTTCGAATTGAAAAACTAGGTATATAAAAAAATATGAACTCGATAACCCAACATTGTTATCATCTTATCATGTCAGGCAAAGATTAAGTAATCAAGGTTATCGGCTAACTTAATAAAGCCCGAAAACTAATATCTAATTTTATATGGCTACTAGCTTATATACCCGTATAACCTTAAGTGTATTTTAAATATTTTTCTATAGAAAGTAAGAAATATATGAATGAAATAAGCAAATGTAAACATTAACAGTCAATTGGTGAAATAAATAATCAGAAAATACACCGATTATTAATATTTGACTTTATAACAATTTTAATAATAAAAGTTCATGCATTTTGGTTTTCAACTTTGATGGTTTTAAATAGCAAATGACGTAAATAGACGATAATCAAATCAATAACCAATGTTCATCCCGTGAACACATAATAATCAAATGAAAATGTAAGTATAAAGAGATTGTAATCAATAATTGATTTGAATTTAAAATACTATAAAGACCCATCGAACTATATATTTTTCTAAGAAGTGTTTTTGCAAGCAGTTTTGTATGGATACCTCACTAATATTTTAAAAAAATAATGACACACAAGAGAATTATTATCGTACAGAATTTGTACATCGTCTTGAAAACACAAAATATGTGATATACGACAATAAGTGTAGCACATCAACGCAAGTTATGTGCTTTTTTATGCAAGATCGGTGATAGGAATGTATTGTTCACAGGTAAACAAATATTATCAATACATTTGTCTGGGTCAAAGACTCAGCCTTTCTTCACTTCTGATTGTGAAGAAAAACAACATCTATTTGTGATCGCGACTGATCGGATCAAAGTCAAAGACGATTCAAACTTTCTTTGTAAAACAAACACACCATTAGTTTAAGGTTGTACTTCGCCTATATCTATATGTGTTTTTTTTCTCTCTCTCTTTGTAAGCCTGACACATCTTATTAAGGCTTAAAATGATCAAAATACTTTTTATAATGACCAATAACCATAAAATATGCTTAAGTATGTTTTGTATGTGTTATTGTGTCTTGCAGATAAAAAGAATGAAAAACATAGTGAAAACGAGGACTTTCGAATGAGTTTCTACGACGTTTACACGTTTATTGAGATTCAAATGAAGTCGTAAAGACCACGAGCACACGAATGTAAAAGAACAAAATACGAAGCCAACAATACGGGTATCACTTAGTGATTAGATCAGGTTTGCATTTTGTAAATTTATCTTGTTTAATTAAAGTTTAAATAGAATTTATATTAAATAAAAATTCATATAATTGATTTCAAATTTTTAATTTAGTTAAAAAATAATACATTTTTATTTAATAAAATATATTCGTAATAATATGATAATAATAATAATTACTACGTATTAATTTATAATTTTTTTTACATAAATTAAAATGATGGCGTAAAAGAAAAAGGATTAAAAAGTATCATTTGCATTATTTTACATAAAAAAGGCGTCTAGCCCAGGGGTAAGTACTTTTTTCGTTTTAAAATTATAGTTTACATTACTATTTTTGGATACTTTAAATTAATTGTCTAGTTTTAAAAATAGATAAAGAATGTATATTAAATTTACCATATTATTCTCATTTGAAGGTATTATTACAAATAATAAATAAATTGTAAATTAATTATTTAAAAGTGAAATTGTTATTGTGTAAAAAGTAAAAAAAAAGCAGATAAAATGATGTTTTTATTAAATTACATGTTTTTTGTCGGTGGATAATAATTATGAGACGGAGAGTAACTTGTTTGTTACATTCTTTATTTTTTGCATGTATGGTGTTCGAATATCAATCTCCAAAGTCTGGTACGTATATAAAAAGAAAGTACGAGAGAAAAAATATTTGATTGTATAAAATATTGTTTGGTTTAATAATGTGAAAACTAGGAATAAAATTAAATGTGCTGTTTTTTAAAATAAAAATTAGTTAACAGTGGCAGTAGGCCTACATTTTGTGGCTAGAAAAAAAAAACTTAAAAAGTTATTACTAATGGTGTAAAAGTTGTTTTTTTTTCTAATAGAAAATATGTAATTATCAATGTTTTAAAACTCGGTTTTTTAATTGACCCGATCGAGTTACTAGTTCACCGGATTACTGATTAAACCGTCGGGTTAAACCGATTTTTTTTTACAAGAAAAAGATACCTACTTAATAGTTAACTAGACGAGTACCCGCGCATAGCGGCGGAAATTCCTAACGTTCGATAATTAACGATATGCCATATTATGATAAATGTTTCGTGTAATATTCAAAATACTCTGTCGTAAGATGCGATAACTCGTTACCTTCTCAACTCATTTCCACCAACTTTTGTTTTGACTCAGCCAATTAAATTTACAATGTTTTATTTTTCGCTAAATTTTGTTAGATTTCACACACTGGATTTCACCCATTTTGGGTCTATTATGTGAAAGAAACTACCTATACATTGTAAGCCAATAACTCTCAAGTACTATACAACTATTACTTATAAGATAGTAACATATTAATTATAAACTACTCAATAGTAAAATAGAATAACACATCTTGAAGATAGACAGATAGAGATGGTTAAGGACTAAAATATCAAATGCAAGTTCATTAGCCTAGTTTATATATATAGAATTCTAGAAATAAATAAGTTCAAATACCAATACTAAGATGAACATGACAAAATCCATAGCTTATGCTTAAAAGGAGTGGAATCAGTAGTCTTTGGCTTGCGAGATGATTTGTCGCACTACACCAATTAAAGTAAACACATCACCCCAAGAATTATGCATATCTGTAAAAACATATCAAAAGCTACTTTGTTAAGTTAATAGCCTTTTAATCAATAACAACAAAATCCTTAAAATATAATGTCATACTCATAAATTATTTCACAAATAAAGTATCATGCTACTACTTATACCTCCTTCAAAATATCTAGATCAGTAACATTGAAAACCTTAGTTTCATCAAAGCCCGTTCTTACTTTTATTCAAGTGTTCACAACAACGACAACACTACTTTTGATCACCATCGTCACACAACCCATCACCATCGTCACACACCTTGAATGGTGGCATCGAAGCAACAAGCGACAACGAAGCATGAAAAAAATATAGTAGAGCGAGAGTATGTGAGATGAGATATGAGAGAAAACTGGGTTTTCAGATGTGTTGTCCATCCATGCATGTATTCTTCAATGATGAATGTAAATGAAATCTAAAATGACAGTGAAATATGAATTTGTGCTTTAATAGGAACCGCTCAATGAGAATTGGGTAGGAAGCCACTGTATTTTCGGCTGAATTTGTTAATGTGCAGACTGTATACAACAATTACAATGGTTTGATTGTTTCAACGTTTCCTAATATATAGATATGTATGTTTCGGATTTTAATTTTGTGGTAGAAATTCAACTTTGCTTTATATAATCCTTGAAGAATACAGTTCACTATTTCCTCAATAAACAACATTGCCCCATTTAAAAAGTTGATTAGTTTAATAACAATCGAGTTTTTTGAGTTACCATATTTGTTGATTTTTCAACTTTTCAACATTCAACAAATTGGATACACCCTTTATAGGGTATATAGATATATAAGATATATATGTACTGATAGAGATAATGTTTTCATTTCTATCCAGATGCTACACAATCCTACACACACCCTCAAAACTTGCTTCGTTGAACTTTTTTTTCATCAATTTCATTCTCAGAAACAATTATGCCAACTAAATATAAAATAGTAAGCACAAACAGATCTCACTAAAATCGAGCCTTATATTCATCGATCTGCCATCATCCCTTTGTTTTATAACAAAGAACATAAGAAACAAAGATTTAACAATGGATCTTCATATTCATCCACAAAGACATGTCGTCATCACCCCAAGTCCAAGAAGTTGAAAGTTAAATAGATTGATTTCAAGTCTCAACTACAAACCGATCTTGTTTAGTTACATAATCTTTCTTTTTTGAACAGATCCAGTTACATAACCTGATAGATTTTTTTTTCTTTTTTTGAACCGGTCGCTTTCCGGTCAACGGTTCAACCTGGGTCGATTAAAACCCAACAGTTCAGACCGGTTCAAATTTCAGTCAAAAACCAACTCACAACAGGCCGGTATAGAAAAAAATTGCCACGTCACTTTTTTTTAATTCCATTTGATTTGAACCAAATGAATGTCTTCCACTATGATTCAATTACTTGAATCAATAACACCACACCAAACGCACCTTAACTTATAAATAATGGTAACATGTGGGCCCCACCTGCGTCTAAAAGTCACAACTCTTGATAAATTCGGGCGGGTGATTGGGTTGCTTCCTCATAGCTAGGTATCCTTATGGGAACGAGTGAAAAGACTATTATGCCACTTATATTACAAAAGGATTATAAAAGGACTATTGAATGGACAAAAATGCCCTTAAACACGCATATCGGTCTATTTATAACAAGAAAATCAGCCCTCACTCTTTCCTTATAATTTTCTCTTCTAAAAATATAGATTATTTTTTCACTTTTGTAGTTTTGGATCTAGCTTATTGTATAAGCTTCTTGAAGAGGAGATAATTTGCATTTTTTTAATTAATTAACGCACTCAAAAGTATTATGTATTCACATATATAACCTTGTAAGATGAACTTGAGTACGCATGATATAAAGATATATATCTATTATATCTAATAAAACACAGTTTTTTACAAGTATTTAAAGCAGCAAATGTACAAGTTTATAAGCAACCTCTAATTAATTTTTTCCAAAAATATTAAAGCATGTTATTACGCCACGTGTACATCCGAAATTTTGGTAAGCATTAAAATTTTTTGGCAAAATTTTCAAACATAAAAAGCTTACCAACGTATTTTTGGAAAGCATTAATTGGTTGTTTCAACTTTCAATCAAGCAATTAATGTAAGAGATTGAAAATCCTTTCAATTAATTTTTCTATCATTTAATTTTCTGTATACGATTTTTTGATGGTTAGCGTTATATTTTTTGTACATGAGGTATATTTTTTTTATGAAGTTGTTATATGTATGATGATTCATATAGTTTTAGAATGGTAAGTAAGGAGATTGTGCTACTGATGTAAAATAAGTGAGATGATCCTAACGGTTATGACGTTAATAGTGAAAAAATATCTAAAGTAGCTCCTATTGTTTTACCTTTGTGGACAGTGGCGGAACTAAGAAATTATATTATAGGGGGCAAAAATGATAGCAAGGTGAAAAAATTATGAATTGCAATGAAAAATTGAGTATTTTTACTTAGAAGTGAAGAATTTATAAGGTTTTAGAGTGTTAAATGTTGTAATTTAGTGTGTGCGTGGGGCATTTTGAGTTTCGAGTGAGAGCAACTTTAAAAACACTTAAAATTTAAAAAAAATTACACTAAAATCTCATCGGACTAGCAATGGAGGACACCGCCCCCACACTTACTACATACATCCGATCCTGTTTGTGGAAGATGGTAAAATCCCTGCAAAAATTGATCTATTCTAACCATTCAAAATCCTTTCTACATCATTTTTTTGAATTCACATAACCAAAATTTCTATTTTACTTAACTACAACTATTTTTTTTTAATTGATTTGATGAGATATATCATTCCATTATTAGCTCTTTTTGGGGGAATTGATGTTTAACCTATATGGATTCCTATAAGTTGCAATATCTCAAGACATATTATGCGTGACAATATCTGCTAAAGAAACTATAATGTTTTTAATATAAAGATTTGTGCATTCCTTGGTCGAAATCATAAACCGCTATTTGGATTTCTTTTCAGCTCTATCAATCTTCGAGTATCATAGCCGCGGTTTATAGAAGTTTATTATGTAGACAAATTAAAATATTTCTTGCAACATAGCCGTTTTTAAGCCCTCGGCCTCATGGCATGAACTATCACATCATCGGTTTAGAGAATTGAGTAAACGTCTTAAAGGATTTCTTATAGCATGGTTGTCATCGGTCCCTTAGATTCATGTCAATAAACTTCTAATAGTTATCCACCGATGTTAACTCGCTGATATTAACTGAAATCTTGAATCATGAAACATTAGGTAGTACTAAATTTTGATTTCCATATGTCGATATAAATCGTGTCACAAATTAAAAATTGTGATTATAACTTTTTTACTTAACTGTATATAAAATTTATGGGAAACGGGTCAAACTTCTAAAAAGTAACAAGCTTTTAAAAGGACATGGGTCAAAATTTGTTTATAAATGAAATGGTAATATTTATATGAGTTTGTTGCCTCCTTGATGTGTATCATTATGCTAACAAGCCTGATGCATTAGGTCTTCCCGGTACATACTTAAACGATTCGAAACCTAGAGACTTTATTGGTCACATATACCGTGAAAAGTATTAGAACAGTAATTCCCAGCAACGATTCAATCACCATAAATTCAATTGTTTCCCTTAAATGGACTTACCTATCATTGCTTTATGTCTTTCACATTGGTTCCATTCTTGGAGCAGGTACTAGAGCATAAGTATACAAAGTCACTCAAAATATACACAGAGCTTTATTCTTGATTGTTCAAAAACGTACTTTGTAGGCCTTGAAGGTTACCGTGTAGACGATCGGCATCCCATAGAGGTATTATATGTGTTTTGATTATAATCGTCTACATATTCTAAATACGCGTATTTTGGTATTTTGTTATGGATCCAAATTGCATGCTTCGGTTAAAATCAATCTGGTCTCTATGGTTAAGCATCAATTGAACGAAGGTGATGCGATTTTGTTACGGGTGTATAGTTTGAGTCAAAGACTCAAATCCAACCTGCATATCAAGTTGTAACCAACCCACTGAAACTAAACTTTGTTAGCAAGACCTAGGTGAGCCAGTGTTTATTTTAAGGTAATTCAGGTGAGCCAATGTGTTTATTTCAAGGTGAGCCCTTCAAAGAGAATCTGCAATGTCAAACTGAAGCCTTGGGTCAAGTTGGTAAATTATGAACTTGCATCTATGTAAAAGATATGATTCTATTTTATTATACAAATGATTTACAATATCATTTTTTCCTATATGTCATTGGCCAAGTGATAGGTGTGAAAACACTCATCCTTTTACCACTTAATTCTGGCTAAAACAAGACCAAAACACGTATCTAATATCATTTGTTTGGAATTATGCGTGGTTTTTGTGTTTATTGTGTTTTCAGAGGCAACCGGATGAATATTGAAGAAAACATGGGATTGCACGGGTTTTATCAAGGAAAAAGACTCAAGACGAAGTCTATTGTCCAAGAGATGCAAAAGATTTGAAGTCATTGTGCCTATTTGAAGATTTATCGAAGAATAGAGCCAAAGATGGAAGATTCATATATGTCGAAGAACTCGAGTCTATTAAATAAAAGATTATAAGACGAGTTGGAATTATTCACCGACACTTCTCAAATCCAAGTCGGAAACGTTTATTTAAAGACGCATGAAGACTAAAGAAGAAAGAAGAAAAAAGGAGCCCAACCAAAGCCCAATCACAAAGCCCACCACCATACACACGCCTATATTAAGCCCTTACTTCACAAATTTTCACACACTTAGTCTTTTAGGTAGTTTCTAGTTTTAGAGAAAAAAAAGTCCTAAACTTTCTCTCACTACTTTTTATCTTTTTCTCTTTCAAGATCAACATTTGTATTACTTTTTCATTAATCAAGTTCAAGTTTTAATCTTTAATCTCATCCTTCCTTTCTTTTACTTTTATCGATTTTGGTACAAATCTCGTATGATCCGTGTTGTTCATCTATGATTTGTGCTTAAAAAGTTGTTAACTTCTTATGTTTCCTTAAGTTTTTACATAAATAAGCTTTGAGATCCTTGTTCTTATTGGCTTATTTGTTGTTTTGCTTATTTACTTTATAAAGTTTTTATAAAAAGTTCTTTTCTTTATTGAGTAGATTAATAAGTTTGCTTATTAAAAGTTAGAAAAGTTGATTTTATTGCTTATTTGATCAGCTTATTGTTAGATTCGAGTTTGTTTTGGGTTTTAGCTTATTTCAATAGCTTAATACCTTTCCTTTTCACTCGAAATTGCACTATTTTCGGAAAGGGAAAGCCCTTTTCCGATTGAGTTTTCCGACCAAGAACACCCCCTCTTTCCGATCTACCGATCGGAAAAGGGTTTCGGTTTTCCGATTGGAGGTTTAGATATTCCAACGGTAAGGCTTTTAACATTCCGATCAGCGCCTATTTCCCCCATCATTCCGATTGTACTTGTTTACATATTCCGATTGGTCCCATTTGGTATATTCCGATTGAGTACATTTTGAGACATTCCGACAGGAGGTATTGCCCCATTCCGATCACTCAGATCGGAATACATTCCGATTGAGTGCTTTGTTTTTCCACTATTCCGATCTTAGTTATTTTGCTTTGTTCCGTTCTTACTTTCTTTTAGTACTTTTCAATTAAGTCCATATATTTACCAAGTTTTCCAAGAGTTAGTTTTTATTGAGTGTTCATTTATTTTAACTTCAAATCGTTTAGTTTTCAACATTTATTTTTAAAACCCGTTTCTTACTTTAAGTCTTTGATTTTACTCTTTGACACTTAATTAATTGTTATTAGTTTAAAATAGATAAACAAACCATCACCTTTATATTAACCAAGAACAAATCATTCCACTTAAGACCGAGATCAATTCGAGAGGATATCGAGAGAACAAAATAAGAACCCATACAAAATCACTGTATCAAATGGCGCCGCTGCCGGCTCTTCTCGTTAAGATCAAAAGTTTTTTGTGAGAACTTGGATTTTGGGATCCGTTCCCTGTGAACGTTACTTTTTCATAAAAAATTTCAAAAAAAATACTAAAAAATATAAAATTTTCAAAAATACAAAAAAAAAAATTAAAAAAAAAATTAAAAAAAACATAAAAACCAAAAATATTTTTGCTTTGTTTTTCTTTGTTCGTTCTTTTGCAGGTGTATGCGCACTCGATCCACGTCATATCAAGAGCCCGAGCCTCTCGATCACTTAGACATGGCCGGTGTACCACCTCCAAACAATAATAACAACAACAACCCGCCTTTCAACAACATGAACAATAACAACAACAATGAGCCCCTTCTGGATAATCGCCCGATGATTGAATTGCTGCAAGCTCATGTCGATGGCAACACGGATCCAATTGTCATACCTCCAATTGCCGCCAACAACTTTGAGCTAAAATCAGGTTTTATCCAGATGGTCTCCGCTCAACCATTCTTGGGACGAACCATTGATGATCCACACGACCATATCAAGAGATTTCTACAACTCACCAACACGGTCAAGTTCAATGGCGTTCCACAAGAGGTTATACGGTTACAACTTTTTCCCTTTTCTTTAGAGGGACAAGCCCGTCATTGGCTTGCTAAGGAACCGCCACAGAGTATTCTCTTGTGGACGGATTTGGAAACAAAGTTTATCAATTACTTTTTTCCACCCTCTCGTACTACCGCTTTGCGGAATGAAATCATAAATTTTGAACAAAAGTACGATGAGTCATTCAGTGAATCTTGGGATCGCTTTAAAGATCTTTTAAGAAAATGCCCACAACATGGTTTTACCAAAGTACATCAAATCAATACTTTTTACAATGGTTTAAGCATGAGTGACCAAGATTCACTGAACAGTGCCTCGGGGGGTAATCTATTGGCTAAGACTTCCAATGCTGCTTGGGATATCATTGAGAATAAGTCTCGTGTGCAAACCAAGAGTGTTAGGACCAATGTCGCTAGTGCTAGCACTAATGACAGCGACAAGCGACTTGATAAAATCACTACGCTTCTTGAATCGCTTGTCACCCACACCGTCAGCAACAACAACAACAACAACAGCAACAACGCCAAAAACGCACAAGTAAACGCTGTCAGCCAACCTTGTGAGATATGCGGTGGTCCTCATTCTTACACCACTTGTACCGCCACCCAAGACTACCCTGCTGAGAATGTGAATGCAGCATATGGCACCTATACTCAACCTGCTTATCAAGCAAAACCTCAAGGTGACCGCAACTTGCTTAGCTACCGTTCCAACAACTATCTCTCACCACCTGGTTTTAATCCTAACAACCAAAACCAACAACAAAATCTCAACCGCCCTACTCAACAACAACAAACTCGTACACCATACATCCCACCTCATAAACAGCAACAACCACCTCAACGAAACAACCAAGTTTACCAGCAACCTGCTTATCAACCACCCGCATACACTGCTCCTTCCAACCAAACCCCCGCATCACATCAAGACATTGGAACCTACATGAGGACTAACGATGTGATCGTGGATAATCTTCAACAGGAAGTGCGCAACTTGAAAGCAGATCTGATGAAACAAGGGAATGATCTGAGAGCTGATATGAAGAACACTATGGATAGTCAAACGAATGACTTGAGGAACATGATGGCTAGTTTCTTCCAAGGTAATCAACCCTCTTCTTCGGGTACTCTTCCGAGTAACACCGTGGCGAACCCAAGAGGGGAGATGAAAGCAATCACTACTCGAAGTGGTAAAGGAACCAAGGAACCCGAGCTCCCTATACCTCCACCGGTGGTTGTGACAAAGGAGAACGAGTCACCTGCTCCCATTCCTCATCCTTCTCCTTCCCCAATTTCTCCACCTCTTACTCCTACCCCTCCTCCACCGAAGGATGTGAGTGATCCTATTCTTCCAAAGCCTTCCTCTTCTTCCAATATACCTTATCCATATAGGTTGAGGAAAGAGAAGCTCAAAAGCAAGGATGATATTCAGGTTTCGAACTTCCTTAAAATGTTCAAACAATTGAATTTCAATATCTCCTTCGCTGAGGCTCTCGCTCACATGCCTAAATACGCAAAAATGTTTAAAGATCTTCTGAGCGACAAGGAAAAGCTCCTCGATCTCGCCAACACCCAACTTAATGAGAACTGCTCTGCAGTGCTCTTAAGGAAATTGCCAATCAAGCTTGGTGATCCGGGTCGTTTTCTTATCCCTTGCAATTTCCCGGGAGTAGAGAATTGCATGGCCCTAGCCGATCTAGGTGCCAGTATTAATCTTATGCCTCTAAGTGTTTGGAAGCAATTATCTCTCCCAGAGCTAGTCCCCACCAAAATGACTTTGGAATTAGCTAACCGTACGGTTGCTTATCCAGTGGGGATAGCCGAAGACGTCATTGTAGGAGTCGACAAATTCACCTTCCCTGCTGATTTTGTTGTCGTCGACTACGAGATGGACCCCCGTGTTGTTGGTCGTCCATTCCTTAGGACCGGTCGCACTCTCATTGATGTTGAAGCATGTGAGCTTATCATGAGAGTGGGTGACGATAAAGTAGTCTTCAACATGGGAAAGTTGTCTAAACATCCTTATTCATATGAGAGTGTTAATTGCATTGACGTTCTTGATGAGGCTTGTGAAGAACACTTTAATGATGCTTGCAAAAGTATTCCTACCTCTCTTCCTAATGTTGAGACCGTGTCCTCTATTGATTCATCATTGTCTCTATTTGGAGATAGTGATTTATTTTGGAACAATCTTGAAGATACCATGGGAGATGCGAACTTATCTACTGATGATTCTCCCACCGATGGGGATGAAGACATGAATTTCTTTGACAATCTTTTCACCGAAGACAATCCTTCGCCTCCATCTCCCACGGTCATTGCTATCGATACTCCGACTTCGAATACGCCTCCCGTCGAAAATCCACCGGATTTGGAACTTAAGGAGTTGCCGCCCCATCTCGAGTATGTGTTCCTTGACGAAGAGAAGAAGTCGCCAGTCATCATTGCTAAGGATTTGAAAGAAGAAGAAAAAGCCCGACTTATCACCATGTTGAAAGATCATAAGAAGGCTATTGCTTGGAAGATTTCGGATATTCGTGGAATTGATCCTCACTTCTGCACACACAAAATTCTCATGGAGGACGACTTTAAGCCCACAATTCAAAGCCAACGAAGGGTGAATCCAAAAATCCATGAAGTCATCAAAACTGAGGTTCTCAAACTTCTTGATGCGGGTATGATTTACCCTATTTCGGATTCACCATGGGTTAGTCCAATCCATTGTGTGCCCAAGAAGGGCGGAATAACCGTTGTTCCCAATGAACACAACGAGTTGATTCCCACTCGTCTCGTTACTGGGTGGAGAGTTTGTATAGACTACCGCAAACTCAATGATGCCACGAGAAAGGATCATTTCCCTCTATCTTTTATGGACCAAATGCTTGAACGTTTAGCGGGTAATGAATATTACTGTTTTCTTGATGGTTTCTCGGGTTATTTTCAAATACCCATCGATCCCCAAGATCAAGAGAAGACTACATTCACTTGTCCCTATGGCACATTTGCTTATAAAAGAATGCCTTTTGGCTTATGTAATGCGCCCGGGACTTTCCAAAGGTGCATGTTAGCTATCTTCCATGACATGGTTGAACAAACCATGGAAGTCTTCATGGATGATTTCTCGGTCTTCGGGGATTCCTTCTCTTCTTGCCTTGCCAATTTGGAACGTATGCTACAGAGGTGCGAAGACACTCACCTAGTTCTGAATTGGGAAAAATGCCATTTTATGGTAAAAGAAGGCGTCGTGCTTGGACATAAGATCTCGAAATCCGGTCTTGAAATAGACCGTGCTAAAGTCGATGTTATCGCAAAGTTGCCTCCACCTTCAACCGTGAAGGGTGTGAGAAGTTTTCTGGGTCATTAGGGCTTCTACCGTCGATTCATCAAAGATTTTTCTCAAATCGCTCGCCCGATGACCCACCTCTTGGAAAAAGATACTCCTTTTATCTTCTCCAAAGAGTGTCTTAACGCCTTCAACTTGCTTAAGCATAAGCTTACTAAGGCACCCGTCTTGGTTACCCCTAATTGGGAGCTTCCCTTTGAGTTGATGTGCGATGCTAGTGATTTTGCTATTGGAGTGGTTCTGGGACAAAGAGTGAACAAACACTTCCAACCGATCCATTACGCTAGCAAGACAATGACTGGGGCACAATTGCATTATACGACAACCGAAAAAGAGCTTTTAGCTGTTGTCTATGCCTTTGAAAAATTTCGCCCCTATCTTGTCCTTTCCACCACCATCGTGTATACCGATCATTCCGCGCTGAAGTACTTGTTGACAAAGCAAGATTCCAAACCAAGACTTCTTCGCTGGGTTTTGCTGCTCCAGGAATTTAAAATCGAAATTCGCGATAAAAAAGGAGCAGAAAACCTAGCCGCGGATCATCTCAGTAGACTTGAGGATCCTTACCAGGGGGATTATCCGAACAAAGAAATCAATGATTCTTTTCCCCTGGAGACCTTAATGTCTATAAACTCGACTGCTGACGAAACCCCGTGGTTTGCGGACATTGCAAACTACTTGGCGGGTGGAATCCTCGTTGACGGGTTAACATCCCAGCAAAAGAAAAAGTTCTTCAAAGACATCAAGACTTACTTTTGGGATGACCCGTATCTTTTCAAACAATGTGCCGACTTGATAATTCGCCGATGTGTTGATGGACCGGCAGCTTTCGAAATCCTTGATGCTTGCCACAAAGGACCCACTGGTGGTCACTTTGGTCCCAACTACACCGCCAAAAAAGTGTTTGATTCGGGATTTTATTGGCCCACCATCTATCGTGACGCTCACGATATGGTTAAACGATGTGATGCTTGCCAAAAACAAGGCACGATCACACATAAAGACGAGATGCCTCAGAATTTCATTCAAGAGTGTGAAATCTTTGATGTTTGGGGTATCGACTTTATGGGGCCATTCCCTTCTTCTAAAGGAAACAAATACATCCTTGTAGCCGTTGACTACGTTTCAAAGTGGGTTGAAGCCAAAGCTTTACCTACTAATGATGCAAGGGTGGTTTGTAACTTTTTGAAATCGTTGTTCGCTCGATTCGGCGTTCCTCGTGCTATTATCAGTGACCGCGGGACTCATTTTTGCAACGATCAATTTGCAAGAGTCATGGCAAAGTATGGTGTCAATCACCGTCTTTCCACCGCCTATCATCCCCAAACCAATGGGCAAGCCGAGATATCCAATCGTGGATTGAAGCGAATTTTGGAGCGTACTGTGGGAGAGCATCGTGCCGCGTGGGCCGATAAGTTAGATGATGCTCTGTGGGCTTTCCGTACTGCTTACAAGACCCCGATCGGTTGTACACCTTATCGTCTTGTGTACGAGAAAGCATGCCACCTTCCCATCGAGCTGGAGCATAAGGCGCACTGGGCCTTAAAGTGGGCTAACTTCGACATCAACAAAGCCGGTGATCATCGTAAGATTCAACTCAACGAGCTCAATGAACTGAGGAATGACGCTTATGAGAACTCGCTGATCTACAAAGAGAAGACGAAGATCCTCCATGACGCAAAAATCAAGAACCGAGAGTTCCACGTTGGTGATCAAGTCTTACTTTTTAACTCTCGGTTGAAGATCTTCTCTAGCAAGTTGAAGAGCCGCTGGTCTGGTCCATTCACCGTCGCCAACGTCTTTCCTTATGGGACCATTGAGCTTTCTCAGCCAAATGGGCCCAATTTCAAAGTGAATGGCCAGCGTCTAAAGCTGTACTTTGGTGAGGACATCTCTCAGGAGATGATTCCATCCCTTACCACGTTCCCCATGAACTAATTTTGGGTCGAGTCAGGCTCGTGACTCGGTTATCAAAAACAAGCGCTCCTCGGGAGGCAGCCCGAGTATCTATCTTTTTATGTGTTAACCTCCTAAGTGTAGGGGGACCTACATAGGTGTTTGTCTTTGTGTGGTGATGTGATTACAGGGATAAGTGCACTCTTGGAATCTTTGAAGAACCGTGCTCCCGTGTTATCCGAAATCCGGTTCTATCTCTCAACTATCGTGATTCAATTTTCTTCATACTCACATTTGAAATTGATCACTTTAGTCGTCTCTTCCTTAACTTGAGTTAACCAACGTGCACAATGTCATAAGTGTAGGGGAGACTTTTCCCACATGCTTAAACATTGAGGACAATGTTTATCTTAAGTGTAGGGGGGACTTCTATCGAAGTTTTAAGTGGACTTTTCCATGAAAATGCCTTCATTTAACCGGAAAATCATCTTTTTCAACATTTTTCAAATTTTTAATTAACTTTGGCCATTTAGTCGTAATTTTTAAATTTTTATCGTTGCTTTCATATGTATATATCCCACAATAAAGTCAAAAATTTTAATAAAGTGGTGTAGCTAGTTTAGAAATCTTTGACATATTAGGCCCGTTGCGTTTATTTTGACTCAACCCGAATAGACTTATTCAAGTTTATTCTAGCTAGTATCCTTAACCATGTAAACCTTAATTGGTTTATTAGGCTAAGTATCCACGAATCTCATTACTTGAGATTTTAAATTGTGTAGAACGAGAAATGATAGAGTCAATTATAAGTCGGTATTCTTGCACAAACTCACTTGGTGTAATTATTTGCCTATTCTCCCATCACTTGCTAATAATTTATCTGCAATAAGTAAGGTCGTACGATTTGAAAAGTTACTTAGCTTCTAGCCCAAGATCGTTTAAAAGTTGCTCGGTAATGATAAGAGTTCATAGCCAAGGCATAACTTATGAAGCGGGGCGCGAAGATTGGCGAGTCCGAAAAGGCCCTAACAAGGCATGAGGATTCCATTTTATTGTTGAAGATCCAAAAGTGATGTGAAGAACATTATTCCTCAAATCAATATGAAGGATCAAGACTCACGACGAAAAGCAATCAACTCCCATAAAGATCATGGAGAAGTCTATCCGAAAAGACCCTAACAAGGTATGAGGATAAATAGATCCAAGTCCGAAAAGGAGGCGGATCGTTGTATCTCAAAATCCCAATTAGAGATTGAAGAAATAATCATGAAGTCGTGGTCAACAAAGTTGGAGTACCCCTCAAAAGTCTCCAAGTGAAGAAACTCTATTACGATGAAAAGACCATTATCTCAAGAACGTCTCTCAAGATATGAAGTATGAACTACATGCCAAATATCGGCCCGAGAAAGGTCTCAAATCGCGAACCAAGTTATGCCAAGATATGAACTTTTTGATATCCCGAGAAGCAGTTTTAAGAGATTTTGTCCTTAGGCTAACTATGGATCAAATCGTCCTACTTTGCTTTCAGCCTAAATAAACTATCGAAATAAGTCCAAAAATGCATCTTCATGATCATTCTAAGACAAAAATAAAATATAAGAGATACACCTAGGGATAAGGGAGTTTAAGCATTTAATTAAGCCATGTGTGTAAGTGTTTGAATTGCTAACTTATAATAACAATGATCTCGTTTTTAAGCTTAGTTTGGGGAACGTGAAACTTGAGGGTGATAAATCTTCGCAGCACCGAAGCCCTAATGTAAGTCCTCGATCTCTTTGCAAGTTATTTCCACATAGCTATTTTCTATCCTTTTGTTTAATTTAAAGTTTCAATTTCTCTTAGTACTTTAATTTTTGTTTAGTAGTATTTTAATAAGGCCAAGGTTGATTGATTATGAGGAAAGTGTAAATTTGCTTTATCATTAAGCATTGCATGAGGGCATGGCAATGGTTAAGTGTAGGGGATTTGATAGGTGTGAAAACACCCATCCTTTTACCACTTAATTCTGGCTAAAACAAGACCAAAACACGTATTTAATATCATTTGTTTGGAATTATGCGTGGTTTTTGTGTTTATTGTGTTTTCAGAGGCAACCGGATGAATATTGAAGAAAACATGGGATTGCACGGGTTTTATCAAGGAAAAAGACTCAAGACGAAGTCTATTGTCCAAGAGATGCAAAAGATTTGAAGTCATTGTGCCTATTTGAAGATTTATCGAAGAATAGAGCCAAAGATGGAAGATTCATATATGTCGAAGAACTCGAGTCTATTAAATAAAAGATTATAAGACGAGTTGGAATTATTCACCGACACTTCTCAAATCCAAGTCGGAAACGTTTATTTAAAGACGCATGAAGACTAAAGAAGAAAGAAGAAAAAAGGAGCCCAACCAAAGCCCAATCACAAAGCCCACCACCATACACACGCCTATATTAAGCCCTTACTTCACAAATTTTCACACACTTAGTCTTTTAGGTAGTTTCTAGTTTTAGAGAAAAAAAAGTCCTAAACTTTCTCTCACTACTTTTTATCTTTTTCTCTTTCAAGATCAACATTTGTATTACTTTTTCATTAATCAAGTTCAAGTTTTAATCTTTAATCTCATCCTTCCTTTCTTTTACTTTTATTGATTTTGGTACAAATCTCGTATGATCCGTGTTGTTCATCTATGATTTGTGCTTAAAAAGTTGTTAACTTCTTATGTTTCCTTAAGTTTTTACATAAATAAGCTTTGAGATCCTTGTTCTTATTGGCTTATTTGTTGTTTTGCTTATTTACTTTATAAAGTTTTTATAAAAAGTTCTTTTCTTTATTGAGTAGATTAATAAGTTTGCTTATTAAAAGTTAGAAAAGTTGATTTTATTGCTTATTTGATCAGCTTATTGTTAGATTCGAGTTTGTTTTGGGTTTTAGCTTATTTCAATAGCTTAATACCTTTCCTTTTCACTCGAAATTGCACTATTTTCGGAAAAGGAAAGCCCTTTTCCGATTGAGTTTTCCGACCAAGAACACCCCCTCTTTCCGATCTACCGATCGGAAAAGGGTTTCGGTTTTCCGATTGGAGGTTTAGATATTCCGACGGTAAGGCTTT
Source organism: Glebionis coronaria (assembly GCA_025667525.1). Taxonomy (NCBI): domain Eukaryota; kingdom Viridiplantae; phylum Streptophyta; class Magnoliopsida; order Asterales; family Asteraceae; genus Glebionis; species Glebionis coronaria. Next base: position 546,580,552 of record CM046878.1, on the reverse strand, counting down.
TAACATTCCGATCAGCGCCTATTTCCCCCATCATTCCGATTGTACTTGTTTACATATTCCGATTGGTCCCATTTGGTATATTCCGATTGAGTACATTTTGAGACATTCCGACAGGAGGTATTGCCCCATTCCGATCACTCAGATCGGATTACATTCTGATTGAGTGCTTTGTTTTTCCACTATTCCGATCTTAGTTATTTTGCTTTGTTCCGTTCTTACTTTCTTTTAGTACTTTACAATTAAGTCCATATATTTACCAAGTTTTCCAAGAGTTAGTTTTTATTGAGTGTTCATTTATTTTAACTTCAAATCGTTTAGTTTTCAACATTTATTTTTAAAACCCGTTTCTTACTTTAAGTCTTTGATTTTACTCTTTGACACTTAATTAATTGTTATTAGTTTAAAATAGATAAACAAACCATCACCTTTATATTAACCAAGAACAAATCATTCCACTTAAGACCGAGATCAATTCGAGAGGATATCGAGAGAACACAATAAGAACCCATACAAAATCACTGTATCACCAAGTAATCGAGTCTCCAGAATTAAACAACTACGGTAGAGCTGGTAAACCGAGGAAAAAGAAACCTCTTAAGCTGATGGACCTTAAGTAAGTCTATAAATAGGTTTCTTAAAAACCGGATCAGACCTCTTATGTGTATAGGGTGATAATACATTTGTGTATACTTTAAAGTGGCACATAAATTGCATGCCATGGAGTGAGTATGTTGATACTTTATGGAGTTTTTGAGATCATGTGACGATGTTGGATTGCTTATTGTTGTTATTCAGCTTAGCAAAATAAAAAAAATGAGATAGTAAGTTTAATCAATTATGAAATAATATAAATTTATATACAATGATGACATAGCATTCTGAAAATATATTTGTTATAGATGTGATGTAAGTGCAAAATGTTTTTTTGGTACCAAATTTTTTATGCATAATGGGAAGGAGAGCATTTTGGATGATGATTTGAAAGGAATGGAGGAATTTTGAAAAGCGATATACCCAAATCCATCTACATTATGAACAAATGTAAAAACTTTAGACACTTAATACAGTTTATCATTGTTGTGTATTTCTTTGTAGTTTGATATGCAGCCCGAGAAACACAGTCTACTGCCTCGAAAATATCTACAGCCTCGAAGTTTTCGACACATGAAGAGTTTGTAACTAAGAATCGATTTAGAAACATCGATGAACTTATTGACCTTCCAAAAGTATGTAAATCTGTTAACAACTACTTCTTATATTAGTCATAGTTATTGTACTTTCCATTATTTTTTAGACTTACCACTCATTTTGATGGTAACTTACTTATCAGTTCTTTTTGTGGTAGAGATAAGTTTCCGTAATTGTGGCAATTCTCCTCCTCATATAGGAGGAAGACGGTTGAGCAGCCATACAGGAGGAAGACGGTTGAGCAGCCATGAACACCACTTAAACCCCATTAATCTATGCTTTTACAGATCATTTATCTGATAGAAAAAAATATGCAATTACTTTTGTAATGGGTAATATTTTAGGCAAATGTATTTCCTTCCACATAACCAAAACTTAAGCTTTAAAGTAACCCAAACACCCGTTAAAGTCTCTTTTTTTTTGGAAACGGCAAATAATTAAACGGAAGCCTACTCGCAATATACAATGACAGAGTCCTAATTTGATAAGATATTTGTTTAACCTAAATAAAAGGACTTAAGATGGTTATACATGACGAAGATGGAAATTTTACTAATATCACGGCCAACGTCGTCTATAACGAAGTGCTACATAGTTTTTGATCACATTTTTATGTACATGTATGTCAGTTTTGTATAATAAAGGATTGGTGTTTTTTCCTATTGTGTTTCATATAACGTTTGTTTGATTACTGCTATAATAGCTTTGTATTAAGTAATGTAAGTCCCTAACTCCTTCGACGTTTCCTTTAAGATACCCGTGAATTTCACGGGTCTTTTAGCTAGTGTCAAGATACAATATTTTGTGAGTGTGTCAATCAATTAAAAGAGTGAGCAAATCAGCTCTTTTTTTTAAGTGATTAATGTAAAACTACTTATCTTATTTAGTTTATTTTCTTTTGTCTAATAATATTTAATAAGCTATAAGTCCTAATAAGCTTCAATAATTTTTATTTAGAGCTTATTTTTATGTTAAAGTGAGTTTAGATCGTTATAGATCTAGTTGTTTATACTGCGTTTTACATCTTCTTCTCTTATATATAAAGTCGAAATATGATGATAAACTTTTTTAGCTTAGTCTAAAAAGCTCTTAGTTACTTTGATATCTGATTTAAGCCTCGGTGCTTATTGAGTTTATTTCACATCACCCTTCTAACAGTATTTTTCTTTTTTCTTTAGTTCAATGTTTGTCGGAAAGCTTTAAGCTAAGTATGTTTATATAAACTTTGTATTACATTTATATTTATATCTAATAGTATTGTTATAAATGTAAGTGATTATTGTTTTATGCTTATTAATTCTAATTTTAACTCTTGCTTAAGTTGTGTTGTCTTATTTTTAACAATTTTTTACATTTATGGTGAGGAGCTTAAAAGTCTTTTAAACTTAGTTAGTGATAAAAGCTATATACTTTTTAAGTGTTTTTAAAGTAATTAGTAAGTCGAATTTACAACTTTATTTACTAATTAATGCAAATGACCTCCAGCCCAGCTGGCGCGATGCACTGGGTTTACAACCACTGTGGGCTGCAGGTTGTGAGTTCGATCCTTGTGGTCGTCGCATTAGTGTAATGTAACTCATACCTCACACGGGCACACGTGGGGATTCTCCCTGGAGATCCCTTTGGGGGCTGGGTTTGCCCGCTATGCGGTGCTCGAACTCGGGGTGCTCGTTGAAATATTACGAGTAGGCGTCCGTTGAATTATTTGCCGTTTCCAAAAAAAAATTTACTAATTAATGAAATAGCACCTTTAAAAGTTACAAACTTTTATTAATAAGTGAGCATTTATTAGATCAGAGTTAATTCGATAACTTAATCGGATTCTAGATATATTCCTTTTTTAATCGTTCAGAATCATTTTAAAATACATATTATGGTATTTTTGTGTTGATTATAAATGTGATTAGTGAGTAGTTTAATTATATGCTTGTCACGTGATTTGTGATCTAAGAAGTAAGTGTGGAAAAACAAAAGATACATATTGATTAATGATTATGGATTTATCAAAGTTAAAACTTAATTTTTGAAAAGAGCAAAAGTAGGATAGAAAACTAAGGATTAATCTTGATGTTAAAAATATGAAAATTTAAACAGAGATTTGATAATTTAAAGAACAAAAGTTAGAGAAATTTCAAAAGAACGGTTTAGAAATTATTATCTTGATAAAACTGTCTAAAGAGCAAAAATTCTGAGGTCATTAGTTTTAAAAATGTATTAATTCGTCAATGGTTTTAATTGTATCAAATTCACACTTGTCTACCTTTTCACGTCATTTAATGAGCGTATTCGTTAGAATATATATCATAGTTCTATTAGCTTATATTTGTAGTTTAATTGTTGTTTGTTATTTTTAGCGATAAAAATCAGATATTTGGTATTAATAATTAGTTTAAAAATCAAATCAAAATACTGTGATAATCAAGCATAAAACTTCTACATAACTGTGAATTTTATTTATTTCTCACTATCGTAAACAATTCCTGGAAGATTAATTATTACTTGTCATCAAGTAATTTTCAAATTTAATAGAAAATACTATACTACTAGTACTCGACTCGCTTCACGCGCATCATAACCAAATCTATGCAACAAACTCAACTTTTTCGTTCACATAGATCTTATCACTAAGAAACATCCTAAAACAACCCAAAACCAAACCATACTATGTCATCTTACTTATTTATTGATATTAGGGGAAAAAAGTTTATACCAAGTCAAGAGTTTTGTTTTTTCGCAAAAACAATTAATCCTATACATGAGGCATTCAAGTGATTTGATCCATTCTAGTTCATCAATCAACGATTTTAAATCCTCCTAATTAGTAACCTCTAATTTAGTAAACTAAAAAGGTTATTAGAGCACAAGAGAAGTGTGAGACACCCAAAAACAGGCAAGAAAACATGTATGCAACATGAGGGTGCCACATCATGTATAAGAAATAATAAAATACTGTTGACACAAAGTTGACGTAATAAAAACATATACATTACCTCATAAACATCAGAGTTTTTAAATAAAGGGTCACAGAGTCTTATAAGCGGATAAATCTATTATTTAAACATGATTTGTAATATATAGTTAACAAAAATACAGAATAAACTTCTGACAACTTTTACCAAAACCAAACTTTAAAAAGTAACACAGAAATCTCCAAGCAGCGAAAATATCATGCGGGCTCCCATCCAAGCAAAACTAAGTATTATACCTGAGATTAAACATGTAAATCGTCAACACAAAGTTGAGTGATATTCATAGGTTTAGCAGTAAAGTTGTGGAACGCACGCATTCATTTGTAAAACAAGAAATAGGGAAAATGGTTATGTACATTAACCATAGTCTGAAACCATTATTATTGCTATTTAGTTCATGAACCGAATCTTAACAATCATTGTAAGTTCCTCTAGTTAGTATTTAGCCTAAATACTCAAGTATAAACAAATGCAATGCGTCAAAGTAATACGAGATGGGGATTGTCAATCCCGATGGATCCACCTATAACATTCGCGCTTAGCACAAAGTAATACGGGAAAATTAACGGTTCATGATCAAGAGAGGAAACTTAGGGGCTATAGACTAAAAGCAATAATATCAATGAAAAACTGATGGAAATCATCAAGTTCTGGAAAGCATACAAGTTCTAGATAGCATACAAGTTCTGGATAGCATACAATTTTAAATGAATGTGTTCCACCATGTAAAATCTCACCCCGCTTTTAAAACAATGTGCAAGTAGTAAAAAGGGGTTATGAACTCACCTTAAGCCACGAGGTAAGTGAACAAGGAACTCAGGAGCTGAGTAGAAAAAGTAGTAGTATGACGATCGCCGACGATATAGATGTCCGGTAAACACGAAACCGCAACGTACCAAATAAGGCGTGCACTTTATTATTATACCCAAGTATAAACTCATACTTATTAAAACGAATTAAATAAACTCAAAACCATAGTATCTATGCAAGAACAAACCACACAAGTGAATTTACTAGACACTTCTACAAGACTACGTCATTCGGACAAGTGCTCCCGAAAGCACTCAGCCGGTACATACCAAATGTACCCACTGATTTCCAATACTTAGACAACTCGGATTTTTATGAAACTTGGTGAAAAACTCAATCATAACCTGAACAAAACTTAGTTTAAATTTCATCCAAATATTTACATTTTAGAACCACCTGCTTAACACATTTCTAGACTCTAAAATATGGACAGTTTTGTAGCTTTGTATTGCAAAACCAATTTGACCCAATTAACCGTTACCATCTGTAAACTTGAAACCTAAGTTTGAAAATAGACTCAAGACCCCAGGTTTAGAGCCTAAGAACAGTCCTTGTACATTTTTGAAACTCATTTCATAGTCCCCGAGATTTGACCATATATCGACAACAATTTCGTGTTGTGTCGATACTCGCCTCCCGGTACACGAATATTCAAACTAGTGTAACTTCCTCCTCGTTTTGAGTTAGAAGGCCTACTTTATACCAAAACGAGCGTCTCGACAACCAGTACAACTATATCCTATCATATCAATACTTAGTCAAACTTAAGTACACGAAAATTAGCCTTAAACCCACTGATCTAAAATACATGTTTAAAAACTTTAACCAATCTTTTAACCCAAATTATCAATCTCCACACTTCTAACATTGACCTCCAATTCACTTGCATGCCCATTTTTTTACAAAACCCAAATCAAAATCAAACATGCAACCATAAGAAATGATTTATTTAAATAGTTAACATATAAACAAGGAAACCTTACCAACAAAATGGATCGAATGCTTCAAGAACACCAAAAATATTTTTCCAATGTTTGATTTGTTCAAATACTTGTTCCTAACACAAGATCATACACATGCAATGGTTTAAAATTGGATCAAAACAAAACTTTTACAAAAATAAATTTTGATAAATTAAGTGAATGCATGTTGGATTTAAAGGTTGAAAAACATTTACATGATGATTACAAGGATGGATCTATGATTAGTTTTTCCAAAATCAAAAAGTTTGAGGTGGATTTGTGGTGGTGATGCTGGTGGCCGGCAGTGGTAGAGAGAAAGAGAAGAGAGAGCAATTTTTTTTGTTGCAAAAATGAGGAGTGTGTGTAAAAAAAATGTTTATATATGGTGGTGGTGGGTAGAAATTGTAAGATTGGCTATCTTTTGGCCTTAGTTTCAAAGTAGTATTAAAGAGCGGGAAATGGTACCTAGTCGGTTTTTAAAAATTTACAAGAGTCGGGTTTCGTCCCGACTTCATAAAAATAAAGTCCCGATCAATAAATATACCCTTTTCAATGATTTAACGCACACGAAAAGTAATAGTAAGGTTCCGACTCGACTTAATACGTAATGAAACGAAAACGTCAAAATAATCAAGTATCCAAATAATCGATAATAAGACGTAAAATTTTGAGCATCTGTCGGTCGCGATCACTAGTAGTTCTTGTTACTCATTGATTTGAGTAAACTTTTGTAAAATGCACGTTTTAAATAAAAAATGTTGATTTAAATAAATACAGAAACATAAAATAAGAAATTTTATAATTCCGAATAAAGTATTATCAATAACCAGAAATACTTAAAACTATATTTTATTAAAATTATCAAGATATCAGGATTTACGTATGAAGAATACAAGAAAATGTAACATGTTGAAAAATTTAAGAAACATGAATAAAAGAATAAAATAATACCAGAAAAATACGGGCTCTCACAAGAAGCGAGGTCTATAGAGTTGTTATGAGATGTAAGTCAACAAATATGTTTTTTTTTCTTTTATTTATAATTAATATTTATTTAATTATTGGGTACTTTTTCATTATATTTTGTTCGCCCCAGCCCATTATATTTTACATCTAAAAAATTACCAGCCATCACATGAACATACAAACACTACCACATTATTTTACGTTCGGTCCACCCCATTATATTTTTACGGTACTACTACTTCAAAACACAGCCGCATTATATTTGTTTGGTAACGACCATTATATTTTTACAATACTACTATTTCAAAACACAATCACGTTTATTTTGTTTGGTAAGAACTATTATATTTTATACTACTACTATTTCAAAGGACAACTGCATTTATTTTGTTTGGTAAAAACCATTTACTTCAAAACATATTTTGTTTCATTTTTTCATTAAGTCTTGTAAAATTAAAGTGTCTGTCTAGATATATGTTGTCTGTTTGTAGAAAGATATATATGGTTGTTTGTTTTGTGTGTTGATTAAAGTGTCTGAATTAAAAAAAAACTTTTATACCTTTTTATATAAAATAAGTATTAAAGAGTGGAAGGGTAATAATGTAAACTTATGAATATAAGTCACGACTTAATACATATACCCTCTCATATGTGACTTTTTTTTAAAAAAGTCATGTATTAATTTTCAGCTCAAAACAAACATGCTTAAAGTGACTTAATTAATTAACCTATTTTTCAATTAAGACCCATTAAATTGGTATCAAATATTACCTTATTTTGTTTGACCATTATATTTTTACAGTACTACTACTTCAAAAGACAACCACATTTATTTTGTTGGGTAAGGAACATTATATTTTAACATAACCATATTTATCTTGTTTGGTAATGACCATTATATTTTTACACATTACTACTTCAAAAATCAACCGCATTTATTTTGGTTGGTAAGAACAATTATATTTTTTCAGTACTACTACTTTAAAACACAACCACATTTATTTTGTTTCATAAGACCATTATATTTTTAGACTACTACTGCAAAACACAACCGTATTTATTTTGTTTGGTAAAGACAAGTATATTTTTTTAGTACTACTACTTCAAAACATAACCGCATTTGTTTTGTTCGATAACTACTTCAATACATTACCACATTTATTTTGTTTGATAACGACCATTATATTTTTACAGTATTGCTATTCCAAAACACAACTGCATATATATTCCTATGCTTTTGTGGCCTCGAGGGCCCAATCTTGGGTGTTACAAGATCATATTTTACATGACAGTGGCGTATGTGGTATGGATGATGATTATGCTTCCGCTTTAGCTTGTCTACGTGATAAGATTCCAAGCTTTGATTTTAGTTGTTTCACTAATAAGGACACCCCCCCCCTCTAAAACCCAACAAACATTGGCGACTACCCTTTTTAGTGAAATTGTCAAGGATATGGAGGTCCACTTTGACATGACTTTGAGGCAAAAAGCGGTTTTTGAGTGTTTACGCACGTCACATGCTCAGGATTTCTTACTAGCTATCCCTATAGACGGGCTTGGTCAACATATGTCACCAGTGGAATACCGTTCTATTCTTAAGTATCACCTCATGATCCTATTATTTCTGGCTGATACAATGCGCCCTGTTTGTCGCAAGGTATGTTTGGATTCTTTTGGGGAACATGCGGTTCATTGTAAAGAGCTCCCGGGCTTCAAGTATCGACACGATATGGTTAGAGACGTTCTTTTTGACATATGTATACGTGCTGGTATCTCTGCCAAGAAAGAAGCACCTGTGAACTTCTTGACTGACCCAGTAGATGGAAGATCCACACTCAAACCGGCGGACATTCTGGTTTTTGGATGGGTTGGAGGAAAACATGCGTGTGTGGATCTGACTGGGGTTTCTCCTCTTGTGGGAATGAGTAGTCGGGGTTTACAGCGGGTCAGGCTGCTTTGAAAGCCGCCTCATGCAAAGTGACAAAACACGAAAAAGCATGCATTAAAAATCAACACGTGTTTATTCCTTTTGAATTTGATACCTTCGGTTTTCTTGCACCTGAAGTGGTGGAGCTTCTGAATAGAGTTCAGCGCATTATGGATAGCAACGTTATGACACCTAAATCCACAAATATGATTTTTACTAGAATTAGTTTTGCAATTCAAAAAGGGCTTGCGGCACAGCTTCTTGCTCGCTTGCCTTCTACAGCTATATAATTAAACTTTTTGGATATATTAGCTGTTAACTTTAAAAGTAAATGATCATTATACTTTTACATTACTACTACTTTAAAACATAATCGTATTTACTTTTATTGGTAAGGTCCATCATATTTTTACAGCACTAATACTTGAAAGTATAACCACATTTATTTTGGTTGGTAAAAGTCGTTATATTTTTACATTACTACTTCAAAACACAACTGCATTTATTTTGATTGGTAAGGCATTTATTTTGTTTGGTAAGGACGTACTATTACTTAAAGTCTTCAACCCTAAATCTAAAAATCAGCATAAACTAAGTGACAAGCCCTGTTTTTTTTCACACACCTCACACACAATACAATAACCTCTTTAAAGGTGTACACGTGTTCTGCTAGTATACCAGCAATAACAGTTGAAGATTTTTCAAATCAAACAGTGCTAATGAGTTTTTGAATATGAATGAAGACCCGAATGTCGTCGTGGTAACTTTTTGTTGATTAGGCCTAAGTAATTTATTATTATACATTTAATTACTTTGTTGATGTGTATTTATTTACTAATAGTTTAATAACAATAACACTTACATGTTGCTTTTGCGTGGATTCTTTTGATTTGGATTCATTTTGATATCCTTGAAGTTGGGTATTTCACGTTTTGGAATGTCGTTTTGAAGATTGCAATTTCTTTTTTGAAGATTGCAATTGTTGTTAGGTATCTATGGAGTATTTTGTATAAAATATACAAAATAATGCCAAAATATACTACTCCTATAATTTATGATCTCGTTGAGAAACCGATATCGATTTTTACAACCTTGCTTTTACGGGCCCAAAAAGTTACGTTATGTATTAGATAAGTTTTAATGATGTAACTGACTATGAAACATAACACTAACCATTGAAACGTCATAACCAAAGGGAAGATCTTCAGAAGAAGTTACGAGTATCATTACCTCTTTCGCCTTGAAACCAGCTAGACATCTAATTTTCGTTCTGAGCAAGCCTTGGTGTCCGCACACTCCACTCGTTCAATTTTTCTTCCAAAGGCCTCGGATCATTGGTTTGGTTTAGATAAATTGTAATTTTCTCCAATAATAAATGTACAAAGACAATCTCATGTATGAACACATTTCTTTTTATCTTGGTAGTGATGACTTCTAATTTACACTCTATGCCAATATGTTGGTATAGAGTGTAAATTAGAGGTCATCAATGCAAAGATAAAAAGAAACGCGTTCATTTCTTTATATGAACATGAGATTGTCTAACTAGTGTAGTTTGTACATTTATTGTTGGAGCAAATGACAATTTATGTAATTCAAATCACTAGTACGAGGCTTTTGGTGGAAAAATTGAACGAGAGGACTTGATGACGCCATAGCTTGCTCAGAACATAAATGAGACGTATAGCTGATATTAGGGCGGAAGAGGAGATGATACTCGTAACTTCTTTTGAGAGTCTTTCCTTTGGTTATGACGTTTCAATGGTTAGTCTTATGTTGCATTGTTAGTTATTTCGTTAAAACTTTATCTTGTACATGATGTAACTTTTCCAGCCGTATGAAGCAAGGTTGTAAAAATGGTCGGCGGTTGATCACCATCAAAGAATATATCGGTTTTGGCGCCAATATATCCGTTTCTCGGCGGGATCATAAATTATATATTATTATTATTTTCATATTATTATCATTATTTTAAATATTTATTTGATGTAAAATCCACATAATGCATATATATATTTCTTATTTTTAATATTTATTTGATATAAAATATGCCGATTCTGACCGCCGTATGACCAAAATACCAAGTTTGGCCGATATGTTGCATATCGTGGAAGTGGATCACTGGCAACCGATACAACACTGCTCTGAAGATGGCCAACCACATTTTGCATTATTTCATCATTTAGCTAGCACGACTACAAAACATCCACTGTTATCAGGTAAGATTTTTTATATTTTGAATGTAGTTTTTTTGGTTCCACAGGTACCATTTTGTATCTCGTGGAAGGTGAAAGCCAGATTGCTTATATGTTTGGAATGAGAAAAACTTTGTGTAAGTTTATGGACGAAAATTTAATAGTCGTGTGTTAGGATCGAACTCGAGATTACGGGATTGCATACAATACGTAAAGAGTTAATTTTATTAATAAATATATTTATATGTTTATTAATTAAATCGAGCTTTAAATATTTAACCGTCGTTAAGTTTAAGAGTTAAGGACTAACGGTTAAACGTGGATATTTAATGAGAGGAAAAGAAGGGTCCGGAACACCGTTTTGGGTGGGCCGACCGTCGGTGGACAAAGAGAAGGGATGGAGAAATATTTCTTGCCTTATTTGTGTTTATCTTGGACTACAAGTTTGGAGAGCCTATATAAACACACCAAGCCTTCATAATTTTCACCCCACATCGATCTTTCTCTTCTCTCTTTGCGATCAACTTTGAAACACCCTTATAGGGTTCCTTTGAGTTGTTTGATTGCTTGAATCAAGTCCTAGCCCCTCTCTAGGGTTGTTAGGTTGATTTTCCACTAAACCTTTAAGCTCGTTTTATAAGTATTAGTATTGCGGTTAACTCGTTATTATACGTGTGTACAAGAACGTAATACAATCTCATTATAGATTGCATCTTGGATCGATTAACAAAACGGTAAGGGGTTAATCATTGATCCCTCATAAACCCTAATTGGTGATTAGTTCTTGCTTGGTGGAATCACATTAGCTAAAAGACACGTAACCCTAATTTGATTAATTACGAATGTGTTACTATTATGATCTTGTTAAATCGCTTCCGCTAATACGTGCTTTGATCTTTGCTTATGTTTTAATAATTGTTATGAACTTCATAAACCTTCAGTGGCATCGAGAGCTGTTTTAACATGTTATAATTATCGAGATCTAAAGTTTTTTTTTACTAATAATTATTTTGTTAAAAACTACATGTTTTTTGGGTTCTTAATTTTTTTAGGGTTTTGGTGCTCACGTTTTTAAGGCGTTTATAAAAAAAATTGAAACCCTAAAATTACATGTTGTATGATCTTTAGATAAAATTGCATGATTAATTTTTATGTCATGTAAATTAAGGTTACGATCCGTAGAGATTTAATTGTTAAGTGATTTGAGTGGATCCATGATGAACATGCATGTTTTCATGGATCATGATTTGTATGATGTAATTGTTACGTATGTGCTACTTTTTTATTTTGTTCCAATAAATCGAGAATTAGGGAAGACTTTTATATGAACATAAAAACCTTAGTTTTTAAACTTATTGAATAAAATCGTATGCATGTGGCTATTTGTTTTATTTATTGCGCATATAAATTGTTATTATGTGTTTATGATTTAGTTTTTTTATTTGCCTAGTTGTTTATTTAAATTACATGAATTTTTGTAAACAACGGTAATTTTTTTAAGAAAAATAATATGGACTAAATCATATTAAAATTAAGATTTGTTTTGAGATCGTAATTACATTAAATTACGTTGATTGGTTATTTGCAATAATAATTAGAAAGGCCCACTCAATTTGACAAACCATAAAGTGGGTATAACGCGTTGCTGGTCATGTACCCGACTAAGGAAGTAGGTTGTGCCAGTTGACCAAATTCCCAGCTTGCCTGTGCGTCAAATTGGAATTACCTATGATTATACTTGCAAAATTATTTTAAGGTTGATTTACCGTAAATTCACATCCGAAACACAATGATAAGGTTATTGTTTTGTGCTTTAGCTGAGTTCTAAAAAAAGTACGTTGTGAATGATGTTGTGGGTAATTCTTTAATTGGTGGAACCAATACCTCAACAATACTTTATGTATATTTAGTCTCGCCGAAAAAGTTTACTAAAGTTTTACTAAACTTATGATATGGCGATGTATGCATGCTTCTCCATACATTAATTTTGACATCATAATTTATACCCTTAAAATTTAAGTCAAATGCCATCTAACTGACGAACACTTGAAGTTACAATGTCGTCATGTGAGATCTTAGACGTTATTGTGATGGAAAGAAAATTTTCATTGACTGAGAATTCGCATGAATAGTTTTACGTTCCTTAGATTAGACGACTTAATTAAGTTACTTAATGAGATCTAGAAACTTAAGGCATTAAGAGGGGATGAAACATGTTTACAACGCAAAATATTCTTTTGGCAATGTAAGTCCCTAAAATATCTAAAAATTGAAAATTGTTTGTCAATTAAAATGTTCGACAAGTTACTATGTTAAATGCATTCATTACTAGCAGATCAACTGATGTAATGGATCTATGTCAATATAGGTTCTAGTTTTCAAGGAAAATACTATGATTAATTTATTTACCGAGGTAATTTTATTTTCTTGAAAGTATTATCGAAAATACTAATATTTGAACTTATTTCTATAGAAATTGCTCAATCCGACAACAACGCTTTAAGTTCAGTGTTCAAAACTTTCTTTGAACGTCAATAACTGACTGACCCAAACTTTAATGATTGGTATCGCTCCCTGAGAATTGTCTTGAGAGTAGCGGGTACTATTGATTACTTGTCCACGGTCGTGCCGGCCGACCTTGCTAAAGGGGCTTCTGATGCCGAAAGGCTCACTTACAACACTGAAATTAAGAAGCACACTGATGTGGCTTGCTTAATGCTTGGGAAAATGTTACCTTCTCTTCAAAAGAAGTTTGAGTTGTATCCTCCCATGCGAATGCTTGAATAGCTCAAGGCAATGTTTGATTTGAGAAGCCTCAAGCTGTGGAGATCTACGATTTAGTAGATGCTTTGCATAGCTGTAAGCAAACCCCTGGGAAATCCGTAAGTGCACATTCTTTGTAAATGAGAGGTTACATGGAACAACTCATTGCACTTGGGAAACCCTATGACAATGATATGGCGATTAACTTAATCAATAGGTCCCTTAACAAGGACTTTAACGTTCTTGTTAGAAACTTCAACATGCATTGCGCGGGGAAGACAGTAAGTGATTTGCACACAATGCTCATTAACTATGGAAAGGGTTTAAAGGACAAGGCTTCTACCTCTACTCCTCAAGTATTTAACATACAAAAGGGTAGAGTGAGCAAGCCAAAACCGCAAGCGAACAAAAAGATGAAAGGCAAAGGCAAAGGTGATAAAGGCAAGCAAGTTGCGACTAATCAAAAGCTTAAGCAAAACTTTGCTAAGAAGAATTAATCTCAAAAGGATGAGACTTGTCACCATTGCGGCACCAATGGTCACTGGAAGAGGAACTGCCCCCCTTTACCTCGATGAGTTGCAAGAAATTAAGAAAAAGAAGTCTGAGCTAAGTGCTGTAGCTTTAGGTAACTTATTTATGATTGGATTATTTAATAACATACAAATTAAATTTCTGGGTATATGATACGGGATGTGGTATTAACATTTGTAATACGCTTAAGGGGTTTAAGCTGGAAAGGAAGTTATCCTATGGAGAGCAATATATGCAAGTGGGCAATGGAGCACACGCATATGTTGAAGCTATCAAAATGTTTAATTTAGTTTTACCTTCGGGTTTAGTACTGATCTTAAACAATTGTCATTATGCACCTTCTATTGTTAGAGGTGTTATTTCCTTTTCTTGTTTGTTGGATCATGGATTTATTGACACTACTGATAGTAATTGAATTTCTGTTTTTAAAGATGGTATCTTCTATTTCAATGCAATTTTGTGAATGGTGTGTTTGAAATTAATATGCATGATAATTTTTCCAAGCATAATAATAATTCTGTCTTTAGCATGAATAAGAAGAAAAAGTTTGACAAGAACTCTTCTTATCTTTGGCATTGTAGACTTGCCCATATTGGGAAGACACGTATACAAAAGCTTCAACGTGAAGGTCTTTTGGAAAATATCAATGCTGAATCATTTGATAAATGTGAGTCTTGTATCTCTAGAAAGATGACCAAGAAATCTTTTCATAATAATGTTGAAAGGGCTACTGATCTACTTGGTTTAACACACACTGATGTGTGGACCACTTAGATATGTGTCAAAAAAGGTGCTAGCTAGTTCTTAACATTTACGGATGATTTTAGCCGTAATGGTTATGTTTATTTACTTAAGCATAAACATGAGGTATTTGAAACATTCAAAGTGTTTAAAGCGGAAGTAGAATTGCAACTAGGAAAGAAGATTAAAGCTCTTCATTCCGATAGGGGTGGCGAGTACTTAAGCCAAGAGTTTAAAGATTATCTAAGAGAGAACGGAATTGTTCAGAATCTTACTTTTCATTATACTCCACAACAAAATGGTGTATCCGAAAGGAGAAATCGTACATTATTGGATATGGTGCGATCTATGTTTAATCTTACAACTTTACCATTATCCTTTTGGGACTATGCCTTAGAATCTGTTGTTTGCATTTTAAATATGGTTCACACGAAGAAGGTTAACAAGACACCATATGAAATATGGCATGGCAAAATGCCATATTTATCTTATTTAAAGGTTTGGGGTTGTGAGGCGTATGTGAAACGTGACTCGGTATGGAGACTTCCTTGAAAGTGATCTTGTATCTCAAGAATTCAGTGGGAGAAATTATGATCTTGAATAGAGTCATATAGATACATTTCCTTTTGAAAATACTAGCGAAATAATTCCTATAGAACCAGAGAGTCTGGGAGTTCCACCGGAATCAATACCTCTACGTAGGTCTAAAAGGACTATACGTGCGCTAAGCAAACTATGTCTTAACATAGAGGATGAAGATGATGAAGTAGGGGATCTTGGAGAACCTGCTAATTATAAATCCGCCATGCTTGATCCTGAAAAATTTAAGTGGATTAGTGCAATGAATGAGGAAATGAATTCCATGAAAGTTAATGATGTTTGGATTCCTATAGATCCACCTCCAAATGCTAAAGTAGTGAAAAATAGGTGGATATTCAAGAAGAAAACTGACATGGATGGTGAAATACAATCCTATAAAGCTCGTTTAGTAGCTAAAGGTTTTACTTAAACTTTTGGCGTAGACTACGAGGAGACGTTTTCTCCTGTAGCAGACTTGAGAGCTATTAGGATTCTCATAGCTATAATAGCATACTATGACTATGAGATATGGCAAATGGATGTTAAAACTGCCTTCTTGAATGGTCGCTTAGATGAAGATATCTATATGCAGTAACCTGAAGGGTATGTTGATCCTAAGTATCCAAAACGCGTGTGTAAACTTCAAAGATCTATTTATGGTTTGAAGCAAGCATCACGTCAATGGAATAAACGATCTGATGAAGAAATCAAGAAGTTTGGATTTATTCAAAATCATGATGAGCCATGTGTATATCGAAAGCTAGTGGGAGTGATGTAGTGTTCCTAATCTTATATGTTGATGATATATTAATCATGGGAAGTAACATTCCAAGGCTTAAAGCAGTCAAGGATTATCTTGGTAAATGTTTTTCTATAAAGGATTTAGGAGAAGCTTCATACATTCTGGGAATTAAAATCTATCGAGATAGGAGTAGACGATTGATTGGTCTTAGTCAAGATGCTTATATTGACAAAATATTGAAGAAGTATAATATGCATAATTCCAAGAGGTTTTTAACCCATGGAAGTTAAGCACGAGTCAAGCCATGAGATGGATGCATCAACACCTGAAGAGGTGGCTTACATGAAGATGGTGCCTTATGCTTCGGCTGTCGGATCTATTATGTATGTTGTAAGATGCACAAGGCCTGATGTGGCGTTTGCTCAAAACTTGGCCAGTCGTTACCAACAAAATCCAAGGAAGCTCTACTAGACTGCTGTTAAATATATTCTAAAGTATTTGAGGAGTACGAAAGATATGTTTTTGGTGTTTAGAGGGAAACCAGACACAGAACTGAATGTAACAGGTTTCTGTGATGCGTCCTGGCAATGTGATAAAGACGATACGAAGTCTCAAACGAGTTACGTTTTTATTATTAATGGATGAGCAGTTGACTGGAAAAGCAAAAAAAGACAACGATTGCAATGCATGCGACTCAATCTGAGTACATGACTGCTTCAAAAGCTGCAATGGAAGCTGTTTGGATTAGGAATTTTATTGGAGATCTTGGAGTGATGCCTTCAATCAAATAACCTATTGATATATATTGTGACAATTCGGCTGCAATTATATTCGCCAATGACTCTGAAGTCATGAAAGGCGCCAGACACTTTAAATGAAGATATCACTATGTTCGAGAACAAGTCGAAGCTCATGAAATCAAATTAATACAAGTTCACACAGATGATAATGTAGCTGATCCTTTTATTAAGGCCTTTCCTAGAGGAAATGCCATTAAGCATGCCAAAGAAATTGTGCTTCAATTAGCTAGTGAATTCATGCAAATCTGTGATTAGTATTTGGATAAAAGATGTTAAGACATTTTTATTTAATGAAATAAAGTTTGGGTTACGTTTATTTTTGTTATTTAATTTTGTGTCTTATTTTACTTTTTTTAATCCATGAATATTATTATATTCTAAATGTCTGTTGTCGATTAATAATATGGAAGTATTATTAAATTAAGACAAATCTAAATTGTGATTGAATATACTTGAAAGTATATTGATGTGTTTACATATCAAATTTGGATGATATTCGATGAATCGAATATAGGACTTATCCCAACTATATGATTATATTTTGTCGATCTTTGTCATCAAGTAAATCATAAATAGTTATCCTCAGACCTGAGATATCAGGAAACTGTCGTGGATCTAGTGCATTTCTATGAAGTAATCTAACGCTATACGTAACTGGTGGCCATAAGGGATATTTTCAGAAGTGTTGCAAAATTCATAAGTTTTGCTTGTAGTCAATATAAAATTTGTTTCCTCCAAATTCATTTTGGAGTTTAATACAGCTGGACCCCTCGTGGGATTATTAAGATGTTTGTGTGGCCGCACCCAAAGTCGTTCTAAACTATGTTTAGAAGTTTTGGTAATCTTGCTGAATCTGATGAACGAGAAACAGAATGGTTAATGAAAAGAATGACTAAGATCCATATCCTTATTAACGTTGTATTAGAAATGAATGGATAATAGTAATGATAAATCATTGAAAGGTTTTATCCAGGGTACCTTACTCGAGTCGTACTAGAGGCATCGACATGTAACTAGACGCTAACCGATGTGATCACACTATTTTAAATATGTCCAAGTGGGAGGTGTAAGTTTATGGATGTAAACTTAATAGCCGTGTGTTAGAATCGAACTCGAGATTATAGAATTGCACACAATACGTAAAGAGTTAATTTTATTAATAAATGTATTTATATGTTTGTTAGTTAAATCGAGCTTTGAATATTTAACTGTCGTTAAGTTTAAGAGTTAAGGACTAACGGTTGAACGTGGATATTTAACGAGAGGAAAAGAAGGGTCCAGAACACCCTTTTAGGTGGGTCGATCGTCGGTGGACAAAGAGAAGGGGGGAGAAAGATTTCTTGCCTTATTTGTGTTTATATTGGATTATAAGTTTGGAGAGCCTATATAAACACAACAAGCCTTCATAATTTTTCACCCCACACCTCTCTTTCTCTTCTCTCTCTGCGATCAACTTCCAAACACCCTTATAGGGTTCCTTTGAGTTGTTTGATTGCTTGAATCACGTTCCGACCCCTCTTTAGGGTTGTTGGATTGATTTTCTACTAAATGTTTAAGCTCGTTTTATACGTACTAGTATTACGGTTAACTCGTTATTATACGTGTGTACAAGAACGTAATACAATCTCATTATAGATTCCATCTTGGATCAATTAACAAAACGGTAAGGGGTTAATCATTGATCCGTCATAAACCTTAATTGGTGATCCGTTCTTGCTTGGTGGAATCGCATTAGCTAAAAGGTACGTAACCCTAATTCGATTAATTACGAATGTGTTATTATTATGATCTTGTTAAATCACTTCCACTATTACGTGATTTGATATTTGCTTATGTTTTAATAATTGTTATGAACTTCATAAACTTCACTTTGATGTGCGTGTCATCGTCCTCTCTTTTTTCCTTAACTCTAATAAAGATGTTATTTGTTATAAATTCTATACAAACAACCACTGCAACTTGGTAGCTTCTATGTATTAAACTATTCTTCGCAACACTTATGAAATATTGAAATGTATCATAATTTTTTGTTTGAATGTAGACTCACAGGTGGAAACCACCCAGAGAGATGGAGTCTGTGGATTAAGGTACTATCTAGCATGAAGCTACTCATTACTTGAGAAACCTTTTCTATTGTTTCTTTTCAATGTAATGACGATTGTTGGTGAGACAGTTTGAAAGTTGCTCAACGACTACGAAGTACTGTAATAGATATGCGTTATAGGGATGATCGCTTTTTCACAGCTAGTAACATTTCATATCCTTGTTAAAAAATAGGTCAACCAACTAATTTTGGAATGTAACCCATCCCATGTGTCAATTATTACTTAAAATCTATCTGATATAAGATCAACGATGTTTAGTAATCTTCTGCCTTCGGTGAACAGGGAAGGAAGTGAGTAAAGCACAAAAAATACACAGATTGGTTACTACATCGACTTTGTAAACGAAAAGTGCAATAATTGCAGACAAGAAGATAAGAATTGCAAAGGCAAGTCAGAGACAGCAGGATACCATAATCCATATTGAAAGAGCAAAGGGAGAAGCAGTGAGAGCTTAGAGATGGGCAAACCGGTTTTCTTTCAAAACCGGATCGGTTTTGAAACTGGTTCAGTTTGATTCAACCAATCAACAAACCAATTTAACTTAAATCTGATCAGTTTAATTTAAATCGAATCGGTTTGAAATCGGTTTTTGGTTAGACTCACGAGTTTTTGTTGGAATTTTTGGCCTGTAAACCGTTTCAACCTAATCTAGTCAGAACCCTTAGAAGGTTTATCATAATGAGTTAATGACTGTTGTTCTAATCAAGATAACGGATCACAAATGATGCTTTGTGATCTTTCAGTTACTTGAAACTTGAAAGTAACATCTTGATATAAACTTAGGATTCAAATTGGAATTTTTTTTTACAACATATATTATTGAAGACTAGCGAGACGCTAGAAAAATTACAAAGATAAAACCACTAAAGGGTTTTGAATCCAGTTGTTTCAAGAAATAGAATGCAATTTACATCTAGACGAATACCATTTAAAAGAAAAATCAACAATATTATCAAATAACATGCTGCGCTTAGGAGGATCGGGGCCAAAAATCAACTCGTTGCGAAATCTACACAAGGACCATAGAGTAGTACCACATATGACGTCCACGATAAGCCTTTTGTTATTCGACATATGCATGCCATCAATCGAGGAAAATAAATCAGTCAACCTCAAAATAGAAGGAGAAGCAAGATCTACCCACTTGAACACACGAACCCAAACGATAGAGGCCAACGAGCAGGTCCAAAACGGATGATTACTAGTATCAATCCCTTGATCACAAAACAGACAGTTCAACGTGTTCACATCAATTCCTTTGCGGCTTAAGTTCCATCTAGAAGGTAGACGATCACGAAGAGCCCTCCAGATGAAAATGTTAATCTTTTTTTGAAGAAGCTTGTTCCATCTAGTTTTCGGACCGTTATCAGGATGAAGTCCCTTATCAATAAGACATCGTGCACTTTTAACCGAGAAGGGAGACGTATCAGCAGTCCAAATCCAAGTATCCTCTGAATCTGTGAGAGTAATAGGAGAAAGGGAGCTATGAAGAGTAACAAAATGGGCAACATTGGAACCATTTGAGATATCACAAACTCAGTTGAATTGCCAACCATTGTTCCAACAGTCTTTAACCAAACAATCTCAGTTATTGGACAAACAAAAGAGACGAGGGAACTGAAGCTTAAAAGGAGAGTTATCGTTCCAAGAATCATGCCAAAATTTTGTTGAAGCCCCATTATTTATCTTTCGCTGCATTGAAGAGAGATGAATAAGATTCTTCTCATGTAAGTCCTTTATAGATATGATAATTCGATGCCAAACACCTTTGATTTTTGAGTGACCAAAAAATGATGAAGAATCTTCATTCGGACCATGAATAGGAACAATAAAACGAGCCCATAAAGCCTGCGGGTTGGTGAGAAAACGCCATCACCATTTTGAAATGAGAGCATGATTCAAAGCATAAAGACTACCAATGCCGAGCCCCCTTTATCCTTAGGAGCTAGAGCAACATTCCAAGAAATCCAAGGGATTTTAGTAGAATTGCCAGTGCTTCCCCAAAATTTTTTTGATCTAAGGGTTTCCAATTTCTTGCTGACCAAACTTGGCATAAGGAAAAGAGAAAAATAATACGTACCAAGTGCGCCTAGAACCGAGGAAATAAGAGTAGCTCTACCTCCAATAGAAAGGAGAGATGCTTTCCAGTTTGAAAGTCGTTTTGAAAACTGCTCAATAATGGGATCCCAACTTTCACAGGCGCCATGTTGCTGTTGATAGGTACCCCTAGATAATCGAATGGAGACGTCAAAGCATTACATCCAGTAGTAGAAGCCAAAAGAGATACTTCATCAAACGAAACTCCAAATCCAAAGAGTTCGGATTTATGATAATTTATCTTCAGACCCGAAACTTTGTGGAAGCAGTCAAGAACGTTAACTAGACTTTGGATATTAGAACGAGACCACTCACCGATTAAAAGGGCATCATCTGCAGAAAATAAATGGGGGAGACTCACGTTGTTGATTTTGATCCCATTGTAAAGACCCGCAGCCGTAGCATCTTCCATAGCGACACGAAGCCCTTCCATAGCTATAATGAAGAGAAAGAGAGATAAAGGATCCCCTTGACGAAGCCCTATGTGGATATTAAACTCACGAGTAGGACTACCATTAATTAAAATCGATGATGAAGATGAATGGAGACAACCTGATATCCAATTGATCCATTTATCGCTAAAACCCATAAAGTGCATAACCCTGAACAGGAAGTCCTAAGAGACAGTGTCAAAAGCTTTCTCAAAGTCTATTTTGAACACCATAAGGTTGGAATTTTTACGCTTACACCATTGAATTACCTCGTTAACCATTAACGGCCCGTCATAGATCTGCCGATTTTTAATGAAGGTAGATTGTTCTTGGCTGATAATGGTATCAATGACACGGGCCAAACGATTAGCCAAAACTTTGGCGATAATTTTATATTGGGCCCCGATAAGACTGATAGGGCGAAAGTCACCAACCACCATAGGATTTTGAATCTTAGGGATAAGAGTAATAAAAGAATTGTTACAGCCTCTTGGAAACGTACCCGAGATAAAAAAATGGTTGACAAAGTCTACAACATCATTTTGAAGCAAACTCCAGAATTCCTTGTAAAAAGCAAAAGAATAACCATCTGGACCTGGAGATTTATCCGAACCACAATCCCATATAGCATTTTTGATCTCAGAAACTGAGACCATAGCATCGAGAAGAGAAGTTTGATTGCTGTTAAGGGACTTATAAAACGGGCTCCTGTTGATAATATTAACAACTTGAATCTGTTGGAATTTTTGTTCAAAGAAATTTGTAAAGACATCTTTGATCCTTATCGGATCTTCAATCCAGAGACCTTCGTGTTTGATTCCATGGATTGCTAGGTACCTGTGTTTCTGGTTAATCATAGCGTGAAAGAACTTTGTATTTTCGTCCGCCTTACTGCACCATTTAATCTTCGCTTTTTGTGAAGAATCAATAGATTCATCATGCTCTATTTGACGAAGATTGTCAATACAGGAAGCACGTTGCTCATGATCATCTGTAGTAGAAGACCCAATGGCAATATCAACATCGAAAACTTTAATCTTATTGATGAGCTCATCCTCCTTGTGACGGGTTCTAGCATCTTTTCGATTCAAAGCCCACTCTTTGATGACAATTTTTAGGGCCTTCATTTTATTCTTAAAAGCAACAATAGGATTCGTACCATTACCTAGGGTAAAAGTGATCCATAAATCGTTAATGCTTGTGTGAAGAGTATTATCCGAGAGCCATGAGTTGTAAAAATTGAAAGGAGTAGGTCCAAAGTCAACAGAAATAGGCATAAGGAGGATAGGCCTATGGTCAGAGATGTGGCAGTCTAATACTTGCCCCGAAAATTCCTGTAAATGGGGAGTGAAAGATTCTGATGCAAGAAACCTATCAAGCTTACTAAGCTTATTCCCATGCTTATTCAATCGAGTGAACAAATGACCTCCAAAAGGAATATCCCAAAGTTGCGCGTCACGAATGAATTGATTAAAGACATGTACCTATTCTTTCAGAAGAATATCTGACTTCATTGAAATCGCCAAATATTAAGTGATTACCCCTGTTGTTATTCATAAAATCAAGTATTTCATTCCATAAAGCTTCTTTTCTACGGGCATCTTGAGGAGCATAGACATTAATCATGAAGCAAGCATTAACAAATAGAAAGCACACAACAGCAGGTTCGATCTTTGAACACTCGATTCATAAATGAAGAAATGAAGTACTCTCCGTATGTATGTGCACAAATCATCTTCACCATCATTCCATTTTGCCAAGCCAAGTAACAAACGAGTGTTTGTTGTTCAACGAGTGTTTGTTGAACACTCGGGATCGAGGACAGGAGAAAGGAGGTCATTTGAACGTAAATTAAAACGGTAAAACTATGCAATCATGCTTCTTATACTTATTCAATATTTCAAAATTATGTCACAAAACAAAACCGAAAGCTTAATAAAAATCAAAGCTCCTGTAGGTGTACTAACACAACCGTTCTAAAAAAATCAAATCTATACAAATAAGCCCATTGGTTTCAAATAGCTTATTGAAAATAAGACAAAAGCACACAAATAAGGTTAGACAAACACACCCTCAAACAACTTATTGTAAGAGCATTAGGTATGGTATCGAACACACCCTCGCCACTCCTAAATGGTCGAGAACCTTTTTTACACTGTCTGAACCTTTGGTATTCTGTTGGTATTGCAGCTGCCGCCTTCTGGCATAGGCTCTTTGATAGTCATACCATGATTTGCCTTTTTGCCTGCCAACAATGAGCCACGAAGCCAAATTTAAGATATATCCCTCAAAGATAATCGTGGAGGTACGAAATTTAGTTACATTGCTTCTATCAGGTAGAACTACGAGTTAGCGTCTAATGTATCCAAGTAGGGAATTCCAGCATCCTTTTGTTGCCGCACTAAAGTTTCATTTCTATAATTTGACTTTGTTATATAGAACGTCACGTTTGTTACTCAAAATACTACCTTTGGATTAATGGATAATTGATAGGGAAAGGGTCTAAGTTGCTAACTAATAAAAAATCTCAAACTTTTGGACAAAAAGTAGCTCACTGGTCAACCCAACCCGCCCGCGTTGGCCCGACAAAATCTTAATTTCTGACTCAATTTGAAACCAAAAAAACTGTTTGCATGTATAATTAAGAGTTCATAACAGCGATTTTCAGTTTTGACTATGCAATATAAGAAGATTCTTAGTAACTGATTTTTGAACTTTCAACCAAAGAAACCAGGTCTTTTTCGCTGCTAATAATCAGCATATGTGCAAAAGTTGCTATGAAAACACTGCATAAAGCACGGTGGTGGCTTTGGAAAAGAAATTAAGAATAAAAGATTTACTCACTTTTCATACAACAAAGCTGGACTTGGACCAACATATTATCAGACATTTCACCGAAAAACAATTAAGTTTTATCAATAGAATTGGAACATAATGATTTAACGTAAAAAAACTACGTAGATGAGTTTGAAGCAGAGTAAACATATTAATAGGATGACAAGGAAAGTTATAGGGACTGAAGGTGTACATGTGAATAACCAGAAGCCTTGTGTTATGAGTTTGGTATCCACTCAATATGATCACTTTTATCCACAGATTCATTTTGTTCACCTGATTGATTAGAATTTGGTCCTTAGATTATTCAGTGTGTCGTTGGTGATTGATCACGAGAAAATTATTCATGGCTGATCCCTTTACTTCGGCTGTTGTGAGTGATGTGGTAGGGAGATTAACATCTAGAGCTCTCCAAGAGTATGGTTTGCTTAGGGGACTTAAAAATGATCTTTCAGCTCTCGAGAATACTTTCAAACAGATTCAAGCTGTACTTTATGATGCTGAGATGAAGCAAACGACGCAAAAGGAAGTGGAAGAATGGCTCAGGACTCTCAGATCTGCCACTTTGGATGCGGAAAACGTGCTCGACGAGGCCAAAACTAAAGCTATGATACAAAGGCTACACAGGGAAATGGGCAGGAAATACAAGGTAAGAACCTTCTTTACCTCCCGCTATAATCCGCTTATGGTCAAAACTAGGATTGCTCATAAAGTTAAGAACATACGGAAAAAATTGGAAGGCATTGATGCTAATAGATCCAAGTTTAAACTGACTTCCAATACCACAAGTATAGATGACACGGGAATCGGTGGTGAAATTTTAAGCAGAGAAACTAGCTCACTTGTAAACTTGTCCAAGATCTACGGAAGGGATGAAGAGAAGAAGATGATAGTTGATAAGATTTGTAACCAAGATCTGGGCATCACACACGACGGTGATGATGTTCGGGTCTATGCTATATGGGGTATGGGTGGCATTGGAAAAACTACACTAGCTCAATACGTGTACAATAATGAAACGGTGAAAAGTAGGTTCGAGTTAAAGTGTTGGGTGTATGTCTCTGACGTGTTTGATGTCAAAAGGATAATAAAGTCAATATGTGGGGCAGAAGATGCACAGTTGGATGCGATGCAAGCAAGCCTTCAAAAGAAGCTACGAGGCAAGAAGTTTTTGATTGTTATGGATGACGTATGGATCGAGAACAAGGACATGGAAAAGTGGGACGAGTTATGTAAAGCATTAAGTTGTGGAGCAAAAGGCAGCACCATTATGGTAACGACACGGGAGGAAGATACTGCCCAACTGATGGCTAAGATTCCTGAGTTGCAGCATAATGTGTCAGTTTTATCAAACGAGGAGTCGTGGTCACTATTCAAGATGCTTGCATTCCCGGGCGGAGGAGAGGGGGAAAACTTAAGGGAGCTGGAGCTTGTGGGAAGAAAGATAGTTGAAAAATGCAAAGGTTTACCTCTAGCAGTGAAGACTTTGGGTAGCTTAATGTCGACAAAAAAGAAGGTGAACGAGTGGCAACTTGTAAACGACAAGTTCATGTCGGAGATGCAAGACAATGGCATCTTAACTGCTTTGAGGTTAAGCTACGATAACTTGCTTCCACATTTGAGACGATGTTTTGCTTATTGTTGTGTGTTTTCAAAAGGGGAGGAAATGAGTAAGGATTTACTGATAGAGTTGTGGATGGCAAATGGATTTATTCCATCTGAAGGAGATGTGAGCTTGTACACGCTTGGTGAGGAAATTTTTACTTGTTTGGTCCGGAGGTCATTTTTCCAAGATGTTGTCGAAGAGGATATACACACAGGTGAGATATGCAAAATGCATGATTTAATGCATGATCTTGCCCGATATGTAATAGGACATGATTGTCTAGTTATAAAGCCGGGTAAGGAGTTGATAATTCCGGATGAGGTGCTTCATCTCAATTTATCATGTGTTGGTTTTCAGTTCGCGAAACAGGATTTGGAAAAGCTAAGATCACTACGATCAATGTTGGTCTTTGATAAGGGTTATGAAATTAGCATTAGACAAATCTCCAGCCATGTTTATCTAAGGGTGTTGCATTTGAACGGAATTAAAAGCTCCAAGTTTCTTCCTGAATCAATTTGCAAGCTAATACATTTGAGATACTTAAATATAGCAGGGTCAGAAATAAAAGTTCTACCAGAGTCGATTATATATCTCCAAAATTTGCAAACATTAATTCTAGAATCATGTTGGCAGCTCCGTGAGTTGCCTAAAGGCTTGAGGTACATGAGGAATCTTCGACGACTAGATACCGGTTACGAAAATGAACTCCAACATATGCCTGTTGGAATAAAAGAGTTAGCCAACCTTCAAAGGCTTTCAGAATTTGTTGTAGGTAAAAACGATGGGGCCCGAATAGGGGAACTGGGACATCTGAATCTTATTGGGCGGGAGTTGATGTTATCAGGACTCGAGAATGTTGGAGGTGTAAGGGATGCCATAAGTGCCAAGTTGAAAGACAAAACAAATCTGAAGTCTTTGAGACTACATTGGTCATGGAAAGATAGATCAGAAACCTTTGATTCAGAGGTTCTTGAGGGGTTGGAACCAAATTCGGGTTTACGGAAGTTGAGTATATCTTATTACATGGGAGCGGTTATTTCTCCGAGTTGGCTGGGAAAATTAATCAATTTAACTAGTATTCTGTTTTGGAGTATTGATAAATGTGAACATCTTGCACCACTTGGGAAATTACCTAGCCTGACGAGCATTAGATTGTGGAAAATGCCTTCTCTAAAGTGTTTCCATGATGACGACAACGCTACATCAGAGGACGGGAACATTCTTTTTCCTAATTTACAAGAGTTGTTCATAGAGAGTTGTTCGTCTTTGGTTTCTCTGCCACGTGAGATACAAAGTTTCAAGAATCTCAATGAAATTACCATTCATAGATGTAAAATTCTAAGCAAAAGGTACGAAAAGGAGATTGGCGAGGACTGGCCCAAGATTTTCTCACATTCCTCATCTCCGTGTTAATTGAACCTCCACGGTAACATTCTTTTTTTTTTTGTTTCTTTTTTATTTTCACAAACAAAATATTCTTTTGTAAATCTCTTAAATTTTTAGCTTGTATAGTGTTTGAATTACTTGGTTTAGTTTCATCTGTTATTTTAAATGGAGTTTGCGGGAAGCTAACATTCATTACATCTTGGCTTGTGTTTAGGTGGCGAAAATAGTGAGAAGCACAAGCATGAGGGCTAGTAACGAAGTTTCATGTGATATGTGAGGACGGGTGCTGCTATACTAATTTAAGTGCCTTGTTTTCACTGGGTAAAATTTGTGGGTATATTCAATGTAAACACTCACGAGACAACACTCGTCCACTAGGGTCATTTAGGGGTTCAAAGGCTTCTTGTTATGCTAAATGCAACCGCGTTTCCTGCGAAAGTGAGTTAGGAGCATATATAATTCGTTTTGGTGAGTGCAAATCTAAACTTATACAGAAGTTGCCATATTTTGATGTAGATAGTTTAGGTTTTGTGTTGTAACCGTGACTATCGAGGAAGGCTAATGATATAGGGTGTGTGTGGATACAATCGTGTTTATATAAAAACATTATGTTAAACCCCAACATTTTCATTGTGTAAACAGTTTGATTCTCACCAAAGGGCTTGTGTCCCAATGGTACCCCTTGTTGTGTGTGAAGCTCCCCAACCAATTGGTTGCGGGTTCAAGTCCCTTTTAGGACATCTGAGATAGATTTGTTGTTCATTGTGAGATTGTTGCTTGCCGTTCTAAAAAAAAACAGTTTGATTCTCTGATGAAGAACACAGTTGACTCTGTAGAGGTCATTTAGGTAGAAAAGGTAAGATACATGTCTCCTCACAGCGTTACATCGCAAAGAAGTGTTTAGACCTTAGCAGGTGTACCCTTTGGAGCTAGCATCTCAGCGGGTCCCAGAAAAGAGGATCCCATAAGGAACCCAGTTCATGTTATGGGATATATACCTCATGAATGACAAAATTGTATATGCATATAGAATTATATTTTTTTGGGTAAAGGGGACTTCCACGGTAAAATAAGATTCACAATCATTTGATGAGATATCTGTTACTATTAAGCATAATACTAAGAATCGCATAAAGGAGTACTAGATTACAAGCAAAATAACAATACATAACCTAGTGGCAGAAAAGGAGACAATCTAACAAACAAAAAACTAGAATAAGGTACAAACTGTTACAAAAGTTTACCTCATTGACTCATTTTGCACCATATTCCCCTCACCAGTAACCTCTTTTCGGCTTCCGAATACTAAGAAAACGATCCAAAGTCCCCAACGCATCTTCAAATTTGCGAATTTTAAGGAACCCCAAAATCATGCGCATCTCACTATCCGAAAATTTTGCAGTTTTCATAACCTGATCCACTATCTTAACCAAAGTATCCTCCATTTTCAAAGCACAGAGCCCTTCAGCGAGCATATATATAGAAGAAAATTCAGGTGTAAAACCTTTTGAAGTCATCTCGAAAATGAAATCAACTGCTTGTCCAATTGGCCCACCACCCGAACATAACCCTTTAGAAACAATCCTATACGACACCTCATCAGGTTGGCAGCCCTTTTGCTCCATTTCTCTAAAGAACTCCATAGCAGCATCAGCTCCCCGTTTTCTAAACAATGTTTGAATAACGGGATTATAGGCGTGTGGTGTCACAACCATGTCTTTTAGCTGAATACTTCTTAGCAACCTACAAGCAACATCAATCCTACCTGCTTTGCATAGCCCTTGAATTAAAGTCCCGTAAGTGACTATATCTGGTTCGCATCCGTTTGTAACCATAACTTGAACAATATCAGTTGCTTTTTTGATATCGCCTGCTTTACAAAAGTGAGATAATAGGGAATTATAAGTGAACTTATCGGGGGTTAATCCTTCAATTATCATTTGGTCCATAAGCATAGCTGCCTCTTCAGATCTTCTGTTTTTACAAAGACCGTCTATAAGAGTGTTGTAAGTCACCACGTTTCTTGATATCCCTTGAAGCTCCATTCGGTCAAATATTTCCCCGGCTTCTTCAATTTTTCTGTTTTTGCAAAACCCGTCAATAAGAGTATTGTAAGTTATAACATTTCGTGGGCAGCCACTTGATTCCATTTCTTTAAGTAGTCTCAAAGCAGAATCTAGCTTTCCTTTAGTGCAATACCAATCGATTAACATATTATAAGTGAACTCATCAGGTTGACACCCTTTGTTTTTCATGTCTTGGAACACTTCAAGTGCGGTTTCAAATTTGCTAGATAAGCAAAGACCTTGAATTAAAGAATTAAACGTACAAACGTCGGGCGAAATACCTTTGCTTGTTAAAGCAAGCGCAAGTTTAGAAGCTGCTTCGACTTGGTTTTCTTTACACAGCCCACTAATTATCGTGTTGTATGTGACTGTATTAGGTGAAACGTCTCTTTCAATCATTTGGTTAAGAATATCATTCGCCTCTTCAACTTGACCCGACTTACACAATCCAGATATCACCGTGTTGTATGTATAAACATCAGGATCAAAACCCTCTTGGAGCATTACCTCCATTATCTCTAAAGCATGCTTAACATGCCCCGCTTTGCACAAACCATTAACTAAAGTATTAAATGTAAACTGATCAGGAAAAAAACCCTCATTGGACATCTCCTGAACAAAATTCAACGCTTCTGAAATCTGACCGAATTTGCAAAATCCATGAATCAAAGTGTTGACGGTTATACTGGTTGGCTGACATTGAGCCGACGCCATTTCTTCTCTCATTCTTAACGCACCTTCTATATTCCCTTCTTCAATAAAACCATGCATCAACGTCGTGTAAGTCTTCTCATCGGGTGTCAACCCATGACTAGGCATCTCCTCCATCATCAAAATCGCCGGCCTCATTTGATGAGCTTTACAAAGAGCTTTTATCAAGATATTAAACGTCGTAACATCTCTTCTAATCTTTTTACTAGTCATCAACGAATGAACATCTTCAACTAGCTTCAACTTACTCCCGTCCACAAGCACATTCAACAAGAAATTATAACTATAAATCCGTGGCTTCACACCAAACTCTTCCTCCATTATAAACAACACACATATCGCCTCATCATACAACCCAACCTTGGCAAAACTCTCAATCAAAATAAAAAAAGTCTCTTCAACAACCTTACACGAACTCCTCTTCATCTCATCCAACACCCCTCTAATCGAATCAACCGACCCGTATTCCCCAAGCTTCCTTAACATCTCCTCATAAACACCTAAACTAGGCTCAAAACTCGGCTGCTTCAACGCCCACTTAAACACATCCAACACCGAATGCTCATCACTCTCGCCTCTCAAAATCTCGATAACATCTTTCTCACTAGCAACTTTCTCGTAGCTTTTCGTAGACGCAAACGACACGAAACTCGACCCCTTCGCGCGAGCATTACTCAAAGAGGGATACTTATTTAGAGCAATACTAAATGGGTCACAGCTTAAACAAGACGAAAACGCCATTTAAACTAGCAAAATCTAAAAAGAAACAAAACCCGGAGATTTAGCTAAATGAACAAAAACCCACTAAGCAATTTATCAAGTAATGAGTGAAAATTTATTCAGGAGATTAATCAAACAGTTGGTGGGCAAGTGTAATTATAACAGTTTAAAGTGGATTAAGTAAAGAGATGTACTTACGTTATCTTTAGACTGAGAATTGGGTTTGGTCTGGTTTGAAGAAGTTAACGGATAAAGTATGTTCAAGAGGCGCAATAGAAGTCTGAATAAAGTTTGGTAAGTTGTGAAATGACTATTGTAACCAGGGGTGTCATTCATTCAGTTCGATTCTCGGGTTGTTCGATTTATTCGGTTCAAGTTATTCGATTAACTTTTTTTTCTGGGTTAACCTAAAAATCGAATCGAACCGAACTAGTTTTCAACCGAACCGAACCGAAAACTGAATTTGAATTCGATTCGATTCTCGGGTTGACCCGAATAACCCGAATTATTTGAATTTTCTAAAAAAAATATATAATTATTTAAATATTTAACAAAAAATATTATTTCAAGTATAAAAATTATATTTTTATATTAAGATTTAATTTTAATAATTATTTAATATATAAAAATATATATAAAAACATATATATTTGTACAATTTTGGTTTTTGGTTCGGTTTTTGAGTCCGATTGCCAAACCCATATCCAACCCAAAAACCAAATTAATAGTTCGGCTTGGTTCGATTATGACCCATAACCCGAATTCTATTTTCGGTTCGTTTGTAATTCGGGTTCGGTTCGGTTCGGTTTTCAGTTTTCGTGGGTCAAATTCAAATAATGAACACCCCTAATTATAACCTTGTTAAATGCAGTCCAAAGCTTGGGTTGAAAAATTATACTCGTTTTTTAAAGATTAGTTAAGAAGCAGGTCGCCGTATCAATGCGACCGGGTTCGATCCAGACCAATGACCGAGTTCGATTGAGATTGTAGTGAGTGGTCTAAAATCATTTATTGAGACTAAGCGAGTACTCATATACAACAACGAAAATTCATAAAACAGATAATTGACAAGTGTTTTAAGCAACGACTTTCATTTTTATGCAAGGTCAGAGATAAAGTGAGACGTGACGTAACGATATGATCAAACCTCAAGTTTTAGCCTCTAAGACTAAGCCTCAACGTTTTCAAAACGTCGCTTAAAACGACACAAAATATACAAATATTTTTATACATATTGCATTTTATATATATCGAATTTAAAAAAAATGCTATGCATAATAAATAACTTTATATAATCATCCTTTCACTAATTTTTTTAAATGTGCCACAACTACGCTTAGACCACTTACAAGAAAAAAAATTAGTACAAAAATGAAAAAAATATGTGTTATAAATATGTGAATTTTAAAAAAGAATATAATGTGTCATGATTGGTCACCTTTGGGGTCTTTCATTGAAAATTTATATGAAGTTAGTTTTAGGGACCCTTAGTTTTATATGCAAAGTAGATCAATTTTTAAAATAGAAAAAATTTCACGTTTGGTCCCTATCGTTTACACCAAATATCAAGTTTGGTCCTTATCTCAAACTAAGTGCACAGATAGTCCCTATCGTTTACACTTTAGATCAAAAATGGTCCCTATCTTGGATGGACGTTAGTTTTCTCCGTTAAGTGGTATGAGAGGAGGGGTATTTTGGTCTTTTCCATATTATACATTAATATTGTTTCTTTATTTCTTTTTAATATTTTTCTTTTCTTTCTTTTTTATATCTATCTCTCTCTCAAACCAAAACCCTCATCTTTCTCTCTCTCAAATCCAGATATTTCTCTCTCTCTCAAACCAAAACCCAGATCTACCACTTCCCTCCCCACCGTCACACAATTCATATCCATCTCTCCTCATAATCAGATCCATCACAAAATCACCAAACCCTCATCTATAACAAAATCATCGACTCCATAAACATAAACTCACCCTCACCCCACCGATTAAAAAATCAGTAGGTTGTTCAGCAGACATGAGTATTGATGGGTTGCTCAATGTAATTGTTGGAGCTGATGGAGAATATAATGGTGTCTTCAGTCAACTCAGACCGCCGCCTAATCACCTAGACCCTCCAACACCACCGGTACCTTTGGCTCAACCACCAAATCCTCTAATCCATTAGACAAAACCTTCTCCAACACCACCTTCTCCAACACCACCGGTACCTTGGCCTCGAAATCGGGACCAAACCAAACTCCGTTTCCTCGCGCACCTCCTGAACCACATCCTGCACCACCACAACCTTCTTCTCCTCCTTCTCCTTAACAAAATGTCTAAATTAGTGGTTCACCACCACAACCTTCTTCTCCTCCTCGCGCACCTCCTGAACCACATCCTGCACCACCACAACCTTCTCCTCCTCCTTCTCCTTAACAGATCGTCCTTAGCAAACCAACGTAACTTCTACAACACCTCTCGATTCATAACCCATCATACATCTCGTTTACTTAGTAAACAACAACATCAACAACAAATACTTGAAGATCTATACATCGAACGACCCATTAACCATGAAAAAGTATAAACGCACAAATGAAAAACTCGATTCTTCAATTGAAGTAATCCGTTTCTGTGGCCACAAGAAACGAAACCATCCATCTTTGAGTGTCTCGATTTTTTGTTCCGGGTTAATATGATTTGGGTTTTGATTTTT
This sequence comes from Glebionis coronaria, assembly GCA_025667525.1. NCBI lineage: Eukaryota > Viridiplantae > Streptophyta > Magnoliopsida > Asterales > Asteraceae > Glebionis > Glebionis coronaria. The sequence continues at coordinate 546,546,722 of CM046878.1, read as the reverse complement.
TTGTATAGATTATTGTTGATGTGGGTTTCGTTGGTGATTGTGACATATTTTGACAGTGATGAAGTTATTTGGATTGGGTTTCTCTTCAATCGTTGGAAGTGGGGTTTTGTGAAGATGAGATTGATAAAAGATGGGTTTTGTGAAGATGAGATTGATAAAAGATGGTGAGAGAATGATTTTTGGACATTTTGCACCACCACAACTTTCACAGTGAGGAGAGAGTGGGTTTTATATGTAATGAAAAGAAAAAAAATTAAAAGAAAAAAAAGAGAGTAAAGGACTAAATTACCCCTCCTCTCATACCACTTAACGGAGAAAACTAACGTCCATCCAAGATAGGGACCATTTTTGATCCAAAGTGTAAACGATAGGGACTATCTGTGCACTTAGTTTGAGATAGGGACCAAACTTGATATTTGGTGTAAACGATAGGGACCAAACGTGAAATTTTTTCTTTAAAATAATATCAAACTAGGGGAAATGTTAACCTTTGAATCTTTTTGGACACATTAAATAATAAGAACGTAGGGTGTTATTTGGTGTCATGAGTTGATGTTATGGAAAAAATGAAAGGCACATTAACATTTTATTTCGTATCAAAATCTTTATAACATCAAAAAAGTGTCTCTTTACTTAAAACCAGATTTCTAGTGTTATAGTGGTCTTACCATTTTCTTTTCATAAATAATTTTTAATTACATTAAAATAAATATTACATGTTTATAATTTAATATCACATTTTTATAACTAAATATCATATTTTAACCTATATTTTTAACTAACTTATACTTTCAATTTAACTAAATATCAAATTTATACACATTTAAAAAACATATGGGTCACAAAAAATCAGCCCATAAACCTAGCTCACCAAACACATTTTTACTACACATTTATTTAGGTTAACATCATCTTCCTTCCCACAGGCCAAAACAACAACCACATAAACTTCATATCGGCAAACAAAAGAAAAAAAAAGAATTTAGAAAATCCCATGGCGCGAGATCACAACGCAAGGCACGGTGCAGTTCTCGCGCCATGACCTCACGTTTTCCCCACCATTTTGGGCTGGAAACTACGGCGCCACACCCGAAAACGCAGCACTGTGTATGGTGTGTGGCGCCATAGAGATCGCGTTTTAGCCATGGCTCAAACCGTCTTCTACCGTACTAGGAGCTCTAAAACTAAAACACAAGACAATAGCATAAACTTAAAAAACTTGAGGATGCTACGTCAAAAAGAAAAGAAGTTATCGTCTTCCTCAAATGTCTGGTTATACTTCATGAGCCAAATTCGTTGTAAACTTGAAGCTATTAGTTTCTTCACAAACATTCTACTAAAATCAAACTGCTTAATATTTTAGGTTACATATTCATCATATTTACATCAAAACCCAAATTAAATTTACCTCTGCGTTAAAAATCTCGAGGTCCGCGAAAATATGGAGGTCTTGTGCAGGTCCGTAGCCAGAAATTTATTCCGGGGTTGGCCAAAAACAATTTACGAAATCGCTAGTAAGTGCTAAAAATATCATGACGTATAACTATGTAAAATGTTGCAGCAAAATTATTCATTTAATATTATAAGTCGGCCAAATGTTAATACTGATAAAAAAACCGGGCTTTAAATTATACTACATATGCATGATTTTATAACTTTGTGGGTGGGTTGTGGCCACCCCTACCCTTCATGTGGCTACACCACTGGTCTTGTGCGATTGAACACCCTGCACATGCTCCAATCCGACAAAAAAAATATATACAGTAAATCTTTTCCACGTATCTATATACAAAGAATTGATTATTATTAAATTATGATGGTAGTCGTTTTTCAAACTTCGATTGGTTTTGGTTGATCATGAAACTATACCATTGGTAATTTGATGTAGGGCTGAGCATCGGGCCTGAACCAGACCGGATGGACCGAGGAACAAAATGGTCCGAAAACCAGGACCGAGATCGGTTCGAAGTGGTCCGATCCGGTCCAGTTCTACTGATGGAAAAGAGCCAAGCTGCTCGTTAAAAACTCAAGATCGAAACGGTAAAAATCTCAAACGAGGCGAGCCTAAACGAGCTCGAGCCGAGCTCGAGCCTAAGTTGTAGCTTGTTTATTGAAAGAACTCGAGCCCGAGCTTTACGTACAAACTATCCTATCACGCGAACCACATGTTCCCTCACAAGTGCCCAAAAACATTTCCTTTTAGTCTTATTATCTTATAAGACATAAAACTTATATAGTTGTGACCAACATTATCATCGTCAACTCAACTATATATCTTTTTTCATATTTTTTACTAAATAAAAAAAATAAACAGGTCTTCCAACTTACGCTCAAAATGACCCATAGACACATCGCGGGGTGAGAGGTTTTCTGAAGTTGACGCGCTGGACAAAGACGCTTCTTGAGGTGGGGATCTCTATTACACAAAGGCCCCCGTGCCAAACACGATACAAATGAGTCATCCAAACGGGTACCTATCCTAATCCAAAGACCAAAACCGTTGACTGACTTGACCCAAACAGGGTACATGAATCACACCTATTAATAACTAAATCTTGACTAAAAAAAAGCCTGAAAATGTCTTCACTCTCAATAACCTAACATCATCATCGTCATGTTCTTGTTCAATTCAATTAAAATCCCCAAATTCATACAAAAATTTCATTAATCCCACAATATTTTTATAAGTTTTTTTAATAAATAAAATAAAAAAATGATGCCTTCATCAATGATGATTGGCTGTGTTAATTCTTCTTCTCATCGTCTTAAACCTCGTCTTGAAAAATGTGATCGTCGTGGTAATCTTAGTTAGTTTGTTAGTTGGTTAAACCCCTAGTTTAATTGCTATAATCATCTTTTTTTAATTTTTTTTTCGTATTTGGTATCGCAAGTTAGCGAGTTTTTCGTATTAAATCGGAGCTTGATCGCGTGATTGATATCGGATTCTTTTGATTTACAAGGTACATTTTTATTTACTTGTTTTAGATTATTATTATTTTTTGTATCCAATGTAGTAGATGTTTGCGAACAATGTGCTAGAAATTATTAGTATTCTGTTTTTATTACATGTATACGTGTTTTAAGTTGTTACTTAAAAGGGGCTTTCTATCTTTTGCCGATAGTGAGGGATGGAAATGGAACTTGATATGTATTGCTGGAGGAGCCAAATTGTAACGTATTGTACTAATAATGCCTAGCACTCCATAGTATTAGGATAAAAATGTACTTGTGCTTGAAAGTTATAACGTATATGTTTTAGGGGGGCGGATTCCCTCCCGGTCCCCAGGCCACAAAGTTCGGTCCTTGCCCCTAGTTTACATTTTGTTACTTCTTATTATGTGCCATAGGGCACATAATAGGAAAATCCTACTTAAAATTGCATATTTATGTATTGGATTTTGAAATAATAGGTTGATCGTGATACGTTTATTGTGTTTCTGATAGATAGGTTTACGTCACCTGCACTGGCGGAGACAGGAAGGGGGCAGGGTAATTTGTAGTGTAAATTTTTTAAAATATCCGTCTGTTTTGGTAATTTGCACCCCTAATGAACCGATTTGTAGTGTAGTTTCTAAAATTTATCAAAGTTTGCCCTCTCGACTATAACTTTCTGGTTCTGGCCTGGTCACGTGCAAGTATTTTGAATTATGAGGTAAGTTATTGTTATGTGCACATTTAATAGTAAATTTATATGATGAATGAAAGTTGAGTTTTGATGTTGTTGTACGTAAGTGTGTTTTGGATCTTGCGCCTGATTAGGATAGTGCGAATCCGGATGCGTGGTGATTCTGCTTTATGCACGTGTGGAGTGTGTAGCTGAGATTCCGGAGACCCGGTGCAAAAATTTATGTCGTAACTGAATATGACGGTCAAATATTACATATTAACTATTGAAACAAAAGACATAGTATTTGAAGAATCTAGCTTTGATTTTAACAATTATATGTAACATAAAGTCATATATCATTAACAGTTTTCATGGGAAGTAAAATTTGAGGTCCCGAATATACAAACAGGTATACATTTTGAGGCCCTATTAGATTGCACGCTCAACTTTAAATACGGCTCTGCACGCGTGGCTCTAACTAAGCGTGTTAACATACGGCTCTGCACGCGTGGCTTTAACTAAGCGTGTTAGCATACGCAATTTAGTTGTGAATGGATGCATTTGATTGTAACGTACTAAGGAATGCATTGGCAAACTGTGTCAAGATTTCTGTAACTAGGTAGATATGGGCGCGCTTTAATATGTATAGAGGAATTGACTTTATTATGTGGTTACTTATATTTATTTAATACTATGTTTTTAATCCTCACGTCCTGCATCTATGCCTGCTTTCTTTTTGTTGGTTTAACATTAACCAAACTCATACTACGTGGTATATTGTTCTCAGAGTCAAACTACGTGCAGACCTACGTGACTGGCTACATGCCTTAACTATTGTTAGTAGTGGATGACATGTTAATAAGTTTCTTACTATGTCAGTTTTGATAATTTCATACCAAGTTCCATGTACGCATGTGCGATGTTAGATTCTTAACAAATCTAACACCGCTTAAGCATGTATAGCTGTACAATTGCTGATGCGGTCATTAATACAAGTTTATTATGTCATCCTGCAAAGTTGAATCATCCTCACGTAGTAACTGAAGACAATCTTTTAATAGGGGTTCCTTGCCTATAATCCTTTTGTATAATTGTACAGAGAGTAGTGAGTGGGAAGGATAAGGAATTTTGAACCGCCATTGAAAAACAAGATAAATCAAAAGGATACAATAAAGATATAGGCAGTCAAATGGTCTTTTTGGGGATACAGGAACTTGAACCCTCATGATTTTTGAAATCGAGGGATTTTCCTATTACTATATAATACATTGTTGCCACTAGCCGGCATTGACATGTCGACCGGGACTCTTTCTTTATTCTCGTTCTGATACTTTTTTGTATGTGTTATAAGAAAAGAATGAGTTTATTAACGGGATTCGGTAAATTGTAAAGGAGTTGACTTTTTTTTTCTTCTGTTTTTCCTACTTGGAGATGTGATTCTACATTTGGTCTTTACGTCCTGTATCGATGGTTCTCATTATCTTTGGAACAACATGTGTGTACGTGTGATAAGTGATCCTTAATAAGTCCAACGCCACTTAAGCATATATTGATATAAAGTTGTTGATTTGGTCATGGGTTTAAGTTGAATGTTGAAGCTTCCTAGCAGACAAGTCTTATACTTGTTGACTGAAGACATTGTATAGGGTATCTATAGCGTATAATGATCTAGATAATTTTTTATTCGACATGTCTTATAAGAAACGAACAAGTTTTGTAACTGGATTATAAGAATTATGTATTTTGATACCTTCATTGGGTTAGATAAGTTTCTTTTTTGGCAATGGAAGTATGATTCAGGTTTTTATTTTTTCTTCTTTTAGAGATACACCTGTAAGGCATTATTTCTGATTCATTCTTGATGCATAATTTCTCTTGTTAAATTTTATAAGGAGCTGCAGGTTGTTGGTTACTTTGTTTATGTATAATTTCTTATTAACGCCTTCAGAAAACGAAACTGTGTTACCAAACATTCATCCATCATGTATGGGTAGAATTGCAGCGCCAAGTTAATAGGAGCAATAGGCAACCAGATTCAATTCCAGAACCGCTGTGTCATATGTCGATGCAGCTTATTAAATCTTTTCTGCCAAATTGACAATTACGGAATTACGTAAAGGATGTATGCCAGCATGTGACATGCTAATAAATATGTCTAAATGACTGTTTCTTGAAGCACCCATATGCATACCAAAATGGGTTACGGGTTTACTCCTTTCGATCATTAGATCATGGCCCTTACTTTGAAGAGCTCAGGATGAAAAAACAGATAAAGTAAAAGCATATACTTATATTGGTTATGGAAGCTTTCTTTTCTTTTTCTTGCTTTCACCCCTTTTTCAAACACCATAACCTGAATATATGTGCTCCATCTGAGTTTACCATGTGGTGCTCTTATGTCATATATATTATTCACCAGATGTAAATACTCCGTAATATAAAGTTTTTTGTTACATATTACTCGACGTCACCTACAGAATCCAGTGTAGGTTTGCTATCACTGATAAGTTTCAGGAATTTAGTTGCTGATGATTATAACTGAATGCTGTGTCACCATTGGCTGTGATTTTACAATTTTGTTACATTTTCATTGCAGCTACCAACTGATGCAGATGGACATTGATGTATCAGCTGGTATTGATGTGAACAAATCCACACTCGAATCTACCAATTCTGGTTCTGAAGATCTCTCAGTGAATAAACCCGCTAATGATGTCACTGAGTTTATTATGATTACCCAAGATGGAGGAGATGAGAATATAGACTCTAAACCATCATATGACGAACATGATCCACAGAAGAAAGATCAACATAGTGAAAACATCATTGATGATTGTACGACATTTCCTTGTTCAAGCAATACAAAATCATCCGCAGGAGCATCTATGGAAGTAGCAATGGATACTAATGGTGTGATTGTTCAAGAATCGACTCCCCATGACAACGTCAAATCTACTGATCCACCTTGCTCAAGTTCTCAATCCCTCAATGTAAGCATTGCCTTCAATTCATCATTTGCTCGGTATTTTCAGCTGCGGCTGCAATTTTTACCTTTTACTGATGAACGGGTCTGATAATTTTATTTAGCTAAAAGGGTACGGGTCAAATGGGGACAAATAGAAAAGTTGCTCATAGTCTATCCTTTGATAGATATGACTTGTATTGTACTTATTTGAAGATTCAGATTATTTATCTAATGCTGTCGAGAAAGATTATTATTGTTTTAACTTTGTTTCTAATTAAAAAGATTACATTCATATTTTACTTTGATGTGGAAACGTAACAAAGCCTTTATTATCTTTATAATATTCTCCTTTATCCTAATCATATTTTATTTAGAATTCGAAAAATTGATAAGGAAAGTCAGAAAAAAATAAGGGAAAAATATTCAGAATAATGTCCTCTAATAATGAACATAAGTAACGTAGAATTTGTTACCGCTTCTACCCAGTCCAGCCCGTTTGGACATGCTTTAGTATATTCCATAGCAACAAATAGATTTCTACCCCCTGGGAATTTAAGCAAAACTATCTCTCTTTGTTCCATTGCTGACCTTTTACACATTTCCATACAGGTTGCTCGGATGCCTGTATCAGCGATTAAAGGTAGCCGAGAGAAACGAGGAGCGACTCCTCCTCAGAAGCTGACTGTGAAGTGGTCCCCAGACGTGTATGACCCAGTCCCAAACTCAGTTTCTCACTCGGTAATAAACAAGAAACCGAAGAAGCAAAGTAAGAAGACATCCAAATCCAAGCAGAAGAACGGAAGCAAGTCACGTGGAAATAAACATAAAGAAAAGTTGTCAGGAAGAGGTGGAGGTGGTTGAGTGTTGTGAGTAGCTTTTAGCAAGAGATCTGACAGGCCACTGCGCCTCTCATCAATTGCCGAAGGTTTGCTTTTGGATATAACAAACCCAAGTATGTTAGTCTTCTATAAGACTACAGTATTGTAAATAAATAAAACGATTAAACTTCTGTTGAGTTGTGTGGAAACTTGGTTTCTTGATGGCACTAGGATTGCTATACATTTAACGATGGTTTTGGTAAGAAATCCTTTATACCCGAAAGATGCGGATTGCTCGTAGGTAGTTTGTAGGGTGTGTATATTTTGTGACTTGGCGTCAGTGGGAATCAAATTTCAAGGTATGGCAAATGATGCAGTAACCATTGGCACCACTCCTGCTTTATTTATTATCGTTCTTTTTTATATGGGATTGGATCTTCTCATGTTCGACTTGAACATGATAGGTAATGTTGAGATCTGAGAAAAATCCGGTATATACCCGATATACCACGGGACCATTTAACTCATTTCAAGAAACTTTATGTCAACAGCTAATACAAAGCTTTTGAGAATTAAAACACTACAAAGATTCTTCTCTTCTATGTAAACCTGATACTAGAATCTACAAAGAGTGGGAAAATTTGAGAGACAAAATGCCAGAAACCAAAGATGTCATGAGCAAATTACCAGACTCCTTACGTATACAAATCCTATCTCTACCTCCTGATGCAAATCGAGCAAAACTTTTTTTTTTTCTAAAAAGATGGAAAGATCGCTATGCATTTCTTCCAAATCTTCATTTTGTTTTTGCCTTCTTGCTTTTCTACTAATAAGGTCAACAAGTATTATGATTCAGTTGATCAAACTCTAGCTCATCGTAATAATATGCCCATCTGAAAGTTCCTTCTTGACTGTTCCAAGAACTGTGATTATACTCGTTTTTATGATTCACTTTCTATATTTGTGCTGTGTAAAGTTCAACAGCTTGAGCTTAGGTTTTCGGATGATAGATATCGGGATAGGCTTCGCTGGGAGTTGTTTAAGACTTGTATTTTTTTTTGGTAAAGGGTTTAAACCCGGTAAATATATTAACCAAAAAACATTTAAGTACAAATGGAATGTGGTTGAGATACCACATTAACCTCAAGCAAAAAGCTTGATAAACTAGTGTGTATGACATGCCATAACCACACAACACCTATCAACCGAAACAAAAACAAAAGCCTCTATATTTCTTGAACCACCAATGAGGAATAACCAGCAAGAGGAAGTCTTGGAACAAGGCAAACATCCCGCCACTCCAACAACAGCACAAAGGAAGCAAAGAATCCGTATGAGGTCGCCTCCTTAAAAAACCTTTTCGAGAAAAACCCTGCGGGAAAAACCTCAAAAAGGAAAAAAGAGTACGACCCTCACGTTGCATTACCATGATGATTAAAACAAACACGAGGAAGCTTCCATCGATCCAGAAGAGAAGAGGATCGATTCGACATCTTCTTGAATTTGAACGTAACGAGCTTTAGCCGAACAGTATCACAAATAATTAGAGCAAGCTGATCAACCGTCAATGAGGTCTTCTTGAATAATCTAGAATTCCGCTCCATCCAAATGAAATAGGAACTAGCCGCTACCATAATCCGAGCAATAATACTAAAAGCATTACGGCCCTTAGAAATGGGAATAAGGACCGAAATGATATTAGCCAACGAAGTTGGAAGAGTTTCCATTCCAGCCATAGCACGAACTTTACACCAAACGTGCAGCGAAAAAGTACATTCAAAGAACAAGTGCGAATGAGAGTCCTGAACCATATTACACAAGGGGCATTTTAGCAGGTTTAAGTCAACACTAGGGCCGACATCCCATTGCTTCAGCCTATCTTGTGTCTTCAACTTTTGATTAATAACCAACCAAAGGTGCACCGCATGCCGAGGAATACAATGCGCAAACCAAACAATATTATACCAACCCACATCAGCCGCACTAGCACGAATAGTGTTCCAAACACAAGCCACCGAAAAATGTTGTAAAACACCATGTCTATCACGCCACATCATGACATCAGGTTGGTTCTCATGAATCTCCGGAACCGGTATAGCAATAACATGAGGAAACCGATCAGCCCAATCAGCCGGCCATTTCCAAGCACCATTAAGTATAAGATCACTAACCGAATCCGTAAGTGAAAAACCCGAACGAACAATATTACGAACAGTCAACACATCACGGATAGGACAGATGGGATCCCACCTATCAAACCACATAGAAGTAGACCTACCATTGAAGATCTTATGCCAAATAAACGACCTAACACGGGAACGAATAAAAAGAAGCTTCCTCCAGCCCCAACTCGTATCACCAAGACAAGGAACATCCCAAAAAATTCGACCATTAAGCTTATAAGAATGAACCCACTGGACCCACAACGATTCCTTATTAGTCAAGAGACTCCGAATATGCGTCGTCATAAGGGCAGTATTAAAATCATCAAGCCTACGAATTCCCAATCCCCCTTCACGCTAAGGCAAACACACATCAACCCACGTAACTTTAGCCTTACCCCTTTTCAGCTCACCTTGACACCACAAAAACCCACGTAGGAGCTGCTCCAACCCAAGAATGACCCGAGCAGGCAGAATGAAAACATAGGCCCAGTAAATATGCATAGACGATAAAACCGATCTAATAAGTTGAATCCGACCAGCCAAGGAGAGGTATTTATTCCGCCAATCATTAACTCTACCCTCAAGTTTCAGCTAGCTTCGTAAGGCGACTTTGTGCTAGACGTGCCTGATGATGAATTGTTTTTTTCGAGCTTAAAGAAAATGGATTTAATATGTGTTGTTTATTCGAGTAATCAGTCGTTTTACCAATTTGGTTTCTGGTTGTCCTGATTTAGAAGAATTATCTCTGTAGAGAAAAAAATTCGGTCAATTTGATAATGTTATACATATATTGTGTCTTTGAAGAGATTAAGGATATTACTAGTTGTAGGATCATAAGGGTAAAAGATATAAAATACCATCGTACTTATTGAGATGTGCGACTTTAAACACTTACTAATTAATCTCGTTACTTTATCATTTTACTTTCAAATTTGTTCCAACTATACCAATATAAGCTTGAAATGACTATTTTACCCTTTTAAATGACTAATATACCCTTTGTCTTTTTTCTTTTCACATTGATTGAAAAACCTTTTTTTTACAAACTCAATCTGGGTTTTGATACTAAACGACATGCCGGGAAGCAAAACTTGATAGATCGGGTTAAAGCATTTTTTACAAATAGAAAGAGATTGCCAATAATTATGGATCTGAAACAACAGAGAGATTGCCAATAATTATGGATCTGGAACAACAAAGAGATTGCCAATAATTACGTATCTAGAGCTGGAGATGGAAGAAGATATAGCGTTTGAAAGATGAAAGAAGAGATAGAGAGATAAGTATTAAAAAGTAAAAAACTATACATTGCAAAATCATGATCAAATTGTTCTGGAGCATCTTTTTGCAATTGAAGAAGTCAGAATTGGGTCAACGGCTTGCAAAACCATTCTTCTATTGGTGGATATTTTGAGACCAATGCCAAATAAGCCACGTGCTCCTCCTTCTGTGGTTTGCCTTTTGACTTCTATTGCAAATGGAAGTGATGCAAAAAAACTTCTCATTCCTGAATCTGGAGCACTGGACGCTTTGATGAAGACAAACTAGAAGACTATTTTCTAACTTGTGTTTCTTACTTTGTTTGCAAAATTTAAAATGAAACTTAAAGGTGGCGTTTGTATACTAGACTAATGGGTGTCGGAATACCTAAGGTAGTGTTTGATAAGGACTTATAGAGTCTTAATTAAAAACTAGGAATATGGACTAAGTCATAAGTAGTTTGTTTGTTTTGTGTTTAAAATAAACAAACGACTTTCTGGAAAAAGCCAGCAGGAGGGTGCTTTCTGTATTAAGTCATGACTTATTATCTTTATTTTACATATTTACCCTCTAACTCCCCCACTTAACTAATTTAAAAGGACACAATAGTAAATTTCTCTGATTCAGACTCTATATTCAGCACACAAAACAAACACACAAAACAAACAGTCATATATCCGTTCACAAACAGACGACATATATTTTTACAGACACTTTAAGTTTACAAGACTTAATAAAAAGACTAAACAAACAGGCCCTACGTCATGTTCACGAGTAAATGGTATAATTAACACAAGTGCGACGTTATCAAGTTCGATTAAATGAAATTATCATTATTGTGATAGTTTTAAAGAATGAAACAAAAATAGAGGAGTGAGAAGCAGAAATTTGTAAAATGGTGATAAATGTGGCAAGAGTTGTAATTATGTCATAAAATACGAGGGTAATACAGTCATTTTAACGTAATATTTGTATAGTCGGAATAAATTTGAAAGTACAATGGTAAAGTCACGAGATTAATTAGTAAGTGTTTAAAGTCGGCACATCTCAATAAGTACGATAATATTTTATAGCTTTTACCCGGATCATAATCATACAGGGTACTCTATAGAGATAGATCTACAAAGAATGTGCATCTAATAAACAACAAAAGACATGATCTTGTCCATTCATTATAATCTTAGGTCCGTTTGGTAAGGGGCTACCAGCCTTACAATTTAGGTTTTCATTTAAATCCGATGTTTGGTTATAAAACTCCCTTAGAATGGCCCACCATAAACCCACATTCTTTCTATCCAGAATCCTAGGGTACAAGTTCTCTTTACTGACAAAATAAATTTTTGTGGGCCATGTCATTTGTTTTTCTCTTTCTCTTTCCTTTTTATATTATAAAATATTTTTTTCTTATTTTATAATAATAATTTAATATATATAATTATTTATATAATAATTAATATTATATTCAAACCCCAAATTCAAATCTAAACTAACACCACTCACTTTATTAGCTTACACCCAAAGTAAAACCCGACTTCAAATCAAACGCACCCTTATTCAATGGCCGTGATCAAAACATTATGTCATATTAGAATCTAAAAATTATGTATCATACGGTCATACCCCTCATTTCTTATCTTAGTTTCTGTCTCACAAAAACACACACAACCCATCAACATCACAAAGACGCAAAAACATACACCAACTCGCCGGCAAAATCATAGATATGACCGCCGATCGCCAAAAAATCACAAATATCACATGTCAACGTCGATCCACCATATTACTGTAGAGTTGACGCTGATCCTCGTGGATCTGTCGTCTTCCCATCTTCAATACGCCATCCTTAATTGTTTTTGGATAGAGATAAAATTATAGATAGGAAACCATAGGTGAAGTAGCATCATCTTTTACAGATAAAACTAGAAACCTTGTTGGTCGGATTGGTATTAGGACTATGTCATCGAATCAGTTGATGGTAACAAAGAATAGTAAAACACGCTTTGATATTGATACAACAAATGTATGATCGAAGCAAAAAGAAAACCATAAAATGTAGATAGAGAGTATCTAGAATGGTAGTCACTACAAGTTCTAATCAAAATATCTTTGGTACCATAAAAATATTAGAATAAGATTTATTAGTTTATATTTTCTAACCATAACACAAACATAATCTTTTTGTAACAAAATGTGATGATCGTTTTGTTACGGAATGTGATTAGTGTTACGTCCTTGCGCAAAATACTTATGGATACCATGAAAAGGTAGAAAATTTTATTAGAAAAGCATATCAAAAAGTTGTTGCAGAATAAACTAGAGGTAGAATCACTTGTGATTTGTGAATCACATGTGATCGTGCGTGAATTACATGTGATCAAAGTAGCCTTATTTATTTTCCATGTATTCACCTACAATAAATGAAAAAACCAATAACTCAAAATCCTTTGGGCGATTGAAACAAAGTGTAGAGAAAGGATAATATAGAATAAATAGAAGAGAAAAACACTTCGAGTAAGAGTGCATAAAAAAAGAAACATAAACATTGTGTGGAGAGAAAACTAAACAAATACAAAATAAACGTCCGCAAATTAATAGGCAAAGTGAAATATGACATTGATAGACGATTGAAAATGTTTTAGTTGATTTTTTTTCATTTTCTCAAAATATTTTGCAATATTATATACGAATTACTTATTGACTTTATGGAATTATCTTTTTCTTGGATTCGAAACTCTTATAGAATGACTAACTATGGTATATACGAAATTTTATTCGAAAAGCATATCCGAAAGTTGTTGTAGAAGAAACTAGAGGTAAAATCACATGTGATTCGTTCACAATGATTTTCACAAACATCACGTGTGATTTCACAAAAATCACATGTGATTTTAACGTAATGACGAGAATATTTTTGTCAATTTTATATACTTTTGACGATTTTACAACGTTAAAATTTTCGCAAAAAAATTACACGTGATTTGTAAAATCGCCTTTGATTTATAGTTTAGAATTCATGCGTGATTTCATAAATCGCATGTGATTTCATAAATTTACATGCGATATTAAAAGCAACAAATCACACGTGATTTCCTTAAATTTGTTGTGATGGTCGTGATGGTTGTAATTACGTAAGTTCATGGCGTGTTCATATCTATATAATCTTCGAAATATTTGAATGCTTTTTTAGTTCTAGTACAGAGTATACATCATGTGATGTGTAATAAACGCAATATAAACTCGTGTATATAAGTATTGCAAAAACACATGTAATTTATGCGTGAATCATCAAACAAACTTGAAAAGCGGTCACGCCAACCTCTTGAAAAAGGGAGGGCTTTACACGATTTGAATCTGTGTGGCGGTGGGCTCAAACCCCGTGGATTAGTCGGTCAATGTGTCAGAAATCACGGTTACCACAAAAATAAAATAAAAAAATCACATGTGATTATCACCGAATCACACGTAATTATCATTGAATGACAACATGCATTTTAATATATTGACAAAATTACATAGGATTCAAACAAAATCATATGTGATTCATCTAAAGTGAGTTTGTTAGAAAATTTAACGTTTCGAAATGCTTGAATTACATGTATTGCAAGCAAAATCACATGTAATTATCACCGAATCACATGTAATACAAACAGAATTACATGTGATCTTGACAAAATCGCATGTAATTCAGAGGCCAAAGTGTTTTATATATTCTACATGAATGGCAACAGACATTTTAATATATTGACAGAATCACATATGATTAAAGAAATCACACGTGATTCATCTAAAGTGGGTTTGTTATAAGATGTTAAGGTTTCAAAATGCTTGAATCACATATAATGCAACCAGAATCACATGTAATGCAAGCAAAATCACATGTAATTCAAGAAAAATTACATGTGATTCAAACAAAATCACATGTAATTCAAAAGCCAATGCGTTTTATATATTTTACATGAATGGAAACAACCAATTTAATATATTCACAGAATTCCATGTGATTGAAACAAAATCACATGTGATTCAAACAAAAATCACATGTGATTCATCTAAAGTGTGTTTGTTAGAAAAAATTAAGGTTTCGAAATGCTTGAATCGGATTAATGCAAGCAAAATCACATGTAATTATCATCGAATCACATGTAATTCAAGCAGATTTTCTTGTAATTTTGACAAAATCACATGTAATTTAAAAGCCAATTTGTTTTATATATTTTACATGAATGACAACATGCATTTTAATATATTGACAGAATTACATATGATTAAAAAAAATCACATGTGAATCATCTAAAGTGAGTTTTTAGAAGATGTTAAGGTTTCAAAATGCTTGAATTACATGTAATACGAGCAAAATCACATGTAATTTTCAACAAATCACACGTAATTCAAGCAAAATTACATGTGATTCAAACAAAATCACATGTAATTCAGAAGCCAATTTATTTTATATATTTTACATGAATAACAACAATCAATTTAATATATTGACAGAATTACATGTGATTCAAAACAAATCACATGTGATTCATCTAAAGTGTATTTGTTAGAAAAAGTTAAGGTTTCGAAATGCTTGAATCACATGTAATGCAAGCAAAATCACATATTATCACCGACTTACATGTAATTATCACCGAATCACATGTAATTCAAGCATAATTACATGTGATTCAAACAAAATCACATGTACTCGAGGATGAACTGGGCGAGCTATTTGAAAAATGCCCCTATCGAAACAAACTAACACATTAGTTTGAGTCTCATATACGAGCTAACACATATCATCATAAGATGACATGACGTGCCTATGATAGAACCCTATATCTAACACATTCAATATACTACTATCAAACTTGATAAGCTCTTTCTGGTAGTTCCATCTGTACATACATATCTCATTCACGGATCGTACTCAAGAATTGCATTTTATTACAAGAGATATTACAAGAGACATTGCTACTTTACACTTATCGTGTTTTGACAAATGAAAAATCCCATTGGTACAGAGAATGACACCTTTAGTGATTCCTCTATCCTCGATGAGCGCACCAACACCAGAAATAAGTAGAAAACCCAAGCCAAAAGCACACACCGTTCGCCACAACTGCTCTTGCTCTTTAAATTGACCTCCTTTAGTAGCTACCATATGTATCGGAGCAACAACAGATTCTAATACATCATTTTTGTTGATTTCCCAACATTCTTAGAAACCGAGAGGCCTCCAAGACTCTCTTCAATGAACGTTGAGTTACGCGAGCTTTCCATTCTAATAATTTACACATTGGAAAAGATCAACTATGTTTTAGAAAATATACTTTTTTGAGTTTGCATAAACAAGTCACATTTGACTCACCTCTTTGCAATACCTTGAGCAACTCACTTTTCATCTAAGTCGGTAGCGAATCGATAATTTATGCCAAGGTCTAGATCACCTGAAACGAGTTTTCGCACGATGCGTTTCGGACACTAGAACCAAACTTCCAAGTTTGCAAGCTACATGTTCACATTGTAAATACGTTAATCTAACTTCGTACATAAACAAAGAGCTTTTTTAAACTGCAAGTATAACATTTTTTAAAATAAAAGGCAGGAAACCAATTTCTTCACTCGTTTATACTTAGTAGGATAACATAGATATTAATTTATGTCATTTATGATGGCTTAATTTTGTCGTGCACAAGCACGCACTAGGCAATATATCTTGTAAACAATACATGGTGAAAATTACGCATTTCGCAAGCAGAGTCTATGTAATAGTTGACTCAAGACAATCTTCACTTCTATAATACTCATATCAGTTAATATAACTTAGCTCCGAACAGTAAAAAGAGCTACTTAGGCTTTTGACTCCTCCTATTAAGATATCAACACCTAATAATAAAACTATATATGGTGAAACAACAATTATGCTGAGCTTCCCACACATATGCTTGGAAATCATACAATTATGACAGTAGAAGAATAACATGAGAAGGTTTTTTAATAGTGTCATACACGATGGTGTCTCTAATACTAGAAAAGGAGTAATAAAATTCTGATCCAAATGCTTTTAGTTTTTTACATAGCAGTTGGGTTGGTAAGTAAAAGTGGTAATTAACCGAGAAACATATTATTTCCGTCCCCAATTCAAACCCCCTGTTCAATTTTTTTACCGCTCTAATCCACGTAATCTCTTTTTAACTATAAACGAGTGGTTTGTCGCACAATATATCACAAACTCTGTTTTCTGTTTTTTACAATATAATTCACCACATTTAATTCACATAATGAGAATACGTGAATTATAAAAGTCAGGCTATAAAAAGGTTTGAGTGACTGAAAAAGCCAACAAATGACATCATAAAATGCTATATTAGAAAACTACACTAAACTATTTGATGAGAATGACACTAGTACATTATCGTTATCCTTTGAATATTAGAAAGCTTTTACACTCAAGTTTGAAGTGTGTTTTTCTTTTAGCAAATGAAATGGGGGAGAAAAGTTCAGTTCAATAATGAGGTGACGTGCTCAGAAGCTACAAGTTATTAAGATAAATGAAAGCAACTCATCTACTTGCATTGCATAAACCCCTTACTAATGTATGCCAACTAAACAAAGATTAACTAACTCAAATCATTTGAAAAAACAAATACCCATGAATTTATATAAAACATAAAAATCAAAAGTTCATATAAAATAAAAGCTGAACCAAACGGCCCCAATTCTCATGATACAACCCTAACAAATGTATACTTGAATCCACATTTCGAAGCTTATTTTGATCCGAAACTTACAACGAATACGATTGGAGCAACATATCATCTTTAGGTAACCTTATTTCCTCTCGTAGATCCATTTTATAGCATCAATTGCGTTCAATTAGATTAGGGTAATGGTCTGGGTTTGATGAGAGTATGTGTGCGTGTCTGTAACGATGAAATGAGAATTATGAAGATGCAAGTTGAGTTTGGGGATAACCGTGAAATTACGACAAGACCTTTGTAACTATAATAAAAATAAAATGCTTAATTGTTTCAACTAGATGTGGCAAATCATGTCCACATGTCTAAAATTGGGCTTTGGACTTTTTTTGAACTAATATATTAAATGAGTATTAACTTTTATTTTGATTGGACTATTTGGACAACATAAAAGTATTGAGTTAAATAAATAGGTATTATGAACAATATTTGATGGGTATTTTTGCCAATGAATTAAACTTGATTCTATTTGTTTCTCTTTTAGTATTATCCATTTCACCCAAGTCCATTTGGTCCAAACATTAAAAATTGCCCATTTAGTCCGCGTCCATGAAACAACGTCCATTTAGCCCATTGTCCATACCCGTCCTGTCCACCTATTTAGCCACCCGTAGTTTCAACCATCAGATTGAGTTGAAAATTAATGGCTAAGAGCCTAAGATTGAATCTTTTCTACTTTTTTTGGATGTGTGTTGTATAAGGATCTTTTGTCGTACCTATAATGGAGCCATTATCTCTTGTTGAAGCTCATATTAGCTATAGTTTTGTAAAATCAAAAGACATGATACCATATGTAATGATCATACTAGTTTCGTACAGTAATACATAAATTGCAGAATTCCAAGATCATACTAGTTTCGAACAGTAAAACACAAAATGAAACCTATTGAGGAACAAAATTTTTGGTTGCTCAAAGATATAACTTTCTACAGGTTGTAAAAATTCCTTCCGCGCCGGCGCATAAATAATCTTTGCAATGGAGGTGGTTTAGGTACCATCTCATTTTCAGGAATAAGCAAGTCAATGTGCTCCCTGTTTTGACCAGAATCAAAACATAAAATTAATTCAAACTCAAAATACATAAATAAATCATACCTAAACAATGCTTTAACCTACTTTTAATAAGCCTCGTGTTATGTGGAATGGTTTGGTGTTTGACATAACTGATTGTTGATCCAATATCAACAATCCTGATAGAAAACTGCATAAAAAATTATATAATTTAATTAATTATGTACTACATGTGCTGCTAAAGAATCAACGTAAGTTAATTAACAAATACCAAGTCAGTTGCCGCTCTAGTAAAGATCCGGTTAGCACGACTGCAACAAAAAAAATATTCAATAAATGTAACATAGAATAAATGAGGGTTAAAAGTTACGGTAAAAAACACATACTTCTGTCCAAGCGAGCTACAATACGCTTCATACTCTGCATCATCTGTCATGTTCCTTCGATACAGTTTAGGGAATCTCCTCAACTGTAATTCAAAAAAAAAGAAGATATTAGGTCTTACAAATTGTTGACCTACTAGTTCGAGGCGATATTAGCAGGCTTACGAAGCTCCAGAAGTGCTTACCTGTGACACAACAGCAGAATGAACTTTCTATGCTTAGCTGTAGTCCTCACACGTCTATGATACCTTATACGTATTGAACAGCTGATGCGAGAGCACTCTACGCAAGCAGTTACCTGAACTAAAGTCCCAAAGAAAAAAAAACAAAAAAAAAATGCTTCAATGGCAAGTCAAAACAAACGCTTCTTCACTGGTTGTACACGTCTAAAGCCCCGAAGAAAGTCTCAATGTCAAAACTACTGAGATATAGTAGTAAAATACACGATAGCTAGCTTTTGCACGTATTAGCCACTTTTTGTAAACCTATATTTCCAATCGATTCAAACTCTAAAACAAAGTTTATCTTACAAAAAATAATGAAAGTAAACACATCTAAACGAAGCCATGTTATATCCTTTTTGCCAAAAAAAACAACCCATGTTATAAAAAACTTGAAATCTAAATGCATCTTAAATTATAAACACCCAAAATGAAAAAGAAAGAAAAAAGACAAAAATCGTTACAGATCCATTAACACACATGCAAATCTTTTAGAAAAACAAATAAGCAAGACAGATCTAGACCACAAATCATAAAATATTTAGAGTAGGAGTGTTTAGATAAATGGTAAAAAGATATCTTACTATTCCGAGGCCACCTATTTCAACATAGATAGAATGTTTTTCTTTGAATCAAAAAATAAAAGCACAAATAATAAATGACACCACCCGTTGCCAACAATATTCATCACCAACCAAAAAAGCATGATGTGAGTTTTTGGTGTAAATGTTTGTGGGAGAGATGTGTGTGACATTCTCATGTTTATATATGTTTATATTGAGTTTAAGGCTCGCAGAGGGTAGGTATAAGTGGTTGAATTCATTCAAGTCAATGACCAAAAACTACACATATTTAATAAGGTTTAAAAGAAAAGCAGAGCAAGTAATTTGTTGTATTTACTTTTAATTTAATACTCTCTACATCTCAATCTCATAATTAAAATTACAGTGCATCGACAAAAAACACGTAATTTAATAAAATTATTATTATTTCAGCTTTCATTCTGTCAAAAAGTAAGAGAATATAGAAAGCATTGAGCCCGTTCTACAGAATTTTTCGTATGGGCGGTTTGCTTATTTCACAGCCAATTCAGCCATTGATGAAGCGATTCCGGAAGTATTCAAACTTCCAAGTGATTATTTTTTCTCGTTCTACACGGACCTTTCTTGTACAATTTGTAGTTCTTTGTTAGTTTGGTGTTGCTTCTAGCAGGTTCATATCTCGAGGGTATAAGGATAGTGTTACCGTTAGGGCTGAATAATAAGATCGTATCTATTTCTATGGCTCTCTCTTTGTCACTCTCACTGGATACATAGATCTGTGTTCATTTGAGTTGATGTGTTTTGTATCAATATCATCTTATTTATATCTTATACTAACAGTGGAGATTGTTCTCATAATTACTATAGTTTTTCTTTTCTTGTTTGAGTGATTATGTATGTGAGGGAAAACAGATCGACCTAGTTGGGACAATTTCACTGTTTCTTTTGTATTGTTGGTTAGCACTCATTTGAGGACTAATCACTTATTTTTACTTTGTTTATAAAATCACCATTGGGAAGGATGGTTGGGTGATAGATCTTGTCTGTTTGTGTATCTGATTATCATTTTAACAATTCCACCCTGCATGTGGAATCAGTTCACATTGTTGACTTTGATTCCTGTGAAGGAAGTCAGTGGTATGTGGTGATAGAAGCCATAACACAACAATTACAGGTGTCGAACTAGAAGAACTTGACTCGGGATTTGAAGAGACCATGAGGAACCTCTTTAACATCACACGAACTTTTGACATGAATGGGGTGTAATTGCCATTTTGCATGCATATGATAATTTGTTCCGAGTTTCGTTGGGTATAAGTTGGTGTTTGCCCTTTGAAAATAATAATACGTAATTAGAAATTGTATATGAAAGCACTATCATCATAAAAATGGTGTTTGATAAGCGTGAAAAGGTTTTGGGATTGTTTGGTGCAAACTGCAAAGGTTATTGTGAGGTTGTGAAACTATAAAACAAAAATTTAGTGTAATGCACCTGGTTTCTTGAACGTTGTTATCTACTAGCTAGAAGACTATTGTTAACGGCCATATTACCATTATCGGTGATCAATGGCAATTTATTGGGACTTATTTGAATTCAAGTACCAAAAATTCCACCAACACGCCATGTTATTCAAACAGCAACCAGGAACTAATTAATAATAAGACACGAGAAACATACACTCGAGCATTATCTTACAAAATGACACTTATTGATCATTTTGATCAAAAGATGGCACCCCAAAACATAGACTTGTGGTGTCTAAGCAACTATCCAACAAGTAACAAGATAATCAACTAAGATCTTACGACTTGTATCTAAGATGGTTATAAAAAAGAGCACACACTTAAATGCAAATAGTGAAAAGTTACCATAGAAGCATAACAATTTCAAACATATCATATCCTTCAGTCATTGAACGGATGTGGCCATATTTACAAACTATATCTCCACACATAAACAAGTAAACTAAGAACCGACGTCGCCATATTTACAAATTATATGTCCAAACAAAAACAAGTAAACTAAGATAGAACACTGCAAACTGATACGACCCTCTCGGGTAGTATCGGGATAGGGCACCACTTTTAGCGTGTGCGAGCTCCTTAAGAACGGGAGATGGGAAGACCAGACATTTGTGTAACTTTTACTTTGATTGAATTGATTATATGATTACATTATGAAACCTTAAATACTAGTTGTGTGATAAACACAAAGATAAATGATAAACATAAAAGATACTAAACAGATAAACATAAAACACAAAGATATATCCTAAATAATTGATAGATATGCATGCGTAACATTCCTCACTCCTTCGAATTCACCTTGCCCTCAAGGTGACGTCTTAAAAAACACTCATGATTCCCGGGTCCCAAATTTTGAGACGTTTCCTAAGCATTTGCACACTCTCCTTCAACATGTTATGTGGCTCGAGTAGTAACGATATTTGGACTCCTGTTCTACAGTCTTTCCGTTCAAATGAAACAAACCACGTGACCCTCTTAGGAAATTCATCAACAAGATGCGATTCACTAACCACAAGCTCAAGGGGCTCTTTATTAGGTCTGGATGTAACCTTCACCACATCTTCTGGTGCCGCTTCCAGTACAACGTCCAATGCCACTTCAGTTGTAACTTCGGGTGCAACTTCTATAGTTGTAGAAGAATCAACCGTGTTCTTTTCAATGACCTGCTCTTCCTCTGCAATTGTATCAAGACGAGTCTCTACTATACGTGCTAAGTAGAAGGCTTCGCCTAATGTTGTAGGTTTCGGGTAAAACCTCAACAATTCTAGTTGTAGCTTCGGTTTAAGTCCAGATATATAAAACGAGGTAAGTAAACTTTCAGAGATACCCGTTACTCGAGTTATAAGATACTTAAACTCACTTTGATATTCGACCACCGTACCCATTTGCAAGAGTTTAGATAATGCATCCCGATCACTAGTGTTCGATGCCATAACAACAAATCGAAATTTTTTTTTTCTGATGAATAGTACCGGATGAACAGTACCCCGGATGAACAGTAACCTCGATGAACAGTACTTTGATGAACAGTGTACCGGATGAACAGTGATCACGATGAACAGTGATTTTTTTTTTTTTTTTTTTTTTTTTAAGATTGGAATCCTAAATCAAAACCCCCCAACGAATTGAGGGCTCTCAATGAAAGCACCAATTGATACGACCCTCTCGGGTAGTATCGGGATAGGGCACCACTTTTAGCGTGTGCGAGCTCCTTAAGAACGGGAGATGGGAAGACCAGACATTTGTGTAACTTTTACTTTGATTGAATTGATTATATGATTACATTATGAAACCTTAAATACTAGTTGTGTGATAAACACAAAGATAAATGATAAACATAAAAGATACTAAACAGATAAACATAAAACACAAAGATATATCCTAAATAAATGATAGATATGCATGCGTAACATTCCTCACTCCTTCGAATTCACCTTGCCCTCAAGGTGACGTCTTGAAAAACACTCATGATTCCCGGGTCCCAAATTTTGAGACGTTTCCTAAGCATTTGCACACTCTCCTTCAACATGTTATGTGGCTCGAGTAGTAACGATATTTGGACTCCTGTTCTACAGTCTTTCCGTTCAAATGAAACAAACCACGTGACCCTCTTAGGAAATTCATCAACAAGATGCGATTCACTAACCACAAGCTCAAGGGGCTCTTTATTAGGTCTGGATGTAACCTTCACCACATCTTCTGGTGCCGCTTCCAGTACAACGTCCAATGCCACTTCAGTTGTAACTTCGGGTGCAACTTCTATAGTTGTAGAAGAATCAACCGTGTTCTTTTCAATGACCTGCTCTTCCTCTGCAATTGTATCAAGACGAGTCTCTACTATACGTGCTAAGTAGAAGGCTTCGCCTAATGTTGTAGGTTTCGGGTAAAACCTCAACAATTCTAGCTGTAGCTTCGGTTTAAGTCCAGATATATAAAACGAGGTAAGTAAACTTTCAGAGATACCCGTTACTCGAGTTATAAGATACTTAAACTCACTTTGATATTCGACCACCGTACCCATTTGCAAGAGTTTAGATAATGCATCCCGATCGCTAGTGTTCGATGCCATAACAACAAATCAAATTTTTTTTTCTGATGAATAGTACCGGATGAACAGTACCCCGGATGAACAGTAACCTCGATGAACAGTACTTTGATGAACAGTGTACCGGATGAACAGTGATCACGATGAACAGTGATCTTTTTTTTTTTTTTTTTTTTTTTTTTTTTTTTTTTTTTTTGAGATTGGAATCCTAAATCAAAACCCCCCAACGAATTGAGGGCTCTCAATGAAAGCACCAATTGATACGACCCTCTCGGGTAGTATCGGGATAGGGCACCACTTTTAGCGTGTGCGAGCTCCTTAAGAACGGGAGATGGGAAGACCAGACATTTGTGTAACTTTTACTTTGATTGAATTGATTATATGATTACATTATGAAACCTTAAATACTAGTTGTGTGATAAACACAAAGATAAATGATAAACATAAAAGATACTAAACAGATAAACATAAAACACAAAGATATATCCTAAATAAATGATAGATATGCATGCGTAACACAAACACTCAGAAAGGGACTTTATATATAGCTAGCACAAAACAATAATACAAAACCATCCGGAGAATGTCACAAGAATCAATATACAAGCTAATCCCCTAAAACCTCGACCAACATAACACCGCCAACATCGTTCTTCTCACAGTACCGCAAAACAAAACATTAAGTCAAATAAAGAAAATCACAAATATAAGTAAACATTACAAAAACATAGTTTAAAAATTTTAATTGCAGCCAGCCAGCCGGTTCTTAAACAACACACGAACTACATTTTTAATTAGCTATGCTTATTCAAAGCCTACTTGATAGTTTCAAGTATGAGATAAGTAAATAAGCAGCCTAACATATATATGTCATGTCATATAAGCATTAAGCAAACAACATAGTTTCAAAAAAAAATAATCGCAGCTAGCAAGTTCTTAAAAAGCACACGAACTTCATTTTTTAATAGTTGCGTTTGTTCAAAGCCTACTTAATCAATTCAAGTGTGAGATCGGTCAAGTTAAAAACACTAAATAAGCTAGGCAAAGTTAAACCAAAACTAAAAAATATACAGTTCATGATTAATTAGAAAGACGTACAAAAGGCTTTTAGTCAATTCATGTATAAGATTGGTCCAGTTAAACACAAGTAAATAAGCTAGCCCAACATACATATGTCAAACCAACATAAGCATTAAGCAAACAACATAGTATTACAAAGGGTTTATTGCAAATATTATACTTGTTATTTTTTACCATTGTATGTAGACTACTATTTTTTTGTCATTGTATGTAAGTCTACTTTGTAAACATATTATTGTGTGTATTTTGTGACTATTTTGTCATGTAAAATTATTATTTTACATTTCGAGATTTAAAAAAAATAAAGATATAATAGTCACAAAATACACACGATAATACGTTTTTAAAAGTATACTACATACAATAGCAACATATATAATAGCCTACATACAAAAGTAAAATGTGACAAGTATAGTATATTTAATTTGCAATTATCCCTATTACAAACAACAAAAAAATCAAATTAACGATTATATCACATAAATGAGATCCTTATAGAACATGATATAATGAAATAACAAATGATTAAATCTTTACCATTCATTTTATAATCAAACAATAAAAAAAAACCCACTCTCTACCTTTTCTTAAAAAGAACACTATCTTTCAAACGTAAATCGTCGGACTACGAAAAATACGCCACTGCGGCGGCTAAATTCTTATCTTTCAGTAGACAGGCACTTTGATATATTTCGCCCATTTTTTAGTGTTGAAATTTTCGCCCAGAAAAATCACACGTGATTCGTAAAATCACATGTGATTTTTTGTTTTTATTTTTTAGTTTTTTTACATAATAAATAAATTATTTTATTATTATTTACATAATCATGTAAAACAAGCGAGTGACAAGATGCGTCACTAGCATTTTATAATTAAAATACTAATTCTTTTGAAAACCACATTTGTGGATCTATTATAACACTACTATTCATAACACTATAATTCATAACACGTTGGACTCTATTGAGTTGCTTTACGGCTTTAGGTTTAAGGAATATAAATATGTCAAACACGAATTATAAAAAAAATCATTTGTGTTCATAAATCACGTGTGATTTTACAAGATGAAATGTGAAAATCATATGTGATTTCACTTCACAAAAATCACATATGATTTACAAAATTACGTGTGATTTCACAAAATCATATGTGATTATAAAGTAATGATGAGAATACTTTTTTCAATTAATTTCATATACTTTTGAAGATTTCTCAATGTTAAAATTTTCGCCAAAAAAATTACACGTTATTTGTAAAATCACACACAAATTCACATGCGATATTGAAAGTAAAAAATCATGCATGATTTCATAAATCACATGTGATTTTTCAATCTCAAGCGTGTTTTTTAAATTAATAAATCACATGTGATTTTTTGAAAATTACATGTGGTTTTCATGTGCGAAAAAATTAAAAACAATTCGTCGAAACCTCGCGTTTGTATATTTTTTGCGTAATGATTAACGGTTTGAGAGACATTTACTCTTTAAAAAAGAGGATGAACCTGAATTTTTAATAAGATTAAAAATAGTTAATAAAAATCATTAGATGCAATTTGGATGAATGGTTGAGATCAAAAGATTTGCACTTTTTTAAAGTGTTTTGTATAAAACTTTTGTCATATATAAGAACCTTTTAGAATAAGCCACATCAATGAAAAAACAAAAACTAGATTATCCTAAATAGAAAACATAAACTAAAAATACAAAAGTGTCACGGTAGAATAAGTCGACAATCTTTGATACAAAATAAAAGTTGTTGCTCAAGGTTACATCAGTATAAGCTGTAAAATGTCCTTGTGTAATGAAGACTAATATTCTAATAGGATGTGTATATATTGGTCCTTCATGTAGTTTTACGTGTCGATATCCATCTTGGGGTGTACACTGACAAGAGATGAAACTATCCTCTCAATACTCGTCGTCAATGAGGCTCCCACGTCCCTTCTAGCATAAGAAATGAAATATCATGATATGACTTCTTAGTCGTCCTGGGGCCTCTCTAGGACTTTTTAGTCGTTATCATGACATTTATTTGCTTGTGCTAGAAAGGATGTGGGAGGCTCATTGACATAAGTGATAAAAGGATACTTTGAGTTCTTGTTGGTCGTTTTGAATTAAAAAATGTCCACCCGTCGTTGAAGGAGGAGAAAGAAGAGCGTAATTTCCGACACAAACTACAATATTTCAAAACGAAGAATTATGTAAATATATATATACAAATACCGATAACCAATATATATAATAGAGTAGCAATTAAAAAACATCGATCAACCACTATAAACATTTGACGTCCAATGCAAAAACCAATCGGGTAACTGTCAGGTTACTAAACACTAATAAAGGTGTAAGCTTATATAAAAAGGCATACAAATGTATTTTATAATTTCACCCACTTTACATACACCCGCGTTCTTACTAAAGTGTGTTTCATATGAATCGATGAACTTCAAAATAAGCCATTAAAAGTGAACTTATTGAATATAAGCCAAAAAAACGTATACATACACGTACTTTACTAAGACATACTTGTAACAAAAACTACTACTATTAACAAAAAAACAAGCTATAAAAGATCAACACAATACAAATAAGACTAACAACTGCTATTTTCTACTGGTATCAGATTGAACTTATATCCAAATTTAAAATATATACGAAAGACTGAAAAAACCAAGTCTTATTGAACAAAAAGTCTCAATGTCAAAACTTAAACTATTGAGATCTTAAACAAACGTTTCATTGGTTGTGCACGTCTAAAGCTCCCAAGCAAGCCCCTATGTCAAACTATTAAAATATATAGTAAATACATGATAGCTTTCGCATGTACTAACCCATTTTTATAAACATATGTTGTCAACCGACTCATACCCTAAAACCTCCAAGTTTATTTTGTAATAAATAATGAAAGTAAATACATCTAAAATAACATGTCATAAAAAATTTAAAACTAAATACATCTTAAACAATAAACATTCAAAAAATAAAAATGAAAAAAACTCTTACACATCCATTAATACCACATAGATCTTGTAGAAAATTAAATAAGCAAGACACATCTAGAACACAAATCATAAAATATTTAGAGTATAAGAGTTTAGATCAATCGTAAAAAACATACTTTATTATTTCGAGACCATCCATTTCAATCAAAAAATGAAAGCACAAACAAGAAATGTTACCACCCATTTCCAACAATTTTCATCGTCGACAAAGAAAGCAAGATCTGAGTTTTAGATAGGAAAAAATAGAAAACCCAGCCTAATGAGAGAGCAAATGAGTGTAATTTTATGTGTAAACGTTTGCGTGAGAGATGATGTGTGTGATATTCTTGTATTTGTGTTGAATTTAGTAAGGTTCAAAGAGGTTAGAAAAAGTAGTTATATGCTGTGTTCATTTAAGTCACCCAAAGACCAAAAACTACACTTGTTTAATAAGTTCATTTAGAAAAGTAGTTATAAGCTATGTTCAAAAGTGGGTGTAGAAAAGTACGTAGTAGTTGGTTGTGTTTATTTTGAAGTTAATAAGGTTTAAAGTGAGTGTAGAAAAAGTACGTAACAGTTTATTGTGCTCATTTTGAAGTTAATAAGGTTCATAAGTGGCTCATTTTGAAGTTAATAAGGTTCATAAGTGAGGGTAGAAATAGTAAGTAGTAGTTGGTTGTATTTTTGAAGTTAATAAGATTTATAAGTGAGGGGTAGAAAAAGTACGTTCTACTCGTAGTTGATTGTGTTTATTCAAGTCAAATAAAGGAAAATCATTGACCTCTTTTTTTCTACTTGTAGTTGCTAAGGTTTTAATCTATATACTATCCTTGTCTCAAAATTATTGTCAATCTTTTCTTTTTCGTCTGTCCTAAAATTAGTATCCACTTCTAAAAATAAAAGTTGAGTTTGTTTAAGTTTACTATATTACCCTTAATCTAAATTGTTAATTAATTACAAAAATAAAAGAAACAATAATTAATTAGCAAAGGTTAAAATTTTCTTTATTGTGCTTTCGTAGAAATCAAAACAGTAATTGAAGCAATTTTCTTAAACTGTGTAATTCTTAATTTTGGGACGGAGGTAGTACTACGTACATATAAAGAGATTGATATTTTATTAGTTAAATGTTTAAGTAACATGAATTAAAAACTTAATTTACAAGTCAATTAAACATTTATATCCTCAAAATCTTGGTTACAAAAGTGGGAAGAAAAAAGAGAAAACATGGCTTCTCAAAATATTGGATTAAAGGAACCTAAGGAGCTACTAAATTGTCGGAAAATATTCATATTTTTTGTTTCTAGATTTCTAGAAAAGAGGATGGTTTGGGTGTATTTAGTTGTAGAAAAATATTCAACTTTTTCGAAGAATTTTACATATGAAAATAGAAAAATAAAAAAATTGTTTTTAGTCACTTATTTTTCCAGTATTCTAAAAAAGAGAAATTCTCATTTTCTACTTTTACATATAAAAGTGGAAAACACCATTTTGCTCTTTTGTATTTTCCTCCCATTCCATCTAACTATTTTTTATTTTTGGAAAAAGAAAAATACAACTCCATCTAAACAAGTTTTCAAATGTTCAACTCGATCTTCTCTATAAAAATAAATCATTCCTTTCTCTACCAGTAACATGCTAAAAGTTGGTATTATTATATTTTTCTAGCATTAAACATTAAGAACGTCTTAAACAAAACTAATATATTACGGAAATAACAATTCTTGAATTATTCCTCTTGGTTCAAATCGAAGTTCATCCAAATATCCGGGTTCCTATTTGTCGTTTTTATTTCAACAATGGTAAGGTTAATTAATGATTCTCCAACGCATGCTATTTTTAAGAGTGATTTTTTTAGATTGTTTATTTTACCCCAACATCCAACCCTTTTATTTATAATAATAAAATTTTAAACTTTAAAACTTGAAACCTTAAAAAAAATAGGAAAAACTTGAAAAAGGCGAAATATACCCACCAATCACAATTTACTCTTTAGTTTTTTCACTGTAAAAAAACCTGAAAGATTCATCTATCTTTCCATCTTAAATTTATGCCGATCCGTACAAATCACATGCGACATTTAATGGATTATAAATCATTATAACATCACATGCAACATTAAATGGGCCATAAACTTCTACCATTACTTACAACATCACATGCAACATTAAATTTGAAAGTCTAAAAAATTAGAAAAATGCCTCATCTACCCACCAGCCACCATTTACTTCTTAGTCATTTTACTGCCAAAAGTATGAAAAATGCGCCATCTACCCATCTAAAATTTATGTCAAACCTTACAACATCACATGCAACATTAAATGGGCCATAAATTTTTGTCATTTCTTAGAACATCACATAAAACATTTATGAATTGAAAGACATGCTTTCAGGGGCGTAGCCAGAAATTTGTTTCGGGGTGGGCAAAAAACAATTTAAAGAATCGTTTTCAAGTGCTAAATATATCATGACGTATAAGTATGTAAAAATATTGCAACAAAATAATTCATTTAACATTATAAGTTGGTCAAATGTTAATACATGATAATAAATCGGGCTTTAAACTACACTGCATATGCATGATTTTATAACATTGTGGGCGGGCTGTGGCCACCCCTACCCTCCATGTGGCTATACCATTACATGCTTTAATTGTCAAAAAATTATTACACATTAAAAAAGAGAAAATTTACATATAAAAAGCGAAGGAGATTAATCCATTGCCTTAATTTTGTAACCTAATTCAAAATATTTATTATTATATTCGCTTGATTTTGTCTTATATAATAATATATATTTCGAATTAGGTTAAGAAATTTTGTTTCCCTATAATAATCATCAATTTAATTTAATTCTCGATAACTTAAAACTATGTAAAAATTAGGTTGTAAAAGTTCATTGCACACCGGCGCCCAAATCTTCGCATGGTATGTGGTTTAGGTAGACTCTCGTTCTCAGGAACCAATGAGTCTATGTGCCTCCCTGGTACAGTTGTACAAACTGTAATAGCTGTTCACCAAATGAAGACATAAATTAGTAGAATCTAAAAAGTACATAAATAAATTATATTAAAACAAAATATTTAACTTACTCCTTTTAAACTTCATGTTATTTGGAATAGTTTGAAGCTTACGATAGTTGATAGTCGATCCTTTAAAAAAAATTCTCATACGAAACTGCATAAAAACCCCACATAACTTGATTAATATTTACTTCGTCTGCTCCTAAAAGTATAAAAAAAATCAAGATAACATGAGGAATGTTTACCAAATCAAATGCCTCTCTCAAAAAGACCCAGTCACAGTAAGCACGGCTGCAACCAAAAGTTTTATCAAAAAAGGTGGCATGATATTAGTTATAGTAAAAATTTAACTGTAATATATACATACTTGTGTTTCAAATTAGTGCGAAATTCTTCATATTCTTCATCTGTCTTGTTGAACTTATACAGGTTAGGGAGTCGCCTTAGTTGTAATTTAAGAAAAAAGACATTAAGCCTTACAATACTAGTGATCTACTTGCACAAGGCAATATCAGCACATTAGCGAAGCTCCAGAAATTCCTACCTGAGAAACAACGGCAGGACGTATCTTTGTGTGCTTAGCAGTAGTTCGAACTCGTTTTTGATATCTGAGTCTAGTGAACATTTGATGGGACAACACTCTTGGCGTACAGTTCCCTAGCTTTTGATGAACACATGTCTTAAACGGGGAGACATGTGCCTACTTCTCATTCTTTCTTTTGCAACAATTGGTTCGAAGTGCTGAAGATCCTTAAGATCTTGGTAAAGCCGGTTTCCCACACATAAGGCATAAGCTGGTTATATAAAGCGAAACAATACCCCCTTAGTGTCTTATTCTAAAAATTTTCTTCAAAAAGATTGAAATAATAAGCTGATAGAATTCAAAAAGATTGAAATAAGCAACTAATAATAAGCTTATAGAATTCAAAAAGATTGAAATAAGCAACTAAAAATGTGCTTATGAAACATAAGCCCCCAAAAATCAAACAAGGCATACGCTAGTTATATAAGGCGAAACAAAGACTCTTGTCTTACATTAAGACTTTTCCACTTATTAAGTCTATTAAAAACTAATGATAAGCCAAGAGCTTCAAAATAAGCTACTAAAAAGCAAGCTTGTGAAACATAAGCCCAAAATCTAATAAGCAGACCATATAATCCAAAACAAATAAAAATAAAAAACCCCATTATATACAAACATTTTTAAACACGAGATCAAAATGGCTTATATACTCTGTTTATAGCTTATTCGATTTTGGGCTTAAGTTTCAGAAGCTCACTTTTAGTAGCTTTCTTTAACACTTTTCGGCTCATATAATAGTATAAGCCGAAAAGCTTAAAAAGAAGCAACTAAAAATGAGCTTATGAAATATAAGCCGCCCAAAAACAAACAAGGCACAAAGCTGGTTATATAAGGAGAAACAAACATCCCCTTAGTGTCTTGCTTTAAAACTATTGTGCTCATCTATTAAGACCTAATAATAAACTGATGGAAGGCAAAAAAAACTTGAGAATAAGCAACTAAAAATAAGCTTACAAACTAAAGCCACAAATATCAAACAAGGCACAAGCTGTTATATAAACCACTCAAAGGTCTTATAAGGCGAAACAAACTCTACATTAGTGTTGTACAATTCCTTCAATACATAACAGCCGTATTTAAAAAAAGGCTTAAATTAGGTTGTTAAAGGGGCAGGTTTGTTTCAGCTTATATAGTCAGCTTATGGCTTATCTGTTTTTGGTCTTGTGTTTCATAAGCTCACTTTTAGAGGCTCATTTTTAAACTTTTCTGCTTATACAAGTCTACTAAGATACAAAACCAAAAAGCTTCAAAATAAACCACTAAAAGCAATAAATGATTTATAGACATGAACAAGAGAAAATGTAGATCTTGCAATAAATAATGAAAGGAAATGCATCTAAACTAAGCCATGTTATATCATTTTCCAAAAAAAACAAGTCATGTTATAAAAAACTTAAAAACAAAATGCATCTTAAACTATAAACACCGAAAAAAAGACAAATATCCTTACAAATTTCCATACTGATCATTAAACACACAAAAATCTTTTAAAAAAAATACGCAAGACAGATCTAGAACACAAATCATAAAATATTTAAAGTAGGAGATTTTAGATAAATCTTAAAAGACCTTACTATTCCGAGGCCACCCATTTTAACATAAAGATAATTTTTTTTTGAATCAAAAAATAAAAGAACGAATAATAAATGACACAATCCGTTGCTAATAATCTTCATCACCAACCAAGAAGCAAGATCTGAGTTTTAGATCCAGAAAAATCAAAACCCAGCTTAATGAGAGAGCAAATATGTGTAGTTTTTTAATGTAAATGTTTGTATGAGAGATGATGAGTATGTGATATTCTTGAGTTTATATTAAAGTTAATAAGGTTGGGTAGAAAAATAAGTTGGTTGTCTTTATTTCGAATTTGATAAAGGTAGAAAAAGAGCGTAATAGTTGGTTGTGTTTATTTTCAAATCAATAAGGTGAGGGTAGCGAAAGTATATAGTAGTTGGTTGTGTTTATTTTGAAGTTAATAAGATTCATAGGTGGGGGTAAAAAAGTAGGTAGTAGTTGGTTGTGTTTCTTTAAAGTTAATTAGGTTCATGTAGAAAAAGTATGTAGTAGTTAGTTGTGTTTATTTTGAAGTTAATAAGTTTCTAAAGAGAGGATAGATTAAGTACGTAATAGTAGTTGTGTTTATGTTGAAGTTATAAGTTTTTGGTGTAAATGTTTGTGCGAGATATGATGTGTGTGTGATATTCTCGTGTTTATGTTGAATCCAAGGCTCAAAGAGGATGGATATTAGTGGTTGTATTCATCTAAGTAAGTCAAAGATAAAAAACTATTGGTTGTATTTATTTCAAATTAAATACTCCTTACATCTCATAATTATAGTGTATCCACAAAAAACCAAAAAAATACGCAGTTTAATAAAAATATTATTATTTCAGCATTTTCTCTTACATTTTACATAATGACAATTTTATCATTAACCAATTAATTTACAACTTCTTTATACTTTGTAATAATACCTTCAAATGAGGGAACAATAATTTTTTTGTGACAACCCAAAAAGGGAACATGGACCAAGGTTGTTAAGATCAGGATCCTAGTATAGATCGTTTCCGTCATTGCAAGATCAGAATCGTATATCGAATCGAGATCTTAAAATTATACTATATATCATTTTTTTATTAGTTTTTGTAATATTATGCAAATCTAAATTTTTTTATATATCATTAACATAAAAATATATAAATGTTTTATTAAAATATTGTCCCAAATTATAATTATGAAATATCTAAGAGATTAAAATATTGTTTTTTTAATTTTACAAGACTTGACCAATATATTTATAGTTTTTTAGTTTGTGGATCGAGAAATGTAAGATCGGATCATGATAGATCTTAAGATCTTATGGTCAAGATCGAGATCTTATAATATCCTATGCTTGCAAAGATCCTATGTAAGATCTCGATCCTTTTCTCTTTGCAGTATCATAAAATCGTAAGATCCTAAGATCATTATCGGGATTTTAACAACCATGACATGGACTATAATAATTTGATGGAGGGGGTAAGTTTCAAAAGTGAGGAAAGAAAGATACCTAGTAGTTGTTTTTGTTTATTTTAAAGTTGATAAGCTTCATAAGTGATGATAGAAAAAGTATGTAAAAGTAGGTAATAATTGGTTGTGTTTATTTAAGTTAGGCAAAGGCTTATTTATTTATTTATTTATACTTTTTTCACATCACATTAAACAAAGTTTTAAGTGTAGTATATTCTTACCATTACTAGTTAACCAAAATACCAAGTATATCCTCATTTAATAAAAAGGTCCAAAAAAACAACTTAAATATGAGTCATATATTCAAAAGTAAAAAATTTGAAATTTATTTATCAAGACTTTCACATTTATTTTAGTGAATACTAATATGGGACAAACAAATGTACTAGGACAATTAATATGAGACAAAGTTAATAGTTAGTAAGGTTTGTCTAGCCACTAAAAACAGTCCGAAAACTAAACGGAGATAAGTGGAATGAACCGGTATAAATGGGTAAACTAGGTCGTTCATTTTTTATTATAATCTAGTTAATCAGTTTACAGTATTATTTTTATTTCAGTGACGCATAAAGAAGTAAAATGAAAAGGTTTAGGGTTTGAAGAGCATCACTGAACAATGATACCTTTAATGGTTATGTTTTACAGCGTCATGAAGATGTCATTCAATCGTAATCATCGTAATAAACCTCCTCGCCTTGAAAAATCTTATCCTCGTGGTAATCTTAGTTAGTTAGTTAGTTAGTTAAGCTTTTAGGTACTTGCTGCCATGGATAGTGCATTGGTTTCATAAATAGATGCGTGGTGAAGAAAACGTATTTTTGTTGTTGCCAGAACAAGTAAACATGGCCTAGTGCTTAAAAAGGTTTGTGGTTATCACTCTAATATGGGTGACGTCTCAAGTTCAATTCTTGCTAGGTGCAAACAACTGTAAAGTGGTCACGCCAACCTCGTGAAAAAAGAGGGCTTTTTACTCGGTTTGAGTATGTGTAGAGGTGGGATCAAATCCCATGGATTAGTCGGCCCCATGGATTAGTCGGCCAATGAGTCGAAAACCATGGTTACCCAAAAAAAAAAAAGAATAAAAAACAAGCATTCATTATTAGATGGTGCACGGGACGGATCTAGTGTTGTAGTACGGGGGCTGATGCCCCCATGGCTAGCCAAAAACCA
Organism: Glebionis coronaria; assembly: GCA_025667525.1. NCBI lineage: Eukaryota > Viridiplantae > Streptophyta > Magnoliopsida > Asterales > Asteraceae > Glebionis > Glebionis coronaria. The sequence continues at coordinate 546,511,088 of CM046878.1, read as the reverse complement.
TGTGATTTTAGAGTAATTTTCGTTTAATTTCAACTTTTTTTCGTAAGTGCCCCCGCCCGAAATATAATTTCCCCCACTCACATACTAAAATCTCAATATTCAACACTCCGAACCTTGTAAATACTTCATCTCTAAGTAATAATCCTCGATTTACCATTTCGTTCTTATTTTTTTTCTTCGTTATTTTAGTGCTATTGTTAAAAAACTTTTTTACCCCCCACAACCTATGTTTCTGGTTCCGTCACTGCTGATAAGAACATGTCAACGAGCTATTCTTATGATTCCGCATATTGTAAATAAGTTGACTATTTTTCTTCCGTTTTTTCTACTTGAAGATGTGTTTCTACATTTGGTCTTTACGTCCTGTAAAATCATGGTTCTCATTATCTTTGGAACAATAGGAGTACAGGACCGCATATATTTTGTTGATTAACATCAACCAAACTCATTGCATTTTATTCTTATAGTAAAACTATATGCAGAAGCTAACTATTGTAAGTAGTGGATGACATGTTTATAAGTTTTTTTCTGTGTTAGTTTGATAGTTTCATCCCAAGTTCCACGTGCGTAGGCGTGATAAGGGATCCTTAATAAGTCCAACGCCACTTAAGCATAGATGTAAATTGTTGATTTGGTCATTGGTTTAAGTTTAGTATATCATCTGGATTTTGGAATGTTGGCGCTTCCTAGTGTACGGATCTTATACTTGTTGACTGTATAACCATCTAGATGATTTTGACTTGAGACGTCTTATAAGAAACGAATGAGTTTTGTAACTTGATTATAAGAGTTATGTGTTTATATTGATACTTTAAGTGATAGATTATCTGTTTCTTTTTAGAAATACACCTGTAAGATTTATTTTCAGATTCATTCTTGATGCATACATTTTAACCATTTTCTAAATTTCTTTTAGACAAGTATCTTTCTCCTGTTCAATTTTATAAGGAGTTGCAGGTTGTTGGTTACTTGCGTTATATATAATCTCTTATGAATGCCTTTGGAAAACCGAAACTGTGTTAACATACATTTATCCATCACATATATATGGGTAGAATGCAGCACCAAGTTAATAGGAACAATTGGCAACCGGAAGCACTCCCGATCCGCTGTGCCATACGTCAATGTAGCTTATTAAATATTTTCTGCCAAAATTGACAATCACCTAAGTGAGATGCTCATAAAAGTATGTCGGCAAGTGCTATTTAGACAGTTTCTGAAGCACCCATATGCATACCAAAATGGGTTACGGGTTTACTCCTTTACATCATTAGATCAAGTCCTTACTTTTGAGTTCGGGATGGAGATAGTTGTAAAAACAGATAAAGTAAAAGCATATACTTGTATTGGTTATGGAAGCTCTCTTTTATTTTTCTTGCTTTCCCCTTTTTCAAATACTTGTGCTCTATCTGAGTGTACCATGTGGTGCTCTTATGTCATATATATTCACCGCATGTAATTAAACCGTTATATAAAGTTTTTTGTTACATATTACTTGAGGTTACTTACATAATCATGTGATTAATTGGTTATATAAAGTTTTTCAGTTTCATAAGTTTAGTTGCTGATAATTATAACTGAATGCCTTGTCAAAATTCACTGTGATTTTACAATTTTGTTACATTTTCATTGCAGCTACCAACTGATGCAGATGGACATTGATGTATCAGCTTCTATTGATGTGAACAAATGCACGGCTCTAAATATCTCTTTATGAATTAACCAGCTAATAATATCACTGAGTTTCTGAGTACCCAATATGACGGAAATGGGAATATAGACTCAAAACCATCATATGACGAACATGATAACAGAAGAAAGATCAAGATACTGAAAACAGTATTGATGATTGTACGACATTTCCTTTTTCAAGCAATACGAAATCATCCGCAGGAGCATCTATGGAAGTATCAATGAATACTAATGATGTGATTGTTCAAGAATCGACTCCCCATGACAACGTCAAATCTACTGATCCACCTTGCTCAAGTTATCAATCCCTCAATGTAAGCATTGCCTTCAATTCTTCGTTTGCTCGGTAATTTCAGCAGCGGCTGCTATTTTTACCTTTTACTGATGAACGGGTCTGAGAATTTTATTTATCTAAAAGGGTACAGGTCAAATGGGGACAAATAGAAAAGTTGCTCATAGTCTATCCTTGATACATATGACTTCTTGTGTCTTTTTATTTGAAGTTTCAGATTATTTAATGCCGTCGAGAAAGATTATTATTGTTTTAAATTTGCTTCTAATTAAAAAATTACATTCTTTTTATATAAGTAATGTAGAATTTGTTACCGCTTCTACCCAGTCCAGCCCGTTTGGACCTCCTTTAGTATATTCCATAGCAACAAATAGATTTCTACCCCCGGGTATTTAAGCAAACTATCTCTCTTTGTTCCATTGCTGCTGACCTTCACACATTTCCATACAGGTTGCTCAGATGCCTGTATCAGCGATTAAAGGTAGCCGAGAGAAACGAGGAGCAACTCCTCCTCAGAAGCTGACTGTGAAGTGGTCCCCAGACGTGTATGACCCAGTCCCAAACTCAGTTTCTCACTCGGTAATAAACAAGAAACCGAAGAAGCAAAGTAAGAAGACATCCAAATCCAAGAAGAAGAACGGAAGCAAGTCACGTGGAAATAAACATAAAGAGAAGTTGTCAGGAAGAGGTGGAGGTGGTTGAGTGTTGTGAGTAGCCTTTAGCAAGAGATCTGACAGGCGACTGCGCCTCTCATCAATTGCCTAAGGTTTGCTTTTGGATATAACAAACCCAAGTATGTTAGTCTTCTATAAGACTACAGTATTGTAAATAAATAAAACGATTAAACTTCTGTTGAGTTGTGTGGAAACTTGGTTTCTTGATGGCACTAGGATTGCTATATATTTAACGATGGTTTTGGTAAGAAATCCTTTATACCCGAAAGATGCGGATTGCTGGTAGTTGTAGTGTGTGTATATTTTGTGACTTCGCGTAAGTGGTAATCAAATTTCAAGGTATGATAAACGATGCAGTAACCATTGGCACCACTCCTGCTTTATTTATTATCGTTCTTTTTTATATGGGATTGGATCTTCTCATGTTCGACTTGAACATGATAGGTAATGTTGAGATCTGAGAAAAATCCGGTATATACCCGATATACCACGGGACCATTTAACTCATTTCAAGAAACTTTATGTCAACAGCTAATACAAAGCTTTTGAGAATTAAAACACTTCAAAGATTATTCTCTTCAATTTAAAACTGATACTAGAATCTACAAAAAGTGGGAAAATTTGAGAGACAAAATGCCAGAAACCAAAGATGTCATGAGCAAATTACCAGACTCGTTACGTATACAAATCCTATCTCTACCTCCTGATGCAAATCGAGCACACCTTTTTTTTTCAAAAAGATGGAAAGATCGCTATGCATTTCTTCCAAATCTTCATTTTGTTTTTGCCTTCTTGCTTTTCTACTAATAAGGTCAACAAGTATTATAATTCAGTTGATCAAACTCTAGCTCATCGTAATAATATGCCCATCTGAAAGTTCCTTATTGACTGTTCCAAGAACTGATGATGAATTGTTTTTTCCGAGCTTAAAGAAAATGGATTTAATATGTGTTGTTTATTCGAGTAATCAGTCGTTTTACCAATTTAATTTGGTTTCTGGTTGTCCTGATTTAGAAGAATTATCTCTGGAGAGAAAAAAATTCGGTCAATTTGATAATGTTAATATAGAGGTGGCAAAACGGGCGGGCGGGCACAGGCGGCGGGTTAAACGGACGATGGGCTAAACGGGCGACGGGCAAAACAGGCGCGAGCTAAACGGGCGCAGGCAAAACGGGCGGGCGAAACGGGCGGGCTTAACGGGCGCAAGCTAAAATGAGAAAAAAGACGTATAAAAACGTAGAATTAAAAAATAAAAATAATTGTTTAAAAGCCGGGGATAAAACTAAATATAAAATATCCGCCGAGTAGCCTAATTAGTGTTTTACACGTGCGCCCATTAAACTCATAAGTTTCTTACATATGCGCTAGTTTAACCCATTCATAATAAAGAATGGGCAAAAAGTGCCCCATCTTTTTTTTAAAATGGGCAAAAAGTGCCCATATTTATTAAAATGAGCAAGATTTATCACCTCTATGTTGATACATATATTGTGTCTTTGAAGAGATTAAGGATACTACTTTACTCTATAGAGATAGATCTAAAGAATGTGCATCAAATAAAGAAACACAAGACATGATCTTGTCAATTCATTATAATCTTATTCAATGATTGTGATCAAAACATCGTGTCATATTAAAATCCAAAAATATGTACCATACCCCTCATTTCTTATCTTAGTTTCTGTCTCACAAAAACACACACAACCCATCATCATCATCATCAGGGACGGAACTTGGCGAGTATCATTAGAGGGGCCAAACTACAATATATTTGTTTTAAGGGGGTCAATTTACATTTTCTTTCAACATTTGTACTAATAATGTCTAGCACTATAAAGTATTCGAGTTAAAATTATACTTGTTGCTCGAAATTATTGTAGGGGGGGGGGGGGGGGTCTCCCGGCCGCTATTAAGTTCCGTCCATGAACATCACAAAGACGCAAAAACACACACCAACTCGCCGGTAAAATCATTGATATGACCGTCGATCGCCAGAAAATCACAAATATCACATGTCACAGTTGATCCACCATATTACTGTAGAGCTGACGTTGATCCGTCGTCTTCCCGTCTTCAGTACGCCATCCTTAATTGTTTTTGGATATAGAGAAAATTATAGATAGGAAACCATAGGTGAAGTAGCATCATCTTTTACAGATAAAACTAGAAACCTGGTTGGTCGGACTGGTATTAGGACTATGCCATCGAATCAGTTGATGGTAACAAAGAATAGTAAAACACGCTTTGATATTGATACAACAAAGGTATGATTGAAGCAAAAAGAAAACCATAAAATGTAGATAGAGTATGTAGAATGGTAGTCACTACCAGTTCCAATCAAAATATCTTTAGTACCACAAAAATATTAGAATAAGATGTATTACTTTATATTTTCTAACCATAATACAAAATAACCTTTTTGTTACGAAATATGATGATCGTTTTGTTACGAAATGTGATTAGTGTTACGTTCTTGCGCAAAATACTTATAGATACCATGAAAAGGTAGAAAATTTTATTAGAAAAGCATATCAAAAAGTTGTTGCATAATAAACTAGAGGTAGAATCACATGTGATTTGTGAATCACATGTGATCGTGTGTGAATTACATGTGATCAAAGTAGCCTTATTTATTTTCCATGTATAAAATCACCTACAATAAATGAAAAAAACAATAACTCAAAATCCTTTGAGCGATTGAAACAAAGAGTACAGAAAGGATAACATAAAAATAAATAGAAGAGAAAAACACTTCGAGTAAGAGTGCATAAAAAGAAACATAAACATTGTGTGGAGAGAAACCTAAACAAATACAAAATAAACGTCCGTAAATTAAAAGGCAAAGTGAAATATGACATCGATGGACGATTGAAAATGTTTTAGTTGATTTTTTCTTTCATTTTCTTAAAATATTTTGCAATATACGAATTACTTATTGACTTTATGGAATTACCCTTTTCTTGGATTCAAAACTCTTATAGAACGACTAACTATGGTATATCCAAAATTTTATTAGAAAAGCATATCCGAAAGTTGTTGTAGAAAAAACTAGAGGTAAAATCACATGTGATTCGTGCGCGAATCACCTGTGATTTCACAATGATTTTCACAAACATCAGGTGTGATTTCACAAAAATCACATGTGATTTTAAAGTAATGACGAGAATATTTTTGTCATTTTCATATACTTTTGACGATTTTACAACGTTGAAATTTTCGCAAAAAAGTTATACGTGATTTGTAAAATCGCCTTTGATTTTTAGTTTTAGATTTCATGCGTGATTTCATAAATCGCATGTGATTTCATAAATTTACATGCGATATTAAAAGTAACAAATCACACGTGATTTCCTTAAATTTGTTGTGATGGTCGTGATGGTTGTAATTACTTAAGTTCATGGCGTGTTCATATCCATATTATCTTCGAAATATTTGAATGCTTTTTTAGTTCTACTACAAAGTATAAATCATGTGATGTGTAATAAACGCAATAAAAACTCGTGTATATAAGTATTGCAAAAACACATGTAATTCATGCGTGAATCATCAAACAAACTTGAAAAGTGGCCACGCTAACCTCGTGAAAAGGGAGGGCTTTACCTGGGTTGAGTCTGTGTGGCGGTGGACTCAAACCCCGTGGATTAGTCGGCCAATGTGTCTCACCGAATCACACATAATTATCACCGAATGACAACATGCATTTTAATATCTTGACAGAATTACATAGGATTCAAACAAAATCATATGTGATTCATGTAAAGTGAGTTTGTTAGAAAATGTTAACGTTTCGAAATGCTTGAATCACATGTAATGCAAGCAAAATCACATGTAATTATCACCGAATCACATGTAATACAAACAGAATTACATGTGATCTTGACAAAATCGCATGTAATTCAGAGGCCAAAGTGTTTTATATATTCTACATGAATGGCAACAAACATTTTAATATATTGACAGAATCACATATTATTCAAACAAAATCACACGTGATTCATCAAAAGTGGGTTTGTTAGAAGATGTTAAGGTTTCGAAATACTTGAATCACATGTAATGCAAGCAGAATCACATGTAACGCAAACAAAATCACATGTAATTCAAGCAAAATTACATGTGATTCAAACAAAATCACATCTAATTCAAAAGCCAATGTGTTTTATATATTTTACATGAATGGAAACAGCCAATTTAATATATTGACAGAATTACATGTGACTGAAACAAAATAACATGTCATTCAAACAAAATCACATGTGATTCATCTAAAATGTGTTTGTTAGAAAAAATTAAGGTTTCGAAATGCTTGAATCGGATTAATGCAAGCAAAATCACATGTAATTATCATCAAATCACATGTAATTCAAGCATAATTTCTTGTGATTTTGACAAAATCACATGTGATTTAAAAGTTAATTTGTTTTATATATTTTACATGAATGACAACATGCATTTTAATATATTGACAGAATTACATATGATTCAAACAAAATCACATGTGAATCATCTAAAGTGAGTTTTATAGAAGATGTTAAGATTTCAAAATGCTTGAATCACATGTAATACAAGCAAAATCACATGTAATTATCACCAAATCACATGTAATTCAAGCAAAGTTACATATGATTCAAACAAAATCACATGTAGTTCAGAAGCCAATTTGTTTTATATATTTTACATGAATGACAACAATCAATTTAATGTATTGACATAATTACATGTGATTCAAAACAAATCACATGTGATTTATCTAAAGTGTGTTTGTTAGAAAAAGTTAAAGTTTCGAAATGCTTGAATCACATGTAATGCAACAAAAATCACATATTATCACTGAATCACATGCAATTATCACGAAATCACATGTAACTCACGCATAATTACATGTGATTCAAACAAAAACATGCAATTCAGAAGCCATTTGTTTTGTATATATTATACATAAATGACAACAAACATTTCGTGTACTCGAGGATGAACCGGGCGAGCTATTTGAAAAATACCCCTATTAAAACAAACTAACACATTACTTTGAGTCTCATATATGAGCTAACACATATCATCATAAGATGACATGACGTGCCTATGCTAGAACCCTATATCTAACACATTCAATATACTACTATCAAACTTGATAAGCTCTTTCTGTCAAATTGCAGGTAGTTCCATCTGTACATACATATCACATTCACGGACCGTAATCAAGAATTGCATATTATTACAAGAGATATTACAAGAGAGATTGCTACTTTACACTTATCGTGTTTTGACAAATGAAAAATCCCATTGGTACAGAGAATGACACCTTTAGTGATTCCTCTATCCTCGATGAGCGCACCAACACCAGAAATAAGTAGAACACCCAAGACTAAAGCACACACTGTTCGCCACAACTGCTCTTGCTCTTTAAATTGACCTCATTTAGTAGCTACCATATGTATTAGAGCAACAATGAACGTTGAGTTACACGAGCTTTCCATTTTAGTAATTTACACATTGGAAAAGATCAACTATGTTTTAGAAAATATACTTTTTTGAGTTTGCATAAACAAGTCACATTTGACTCACCTCTTTGCAATACCTTGAGCAACTCACTTCTCATCTAAGTCGGTAGCGAATCGATAACTTATGCCAAGGTCTAGATCACCTGAAACGAGTTTTTGTACGATGCGTTTCGGACACTGGACCCAGACTTCCAAGTTTGCAAGCTACAAGTTCACATTGTAAATACGTTAATCTGACTTTGTACATAAAAAAGAGCTTTTTTAAACTGCAAGTATAACATTTTTTAAATAAAAGGCAGGAAACCAATTTCTTCACTCGTTTATACTTAGTAGGATAACATAGATATTAATTTATGTCATTTATGATGGCTTAATTTTGTTGTGCACAAGCACGCACTAGGCAGTATATCTTGTAAACAATACGTGGTGAAAATTACCCATTGCGCAAGCAGAGTCTATATAATAGTTGACTCAAGACAATTGTCGCTTCCTTAATGCTCATATTAGTTAATATAACTTAGCTCCGAACAGTAAAAAGATCTACTTAGGCTTTTTGACTCCTCTAATTAAGATATCAACACCTAATATTGAAACTACATATGGTGAAACAACAATTATGCTGAGCTTCCGACACATATGCTTGGAAATCATACAATTATGACAGTAGAAGAATAACATGAGAAGGTTTTTTAATAGTGTCATACACGATGGTGTCTCTAATACTTGAAAAGGAGTAACAAAATTCTGATCAAAATGCTTTTAGCTTTTTACATAGCAGTTGGATTGGTAAGTAAAAGTGGTAAGTAAACCAAGAACCATATTATTTCCGTCCCTAATTCAAACCCCCGGTTCAATTTTTTTTACCGCTCTAATCCACATAATCTCTTTTTAACTACAAAAGAGTGGTTTGTCGCACAATATATCACAAACTCTTTTTTCTTTTTTTTACAATATGATTCACCTCATTTAATTCACAGAATGATAATACGCGAATTATAAAAGTCAGGCTACAAAAAGGTTTGAGTGATTGAAAAAGCCAACAAATGAAATCATAAAATGCTATATTAGAAAAATACACTAAACTATTTGACGAGAATGACACTAGTACGTTATCGTTATCCCTTCAATATTAGAAAGCTTTTACACTCAAGTTTGAAGGGGTGTTTTTCTTTTAGCAAATGAAATGGGGGAGAAACAGTGAGGTGACGTGCTCAGAAGCTACAAGTTATTAAGATAAATGAAAGCAACTCATCCTTGCATTGCATAAACCCCTTACTAATGTATACCAACTAAAAATAGATTAACTAACTCATATCATTTGAAAAAACAAATACCCACGAATTTATATAAAACACAGATGTCAAAATTTTATATAAAATAAAAGACGAACCAAATGACCCCAATTCTCATGATACAACCCTAACAAATGTATACTTGAATCCACATTTCGAAGCTTATTTTAATCGAAAACTTGAACGAATACGATTGGAGAAAGATATCATATTTAGGTAACCTTATTTCATCTCGTAGATCCATTTTATAACATCAATTGCGTTCAATTAGATTGGGGTAATGGTCTGGGTTTGATGAGAGTATGTGAGCGTGTCTGTTTCAGATGACGAAATGAGAATTATGAAGATGCAAGTTGAGTTTGGGGATAACCGTGAAATTATGACAAGACCCTTGTAACTATAATAAAAATAAAATGCTTAATTGTTTCAACCATCAGATTGAGTTGAAAATTAATGGCTAAGATCGAGTCTTTTCTACTTTTTTTTTGTCGTACCTATAATGGAGCCATTATCTCTTGTTGAAGCTCATATTAGCTGTAGTTTTGTTAAATCGAAAGACATGATACCATATGTAATGATCATACTAGTTTCGTACAGTAATACAGAAATTACAGAATTCCAAGATCATACTAGTTTCAAACAGTAAAACACAAAATGAAACCTATTGAGGAACAAATTTTTAGTTGCTCAAAGATAACTTTCTACAGGTTGTAAAAATTCCTTTTAGGTACCATCTCATTTTCAGGAATAAGCGAGTCAATGTGCTCCCTGTTTTGACCATAATCAAAACATAAAATCAATTCAAACTCAAAATACATAAATAAATCATACCTAAACAATGCTTTAACTTACTTTTCTTAAGCCTCGTGTTATGTGGAATGGTTTGGAGTTTGACATAACTGATTGTTGATCCAAAATATCAACAATCCTGATAGAAAACTGCATAAAAAAATTATATAATTTAACTAATTATGTACTACATGTGCTGCTAAAGAATCAACGTAAGTTAATTAACAAATACCAAGTCAGCTGCCGCTGTAGTAAAGATCCGGTCACAGTTAACATGACTGCAACAAAAAATTATTCAATAAATGTAACATAGAATAAATGAGGGTTAAAAGTTAACGTAAAAACACGTACTTCTGTCCAAGCGACCTACAATACGCTTCAAACTCTTCATCATCTGTCATGTTCCTTCGATACAGTTTAGGGAGTCTCCTCAACTGTAATTAAAAAAAAAGATATTAGGTCTTACAAAATTGTTGACCTACTAGTTCGAGGCGATATTAGCAGGCTTACGAAGTTCCAGAAGTGCTTACCTGTGACACAACTGCATAACGCACTTTCTATGCTTAGTTGTAGTCCTCACACGTCTATGATACCTTATACGTATTGAACAGCTGATGCGAGAGCACTCTAGGCAAGCAGTTACCTGAACTAAAGTCCCAAAAGAAAAAAAAACAACGCTTCAATGGCAAGTCAAAACAAACGCTTCTTCACTGGTTGTACACGTCTAAAGCCCCGAAGAAAGTCTCAATGTCAAAACTACTGAGATATAGTAGTAAAACACACGATAGCTAGCTTTTGCACGTATTAGCCACTTTCTGTAAACATATATTTTCAATCGATTCAAACTCTGAAACAACCAAGTTTATCTTGCAAAATTTAATGAAAGTAAATGCATCTAAATGAAGCCATGTTATTCCTTTTTGCCAAAAAAAACAACCCATGTTATAAAAAAATTAAAATCTAAATGCATCTTAAACTATAAACACCCAAAAAAAAAGACAAAAATCGTTACAGATCCATTAACACACATGCAAATCTTTTAGAAAAAACAAATAAGCAAGACAAATCTAGACCACAAATCATATACTAATATTTAGAGCAAGAGAGTTTAGATAAATCGTAAAAAGATATCTTACTATTCCGAGGCCACTCATTTCAACATAAATGGAATGTTTTTCTTTGAATCAAAAAATAAAAGCACCAATAATAAATGACACCACCCGTTGCCAACAATATTCATCACCAACCAAGAAAGCATGATGTGAGTTTAGATCAAAAAAATCAAAACCCACAGAGAGCAATTGAGTGAAGTTTTTGGTGTAAATGTTTGTGGGAGAGATGTGTGTGACATTGTCATGTTTATATTGAATTTAAGGCTCGCAGAAGGTAGGTAAAAGTGGTTGTGTTCATTCAAGTCAATGACCAAAAACTACACCTATTTAATAAGGTTTAAAAAAAGGCAGATCAAGTAATTGGTTGTATTTACTTTTAATTTAATACTCTCTACATCTCAATCTAATAATTAAAATTACATTGCATCGACAAAAAACACGCAATATGATAAAATTATTATTATTTCAGCTTTCATTCTGTCAAAAAGTCAGAGAATATAGAAAGCATTGAGCCCGTTCTACAGAATCTTTCCGTATGGGCGGTTTGCTTATTTCACAGCCAATTCAACCATTGATGAAGCGATTCCGGAAGTATTCAAACTTTCAAGTAATTATTGTTTCCCGTTCTACACGGACCTATCCTGTACAATTTGTAGTTATTTGTTAGTTTGGTGTTGCTTCTAGTAGGTTTATACCTCGAGGGTATAAGGATAGTGTTACCGTTAGCCGCTCGTGAAAAGCTCGGGATCGGTAAAAAGCTCAAACGAGCCGAGCCTAAACGAGCTCGAGCCCGAGCTCGAGCCTAAGTTGCAGCTCGTTTATTAAACGAGCTCGAGCCCGAGCTTTACGTACAAAGCTCGTTTAGGCTCGCGAGCCTAAACGAGCCTAATGTTTTATATACGAGCTTAATAACAAGCTTATTAACGAGCTTAATTTAGATATATTACGAGCCGAGCTTGAGCTAAATTTTATTTTTACATTGCCAAATCATATAAACGAGCCGAGCCCGAGCTTATCTATCATACCACGAGCCGAGCCCGAGCCTAAAGAATAAGGCTCGAAACGAGCCGAGCTCGAGCTCGAGCTTTGTAAAACTTAAACGAGCTCGAGCTCGGCTCGACTCGTTTCCACCCCTAGTTGTAATTGCCAATTTGCATGCATATGATAATTTGTTCCGAGTTTCGTTGGGTATAAGTTGGTGTTTGCCCTTTGACAATAATACGTAATTAGAAATTATTTATGAAAGCACTATCATCACAAAAATGGTGTTTGATAAGCGTGAAAAGGTTTTGGGATTGTTTGGTGCAAACTGCAAAGGTTATTGTTATTAGTCGTAGTATATTTTTAGTATGACAAGAATAGGTGTGTCCTATTCTTGGTATGATTATATTCTCCTCATCATCATTAGTTGTAGATGAGTTGTAGGTTTTATCTTGAGACTTTTGTATCCTATAAATGCTGTGTGTTTTGATGAACATGATCAAGCAATGAATTACCCTTTCAACATGGTAATCAGAGCAAAATGATTGATCCTTAAAAATCATTCAAAAAAAAAACACCAAAAAAATAAATAAGCAGTAACTTTGATTCTCCTTTTTGTTTTCGTCATATATGGCTTATGGTATCTCCATCAACCACTATAACAAACCAATGCAACATTTTGTGTGGAACTCACATCAACATGTTCAACAGCCGCAAGTCTTTTACTCGGCCCAACAACAGGTGTGACAGGCCCAACAGCAGCCGGTATATCAAGGTCAGTCTGTTCCGCAGTCCAACAGTCGTGGCATTTTCGGCGCGGCTCCCGCTCTAAACCCGTCTACTACCTCCTTACCTATTGCATTTAGCGCCATGACACCGCAGGACCCGACTTGGCACATGGATACAGGTGCTTCATCTCATTTAAATTTTAATGCAAGTAATTTAAGTACCATTTTTAATAGACGCTTATTTCCATCTGTTCATGTTGGTGACGACAATTCTATTCCTGTCATCAACACTAGCCATATCATTATTCCTTCTATTCATCGCCCCCTTCATCTTCATAATGTTCTTGTTACCCCCAATATAATTAAAAATTTCATTTCTGTCCGTCAGTTTACTAAGGACAACAATTGTACTATAGAATTTGACGCGTTTGGCTTTTCTGTGAAGGATTTCTTGACTCGTTATATCCTCCTTAGATGTGACAGCTCAGGTGATCTCTATCCAGTTACCAATACGTCAACTACCCCTATTGCTTTCCTCTCACCAAGTACTTCCACGTGGCACCAACGCCTCGGTCATCTGGGTGATGAAGTGCTACGCTCCCTTGTTTCTCGTCAATTTATTTCATGTAATAAAACTAAGTCTACCCAAATTTGTCATGCGTGCCAACTTGGCAAACATTTAAAGCTCCCTTTTCATAGTTCGGATTCTATTGTTGAACATTGCTTTGATATTATTCATTCTGATTTATGGACATCTCTTGTTGTTATGTCTAGTGGTTTTAAATACTATGTCTTATTATTTGATCATTTCTCTCACTATCTAAGGATATATCATCTTCGTTCTAAATCTTACATGTTTGATAAATTTTTACATTTTCGAAACTATGTCAAAAATCAATTTAAATGTGAAATTAAAAGCTTCCAATGAGATCATGGTGGTGAGTTTGACAACAACCGACTCCACACCCTTTTTGCCAAAAATGGCATTCAACTTAGATTCTCTTGCCCAAAAACTTCCCAACAAAATGGCAAGGCCAAACGAATGATACGAACAATCAATAATATCATCCGTACTCTTCTATTTCAAGCACACCTTCCTCCAACCTTTTGGGTCGAAGCTCTCCATATGGCCACCTATCTGCTAAACCTTCTACCATCTACGACAATTCACAACGAAATACCTTTTACCCGTCTTTTCCACAGACCACCTAATTACTCCCGTCTACGCATATTTGGGTGTCTATGTTACCCTCACCTTCACTCCCTCATAAACTTGCCCCACGAGCCACTCCATGTATATTTTTAGGCTATCCCGCCTATCATCGTGGTTTTCGATGCCTTGACCTCGAGACAAACAAAATCACCCTCTCTAGACACGTCACCTTTGATGAAACACAATTCCCATACAAATCTATGACACCTTCCTCGCCACCTTCTAATACTTTCCTCGATACTCCACCCTCTCTCTCACTCACTTCACTCACATACGAAGTTACCACCACTACCAATACTTTCGCACCATTAACTCCTTCAAATGTTCTAGGCCCAAATCCAACCCAACAACCAACTAACTTCTGTTCCCCATCTATAACCCAAACTCTTAATCACCAAAACCAAACAACACCGACCCAAACTTACCCCAACCAATATGACCCAACTTCGCCAGGCCTAAGTTTCCCCACCAACCATCCCACAAGTCACGAACAACACAATAACCAAACCCAAACCGAAACCCAAAATAGTTTTCTGCCACCACCCATATTCAATCCACCAAATCCACAAACCAATACACACCCAGTTAATGAACCACCCCGCAGTCATCCCATGATCACACGATCGCAATCAGGCATTGTCAAACCTATCACCCGCTTGTCTCTAAATACTTTCTTGGTCTCTCCTATTCCTAAAAATCCGTTTGAATCATTAAAAGATCCCCAATGGCGTAATGCTATGTACGATGAGTATAATGCGTTGGTTAAAAATGGCACTTGGTTACTGGTACCAAGGCCTGCAGGTGTTAATATGGTTCGTTCTATGTGGCTATTTAAGCATAAGTTTCACGCTGACAGGACTTTGAGCCGTTACAAGGCTCGTTTGGTTGCTAATGGTAGTAGTCAACAACTTGGTGTTGATTTTGATGAGACATTTAGCCCAGTCGTCAAACCAGCCACTATTCGTACGGTTCTTAGCCTTGTTGTGTCTCGAAAGTGGCCGATTCACCAACTTAATGTTAAGAATGCTTTTCTCAACGGTGATTTATCCGAGACAGTGTACATGCATCAGCCACCCGGTTTTGTTGATGCCAGGTTCCCTAACCATGTTTGTCGTTTGCAGAGATCTTTATATGGTTTAAAACAGGCACCTCGTGCTTGGTTTCAGCGTTTTGCAGGATATGCCACTCGGGTTGGATTTTCACATAGTCGTTGTGATTCTTCTTTGTTCATCTTTACACAGGATTCTCAGGTTAATAAATAAATTATTTACCTAATCATGTAAAACAAGCGAGTGACAAGATGCGTCACTAGCATTTTATAATTAAAAAACTAATTCTTTTGAAAACCACATTTGTGGATCTATTATAACACTACTATTCATCACACTATAATTCATAACACGTTGGACTCTATTGAGTTTCTTTACGGCTTTAGGTTTAAGGAATATAAATATGTCAAACGCGAATTATAAAAAAATCATTTGTGTTCATAAATCACGTGTGATTTTACAAGATGAAATGTGAAAATCATATGTGATTTCACTTCACAAAATTCACATATGATTTACAAAATTACGTGTGATTTCACAAAATCATATGTGATTATAAAGTAATGATGAGAATATTTTTTTCAATTAATTTCATATACTTTTGAAGATTTCTCAATGTTAAAATTTTCGCCAAAAAAATTACACGTTATTTATAAAATCACACACATTCACATGCGATATTGAAAGTAAAAAATCATGCATGATTTCATAAATCACATGTGATTTTACAATCTCAAGCGTGTTTTTTAAATTAATAAATCACATGTGATTTTTTGAAAATTACATGTTGTTTTTATGTGCGAAAAAATTAAAAACAATTCGTCGAAACCTCGCGTTTGTATATTTTTGCGTAATGATTAACGGTTTGAGAGATATTTACTCTATAAAAAAGAGGATGAACCTGTATTTTTAATAAGATTAAAAATAGTTAATTAAAATCATTAGATGCAATTTGGATGAATGGTTGAGATCAAAAGATTTGCACTTTTTTAAAGTGTTTTGTATAAAACTTTTGTCATATATAAGAACCTTTTAGAATAAACCACAACAATGAAAAAACAAAAACTAGATTATCCTAAATAGAAAACATAAACTAAAAATACAAAAGTGTCACGGTAGAATAAGTCGACAATCTTTGATACAAAATAAAAGTTGTTGCTCAAGGTTACATCAGTATAAGCTGTAAAATGTCCTTGTGTAATGAAGACTAATATTCTAATAGGATGTGTATATATTGGTCCTTCATGTAGTTTTACCTGTCAATATCCATCTTGGGGTGTACACTGACAAGAGATGAAACTATCCTCTCAATACTCGTCGTCAATGAGGCTCCCACGTCCCTTCTAGCATAAGAAATGAAATATCATGATATGACTTCTTAGTCGTCCTGGGACCTCTCTAGGACTTTTTAGTCGTTATCATGACAATTATTTGCTTGTGCTAGAAAGGATGTGGGAGGCTCATTGACATAAGTGATAAAAGGATACTTTGAGTTCTTGTTGGTCGTTTTGAATTAAAAAATGTCCACCCGTCGTTGAAGGAGGGGAAAGAAGAGCGTAATTCCCGACACAAACTACAATATTTCAAAACGAAGAATTATGTAAATATGTATATACAAATACCGATAACCAATATATATAATAGAGTAGCAATTAAAAAACATCGATCAACCACTATAAACATTTGACGTCCAATGCAAAAAGCAATCGGGTAACTGCCAGGTTACTAAACACTAATAAAGGTGTAAGCTTATAGAAAAAGGCACACAAATGTATTTTATAATTTCACCCACTTTACATACACCCACGTTCTTACTAAAGTGTGTTTCATATGAATCGATGAACTTCAAAATAAGCCATTAAAAGTGAACTTATTGAATATAAGCCAAAAAACGTATACATACACCTACTTTACTAAGACATACTTGTAACAAAAACTACTATTATTAACAAAAAACAAGTTATAAAAGATCAACACAATACAAATAACACTAACAACTGCTATTTTCTACTGGTATCAGATTGAACGTATATCCAAATTAAAAATATATACGAAAGAATGAAAAAACCAAGTCTTATTGAACAAAAAGTCTCAATGTCAAAACTCAAACTATTGAGATCTTAAACAAACGTTTCATTGGTTGTGCACGTCTAAAGCTCCCAAGCAAGCCCCTATGTCAAACTATTAAAATATATAGTAAATACATGATAGCTTTCGCATGTACTAACCCGTTTTTATAAACATATGTTGTCAACCGACTCATACCCTAAAACCTTCAAGTTTATTTTGTAATAAATAATGAAAGTAAATACATCTAAAATAACATGTTATAAAAAATTTAAAACTAAATGCATCTTAAACTATAAACATTCAAAAAATAAAAATGAAAAAAACTCTTACAAATCCATTAACACCACATAGATCTTGTAGAAAATTAAATAAGCAAGACACATCTAGAACACAAATCATAAAATATTTAGAGTATAAGAGTTTAGATCAATCGTAAAAAATATACTTTATTATTTCGAGACCATCCATTTCAATCAAAAAATGAAAGCACAAACAAGAAATGTTACCACCCATTCCCAACAATTTTCATCGTCGACAAAGAAAGCAAGATCTGAGTTTTAGATAGGAAAAAATAAAAAACCCAGCCTAATGAGAGAGCAAATGAGTGTAATTTTATGTGTAAACGTTTGCGTGAGAGATGATGTGTGTGATATTCTTGTATTTGTGTTGAATTTAGTAAGGTTTAAAGAGGTTAGAAAAGTAGTTATATGCTGTGTTCATTTAAGTCACCCAAAGACCAAAACATACACTTGTTTAATAAGTTCATTTAGAAAAGTAGTTATAAGCTGTGTTCAAAAGTGGGTGTAGAAAAGTACGTAGTAGTTGGTTGTGTTTATTTTGAAGTTAATAAGGTTTAAAGTGACTGTAGAAAAAGTACGTAACAGTTTATTGTGCTCATTTTGAAGTTAATAAGGTTCATAAGTGGCTCATTTTGAAGTTAATAAGGTTCATAAGTGAGGGTAGAAATAGTAAGTAGTAGTTGGTTGTATTTTTGAAGTTAATAAGATTTATAAGTGAGGGGTAGAAATAGTACGTTCTACTCGTAGTTGATTGTGTTTATTCAAGTCAAATAAAGGAAAATCATTGACCTCTTTTTTTCTACTTGTAGTTGCTAAGGTTTTAATCTATATACTATCTTTGTCTCAAAATTATTGTCAATCTTTTCTTTTTCGTCTGTCCTAAAATTATTATCCACTTCTAAAAATAAAAGTTGAGTTTGTTTAAGTTTACTATATTACCCTTAATCTAAATTGTTAATTAATTACAAAAATAAAAGAAACACTAATTAATTAGCAAAGGTTAAAATTTTCTTTATTGTGCTTTCGTAGAAATCAAAACAGTAATTGAAGCAATTTTCTTAAACTGTGTAATTCTTAATTTTGGGACGGAGGTAGTACTACGTACATATAAAGAGATTGATATTTTTTATTAGTTAAATGTTTAAGTAACATGAATTAAAAACTTAATTTACAAGTCAATTAAACATTTATATCCTCAAAATCTTGGTTACAAAAGTGGGAAGAAAAAAGAGAAAACATGGCTTCTCAAAATATTGGATTAAAGGAACCTTAGGAGCTACTAAGTTGTCGAAAAATATTCATATTTTTTGTTTCTAGATTTCTAGAAAAGAGGATGGTTTGGGTGTATTTAGTTGTAGAAAAATATTCAACTTTTTCGAAGAATTTTACATATGAAAATAGAAAAATAAAAAAATTGTTTTTAGTCACTTATTTTTCCAGTATTCTAAAAAAGAGAAATTCTCATTTTCCACTTTTACATATAAAAGTGGAAAACACCATTTTGCTCTTTTGTATTTTCCTCCCATTCCATCTAACTATTTTTTCATTTTTGAAAAAAGAAAAATACAAATTCATCTAAACAAGTTTTCAAATGTTCAACTCGATCTTCTCTATAAAAATAAATCATTCCTTTCTCTAGCAGTAACATGCTAAAAGTTGGTATTATTATATTTTTCTAGCATTAAACATTAACAACGTCTTAAACAAAAGTAATATATTACGGAAATAACAATTCTTGAATTATTCCTCTTGGTTCAAATCGAAGTTCATCCAAATATCCGGGTTCCTATTTGTCGTTTTTATTTCAACAATGGTAAGGTTAATTAATGATTCTCCAACGCATGCTATTTTTAAGAGTGATTTTTTTAGATTGTTTATTTTACCCCAACACCCAACCCTTTTATTTATAATAATAGAATTTTAAACTTTAAAATTTGAAACCTTAAAAAAAATAGGAAAAACTTGAAAAAGGCGACATGTACCAACCAACCACAATTTACTCTTTAGTTTTTTCACTGTAAAAAACATGAAAGATTCATCTATCTTTTCATCTTAAATTTATGCCAATCCGTACAAATCACATGCGACATTTAATGGATTATAAATCATCATAACATCACATGCAACATTAAATGGGCCATAAACTTCTACCATTACTTACAACATCACATGCAACATTGAATTTCAAAGTATAAAAAATTAGAAAAATGCGTCATCTACCCACCAGCCACCATTTACTTCTTAGTCATTTTACTGCCAAAAATATGAAAAATGCGCCATCTACCCATCTAAAATTTATGTCAAACCTTACAACATCACATGCAACATTAAATGGGCCATAAATTTTTGTCATTTCTTAGAACATCACATAAAACATTTATGAATTGAAAGACATGCTTTCAGGGGCGTAGCCTGAAATTTGTTTCGGGGTGGGCAAAAAACAATTTAAAGAATCGTTTGCAAGTGCTAAATATATCATGACGTATAAGTATGTAAAAATATTGCAACAAAATAATTCATTTAACATTATAAGTTGGTCAAATGTTAATACATGATAATAAATCGGGCTTTAAACTACACTGCATATGCATGATTTTATAACATTGTGGGGGGCTGTGGCCACCCCTACCCTCCATGTGGCTATACCACTACATGCTTTAATTGTCAAAAAATTATTGCACATTAAAAAAGAGAAAATTTACATATAAAAAGCAAAGGAGATTAATCCATTGCCTTAATTTTGTAACCTAATTCAAAATATTTATTATTATATTCGCTTGATTTTGTCTTATATAATAATATATATTTCGAATTAGGTTAAGAAATTTTGTTTCCCTATAATAATCATCAATTTAATTTAATTCTCGATAACTTAAAACTATGTAAAAATTACGTTGTAAAAGTTCATTGCACACCGGCGCCCAAATCTCCGCATGGGATGTGGTTTAGGTAGACTCTCGTTCTCAGGAACCAATGAGTCTATGTGCCTCCCTGGTACAGTTGTACAAACTGTAATAGCTGTTCACCAAATGAAGACATAAATTAGTAGAATCTAAAAAGTACATAAATAAATTATATTAAAACAAAATATTTAACTTACTCCTTTTAAACTTCATGTTATTTGGAATAGTTTGAAGCTTACGATAGTTGATAGTCGACCCTTTATCAAAAATTCTCATACGAAACTGCATAAAAACCCCACATAACTTGATTAATATTTACTTCGTCTGCTCCTAAAAGTATAAGAAAATCAAGATAACATGAGGAATGTTTACCAAATCAAATGCCGCTCTCAAAAAGACCCAGTCACAGTAAGCACGACTGCAACCAAAAGTTTTATCAAAAAAGGTAGCATGATATTAGTTATAGTAAAAAATTAACTGTAATATATACATACTTGTGTTTCAAATTAGTGCGGAATTCTTCATATTCTTCATCTGTCTTGTTGAACTTATACAGGTTAGGGAGTCGCCTTAGCTGTAATTCAAGAAAAAAGACATTAAGCCTTACAATACTAGTGATCTACTTGCACAAGGCAATATCAGCACGTTAGCGAAGCTCCAGAAATTCCTACCTGAGAAACAACGGCAATACGTATCTTTGTGTGCTTAGCAGTAGTTCGAACTCGTTTTTGATATCTGAGTCTAGTGAACATTTGATGGGACAACACTCTTGGCGTACAGTTCCCTAGCTTTTGATGAACACATGTCTTAAACGGGGAGACATGTGCCTACTTCTCATTCTTTCTTTTGTACCAATTGGTTCGAAGTGCTGAAGATCCTTAAGATCTTGGTAAAGCCGGTTTCCCACACATAAGGCATAAGCTGGTTATATAAAGCGAAACAATACCTCCTTAGTGTCTTATTCTAAAAGTTTTCTTCAAAAGGATTGAAATAATAAGCTGATAGAATTCAAAAAGATTGAAATAAGCAACTAATAATAAGCTGATAGAATTCAAAAAGATTGAAATAAGCAACTAAAAATGTGCTTATGAAACATAAGCCCCTAAAAATCAAACAAGGCATACGCTAGTTATATAAGGCGAAACAAAGACCCTTGTCTTACATTAAGACTTTTCCACTTATTAAGTCTATTAAAAACTAATGATAAGCCAAGAGCTTCAAAATAAGCTACTAAAAAGCAAGCTTGTGAAACATAAGCCCAAAATCTAATAAGCAGACCATATAATCCAAAACAAATAAAAATAAAAAACCCCATTATATACAAACATTTTTAAACACGAGATCAAAATGGCTTATATACTCTGTTTATAGCTTATTCGATTTTGGGCTT
This sequence comes from Glebionis coronaria, assembly GCA_025667525.1. Classification (NCBI taxonomy): domain Eukaryota; kingdom Viridiplantae; phylum Streptophyta; class Magnoliopsida; order Asterales; family Asteraceae; genus Glebionis; species Glebionis coronaria. The sequence goes on along the minus strand of CM046878.1, from coordinate 546,489,106 downwards.
AAGTTTTAGAAGCTCACTTTTAGTAGCTTTCTTTAACACTTTTCGGCTCATATAATAGTATAAGCCGAAAAGCTTAAAAATAAGCAACTAAAAATGAGCTTATGAAATATAAGCCGCCCAAAAACAAACAAGGCACAAAGCTGGTTATATAAGGAGAAACAAACATCCCCTTAGTGTCTTACTTTAAAACTATTGTGCTCATCTATTAAGACCTAATAATAAACTGATGGAAGGCAAAAAAAACTTGAGAATAAGCAACTAAAAATAAGCTTACAAACTAAAGCCACAAATATCAAACAAGGCACAAGCTGTTATATAAACCACTCAAAGGTCTTATAAGGCGAAACAAACTCTACCTTAGTGTTGTACAATTCCTTCAATACATAACAGCCGTATTTAAAAAAGGCTTAAATTAGATTGTTAAAGGGGCAGGTTTGTTTCAGCTTATATAGTCAGCTTATGGCTTATCTGTTTTTGGTCTTGTGTTTCATAAGCTCACTTTTAGAGGCTCATTTTTAAACTTTTCTGCTTATACAAGTCTACTAAGATACAAAACCAAAAAGCTTCAAAATAAGCCACTAAAAACAATAAATGAGTTATAGACATGAACAAGAGAAAATGTAGATCTTGCAATAAATAATGAAAGGAAATGCATCTAAACTAAGCCATGTTATATCATTTTCCAAAAAAAAAAAAAACAAGTCATGTTATAAAAAACTTAAAAACAAAATGCATCTTAAACTATAAACACCGAAAAAAAGACAAATATCCTTACAGATTTCCATACTGATCATTAAACACACAAAAATCTTTTAAAAAACAAATACACAAGACAGATCTAGAACACAAATCGTAAAATATTTAAAGTAGGAGATTTTAGATAAATCTTAAAGGACCTTACTATTCCGAGGCCACCCATTTTAACATAGAGATAATTTTTTTTGAATCAAAAAATAAAAGAACGAATAATAAATGACACCATCCGTTGCTAATAATCTTCATCACCAACCAAGAAGCAATATGTGAGTTTTAGATCCAGAAAAATCAAAACCCAGCTTAATGAGAGAGCAAATATGTGTAGTTTTTTAATGTAAATGTTTGTATGAGAGATGATGAGTGTGTGATATTCTTGAGTTTATATTAAAGTTAATAAGGTTGGGTAGAAAAATTAGTTGGTTGTCTTTATTTCGAATTTAATAAGGGTAGAAAAAGAGCGTAATAGTTGGTTGTGTTTATTTTCAAATCAATAAGGTGAGGGTAGCGAAAGTATATAGTAGTTCGTTGTGTTTATTTTGAAGTTAATAAGATTCATAGGTGGGGGTAAAAAAGTAGGTAGTAGTTGGTTGTGTTTCTTTAAAGTTAATTAGGTTCATGTAGAAAAAGTATGTAGTAGTTAGTTGTGTTTATTTTGAAGTTAATAAGTTTCTAAAGAGAGGATAGATTAAGTACGTAATAGTAGTTGTGTTTATGTTGAAGTTATAAGTTTTTGGTGTAAATGTTTGTGCGAGATATGATGTGTGTGTGATGTTCTCGTGTTTATGTCGAATCCAAGGCTCAAAGAGGATGGATATTAGTGGTTGTATTCATCTAAGTAAGTCAAAGATCAAAAACTATTGGTTGTATTTATTTTAAATTAAATACTCCTTACATCTCATAATTATAGTGTATCCACAAAAAACCAAAAAAATACGCAGCTTAATAAAAATATTATTATTTCAGCATTTTCTCTTACATTTTACATAATGACAATTTTATCATTAACCAATTAATTTACAACTTCTGTATACTTTGTAATAATACCTTCAAATGAGGGAACAATAACTTTGTGACAACCCAAAAAGGGAACATGGACCAAGGTTGTTAAGATTGGGATCCTAGTATAGATCATTTTCGTCATTGCAAGATCAGAATCGTAAGATCGAATCGAGATCTTAAAATTATACTATATATCATTTTTTATTAGTTTTTGTAATATTATGCAAATCTAATTTTTTTTATATATCATTAACATAAAAATATATAAATGTTTTATTAAAATATTGTCCCAAATTATAATTATGAAATGTCTAAGAGATTAAAATATTATGTTTTTTAATTTTACAAGACTTGACCAATATATTTGTAGTTTTTTAGTTTGTGGATCGAGAGATGTAATCTTAAGATCTTATGGTCAAGATCGAGATCTTATAATATCCTATGCAAAGATCCTATGTAAGATCCCGATCGTTTTCGCTTTGTAGTATCATAAAATCGTAAGATAATAAGATCATTATCGGGATCTTAACAACCATGACATGGACATAATAATTTGATGGAGGGAGTAAGTTTCAAAAGTGAGGAAAGAAAGATACTTAGTAGTTGTTTTTGTTTATTTTAAAGTTGATAAGCTTCATAAGTGAGGATAGAAAAAGTATGTAAAAGTAGGTAATAATTGGTTGTGTTTATTTAAGTTAGGCAAAGGCTTATTTATTTATACTTTTTTCACCTCACATTAAACAAAGTTTTAAGTGTATTCTTACCATTACTAGTTAACCAAAATACCAAGTATATCCTCATTTAATAAAAAAGTCCAAAAAAACAACTTAAATATGAGTCATATAATCAAAAGTCAAAAATTTGAAATTTATTTATCAAGACTTTCACATTTATTTTAGTGAACGCTTATTAATATGGGACAAACAAATGTACTAGGACAATTAATATGAGACAAAGTTAATAGTTAGTAAGGTTTGTCTAGCCACTAAAAACAGTCCGAAAACTAAACGGAGATAAGTGGAATGAACGGTATAAATGGGTAAACTAGGTCGTTCATTTTTTATTATAATCTAGTTAATCAGTTTACAGTATTATTTTTATTTCAGGAGAAGGGTTATTGTGGATACCTTATATCCTTTGGATACAAGGGGACCAATCCTCACCATCCATCCATAAAAAATCAAAGGCTGTGATTGATCCCCACTTTTACTAATTATTAAAAGCGGAGGGCAATTTGGTCTTTTCAGCGCTCCCACCTAACAACACCTCCCACCATATCTCATACCCCGTCTTTTTTCAGATCTACCATTAAAAACACACACACAAAAAACACACACAAATCCTTATTTGATCCATCATTCCAATTTAAAAAACATGAATTCGAATTCATATTTGATCTCTTATCTCATCATATATTTCGTATTCGATCATCTCCTTCAGCAATTCATGAACATAAGGTAGCATCATCATGATCTATATTTTTTTAGCTTATTTGATGTAAACAAGCTTATTTTTTAAGCTTATATGACGTGAATTTATATACTAGTTGATTTGGTGTGAATAAGATGATAACTTTTTTTAGCTTATCAATTTATTTATTTTTAGCTTATTTTGATGTGATTATGGATGTGTTAGCTTATTTAATGTGTTATAACTAAGCTTATTTGACGTCTAATAATTAAGCTTAATATGAATAAGCTTATTAGTAGATTTATATGAGTAAGCTTACAAATTAGAATAGAGTTATGTGAATGAGGTTATATAGAGTTTTTGAAGTTGTAGAATAAGCATAAGATGACTTATGTAAATAAGCTTATTAGGAGATTTATGTTGAAAATGTAGGCTACGCTTAACAGATGTATCATATATGATACCTCTATATATCATATATGATAAATATATATCATATATGATATATACAGGTTTTATATATGATAATATGATAATGTGCTTCAAAACAGATACAAGCAAGTCTGTGATCTCCTGTTGGGTAGTTAAAAGTTACTTGTGTGTATATTAACATATATGATAATCTGATTGAGATTCAACTTCTGCAGTATATCATATATGATAATCTGTTTGAAACTAAAACCAAATATTTTTACTTGTGTAGTGAAAGCTGTTTTCAATGCATTTTGAAGAACTCAATTATCTCAGGGCCAAAAAGTGGAACATTGGATTCACGACTTAAATAACAAGATTAGGTGCATGAAGAAGACAAAGACGAGCGCCAAGTTTGCAACAAAAATGTTGATGAAGGAGATAAACATCCATTGCATTAAACATTTGAATAGTTTATCTCTTAGTAATTTGTTTATGGTGATGTATTGGTTTAACTTTGCAATGGTACTCAATCATTATCATTTTTTAATATGAAATGGCGAAACTTCTGTAGATGTAAGTTTTGAATTATATGGTTATTTTGTTAAAGTTTTTATCATATTCCTGAACATTTTTACTTTTTTTAGTATCATATATGATAACACCTGTAACTCTTAAATTTTGCCATATATGACATTGCATTATCATATATGATAATGTAGTATCATATATGATACAAAAAAAATTAACATATTGAACAAATGCTCTGTTGAGTTCATGATTAAAATAAGGGGTCTGCTGGATTCACTTGTCTAGAAAATAAAAAGCGTATTTTTTTTTCATGAGTAATATATATGATACTCAATTTTTTATTGAAACATTAAACTAAAGGTTTGCTGACTTCATGACTTCTTGTTGAATCAATGACTAAACAATTGTTCATAAAATAAAAGTGCTTTTAAGAGCATATAATTGATGAAAAAGATACAAAAACAAAAGATTCTAATGAATTCATAACTAAAACCATAACATTATTATTATTAGAACTACTATCCCTCATCTTCGATAAATTCTTCTTCATTTTCAACCAAATTACTTTTTTCTTGTAAATCTTCTTTGGCCTCGACGACAACTTCATCTTATCCTTACATATATGCGTGTACGTCCTCATGCTTTGCTCCAACCGAGAAATTGTCGCATCTATATCTGCTCGTTGTGTTCGCACGGTCTGTATTTATAAAAAAGATGAAAGAACATATTAGACACCATTTTATCAACAAGTGAATTATGATGCAGACAATATCAAAATGCACAATAGGTCAAAAGTGTAAAAAATCATGTGTAATATCAAAGTCTGATTTTTTCTATGGCTTGTTAGATACATCATATATGATACATCATATATCATATATGATATATCTATCATATATCACATATCATATAACTATCATGTATTATAAATGAGGTATCATTAATGATACATCCAACCTAATAAGCTTACATTAACAACAAAGTTAAAAAATGCCTAATAATACAGCTTATTCACACTAACTTAACCTTATTCAGAAACATCATATATGATACCCCGTGTATCATATATGATATCCACCTATCATATATCATATATAATATATCTATCATATATGATAAATAAGTTATCATATATGATAAATTAAGCTTAATTCAGCATACATCAGCTACATAATAAATCCTAATAATACAGCTTATTCACATGAAAATAAGCTTGTTCATAACTCTCTTATTCATAAAACCTTCTAATTCATGAAAATAAGCTAATAAGCTAGCTTATAAATCAACACTATAAATCCAAATCATCTAATTCACAAGCTTATTCATAACTTTCATCTAAATCAAAAGCTTATTCAAACAAATAAGCTTATTCACATAAATCACCTAAGAAGTTAGCTTATAAATAAGAACATTCAATCAAAATAATTCGTTCAAAATAAGCTAATTAAAAACTTATTATTAACATGATAAGAAATTAATAAGCTTGTTCAAAATCATATAAGCTAAAAATAAGAATAGATTTTATAAAAACCTGATGATGGGTTCGTGCCTAATCATGAATTTGTGTTGATTATAGATCTAATTAATCGATTCATGATGAATTTCTGATGATGTTCTTGAGGGATGCGTGATTATAAGTCTCGATCAATCAATTATAGAGAGAGAAATTAGATTAAGGTAGAGAGAGAGAAATAGAAGCTGGTGTGTGTGTTTTTATGAGAAAGACATAAAGAAAATGACTTATATAGTGAGCATGTGAAAGGACGAAAATACCCCTCCAATATAAATTGAGGATTTAATCTCAACCATTAGATGGTAAAGAAATGGATGGTGAGGATGAGTCCCCTCATATCTTAGATAAGTTTGGTATCTAAATGAACTTAAATCTTATTTCAGTGACGCATAAAGAAGTAAAATGAAAAGGTTTAGGGTTTGAACTTTGAAGAGCATCACTGAACAATGATACCTTTAATGGTTATGTTTTACAGCGTCATGAAGATGTCATTCAATCGTAATCATCGTAATAAACCTCCTCGCCTTGAAAAATCTTATCCTCGTGGTAATCTTAGTTAGTTAGTTAGTTAAGCTTTTAGGTACTTGCTGCCATGGATCGTGCATTGGTTTCATAAATAGATGCGTGGTGAAGAAAACGTGTGTTTGTTGTTGCCAGAACAAGTAAACATGGCCTAGTGCTAAAAAGGTTTGTGGTTATCACTCTAATATGGGCCTCAAGTTCAATTCTTGCTAGGTGCAAACAACTGTAAAGTGGTCACGCCAACCTCGTGAAAAAAGAGGGCTTTTTACTCGGTTTGAGTATGTGTAGAGGTGGGATCAAATCCCATAGATTAGTCGGCCAATGAGTCGAAAACCATGGTTACCCAAAAAAAAAGAATAAAAAACAAGAATTCATTATTAGATGGTGCCCGGGAAGGATCTAGTGTTGTAGTATGGGGGCTGATGCCCCCATGGCTAGCCAAAAACCATGTGATTTTAGTGTAATTTTCGTTTAATTTCAACTTTTTTTCGTAAGTGCCCCCGCCCGAAATATAATTTCCCCCACTCACATACTAAAAGCTCAATATTCAACACTCCGAACCTTGTAAATACTTCATCTCTAAGTAATAATCCTCGATTTACCATTTCGTTCTTATTTTTTTTCTTCGTTATTTTAGTGCTATTGTTAAAAAACCTTTTTACCCCCCACAACCTATGTTTCTGGTTCCGTCACTGCTGATAAGAACATGTCAACGAGCTATTCTTATGATTCCGCATATTGTAAATAAGTTGACTATTTTTCTTCCGTTTTTTCTACTTGAAGATGTGTTTCTACATTTGGTCTTTACGTCCTGTAAAATCATGGTTCTCATTATCTTTGGAACAATAGGAGTACAGGACCGCATATATTTTGTCGATTAACATCAACCAAACTCATTGCATTTTATTCTTATAGTCAAACTATATGCAGAAGCTAACTATTGTAAGTAGTGGATGACATGTTTATAAGTTTTTTTCTGTGTTAGTTTGATAGTTTCATCCCAAGTTCCACGTGCGTACGCGTGATAAGGGATCCTTAATAAGTCCAACGCCACTTAAGCATAGATGTAAATTGTTGATTTGGTCATTGGTTTAAGTTTAGTATATCATCTGGATTTTGGAATGTTGGCGCTTCCTAGTGTACGAATCTTATACTTGTTGACTGAAGATACTGTATAGTAGGGTTTTTATAGCGTATAACCATCTAGATGATTTTGACTTGAGATGTCTTATAAGAAACGAATGAGTTTTGTAACTCGATTATAAGAGTTATGTGTTTATATTGATACTTTAAGTGGTAGATTATCTGTTTCTTTTTAGAAATACACCTGTAAGATTTATTTTCAGATTCATTCTTGATGCATACATTTTAACCATTTTCTAAATTTCTTTAGACAAGTATCTTTCTCGTGTTCAGTTTTATAAGGAGTTGCAGGTTGTTGGTTACTTGCGTTATATATAATCTCTTATGAATGCCTTTGGAAAACCGGAACTGTGTTAACATACATTTATCCATCATATATATATGGGTAGAATGCAGCATCAAGTTAATAGGAACAATTGGCAACCAGAAGCACTCCCGATCCGTTGTGCCATACGTCAATGTAGCTTATTAAATATTTTCTGCCAAAATTGACAATCACCTAAGTGAGATGCTCATAAAAGTATGTCGGCAAGTGCTATTTAGACAGTTTCTGAAGCACCCATATGCATACCAAAATGGGTTACGGGTTTACTCCTTTACATCATTAGATCAAGTCCTTACTTTTGAGTTCGGGATGGAGATAGTTGTAAAAACAGATAAAGTAAAAGCATATACTTGTATTGGTTATGGAAGCTCTCTTTTATTTTTCTTGCTTTCCCCTTTTTCAAATACTTGTGCTCTATCTGAGTGTACCATGTGGTGCTCTTATGTCATATATATTCACCGCATGTAATTAAACCGTTATATAAAGTTTTTTGTTACATATTACTTGAGGTTACTTACATAATCATGTGATTAATTGGTTATATAAAGTTTTTCAGTTTCATAAGTTTAGTTGCTGATAATTATAACTGAATGCCTTGTCAAAATTCACTGATTTTACAATTTTGTTACATTTTCATTGCAGCTACCAACTGATGCAGATGGACGTTGATGTATCAGCTTCTATTGATGTGAACAAATGCAAGGCTCTAAATATCTCTTTATGAATAAACCAGCTAATAATATCACTGAGTTTCTGAGTACCCAATATGACGGAAATGGAAATATAGACTCAAAACCATCATATGACGAACATGATAACAGAAGAAAGATCCAGATACTGAAAACAGTATTGATGATTGTACGACATTTCCTTTTTCAAGCAATACGAAATCATCCGCAGGAGCATCTATGGAAGTATCAATGAATACTAATGATGTGATTGTTCAAGAATCGACTCCCCAACGTCAATTAACTGATCCACCTTGCTCAAGTTATCAATCCCTCAATGTAAGCATTGCCTTCAATTCTTCATTTGCTCGGTATTTTCAGCAGCGGCTGCTATTTTTACCTTTTACTGATGAACGGGTCTGAGAATTTTATTTATCTAAAAGGGTACAGGTCAAATGGGGACAAATAGAAAAGTTGCTCATAGTCTATCTTTGATACATATGACTTCTTGTGTCTTTTTATTTGAAGATTCAGATTATTTATTTAATGCTGTCGAGAAAGATTATTATTGTTTTAAATTTGTTTTTCTAATTAAGAAGATTATATTCTTTTTATATAAGCAATGTAGAATTTGTTACCGCTTCTACCCAGTCCAGCCCGTTTGGACCTGCTCGCTTTAGTATTATTCCATAGCAACGAATAAATTTCTACCCCCTGGGTATTTAAGCAAACTATCTCTCTTTGTTACATTGCTGACCTTTCACACATTTCCATACAGGTTGCTCAGATGCCTGTATCAGCGATTAAAGATAGCCGAGAGAAACGAGGAGCGACTCCTCCTCAGAAGCTGACTGTACGTGAAATGGTCCCCAGACGTGTATGACCCAGTCCCAAACTCAGTTTCTCACTCGGTAATAAACAAGAAACCGAAGAGGCAAAGTAAGAAGACATCCAAATCCAAGCAGAAGAACGGAAGCAAGTCACGTGGAAATAAACACAAAGAGAAGTTGTCAGGAAGAGGTGGAGGTGGTTGAGTGTTGTGAGTAGCTTTTATCAAGAGATATGACAGGCTACTGGGCCTCTCATCAGTTGCCGAAGGTTTGCTTTTGGATATAACAAACCAAGTATGTTAGTCTTCTATAAGACTACAATATTGTAAATAAATAAAACGATTAAACTTCTGTCGAGTTGTGTGGAACTTGGTTTCTCGATGGCGGTAGGATTGCTATACATTTATGGATGGTTTTGGTAAGAAATCCTTTATACTCAATAGGCTTGATATGATGCAGATTGCTGGTATGTAGTTGTGGGGTGTGTATATTTTGTTACTTTGCGTCAGTGGGAATCAAATTTCAAGGTAAGATAAATGATTTAGTAATCGGTGGCACTACCGCTTTATTTATTATCGCTCTTTTTATATGGGATTGGATCCTCTCATGGTCGATTTGAACATGATAGGTAATGTTGACTGTTGAGACTTGATATTATTGCTGGAGAGTATTTGATTTCAGCCAAAATGAAGTCCCATGACGAGAGCTCGCTTTTCCTTTTTTCTCACAAATAACTTCGGGTTGCTCTCCATACCAAGTGCGTTCATCGTCATCATTTCTGACAATGATTTTTTGTGTATCAATAAGTCTTAATTGCTTTCCTGCATTGGCTTGATAACGCCACGACTAACTACTCATGCTTGAATGCATGTACACTAACTTCAAAACATGTCAAATTTGCGCAGTATGTAAACCTGTTGAAGATCTCATTAGCAAATTACCAGATTCCTTGCTGATACAAATCCTATCTCTACTTCTTGAATCTGATGCAAACTTCTGAAAAAATGGAAGCTCTCTATGCATTTCTTCCAAATCTTCATGTTGTTTTGCCTTCTCGCTTTTCTACTAGTGAAGTCAACAAGTATTATGATTCAGTTGATTAAACTCTAGATCTTTGCAAGAACACTTCCCATTTCGTATCATGAGCTATACATCACCAGAAATAACAGTAGTGAAGTCAACATTAATTAATTAAATAACAGTAGTTTGCGTTACAAAACCAATTAAACCACCTTTCGTATCATGAGCTATACATCACCAGAAATCTTTGCAAGAACACTTCCCATTTCGAAAATGATGAAACCGCAAACGATCTCTTACAATTATATCTCTCTCGTATACGCGAGAAATGATCTTAATCGCCGAATGGCAATCTTCACACATCCTTAAATTCTTGGTAACTCTAATGGGTGTTCCTGGAGTTGTACTAATCAACCCGAATGCTACAGCAAGTTTTTCACTGTGTTGCCAAAGTGTAGTTTCCTTTTCATTCTCCTCGATATCAAACAACACTTCAGATGTTTTAGGGACATAACCTTCCGACTCTAGTTTC